>OW818029.2:57102615-58352615 GCA_942486065.2 Calliphora vomitoria | reverse complement strand
AAACAAGATATAATTGATAAAAATATTGTAAAACGTAAAAAGCGAAATATTTCAAATTTAGACAAGTCTTCAAAACATGAAGTAACAAAAATATCAAAATTGAGTACTAATACTGAGCATGACAACATTAAATCAGAATTTATGAAACTTATGGATACATCAAATCAACCCAAAGATATCAATGTTAATATTAAAAATATAACATCAAAAAATTTAAATAAATTAAATAGTATTACTCCACAAAGTAACATATCATTAAAAGAAAAAGACAACAAAGATATAATTGAAACAAATGAAGAACGCCATGCTCAAGTTATTACAAACGAATCAGAAAATAATACAGAAGATTCCATTTTATCATCATCACATTATATTTTAGAAAAATCTTTAAATAAATTCTCCAATAATATTTCTCATTTTTTTAATAAAGTGGAGTCACCAGATATAAACGAAATTATATTTATTTATACAGATATAATTAAACCTCGATATGTGGGAAGTAAAAAAACTAAATGTTTGAAAATATTTTCTACATCAACATTGAAAAATTACATTCATTTTGATAGAATAGATTATTATCCTATTGAAACTTTTAATATTAATGATATATCCATAATGATACGAAATGACGAAGGAAAAGATATTGATTTAGAGAAATACATTCCAGTTTATTGTACTTTACACTTCAAGAAAATATATAATGACTATGTACTTAAAAAATAAGTCATTTTTAATATAACCATGGATGTGTTGTATACAAATTACTACATTAATCAATCTGGAAGTAATGTGCAAAATATTGGTGAAATATACCATACACCAAGAATTGTACAATATGGACGTGGTATTGGATCTCTTTTTTCTGCATTATTCTCACATCTGAAACCTTTCATAAAAACAGGGTTGAATATTTTAAAAAATAAATCACTAGATATTGGAAGGGAAATGTTGACAGAAATTGGGACAAAGCCTGTAAAAGAAATTTTATTAAATCAAGGAAGAAAAGTTATAAATGATATTAAGGAGGCTACTATGGAGAAAATAAAAACATTGCAAAAAGGCAAAGGAAAGCATATAAAACTTAAACGTTTAAAGCAAAATCCTCAGAATAAATCAAAGCGTTGTAGAAGAAAGAACTTTAAAGATATTTTTGGAAACTTGAAATGTCTGGATTTATAGAATGTATGAAAAGTGAATTGGATTTATTCGAATCTCCCCCAATTCAAACGAGTGTCATCAAAACAGAAGAAATATGCTACAATCCAATCGCTTCATTGGATAACTCTAGTACTATTGAGTTTGTTTCATTAGGAAATGGTGAAACATATAGAGATCTTAATAGTATTTACCTGAGATTAGTGGTTGAGTTTAATGGTAATGGAGGTGTTGTTAATAACTTGCTACATTCCTTATTTAGAAATTGTATAGTTCATCTTAACAATAAAAATGTATCCCAACCTGACAACAATTATCACTATAGAGCTTATATGGAAACACTACTAAATTATGGAAATGATGCAAGATCTACACATCTCGAATCATGTGGTTGGGCTACAGATATGAATAAAATCAATTCATTAATTGAAAAAGAAAATCCTGGATTAGATAAAAGAAAGAAATTATTTAAAGATGGGAAAAAAGTAGAACTTTTTGGAAAACTTCATGTTGATATATTTAATCAACAAAAATATTTGCTAAATAATGTAGACCTCAAGGTGACATTAAATTTGGAAAAACCTGAATTCTATATTTTAGAAGCTGGAGATAAAAATGAGTGTCAAATAAAAATACACCAAGCTAACTTATACATAAATCATCTTGCTATTAATAATAATATTTTAATGGCACATCATAATGTATTACAATCAAAAAATGCAATTTACCCATATAAAAGAGTAGAAATGAAGACATTCACTATTCATCCTGGAAACCATTCATTATCTCTAGATAATATTATACTTGGGCAATTACCAAATTTTTTAATTTTTGGTATGGTTTCTAACAAAGCATATACTGGAGATAAAAAAGAAAATCCATTTAACTTTCAACATTTTAACTTGCAAAGATTTAATTTAGTTGTTAATGGAGTACAATTTCCTGCACAGCCTATTGAATTTAATTATAATAATGGTGGAATAATAAGTACTCGTGGATATCAAACACTATTTAAAGGAACTGGAATACATCATTTTGATAAAGGTCATCAAATAACCAAAGAACTATTTGATAACGGATATTTTTTGCTAGCTTTTGATATAACACCAGACCATAATAACAACTCAAATTGTGGCAATTTAATTAATCAAGGAACAATTCGCATTGAAGGACGTTTTGGAAAACCAATTACAGAAGCAATCACGTGTTTAGTATATTGCGAATTTGATAGTATAATAGAAATTGACAAATCTCGTAGTATTATTCAATCGCTATGAATTCATTAAATATTTTATACACTTTAAATTCAAATATTATAACTCAAAACAAATTTAAAGGAGTTTTCGCTAGTAATAAATTGCCCAAAATACCTGTTACAAAACCATCATTTTATATTGCTAATACTGATCCATCTTATAAACCTGGACAGCATTGGGTTGCTTTTTACTTTCCTGAAAACAAACCAGCTGAATTCTTCTGCTCTGCAGGTCAACCACCAATTAAACCATTTATATCATTTTTAAATAGAAATTCCAAAACATTTATATACAATAAAAGACGAATACAAAGCGAATCTTCAATTTTATGTGGAGTTTATTGCTGTATTTTCATTTATTTAAGATCCAAAAATATATCTTTTAAAAAATTTTTAGATTTATTCAATTATTTTAATTTATATAAGAATGACAACTTAATCTTAAGTTTATTTAAGAATATTTATAGATAAAAAATATATATATGAAAAAATAAATAACAATGAATAAATATATATGTATTATGTTGATTTTATTTCAATTTTTCTTTCAAAATCGAATAATGCATCCAAAAGCATTTTGTCGTTGCCATCATAGAGCGACAGGAATAGTGGCAGGTCGATGGGGGGGAGGATAAGAACTTCCCTTATTTCAATAACATCCTTTTTAGGTGTGTTGATTTTTTCTTCTACTCCACTTGCATTCATTTTAATTTTTTATTGGTTGTAATTTATCGAAATGGTAATTAAACAATAAAAGGTTTTGCATTCATTTATGTTTTTATAAGTGTTCTTTTTAAGTATTTCTTGAAATTAATCTTGACCATACACAAAAAAGGTTAACAAACTTTGAAAAAAATTCTCACAATGTTGAAACTATAACAAACATGTGTATAAAAATTGCTAACTACAATATTTTTTTTTTATTTTTTTAAATATTACGGTGTTTTAAATTACACAATTATGACACGCGACAGAAAAAAACACATATGTATGTAAATATTAACTATCAAAATAATATGAAAAAATACATTTAGCTTACTTAATAATTTCAAATTCTTTATAAATCAATTTGTTTTTTTTATATAAAAATAATTAAGAATTGCAAAACAAACAAAAAATATGAAATGAAAACTGAATTGATTTTATTTATTTTTAATATTAAAATGTTTTAAATTACAAAATTTCCGTTTTCATAGTATATCGAAAAATTTTGAGGTGTAATTATAAATATTTTTCAAATTAATTTTCAATATAAACATGGATTCAACAAGACTTACATGTGAATTTTGTTTCAATATTAGCTTTTCAAACAAAGCTAATAAAAAAAGACATTTTTTAAAAAGGCATAATTTTGCCTTTAAAAAGTCTAAAACATATATAAAAGCAAGCCTGAACGAAATGACTGAAATAGCAAGTACATCTGCAGCAACAACAACAACAACTCCAACAAAAAAGGATAATGTTAAGGAGTTCATGGAGGAGGAGGATGAATTCCTACTAGATAGGCATAATTTTGCCTTTAAAAAGTCTAAAACATATATAAAAGCAAGCCTGAACGAAATGACTGAAATAGCAACTACATCTGCAGCAACAACAATAACTCCAACAAAAAAGGATATTGTTAAGGAGTTCATGGAGGAGGAGGATGAATTCCTACTAGATATAACATTTTAATTTTATATATTAAGAAATAAGTTTTAAATAAAACTATAGTAATTAAATGAGTATTAAAAAATGTGTTTTTATTTCATTGTTAAAATAAGTTAGGTATAATATAATTCAAATATTGCAGGACCATTTGGTGATTGACGACCTTTGTAAATAATTGTCCACTTTTTATCGCCCATTTTGGTTAAATATGGATCTTCTTTATTTAAAAATTTGGTAATTCTTCTTGGAAGATAAAACCATTTATTGTTTTCTAAGTATGCAATTACTTTTGATCCATATTTAGTTTCTTTCCATTCAAAACTTAAGATTTTATAAGGCTGTTCTATCGGAATGTCATCGACTCTTGTATACTCTGGCTTAATACCTAATGCGATATTAATAATTTGTTCAAACATCTGAAAATTGTTTATTAATTAGTATATAATATTAATTTATAAACCAGTAACTACTTACTATGATATTAAGTATTCTCTATTGAATTATCAAGATTAATGATACAAATATTATGAAGAATGACTTTTTTATATCAGTTGAGGGAAGAAAACTTTTTCTCTATTAACAGTAATACAAACAACATACACTCAAAGAGAGGAAACAAAACAAACCACACAATTTACAAAAATATAAAACTCAAAATTAAATCTTCTCACACAAATTCTTACACAAAAATAACCTTTGCAAATTTTCCACAAAAAAAAATATATATATATATCTTCCCAAAAAAATTCCTCTTTATAGAATGAATTATTACATTTATATATTTGTACTGTGTATTTATATTTTTTAAGTGATGATTTCTTCTCAAATATTTTCCAAACATATTTAAAATAAAAAAGACTCAATAAGATGTTTTACAATAATACATTAAAACAACTTACACTCAAAGAGAGGAAACAAAACAAACCACACAATTTACAAAAAATATAAAACTCAAAATTAAATCTTCTCACACAAATTAATAAAAAAGAATTCCTCCCAAAAAATTCATCCCAAAAAAAATTCTTCCCAAAAAATTCATCCCAAAAAAAATTCTTCCCAAAAAATTCATCCCAAAAATTCATCCCATATGCCAGAAGCCCCATAAATATACTACTATCGATAATTCTTTTTATAGAAAATTAAAGCTATCGATAACTTTTCTATATAAAATCAAAGTTATCGATAACTTTTCTATATAAAATCAAAGTTATCGATAATTTTTCGGAGAAATTCAAAATAATCTATTAATTTTCTCTAGAAAATGCAATTTTTTTAATAGAAAATTAATGCTATCGATTAAATTTTTTTTCAAAATTCATTATATCTATGAATTTTTATATAAAAATCAAAGTTTTCGATAAATTTCCTATAAGAAAAATAATATTATGCTGTTTACCTAGTAATGCTTCCCCCCTTCTCAATACAGATTTTCGCACAATATCAACATTATGAATCATTTAATTATGATGCTTTAATGTCGTTGCTACTTTTTGTGTTGAAAATTTAATTTAAAATTTCATTATGAATAATAATTTTCACTCGTTTGTATCATTTTACATACGTTTATGTTATTGTTTTTTGTTTTTGTTTTAGTTTGACAACAATAAAAGCAAATCATAAAAATAATAAAAACAAAAACACAAATAAAACGCCTTCTGGAACCATAAACACAAAACTATTCAAATGACCGCAAAACACTTCATTCACAACCCCAGTCCACAGTTTATTTATTACAAGAGTCATACTCACTCACAACACACAAAAACAAATTAAATAAACTGAACAGAAATTAAATGAAATCAGTTCAATTAACTTTTGAACGTGAGTCGTTTGTTTGGAGGCGTTTTTTTGTTAATGTTTGTTAAAAAAAAAAAAAAAACAAAAAACTAAATTTAGGTTTTGTAAATTTTTTTTTATTTTCATATTTTTGTAAATTTTGAATTTTGGCCAAAGTTTGGCTACAGAAAAAAAAATCACGTTTAAATGTGACCTATTTTTAACAATAATCTTTTTTTTTATAGATTTGTTTTATTATTTTTTTCTACAATTATTTGTTTAAAAATTGTTAACAATACAAAATACAGTATTTATAATATAAAACTATTATTATAGGTTTCAAATAATACACAAAGCTATTAATTTAAATTGTTTCCATGGTTAATTTTATTAAGCGACACTTTGTTATCATTATTTTTTATTTTTATTAATTAATTAGCTGATATGGTTAATAAAAAGCTTATTTTATCAACAACAAATTAAATTAAATTGAAATATAATTAATTATAATTTTTTTTATACTTTATTTGCAGGTAATTAAAAAAACAAACAAAAAAACTACAGTGTTATAAAGAAGATTTGTAACAAAAGGTTGGTTTAAAATAATAAATAAATGCTGTTTCACAAAAATCCTTTTTATTCTTGCAGTATTTTCCAATAAGAGCATATATATTTTCTACTACATTAATTATCTAATTCACATTAAATGTATAAACAAAGCCTTTAATAGTAATTTTTTTTTTCTAAAAAAAAATATTCCTCTATTCTTTAATTTTAAATATTTTTCTGGCAACATTTATATTTTAATAAATTATTACAATAATTTCCCCTACAATATAAAGCTTTTCTAATTAAAATTTTATAATAGAAACCCCAGAAAAAGAATAGTCATTTGTAAAATGAGAAAAACTGCTACACACTTTCATTAAAAATGGACAAAAACAAAATTAATTTAAAAACACAAAAGAACACACAAAAATTAAACAAAAATAAAGCAGTAGTAGCAGTAGCAGTAGCAGCAGCAGCAGCAGCATCAGCATCACTGCCAGAAAACCATGAACTTTGTTCAATGTTTACATTGTTGCTGTTTTTTTTATTTTTTTCATTAGATCTGCCATATTTTCATTTTTTATTTTTTGTTACCAGCAGTATTTCCTTTTTCCGCTTTTTAGCAGGATTTTCATCATTATTTTAAAACTGTCGCTCTCACACAAATACTAACAAAGCTACACAACACACTCGCTCTCATCTTGCACATTCACAGACACATTTTCATCAAATAGAATTTTTGAATTGTCAGAATCTTGTCATAGTCGAGTAAGAGTGTGTTGTGTTTGTTTTCTTTTTTTTTTTCTTTTTACTTTTTGTTTTAGTTGCAGCTGTCTATGGGAAAATATAAAAAACAACAAATTGGAAAATTTAATAAATTTTTAAATAATTAAGCAAAAAATAAAAAAATTTCAGCTGCAAAAAAATTAAAACTGCGACAGTTTAATAATGTTTTTGTTCTGCTTGTGTTAAACTGGGAATTGGCTGTTTCCTTAATTTGTTGTTTGTGCCGCATTGTGTTGTAGTGCAAAGTGTTTTTCAACGTTTCATGTCCTTTTAAATGTCAATTAAACAATTCTTTTCTGTTGTTGTTGATTTATAGACAGAAACATGCAAACTAAAGTTATAAACGCAGTCATACAATTTCTTGCTGCTTTTTATTGATATTTTTATTATATACTAGCTTGACCCGGTGCGCTTCGCTACCCCTGTCGTAGTAAAAATCGGTTCAGCCGTTTAGTAATTATATTTTAAGAACTAAAGGTACCAATTTTACCAGTTTTTCCCCCTGTTTATCCCTTTCTGGTAAAAGTATTGAAAAAAGTTATAGCCTATTGACGCTTCCAAATAAGGATCTATATACGTTCCAAATTTCAATAAAATCGATTTAGCCATTTAGGCGTGATGCACAAACAAACAAACAAACTTACAAAGACATTTATATATTTATATATATGGATATGGACAGGGGCATTTATTGAGATTTTATTACAATTTTAAAAAAGTTTACCTTTTAAAAAAGGGTGGTTTATTTCCTTTGAATAAACCGGAACTTTTGATTGCAAATAACAGCAGTTTAATAGTTTAAAATTGTAACAACTCTATATTTATTCAAATTTACATAACAACAGTTTAAATAATCACTATAGCGGTATTCACAATCTTGTGGAAATGGTTTAGCATCATTTTCAAATGCAAAATTGTATAGGATTTTGTGAGTATTTTGTTATTGGATTACTGTAAAATTTTGCATTTGCAATGATGCTAGACCATTTCCACAAGATTGTGAATACCGCTTATGTGTTTTTATACAAATACTCTTAAATTACACTTAATAATGTACAAGAATGCAGTTGATGTTAACTCTAACAGTGCCTATGATAAACTAACTACCGACTGCAACCGCTGCCACTATTTATACACAGCACCATCTTCCTTCCAGTAGCTTCATGAATTATCTTAACGGCTAAAACTAGAATACTCTATTTCTAGAGCTTTCAGCAGCTTTAATGTTATCAGCTTAAACATTTAGTGTTGCCTACAATGCTAATAACTGCGTTCTATCCTTCTATCAACATTGTTGGTAAGTAGAAGCTTCTACTGATGGTAATGTTTATAAATATCATGAATGTTGCAAGCAGTCGTTACCGACCGTTAAATTCACATCGCTAGTTCAAATTCGTAACAATATGTATTACCAATGAAGTCTTTTTAACAGGATGTTTGCCAGGCAAATAAGATTAAGATTAATTAATTAAAAAAAAAAAAAACATTTTCTAGAGAAAGTTAAAATTATCGATTTATTTTGAAGAGATAATCTAAATGGTCAAATTAATTTCTATAGTAAATTAATTTTAAACATAACTTTTCTAAAGAACATTTATGTTATCGAAAACTACATATATAAAAAAATCAAAGTTATCGATAATTTTTCTTTAGAGAATGAAAGTAATCAATATTTTATTAAAGTTAACTTATAGAAAATCAAAGTTATTAAAGTTAATTTTTTAAAGAAAATAAAAGTTATCGGAACATTTTCTATACGAAATAGAAGGTATCTTTAAGTTTTCTATAGAAAATTTAAATTTACGCCAAATGTTCTATAGAAAAATAAAAGTTTTCAATACAAAACTTTCTTTACAAAAATAAAATATTATCTTTAAATTATCTATATAATTAATATCGAAATTATCGATAAATCATAGCTATTGATTACTTAATAGTGGATAAAAAATCATAGTTATAGGTTTTCTAAAAAAAAAATTCAAAATTATCTATAAAGTTTCTATAAAAATATAAAGTTATCGTTGTCTTGTCTATAAAAATTCAATGTTATCGATAACTTGTTCATAGAAAATTATTATTATCGACAACTTTTCTATTGAAATTCAAACTTATAAAAAACTTTTCTTTAGAAAATCATATCGACAACTATAAAAATTCAAAGTTTTCGATAACTTGTCTATAAAAAATCCAAGTTATCAATAACTATTCTATATAAAATCAAAGTTATCGAAAACTTTTCTATAGAAAATCTAAATTATCAATATGTTTTCTATAGAACATTAAAGTTTCCAATAATGTTTTCTATAGAATATCCAAGTTATCGATAAATTTTTTTGTAGAAAACCCTAGTTATCGATAACTTTTCTATAGAAAATCAAAGTTATCGATAACTTTTCTATTGAAAATCAAACTTATAAAAAACTTTTCTATAGAAAATCATAGTTATCGATAACTTGTCTATAAAAAATTAAAGTTATCGACAACTTCTCTATTGAAAATCTATATTATCAAAAACTTTTCTATAGAAATCCAAGTTATCGATAGAAAATCAAAGTTATCGATAATTTGTCCATATAATATAAATGTTATCGACAACTTTTCTATTGAAAATCAAACTTATCAAAAACTTTTCTATAGAAATCCAAGTTATTGATAACTTTTCTATAGAAAATCTTAATTTTTCGATAAATTTTTCTATAGAAAATCAAAGTTATCGATAAATTTTTCTGTAGAAAACTCTAGTTATCGATAACTTTTCTATAGAAAATCAAAGTTATCAATAACTTGTCTATAAAAAAATCAAAGTTATCGATAACTTTTCTACAGAAAATCATAGTTATCGATAACTTTTCTACAGCAAAACCAAAGTTATAAATAACTTTTCTATAGAAAATCAAAGTTATCGACAATTTCTCTATTGAAAATCGAAATTATCAAAAACTTTTCTATAGAAATCCAAGTTATCGATAGAAAATCAAAGTTATCGATAATTTGTCCATATAATATAAATGTTATCAATAACTTTTCTATAGAAAATCTAAATTTTTCGATAAATTTTTCTATAGAAAATCAAAGTTATCGATAATTTGTCTATAAAATAAAAATGTTATCGATAACTTGTCTATAAAAAAATTAAATTTGACAACTTTTCTGTTGAAAATCAAAGTTATCGATATGTTTTCTATAGAAAATTAAAGTTTTCGATAACTTTTCTATCGAAAATTAAAGCTTTCGATTAATTTAAAAAAAAAAAATAAAAGTTATCGATAAGTTTTCTTTGAAAAATCTAAATTTGTTTATAGAAAAGTAATGAAAGTTATGAAAATTTCAATGAAAATTTAATGATATTGAAACATGTACTATAAAATACAAAAATATCTCTTGATATTGGAGATGAAATCAAGGATTTTGATAAATTTTCTATAGAAAATTAATAATATCTATAAATTTAGTTTTGTATGAAGTTATCTGTTGTGTAATTTTCAATACGAATTTTTGCAAATCTCGCAAATGTTGTAGAATTTTGCAGATTTTCAAAAATCTTTTTCAATTAAAATGCTGTATAAGAGTATTTATGTTTTGTTTATAGAAAATGTATATAATTTAGTGACTTTTTTAAGCCTACAAAAACTGAAGTTGCTGCTGAGAATATATATTTTCATAGGCAAAGAAAAACATTGGAATAATATTCATTATGTTTTATAGCTATAATTTTTAAATTTTTTCTCACTGGTAGCTGAGAAAATTTGTGCTTTTCGTTAGCAACAAAACAAAAATAAACAAAACTATAAACTTAAAGGAGTCTGTCTATCTAACTTTTAACACTTTTTTTAAAAAAATGCCTGAAAACAAAATTTCTAAGCAATTGCACAGCCTTTGAGCATAATTTGCAACTTAAAAAAGATAAAAAAAAAACTATAAAATAAAAGTATAATAAAAATTAAGGGTATTCAATTTAAGACATATAAATATTGTATAAATTTAATTTGTGTAAACAGGAAAATTAAAACATTAAATTATATAGTTTTAACATTATACATTTGCCTTTATAGAGAAATAGCCTTAATGTTAAACATTTTATTTACGGCAAGCTTAATGTTTTTTTATTAAAAAAGTCAACATTTTGTAACCATTTGATATTTGTTTATTATAATAATGTGTTATGTAGCGGCATAACTGCTATTTGTCATTAGCAGTAGGCTT
The DNA here is from genome assembly GCA_942486065.2 of Calliphora vomitoria. Lineage (NCBI taxonomy): Eukaryota > Metazoa > Arthropoda > Insecta > Diptera > Calliphoridae > Calliphora > Calliphora vomitoria. The sequence goes on along the minus strand of OW818029.2, from coordinate 58,341,241 downwards.
TTCTAACACTGTTCAGTTGGTTCTTTCAACTGCTTAGTAGCCGTCCTTCCTTACGTCCGTCCGTCCCTCTGTCTGTCCCTATGATATTGTTATTTCCTTTTTTTTTTTTGCATCTTCTGGGTAAATTTCTATTGTAGTTGTAGGAGGAAGACAGGATTCTGTGTTTGTGTTGTTGAATTATGGTTTGTTATTGTTGTAGTTGCTGGTTGTGCTGCTGCTGCTGCTCGTGCTATTGTTGTTGTGCTTTGAAAGGACTAAGAAAATTTCTTTATTTGCCAACCATAAGAATGTTGTTGACTTCACTTAAGTGTTTATGTTGTTATTTCTTGTTACACTCGCTTGGATCGCTCTCTCTCTCTTCTTCTGCTGTTTTATGAGGCAAGTATTCCAAAGGTTTTTTTTTTTTTTTTGAAAATGTGGTTGGTTGGTTCATTATTTGCTGCACTTGCGGTTGTGTGGAGCGAGCTGCTGCTGTTGTTGTTACTTTTGTGTTGAGACAAGTACCTTGTTAAGTGACTATGACTTGACTCTTGGGCTTATGATACCCTTTTGGTATCTATGTGTTCCAAAAGTATGTAGCAAAACACATTTTTGTCTTGCCGGTTACGATGACAAATCGTTACGGAATTTTTATTTTTTTTTTTTTTTCTCTAAATAAAGAATTTAATGACAATAAGAAAAAAATCATATATATTATGCAACTTTGTATATACAATTATAAATAAATTGGGTACTTTCTTTAAATAAAGTTCAATGTCAATATTGTTTACAACTAAATAAAAAGGCATGACAAAGTCAATGTTAGTTTGACCAGTGAGGGATTATGGTTTACCTTTCGTTTTTTCATACACCAGCACCAAGCAAATGAGGGGTAAATTGATTTTATTAAACCGTTTGCAACACTTCCAAATGTTCGTCGTAGACCCTCAAAAGTATAGCTGAAAACTTGGACAACAGCAAGATTCTTTATAGAAAACTTGAACAACCTCAAGATTTTCTATAGAGAACTTGAACAACCGCAAGATTTTCTATAGAAAATTTGAACAACCGCAAGATCTTATATAGGAAACTTGAAGAACCGCAAGATTTTCTACAGAAAACTTGAACAATCGCAAGATTTTCTATAGAAATCTTAAACAACCGCAGGATTTTATATAGAAACTCGGACAACCGCAATATTCTTTATAGAAAATTTGAACAACTACAAGATTTTCTATAGAAAACTTGAACAACCGCAAGATTCTTTATAGAAGACTTGAACAACCGCAAGATTCTTTATAGAAAACTTGAACAACCTCAAGATTTTCTATAGAAAACCCGGACAACCGCAAGATTTTCTATAGAAATCTTAAATATCCACAGATTTTCTATAGAAAACTTGAAGAACCGCAAGATTTTCTATAAAAATCTTAAACAACCGCAATATTTTCTATAGAAAACTTGAACAGTCGCAAGATTTTCTATAGAAAACCCGGACAACCGCAAGATTTTCTATAGAAAACATGAAAAACCACAAGATTCTTTATAGAAGACTTGAACAACCGCGAGATTTTCTATAGAAAACTCGGACAACCGCAAGATTCTTTATAGAAAATTTGAACAACTACAAGATTTTCTATAGAAAACTTGAACAACCGCAAGATTCTTTATAGAAAACTTGAACAACCTCAAGATTTTCTATAGAAAACCCGGACAACCGCAAGATTTTCTATAGAAAACTTGAACAACCGCAAGATTTTCTATAGAAAACATGAAAAACTACAAGATTCTTTATAGAAGACTTGAACAACCGCGAGATTTTCTATACAAAACTCGGACAACCGCAAGATTCTTTATAGAAAACTTGAAGTTACTCTACAAAATACATCGATAACTTTAGTTTTTTTTTCTACCAAATTTTATATATAAAACTTTGTCAACCGCATGATTTTCTATTAAACGTTTACTTCTGCAAGATTTTCCATAGAAACTTAAGCTATCAGTGAGTTTTTTTTTATAAAATCCATCGGCATATAGACAATTTTTTTTAATCAGCTTATGATCAGATGCAAAGTCTAAAAGCGTCTCAATGGCGACACATGAGTTAAGAATATTAAGAAAATATGACGAATCCATGAATTCCAAAAATGTCTTTGTAATATCTATTTTATTAATTTTATTTACACATAATATAATGTATTCTATAACAAACAGTTATAAAATTTACCGTTTTTTATTAAACATTAATATTATTGATTTCTCTAATTAACTAAATCTCACATACATCTTTTGTTTTATGACACAATAAAATTATAATATCTTAAATACTTCGTTGTGTATATTTTAGAGAAAATAAACATAAACCCCAAAATCAAAACGAAATCATAGCTCAAACAAGAACAACTTAAACAAGTTCATTAAAATCTAATAAAAATAAATGAATTTTTATTAAACCTGTGAAAGAAAAAAATTAAACTTACAAACCAAAAAAATTAAATACAACTAAATGCAGCAAAACTTGAAATTATGAAACTATTATTTTTTTTTATTACACAGTAAAATGAAAGTGTTCTAAAGCAGAGCAGCCAAAAGAAAAAAAAAATATATTTCGTTTAAAAATTGAAAGTGCTAAAGAAAAGTAATTATTTTTTCTGGTTTTTATAAATTTCACTTTTTTTATCTAGATTTTTTTTTTTCTCTTTTTTAGAAGCGTGTATACAAATGAAATGAAAAGTTTAAAGGTTTCTAGTTATAGAATGAAATATAGAAAAAAAAAGAAATAAATTGAAATTATACTCGTATGAGAACAAATACTTACTTTTAACTTTTTTGTTTGAACTTTTTTCCCTGTATGATATGAAATTTCTAAAACAAAACGCTGCAGGGTTCTTAGAGTAGAAACAAAAACACACAAATTGAATGAAGTTTTTTTTTTCAATAAATCAATATATAGAGCAAGTATTTTTTGAGAGGTATGTAATTGAAAGTTGTTGAACAAACATGATTTATGAGACAGACCAAAAAAATACCAAACAATAGGGAAGCTAATTTGTTTTGATGGATTTGCTAGAATTTTTGTTTATTATAAAATTAAATTATATTTTATATTTTGCTACACATCTGCATGATTGAATATTGAAAAGATTCTATGAACAAATTTAAATATGAACAAGATTTTCTATATTAAATATTGAAAACTGCAAGATTTTCAATAGAAATCATTAACAAACACAGATTATCTATAGAAATCTTCAACATCAGTAAGATGTTTAATAAATAATAATAAATTATCAAAATCAAAAATTTTTCCTATAGAAAACTTGAACAACAGCAAGATTTTCTATAGAAATCTTCAACAACCGCAAGATTTTTTATAGAAAACTTGAACAACAGCAAGATTTTCTATAGAAATCTTCAACAACCGCAAGATTTTTTATAGAAAACTTGAACAACAGCAAGATTTTCTATAAAAAACTTCAACATTCGTAAGATTTCCTATAGAAAACTTGAACATCAGCAAGATTTTTTATAGAAAACTTGAACAACCACAAGATTTTCTTTAGAACACTTGAAGAAACACACGATTTTCTATAGCAAATTCGGACAACCGCAAGATTCTTTACAGAATAGTTGAACAACCGCAAGATTATCTATAGAAAACTTGAACAACCGCAAAATATTCTATTGAAAACTTGAACAACCGCAACATTTTTTAGGGAAACTTGAACAACCGCAAGATTTTATATAGAAAACTTTAACAACCGCAGGATTTTCTATAGAAACTCGGACTACCGTAATATTCTTTATAGAAAACTTGAACAACCGTAAGATTTTCTATAGAAAACTTGATCATCCACAAGATTTTCTATAGAAAACTTGAACAACCGCAAGATTTTCTATAAAAAACTTGAACAACCGCAAGATTTTCTATAGAAAACTTGAACAACCTCAAGATTCTTTATAGAAAACTTGAACAACCTCAAGATTTTCTATAAAAATCTTAAAAAACCACAAAATTTTCTATAGAAAACTTGAACAACCGTCAGATTTTCTATAGAAAACTTGAACAACCGCAAGGTTTTCTTTAGAAAACTTGAACAACCGCAAGATCTTCTATATAAAACTTGAACAACCGCAAGATTTTCTATAAAAATGTTAAACAACCGTAGGATTTTCTATAGAAAACTTGAACAACCGCAAGATTTCTTATAGAAAACTTGAAAAACGACAAGAAGATTTCTATGGTTTTTTGAACAACCTCAAGATTTTCAATAGAAAACTTGAAGAACCACAAGATTTTCTATAGAATACTTGAACATCCGCAAGATCTTTTATAGAAAACTTGAACATCCGCAAGATTTTCTATAGAAAACTTGAACAACCGCCAGATTTTCTATAGAAAACTTGAACAACCGCAAGATTTTCTTTAGAAAACTTGAACAACCGCAAGATCTTCTATAGAAAACTTGAACAACCGCAAGATTTTCTATAAAAATGTTAAACAACCGCAGGATTTTCTATAGAAAACTTGAACAACAGCAAGATTTTCTATAGAAAACTTGAACAATCGCCAGATTTTCTATAGAAAACTTGAACAACAGCAAGATTTTCTTTAGAAAACTTGAACAACCGCAAGATTTTATATAGAAAACTTGAACAACCGCAAGGTTTTCTATAGAAAACTTGAACAACCGCAAGATTTTCTATAGAAATCTTAAACAACCGCAAGATTTTCTATAGAAAACTTGAAGAACCACAAGATTTAATATATAGAAAACTTGAACATCCGCAGGATTTTCTTTAGAAAACTTGAACAACCGCAAGATCTTCTATAGAAAACTTGAACAACCCCAAGATTTTCTATAGAAAACTCGGACAACCGCAAGATTTTCTATAGAAAACTTGAACAGCCGCAAGATTTTCTATAGAAAACTTGAACAACAGCAAGATTTTCTATAGAAAACTTGAACATCCGCAAGATTTTCAATAGAAAACTTGAAGAACCGCGAGATTCTCTATGAAAAATATGAACAACCGAAAGATTTTCAATAGAAAACTTGAACAACAGCAAGATTTTTTATAGAAAACTTGAAGAACCACAAGATTTTCTATAGAAAATTTGAAAAACCACAAGATTTTATATAGAAAACTTGAAGAACCGCAACATTTTTTATAGAAAACTTGAGGAACCGCAAGATTTTCTATAGAAAACTTGAACAAACACAGATTATCTATAGAATTCCGTAAGATTTCTTAAAATAAATTATCAACATCCGAATGTGATCCTATAGAAAAGATTTTCTATTGCAGATTATCCGCAAAATTTATTTTTTATAAATCTTGTACATCTGTCTGATTTTTCTATAGAAAACTCTGACAGCAGCAAGATTTTTTAGTCATCATTGATTTTCCTATAGAAAACCTAAAAATCCCCAAGATTTTCTTTAGAAAACTTTGAAATTGCCACGATTTCCTAAGATCTTTCTTCAAAGGAAACCATTAATAAACCTAATTTTTAATTGTTAAATTTTATTCTAGTTATCCCATTTACTGTGCTTACTTTTCTTTAGAAGTTTTGTTTAAATTTTAAAGAATTTCCTGTTTACAAAGTTCTGCATAAAAAATAATAACTAATTATCACTCACACTCACAGATACATAATTATAACAAAGTTCAAGTTTGTGTTTTAGGCACGTTTCAAAAATTAATTAGATTAGACTGTGAATGACAAGAAAAAGCGCTAAGAAAACATTATACCTTTATGCAAAATAAATATTAAAAAAAAAAAAAACTCATAATAAAACTGTTCCTTGAAAAATGATGAATAATTTTTTTTTAATATGTTCAAGAAAAACCTGAAAAACAAATAGAGAAAGAAAGATTGTGTGTCAAGCCTGTCATAAAGTCATGTCAATATTCGTACTCACACAGCCGTTAAATAATATTTTCATATACAACATTGTTTATAGTGTTTTGTGTGTTACATTAGAATTTAGGTAACACTTGTTACCAGGTACTCTGCTGAGATTTCTTAAAAGGTAAAAGTACTCTATCACTCTATTTCTGGAGCAGTCAAGTGCTTTTTAGCATTAGATTAAGGGTTGTCAAATCAAAATTGATGGCTTATCATAAAAATGTTTTCAATATTTTCCCCAGTTCTTATGTCTAATTTATTTTAGCATGACTTTTTTTTTTTTTTGTAAAACATAATTCAATTTGTTGCTTTAGCTGTATATTTTAAATTTTATTTCGAGGGGTGGAGAAAAACCATTTTTAGTACATATTAATTTCTTTTGATTTCAAAGCTGTTAATAAAATGTGTGTGTTTGTAATATGTTGAGAACAAATTTCAATTAAAAGGCTAATTTTTGCCTTAATTGAATAAATTTGCAGGATATTAGCAATTTTTCAAATAAAAAAATAGATTAAACAAGTAAGAGAGCTATATTCGGCATCAAATTACACTTTAAAATAAAATTAAAATTTTCTTTTTAATTTTAAAATTTTTTTTTTTCGAAATTGTTTTTTAAGTTTTTTCCAATTTTTTAAAAAAAAAAATTTTTTAATTTAAAAATTTTTTATTTTTATTTTATTATTGAAACAAATTTATGACAAAAAAATGTTTTTTGTGAAAAAAAATTCGGGTTAAAAAATATTTTTCCCGATTTTGTAGGTCCAACTTATATACATCGTTCCAATGGACTTTGAAATATCTATCATTAGATATCCATATTGTCTATATTTATGACTTAGTAATCAAGATATAGATCAAAAATAGGCCAAAAATAGAGGTTGTCTCGGATTTTTGCTCATATCTCCGTTATTTATGGACGGATTTTGCTGATTTTAAATAGGAAACTTCTCGAAAGCATGTCTGACAGAATTATTGAAGATTTGGATCCCGAAGATATTTGGGGTCTTCAGAAAATCGATTTCAACAGACAGACAGACGGACATGGTTAAATCGAGTCCGCTATCTATAAGGATCCAGAATATATATACTTTATAGGGTCGGAAAATTATATTGTGGAAATTACAAACGGAATGACAAACTTATATATACCCTTCTTACGAAGGGTAAATAAAATGATGTAACGAAATCTTTAGCCGTAGATTTGTTTAATAGATAACTTAGCATTCTTTAAGATTTTCTATAGAAAACTTTAGCAACCGCAAAGTTTCGCCAATCAATTATTGAAAACCAAGATATTCCAAGGAAACTTAGACCGCAAGATTTTCTATAGAAATCATATACATATATACGCTAGATTTCCTTTAGATAATTTTGAAATCTTAAGATGTACTAGATTTTTTTATAGGAAACTCAAATTTTTGTTTGTACAAAATCCTGATATTTGAATATTTTCCACCATGTTTTCTATAGAATTCATTGATATGCGTAAGATTTACTAAAGAAAACATAAAAACTTTATTCACACGATTTTCCAAGAAAGGCTTGATATCCGCAAGATTTTCCTAAGAACTCTTTTAGATACGCTAGATATTCTATAGCGGAATATAAACACCTGCAAGATTTTCTAAAGAAATCTTTAAATAATACCAAGATTTTTGATAAAAAATTGGAATATTTCCAAGAATTCTAGACATCTGTCCGCTCTTCTATAGAAATCTTTGACATTCGCCAGATTTTTCATTTATAACATTCAAATCAACAAGGGTTTCGATGGAATACAATGACACCCGCATATGCAGGGTGATACTTGTGCAAGACTTTCTATAGAAAATTTAAGAATCTGCAAGATTTTCTATTAAAATTTAAATAATGCGGATTGTTTTCTTAAATAAATAATAAGATTTTCTATAGAAAGCCCTGATATTTCAATATTTTTCACAAAAACCTAGACATCCGCAAAATTTTCTATATAAAACTTAAATATCTGCAAGATTTTCAATACAAAACTTTAACATCCGCCAGAGTTTGTATCGGAATCTTTGAAAATATCACGATTTTCTACAGAAAACTTTGACATCTTCTAGAAATCAGAAAACATTAACATTCTACAGAAAACATTAACAATCGTAAAATTTAATCTAGAAAACCTAAACATCAGCAAGATTTTCTAGTAATTTTCTCTAAAGAAAATTTATAATATTCCAAGAAGATTCTCTAAAGAAAACTTTAATATCCTAAAAATCTCTAAATAAACTTAAAAAGATGCTAATTTAATATTTATTTTCTTATCTTTGCAGGTAAATAAAACGTTTAACAACTAGGTTTGGTATGCAGTTCGAAGGACCAATTTGTATGAAACATAAACATTATTGAAACAATTAAGGAGTGAGATCGAAAAATTCTTAGCATACCACAGTTTTAATTTTTTTTATTTGATTGAAATTATTATTACAATTTACAAAAAAAAAAAAAAATATTTTTATGGTTCTAATCACTAGTGATGAGATTTTGAACCTTTTTCGAAAACACTTCCATTAACGTTTTTATAGTGTTTTCTGTCACTTTGCTCGAACAGGTTGTCCATCTCCGTTTAAAATCTACCACACTTTTGGACACCTTTTTTGTGCTCTTCAATTCTCTTTTAAGAAGAGCCCAATATCTCTCCACTGGCCTTAGCTCCGGGCAGTTTGGAGGATTTGCCTCTCTTGGTACAAATACCACATTATTGTTCTTGTACCACTCAAGACCTCTCTTTCCAAAGTGACAGAATGCCAAATCAGGCCAGAAATAAGTAGACACACTAAGAAGTCTTATGAATGGAAGCAGCCTTTTTTTGTAAACAACCTTGATGTAAATTTCGGTATTTATAGAGCCCTTTGTAACAAATGATTGGCTTCTTTTGCCGCAACTACATACACACTGAGCTAACCGGGCTGCTTTCCTACCGGATATGTTGGAAGCTCTTTTGAAAATCCTTTCTATTTTTATGGCTTTTGAAACATCATGTGGACCATTCCTTTTACCTGAACCAGGTTTTCTATCAACGGACAGGTTCTCCCAATGCTGTTTAATAACATTGGATTCAGTTTGTCGGCAGACCTTTGATTGTTTGACCAACTTTTTGTAGGACCAAGTTGGGTTTTATTGAAAATATTTAATAATTTTAGTAAGCACTTTTTTCTGGTCACTCATTTTAATTAGATTAAGAACAAATGAATATAATTGACATTAAACATAATAACTGGACATGTTTTACAAATTTAACTTGATAAAAAAAAATCAAATAATACTTGAATTAAAAGTTTTAATAAAAAACGTGTGTTAAGAATTTTTCGATCGCAGTCCTTATTTCTTAGTTAAAGCAGCATTATTAAAGTTTCCCTTTAATCCAAACACTTAAATAAAAGTTTATTTAAAACTTCCACAGTTCGTAGGACCATATTAAAATACCTAAAACTACAACACATTACAATAACTGACAGTTAAGTTTATTTATTACAAATATTTATAGTTCATAACAAAAAAGCAACTATAATAGCATACCAGGGAAATGGATTAAACCGAATAAAGCAATAACAAATATTTAGTAGTTTTAGTTGTAAAGATAAATCTTTATGTAGCCAAACATACATGCATACATACATTGTTGTAATCCTCTTCCTTCCACAGTTACTAACTAAAGCTTTCAAAAGCTATGTTTAACATACATACTAGAAGAATAACCAGAACACACAATAATCAAATGTAAAGCAATTTCCTTGCAACTGCAATTTGCAAGGTGTTGAAAAGAAACTATCCTCTTGTTTGGCCAAAAACCAAAAGATAAATTATTGAAAATTGAAAAATGTTACATGTTACATGTTACATGTTTTCATACCAACAAACCATAGAAACAAAAATCATCACACATGTTATATTCAATGATTTCCATTTTCATCTTGAGACGAACAAAAAAATAAAGTATAATCTATATAGAGTTGAAGCAAAGAAGAAGAACTTCTTCTTCTACTTCTACTTCTAATGCTTTAGTTTAGTTTGAATATTTTATATTTGAAATCATGCTTAAACATGTCTCTCTTTCTCTGCTCATGCTACTTTTAGTGTTTTGTTCAAAAGTTGTAGAAAAAAAAAATAATGTAAAGTATTTCTATTGTACAAGTTTGTTTAACCAGAGTTATGGCCCTAAAGGCCATATATAGCCTATTCCCTAGAGTTCTCTTATGGTTTTTTTTAGTTTTTTTCGTTTGAAGATTTACTGTTTTACAAAACAAATTTTTATAGATCACCACATACTATGCATTTTATACAAATGTATGTATTTATTATAGAGTGTGTATGTTTGTTCGAATATGTGTGGCATGTAGTTACTATTTTATAACTATGTTGTGTGTACTTCAACTACTTTTGTAGTTGCTTTAGTTAGTAAAGAACAGTTTTGCTAGGAATGTTTTCATTAAATAAATTTTGGAGTTAAGCTTTTATTTTTAAACATTTGTTCAATATAAATTTATTCATTAGCTATAAAGTTTTGCCATCTTAAAACCTTTTCCCATCTTCAAAAGAACTGATTATCTTTTGAGGTCAAGAACTAATCAAGCCACTATAGGACACTGTGTTCCAAAGTGAAACGTATACCAGAGAGAGCATTATGCATCGATCGAAACAAATATTAGTCGGACGGGGCTAGGTCTGGACTATAAAGCGGGTGAGGTAAAACTTCCCAACCACTTCATTTAAAATACTTTTTAACAGCTATTGCTACATGTGGCCGAGCGTTGTCATGATGGAATATTACGGTGTCACGTCTGGTCGCATATTCTGGGCGTTTTTCGGCCAATGCTCGTTTCAAACGAATCAGGTGCAGGTTCCCTGTGATGGTTTGGTCCGATTACAGCAGCCTTAGCACGATGGATATTTGGCTTTGGCATCTTTCTTTCGGCTGGTTGGCCGGGCATCACATACGATCTCTTACTCTTCGGCTTATCGTAATGGATTCTTTTTTCACCGCAAGTAATGATTCGGTGCAAAATTGATTTTCTTTTATAGCTTTCAAGCATCATTTCGGACATGCAAAATCGTCTTTCAAGGTCTCACGGCTTTAATTCGTTGCATACTCAATTTCCCTGCTTTTGGATGAGTACTGCTGTTTTGAAATTGCTGTTTGAGCAACTCCTAATGATTTTGCAAGCTTTTGTTGAATTTGGCAATAATCTTTATGGAGTAATGCCTCCAATTCTTTGACTGCAAACTTTTTTGGCTGGCTTGGTCGATCTTTGTCTTCCGTGTCAAAATCACCACTTCTGAACCACACAAACCTTCTCCCGAACGTTAAAACCGATGGAACACATCCACACATCCACTTAATTTTCAAATTAAAGAAGTAAAGGAAAACTTTATTCTATAGAAAATCTTTACAGCAGCAAGATTTTCACACAGGAAACTTGAACAACCGCAAGTTTCTCCTTAGAAAACATTAACGGTCGAAAGATTTTCCATAGAAACCTTTTAAAGCTGCAAGGTTTTTTTTATAGATAATTGAACAGACTCAAGATTTTCTATAGAAAATTTTAACAGCCGCATGATTTTAAATAGAAATCTTTAAAACCGCAAGATTATCTATAGAAAACTTTAAAAGCAGCAATATTATCTATGGAAAACATTAACAGCCTAAAGGTTTTATATAGAAAGCTTTAACAGCGGCATAATATTCTACAGAAAACTTTATATAGAATGCTTCAAGAGAAGCAAGATTTTCTATAGAAAGCTTGAACAGAAACAAAATTTTCATTAGAAAACCTTAACAGCCCCAAAGAATTTCTACAGAAAACTTAATAGCCACAAGATTTTCTTTAGAAAACTTTAACAGCTGCAAGACTTGCTATAGAAAACTTTAGTATTCTAAAGATTTTCTACAGAAAAATTTTAGGATCATAAATATTTGTTGTAGAAATCTTTAATAATCTCAAGATTTTCTACAGAAAACTTTAGCATCCTTAAGATTTTCTATAGAGAACATCTATACATCAGTTTTCCTAGAAAAAAACTTCAACACTTTCCAGATTACCTTGAAAAATTAACAAACATCTGACTGTTTTTTGTATTAAATTGCAACCAGAGACAAGTACGACTTGCTCTCAAGTTTTTCTTAAATAACATTGAAGATTACACTGCTTTATCTAACTGTCCTTAGTCAAATGCATTTGAAATATATGTGTTCATGAACTTTTTTGTCAACTAACTGTATGTGTGATTCTGTGCTGTTCTGTTCTGTTTTTTGTCTCAAAACATTGAGATTGAGACAACAGAGGCAAAAGTAGTTCTTCTGGGTCTTCTTTATGGTAGATTCCTTTATACTTTATTTAAGATTTACTACATTATGGTACTTGTTATTTTTGTAGTAAAGTATCGTTAGTAATAAAAACATAGCAAACATTTAAAAGGAAAATAAACAACACACATTAGAAGACCAATAAACAAAAAACTTATTAAAACACAAATGAAGGCAAAACAGAAAACAAAAAAAGTGTGAAATTTAAAAATTTCAAATTTTCAAAATTTCTATTTTTAAAAAATTTTGCTGGGTTATTTATACTTATAAGTCCTAGTCATAGCTTTTAAGTATTTGTTTCTATTGCTACACAGTACTTATGTATGTATACATATACATATTTGTATAAATTTTTACTCAGTTCTGTTTAAAATATAAGCCTGCTGTGTTGGTTTCTTTTTTCATATTTTTTCTTGTGGAAAAACTAAACGAAAAACTTACCTAAAGGCCAGCAAGGAACATTTCTACATACATTTAACAAATGGTACTTGTATCTGTATGTTTGTATCTTTATATGTGCAAATATAAGTTTGTTTTTCTCTATTAAATATGACAAAATAAACAAGCAAAGAACCCTGACTTTTATTTGAAATTCAATTTCATGTTTTGCTGCGTTAAAATTAGTACTTAAGGCAAGAGAATTTTAAATTAAATTTAAATTGAACATATAAATGGAAATGGAAATGCATATATTGAATAAATAAAGAGGAAATGTTGAAAAATTGGCCAAATTGACAGCGTGACCTAGGTAGATCGATTGAGGAAGGCTTAGGGAAGAAGGCTTACAGAACAGGTGTTGTAAGGCAGCCAGACGGAAGGACGGATAAGAAATCGAGAGAGTTGAAAAGAAATAAGTAGTTGCAAGACAATACATAAAAATAAACATTTAGTTTTAAATAGAAACATGTAGTTTTCACTCAGAAAACTTCTTTAACAACTGTTTGAAACGTTTAGAAAACAAATTTGTCTGACATATCAATAAATCAGATATAAAATTATAACAGAATTGTATATTTTAACAAATTCAATTATGTACTTATAAATTTGGGTTATTTAAATGCTTCAACAATATTTGAAAATTCTTTATTTTATTGTCTGATAAGGATTAATGAACCGACAAACCTACTTTTCTTTTTTATGAAATTGAGCTTTGTTTGTAAAAACTATTTACTTTAAACTATTAAATTAATCTAAACCTTTTAACACCCAAATATCATGTCATTTAGTTTTTGTCTGATACAATTTTCAACCGACAATCAGACAAAAATTTTCAGCAGAATCAGAAATTAAAAAAAATAGCTTTTCAAACCCTTAATTGGTTTTCTGATCATAACAAATGATCCGACAAACAGACAAGATAGGAACTTTTCTTGTAATTGTATGTAATTTGTTCTTCTTCCTTATTAAAATAAGCTAATTCTTTTACAACATAAAGCCTCATTTTCTCAATATCTGCTAATTTTTTACGGTGACGATATACTGACAGTTTTCATACAAAAATTATATTAATTGGAAGTATAGCGTTACGATAACCAGAGATTGAGAAAATGCAGCTAAGACTAATTATGAAAATTTTAAACGACAATCCGACAAACAAATTTCATGGAATTTTAAGTTTTTAACAAATTCAGTTGCTTAAAAGAATCTTTCGAACATTGGATTAAAAAAAAATTTTAAAATCTGTATTTGTTTGTCTGATTATAATAAATTGAGCCGACAAGCAGACATTTTACTTGAATCAATGGAGATTTTGTTTGTAATTACTATTTGCTTTTGTTTTCTTTTAAAGGAAACTAGTAATTATTAAGGTTTAAGACTCAATTGTGGTAATTTTCAATTGTATGATCAAATTCTTAACCCACAATCAGACAAAAAATTTTCACAAAATATTTTTTTTTTTTTTAAATTCAATTGCTTAAAATAATCTGTCGAACAGTGGTTAAAACAATTGTTTAAACATCTGTTTTTGGTTGTCTGATTATAATAAATTGAGCCGACAAGCAGACATTTTACTTGTATCAATTGAGATTTTTTCTTGTAATTATTATTTGTTTTTATTTCCTAGTAAAGGAAACTAGTAAATTTTAAGGTTTGAAGCTCAAATGAGGTAATTTTCAATTGCCACAATCAGACTAAAAATGTCTACAAAATATTTTTTTTTTTTACAAATTTAATTGCTTAAAACAATCTGTCGAACAGTGATTAAAACAATTGTTTGAAAATCTGTTTTTGGTTGTCTGATTATAATAAATTGATCCGACAATTAGACATTTTACTTGTATCAATAGAGATTTTATTTGTAATTATTATTTGCTTTTGTTTTCAATTAAAGGAAACTAGTAAATTTTAAGGTTTGAGGTTCAAATGAGGTCATTTTCAATTGTCTGATCAAATTTTCAACCCATAATCAGACAAAAAAAACTTCTATGAAATTAAATTTGTTTAACAAATTCCATTTCTCACATGGCTTTTTTGAGAAATTGCTTAAGCAATTTTTTGCTAATGTTTGTTTGGTTGTCTGTTTACTATTAATGACCCGACAAACATACATTTTGATTGTATGCTATTTAATTTCACTTGTAAAAGGATTTTATTTTTGTTTGTCTATTTAAAGAACTAGTATTTTCAATGATTTAAGGCTAAAATCTGATCACTTTGGTTTTGTGTGATTATAGTTTTAGTTGTTCATCCGACAAAAAAACTTCCACAAAATTATAGTTTTTTAATAAATTAAATTACATATAAAAATAGTTTGAAGAATTGCTTAAACAATCTTTTAAAATAATTTATTTAATTGTCTGATTATAATTAATAGTCCGACAAACAGACACTAGACTTGAATCAACTATATTTTTTTGTGTCAATATAATTTGCTTTTATCATTAAAAAGTTATACGGGAATATAAAATTAATATTATGGTAAAAATTAGTGCTGAATTCCCGATAAATTCACTGAAATTTATTGTTGGGTGATAAGCTAGTTCCTATGCGTATTTCACTGGTTGCTTAGGCCAGATCATCAGGAAACCTTTTCCCAAAAAAAAAGATATTATACAAATAAAACTATAGAGTGAATGAGTATTACAAACAAGCTTTATTTGTAAAAATATCAAAGCTTAAACAAAACAGCAACAATCAGTTTATCTTTTTTACTATTAATAGAAACTATAGTCTGATCAAATATTCTATCCAGAATTAGACGAAATGTTTTCAATTATCCCTAAGAATGTTTCGTATAATTAAATTGGAAATCTATATGTTCATTTGTCTGATAAAATGTTCAAGCGACAATCAGACAGAAAATTTCATCAAAATTAAATCAAAAATAAATTCAAGTTTTTAAAGATTTTTTAGTTAACGATTTCTTTGAGTCCCCTTTTTTATGGCTGACGATATAAAAATATATTTTATGAACCAACAAATAGACAATTGAATGTCTTTAGATTGATTTCACTATAAAACTTTTGCAATTGTCTGATTAAAAGTTTCACATTTCTTTCATTTATCTATAAAACTTTTTCAAGAAATTTGTCAGTTTTAAGGTTTTATTGCTAAAAATATTTTAAATTTACAATTGTCTGATTAAAAGTTTAAAATTTCTTTTACAAATACTAAACTTTATTAAATTAAACAATTAATAAAGTAAATTTAAATTTATTTCAAACAAACGTGCAAAAATTACACTTTTACACTAATTTCTCTTTTACATATTGATATTTCCAATACGGAAGTTTCTAGCCAAAAGTTCAATAATTTTATATTTGTTTTGAAAATAAATGTTCATAAGCACGTTTTTATGAACTTCTTAACTCTAGTTTTTCTTGTATTTCTAATAAAAAATACAAACATTTTGTCATAAATTCAACAATAACATGAGAGGAGCTGGTGATGAGTATAAGTATGAGTATGACGACCATGATTATGAGGATGATAATAGCAAGCGATAATGTTTGATGATTTAGTTGATTTCTTGGACAAACACCTGCATTATTTACAAATTGGTTAACACGTACTCGGCAACGACAACAAACAATAAAAATCCAACAACCCAACTACATCAAGAAAAACTATTACTTATAAAAAAAAAACAAAGTTGCAAGCAAATCTTTTTATATGGTTTTTTTGTTTTTTAAAGCAACAGAGGCATCATAAAAAGATAATGCTCACATATGCTAAGCCGGCTAGCTGGCTACTGCGTGTAAAAAAGTGTTAAAAATGATTTGTTCCATGAAATGGAAAAATGTTTGAAGGAAACCAACAAACAAAAAAAAACAGCAGATTTTTATTTATTTAGAATAGCACAACGTCAACCATTAAATGCTCCCAGAGTCATGTTAAACTATAGGCGAGTATATTTTTGTAAGGTTTTGTTTGGGGTTTTTATGATGTATTTTTTTTTTTAGTAGTGTGTTGTGTCTGCACAGGGTACGGCTTTTCAAGAGGGACATGTTCACAAAAAATAAAATAAAAAAAAAAAATTCAAATACAAAAAATAAAAGTCTGAAAAACTAACGGTATATGAATCATGACTTTGGCATCGTTTAACAGCAACATCATCAGCAGCTCCAACACCAGCCGCCACAGTCATTGTTGCCGTAGTTCAAGAGCAAACCTCATCTCTTCATCCAAACATTCACACCGTAAAACTTTTTTTTTTTTTGTTTTTTTTGGCAACCGACATTCTATGCATGGTTATATGGTTTGGTTTATATGACTATATCTTATATACATACATAAATACATAGGTATATAGCTATATGTATGTATATGTTTTAATACATTTTGCTTTTAGCATCATCAGCTGGATAACAAGCTGGCATTATGATTTAAAACCACTTGCCAAATGCGTTAAAAATTGTCGACATGAACATGCTTGTAACAAACAACATTCTACACATCATATATATAACTACAGTTGTGAAGAAAATTATGCCTATATGCTAGCCATATACATAGTAGGACACAACAAAATTTATTAATAAAAATATAATTAATTCATAAAATCAAAAAATTTAACATCTAACGCCCATTTTAAGTAGGCGTGGCAATCTGAGAATTTAAAACAATTGAAGTTTTTGTTTATTGATTCTTTAAGCATTTGTTTTCCGGAAATCTAAATATTTAAGGTTTTTCACTCAAATGTTTTAATTTTACAAATGTCTGATGAAATTTACAACCGACAATCAGACAGAAAATTTTTGCAAAATTCAATTGCTTAAAAAAAACTATCAAACATTTGACAAAACAATAATTTAAAAACAGTATTAGGTTGTCTGATTATAAGTAATGATCCGACAAACAGACATTGTACTTGTCTGATTATAAGTAATGATACGACAAACAGACATTGTACTTGCAAAAATGAAACTTTGTTCTCTATAAAAAGAAATTAAGAATTTTTAAGGCACAAATGGCCATTTTCAATAGACTGATCATAGTTTTAGTGGACAATGCGCCAATAAATTATGAACCTTAAACTTAAAAATGTTCTAGTTTCATTTAATAGAGATTCTTAAACTATATTTTTGTTCCCTTAAAATTTTATGTCTGTATACCGAGAAAACAGTTTTGGTTGTGACAACCGAATTTATAGCTAATCGAATCATTCAGTTTTAATCACCAAATTTAACTTGGGGTGATATTTCAATCGTAATTCTTCTTTTTCAACTGACTTTCTTTAGCTAGATAAGAATCTGTGAATATAATCGAATCATTCGATTGGCTACAAATTTAGTCATAAAAACGAATCAGTTTTCCTTATGTAGCTTTACATTTTATCAGAGACTTAAAGCTTTTAACTGAAAATTTATTAGTTTGTTCTTTATTAAACTGTTTAAATTACCTTAAAAGAGAAAAAGGGAATTTTTTTAAAATGTTCATTCCTACAGAATTTTTTAAACTAATTATTGTTCCATTGCAATTTTCTGTCTGATTGTCGGTTAAAGATTTAATCAGACAATTGAAAATTAATACATTTAAGGTTAAACCGAACAAATTTACTAGTTTTAATACAGAACAGAAGCAAATAGTATTTACACAATACATGTATTCATTTCGACAAGTACAATGTCTGTTTGTCGGATCATTAATTATAATTACACAACCAAATACCAGAATTTAAAATACAGTTTTGGCAATTTTCAAACATTTCTTATAAGTAATTAAATTTGGTTAGAAATTTTTAATGTTGGGAATATATTTTGTCGGATTGTGGCTTATAATTTAACAAGGCAATAAAAAAATAAATTTACTTAAAAATTCTTGTTTGATTATTGCTCAAAAAACTTGATATATTATTTGTATGATCATAAAATTATAATCAGACACAACAAATTAACGGGAGTAAACCAAAATTTCCACAAATATTTGGAAATATCTCAATTAACTTTTAAATAAAGTCCTTAACAAATGGGCGTGGCAATTTTGATTATTTCCTGCACATTTTATTATTGAAACACCACTCAAAAATCCAAAAAATGTTTGTCAAGAAGCTTTACAAACTTAATATTCCAAAGTGAAAAATTATTGACATTATTTTCAAAAAAATGTCGCCTTTTTATTTTAAAAGGGGCGTGTCCAATGTATTTTATGGTTAAGAAAGCCTTTCACTATATTTTTTCAAAATTTGTATAAAAGCTTATGCCAAACAGTGACTTTTGTCCCGGTTTTTTTTAGTGTCCCCCAACTTTTTGCTCTAACTGTTGGGGACATCATCTGGCATACAAGATTTTCAACATCTTTTAAAGTTTTCTTTTTATTTTTTTTTATTTTTTTCAAACAAAATGTTTGCACATATTTTAGCGCATTTCATTTCATTCTTAGTATTTGCTTGTTATTGTCATTGTTTGTTGTAGCTATTATTGTTGTGTAAGTTCTTGTTGTTGTCTGTCTGTTGAATGAATCTTGTTGTAACTATAGTCAATATACTATACCTACAACGAGTAAATAGTTTCGATGTTGTGTGATTCTTTTTTCTACGTTTTTTTTTTTTAGTTTTTTTTTTTTTTTTTTGTTCTTTTGTTACAAAAAGCCCAGCGACGACTTCCTTTAACCATATTTGTTGAAGGTGCCAACAAGTACTTCAAACCTTCTTCTTTTTCTGCTTCAACTTCAAATCATTCTTGCATAACGTTACGTCTATGTGAAAGACAACAACAAATACTGGCAAAGAACAACAGCTCTTGCAACAATACAACAAAATGCTATAAAGGAGAAACATAGCGACAACAACAAAACTATAGATAGAGTCTGAAAGAAACGTGCAAATTTTCAAATGACAGCCACCTTACATGACCACAGCAAAAATAGAAAAGAAAAGAGTGTTTTTTTACACTCCATGAGGTAAACAGCAACAACAATGACAAAAAATTTACAAAAATAATAAGAAAATCAAAACAATTTATTGATCAAAGCTAAAGGAGTTCGAGCAAGCAACAAACAGACAATCATACAAAACTTTTGAAGTATGAAATCATACAACTTTTAACTGTTTATTTAGTATGTGGTAAACAGACAAAAATGTGGAACAATAGTTAGCCGTATTGCTTTAATTAAAATAAATAAATGCTCAGACATTTTAAAGCAGCACGTTAATCAGACATATATCTACAGTCTAGACAATCATCCGACAAATTGCAATTGTCTGATGGAATATTCAATCCACAATCAGATAGAAAACTTCATAGGAAAATTAATTTTTTAACAGATGCAAAAACTTGAACAACTGTTTAAATAATCATTGCAGAAACTTTATTTGAATGTCTGGCAAGGAATAATGATCCGACAAATAGACACAGAAATAATTGCATCTAATTGCTCAAATTTGTCTGCACAATTGCTTAAACAATATAACAGGTGGCGCAAAAGTAAACTTCCGATGTTTTTTGGCTGTAATTAAAAAAAAAAAAAAAACTTTGATAGTCAGCAATATTCCGCGTTCTGGAGCAGTGTAGCGTAACATTGTTTATTAACGTGTATTTCGCATGTGTTTACTACACAAATGTCAAAACAGAACTGACATTAGGGGCCAATCGCAAAATTTATAGCATTTTCTGATAGGAGGATTACTTTTGCGCCACCTTGTATTAAAAATATATATTTGAATGTCTGACAAGGAATATTCATAAAATTTGGGCTTGTCACATTTTATTTCATTGACACTGAATTTTATTTGTAAATTTACAAGTTTAAAGCTAAAATGTGTTCAATTTTCAATTGTCTGACCAACATTATTTTATCCGACAAACAGACAAAAAATTTCAATCAAATTTTTTAGCTTGAAGCAATTGCTCAACGTTTTTTTACACAATTGCTTAAACAATATATTAAAAATATATGTTTGGATGTCTGACAGTTAAAACAATCATTTCATAATCTTTATTTGGATGTCTGACAAAGATCAGTGCCTCTGACAAACATACATTTCATTTGAATTAAATTGAATTTTGTTGATAAAACTGTTTCATTTTTGTTGTGTAAAGAACTTAAAGATTTGCAGACAAAATGTGTTCATTTTTCAAATGTCGGATGAATTTCCAAACCGACAAAAATACAAAAAATTTATCACAAAATTAAAATTTTTAACAAATTCAATTACTTTTAAAAATGTTTTGTAGAAATGCTTAAACAAATTTTTCATAACATTTATTTGAATGTCTGACAATAATTAATGATCTGAAAATCAGGCTTTGGAATTGTATGAATGAAAAGTTTTCCTGTAGAGATAAATTATTTAAAATATATTTTAGGTGCCTGGAACGGCTAATCAGACATAAAGTTTGGTGGCTTTTGATTCATATCAGGCAAAAAATGTTAAATAAATAAAATTTATTTAACAGATTCTACAACTTCTTAAACATTTTAACACAATTATTAAAACAATCTATTAAAACCCAATAATTTAGTGTATGATTGTAATAAGTGAACCGACAAGTGTATTTCCATATAAATAAAATTCTGGTTTCTTTTCTTAAAAAAAAATAAGTACAGAATTTTTCGATTTAAAAACCTTTTAAAATTCTTGTAAACTTTCTCTATTTAATAACTCTTAAACAAACAGTTTCCTTTTTTCAGGAAATTCTTTGAAATTTCTAAACTCACTTATCTTAAGACAAAAATCCTTTTTACATTCCTTTTGCCAAATGATGTTTACTACTTTATTTTAACCATCCGTAAAGTTTTGTTTTTTTTTTTTTCTTCATAAAGTTAGACATATTTTCAGGATGATTCAACCAATGTGTTTAGCAATGCAAAACTAATAACAAAATCTTACAAAAAAAAAAAAAAAAAAAAAAACCAATAACTAGAAAAGTACGCCTTGGCAACCAGGAAATGCCAATCAATAAAACATAGAAATTTCAATGGCCAGGAGAGCGTGCAAAAAAAAAAAAATACAGGAGAAATGAAGAAAAATCAGTTAAAAAGAGTATCCACTTGATGTGGTCAATGATCATACAACGCACAAATATACAACTAATGGACATTTAACTAAATATTTATGAAAAATGTTGTTGGTTGACTAAACCAAGTGCTTTGCTGTTGTCAAGGGGGGCCTGTGTTTAGACCTCAAGCCAGGAAATAGAGAATGTAGAAAAATCGTTTTTTTTTTTTTTGCATTTGCTTTTAGATTTTATAAATAGAAAAATAAAAGGATGGTGTATTAAACAGCTTAAGTTATAAAAACAAAAAACAGTAGAGCAATGCAAAAGTAGGAAACAATTAAAAAAGGAAGTTTAGTAATGAAAGCTTAAGCTAACACTGAACAGGCTACTCACTCACTAAACATACTCAACATAGGGGGGATGTTCAATGAAAGCAATGTGCAAATTTTAAATGGCAATATATTAATGACAGCAAAAATAATGTGGTATTTATGTTAAATACATACTTCAAAGGAAAACCTAATTTTTATATTGGTCTCAATATATATATTCCCCCACTTTTAATTACCTAACCAAAAACTGTTAAACTAATTCACCTAATTTGTATATTTTTCCCAACTTTAATAAATTTCACACATTCCGAAATAAGAAAAGAAACTATTAAAAAAAAAACAACCCAAAAAAAACCCTCAATAGAATTAGTTACAAATAAAAAGAAATAAACAGTTATAAGTTCTTAATAATGTATTTAAACACTAAACGTGTTTAGAATTTTTATTATTCAAAAATTTACTTATTTACAACAATTTATTGAAATTAGTTCAATATTTAACAATGAAAAAATATGTTCAACTCAGTCAGAGACAACAGCCCATGGCAACCACCATACAGACACGAGTTGAAAGCAACAATTCAACACCCTAACATAATGGAGGATTTAAAAAGCTAGATACAGTAAATACTGCTTAACAGCTAAGCAATACCTAACTTTATAAACTGATATAAGTATCTATGAGGTACAAAGTATCTAGCTAGGTACATACTTCAACTCATGCCGACAATTCATTAATATGATTACTCATGTTTAAGTAATTTGCATTGATTTTATTTTTTTTTTTCTTCTTTTTTTTCTCTATAAAATATTTGTCTATTTTTTTTATTAAATGTTATTGCTGTTTATTAAAACTAAATACCAGAGCACTTGTTTAATAAGAAATTTCATATTTAAAAGTAGTTAGATATAAAAAATTGATTACGTAGAACATTACACGGAAATTCCCAGATTTTTACTTAAACATCTAGCAATGTTTGGCTCTTCTTTTTATAAATTTAGAAATTTGAAATGAACTTTGTGTTTGTCATAATAATATGATGATGAGTTCTAAAATTATTTTTATTAAAATGATATCATTAGAAGAAGATTTCTATTTTTATTATTTTTTTTTTTTTTTTTTAACCAAAAATGTTTAAAAAATTTTTGCTATTTTCAAGATAAAGTTTTTAAAACTATAAAAATTAAAGAGAAAAAAAAGCTATTAACAAAAGAACTTGTTAAAGATTTTTTTTATTATTTTATTTATATTCTTTCTTTTGTTTAATTTTATGTGATAAGTCATTTGTCATCGTTTAATGATTTGATAAACAATATATTTGTAATTTATAGGAAACTTTTATTGCTTGACACATGTCATTAATCTAATAAATAAAAAATTGTTTAAACATCTTTTAAAATTGATAGTTGAAGTATTAAAGGTATTTAAAAACAAGATTTGATGAGATATATTAGAAATAAGGATAAGAGAAAAATACATAAGCTGGCCTTAACTGTACATGCTGCTCTTGAACACTAAACCAGAGATGCCCAAAGCTAAAAGCTGTATTTGTGTTGGATGAGGGAAAGAGAGCTACAGTGTAAGAAAATTTTAGTGAACTAAAAAAAGATGCCAGTATTTATCAGGCTTTATTTGTTAACAATAATGAAGTCAACAACCTGCGACATATTATCAAAGCTTATAAATTGAGTGTTCGATATTATTAATTGTGTATGTGCTAAAGATTATCCAAATATCTTCAAATTGCGATCGACTCAGAAAGTGATTCTGAGTCGATCGGTATACTTTAAGGTGGGTGTTAGACTAATATATTTGGGCGTTACAAACATCTGCACAAACGCAAAATACCCTACCCACTATGGTGGTGTAGCTTAGCATGTGCATTCGTCGCTGTCTCAGTGACTACTAAACAAAAGAGAATAAGAATATGTGTGTGGTAAGCTTGCACAATTGTGCTATGAAATGGGCATCAATGCACTAAACATACTCTTTTAGGATATAGTTATGGTTTACATTGAGAGAGAAAACATACAATTTTCAATAGGCAACAAGTGTGATATATATTTGTCCTTCTTTCAAACCACAACCATTTCGACATTTAGTTTTCTATTGTCATATTACTGGAATTAGCTGATTCATATCTGTATAATTTGTATTACTCATTCGCTCTAGACGCCATTAATAACTGCTTTATTTAAAAACATACTTCCACCATACTGAACACACTCACTGCAGCAGAATATGTTCAGTGTAGGCTGCAGTAATAACTATGCTAAATCATGCCTTGCAAATTCGAGAATTGAAGAAGCTTTATTAAGACAAATGTTAACTTAGAGACATCCGAATACTGTCCTTTTACTTAAAAAACTACAATAGGTTTCAAAGTTCTTAAAATTATTATTTAATTGTATTAAACTCCATTAACTCTTTCAGCCACGCTTTTTTGTATAAGTTTAAAATCAAATAATTGCATTTTTGCTTTAATCAAGGTTAGTTTATAATAAAAAGTAAGAAAAAAGAAATAAAAACATGAAAAAACCACCTCATTCCAAGTTTTTTTGTGGAGTGAAGTGGTTAGTTTAATAACCACCGTGGCGGTTGGCATTAAAAACAACTATGAAACAAATTTTTTTTTCGTATAAAATTTTTTTAAATTGAATATTTTTGACTTAATATTCTGACCAAATAACCGAAATATCAAATTAACACTGAATTCGATTAACAATAAATACTCTGTGCTTTTTTTTATTGAATGCGTGAAAGTCTGATTTTTACAATATTTTCAAATTAATATATTTATCTAGCCAGAGCACCCTGACGGCAAAGTTTTGCAAAAAATCATAAATGATGACTTCAAAAAATATAATTGTTTAGCAAACTGGCAATAGATGCTAATAAACTATGTTTTAAAGACTATAGAAAATGTTGTTAGTTAAGTAACCACCCAAGCGCAAAGAGTTAACGGGTTTTTAAGTACTTGTAGTTATTTACATTTAAAATATCAAGATCTATAATTGACAGAAGTTATAATGGCTTTATCTTAACATGTGTAGCATAGTAATCAAACTAGATAGACATAAAAACTAAATTTTATTAAAAAATTAATTTTTTATTCCACAAAATAACTTTTTGAGAAGCAGGGCTTTGTTTAAAAATACGTCCGTTATATAGGATTTAACATATCAAATGTATTACTGATACATTGTTTGGTTGATTCTCTCGCAATATTATTCTAATCTTTTCTTATTGTGAGGACATATATGATCCGGCATATTGGACATGAAAATCCATTTGATGTGAATAGAATAAGATTTAATTTTAAAAAATTTGTTTTAGATATAAAACCTTCATGAAAAGTTCTGATTGCCTGTTTAGCTGGCTGCTTGCTTGTATGTTTAGTTTATATTTTATAAGTAAAATAGTGCGTTCAGTTGCCTACTAATTTTGCTTAATTTAATACAAAATATCTTCTACTACTCCAATTGAATATATGTTAAATCAATGAAAGCATTAATTATATTTTACGGCAGGCATGTTTTTCAAACTTTAGACAGTTTTTGCTGATTTACTTCCTTTTTAAGAACATTATAATATTAAAATTTCCACATTGTTTTTAACTATTCATATTGTAGTTTTAAACAAGTATAACAATTTATTGTCTATAAATAAATTTTTGCACATGTTACAAAATCACCAAACAATTTGTTTATTTGGCAAAACAAAAACAGCTAAACCTAAACTACAATTAACAGACGTGTTTTGAATTCAACCCAAGAAATTCAAAATTTGAATACAACACATATATATATATATATATATATATATATATATATATATTTGTTATTGGCAAATGAAATTCATAAAAAAAGATTATTCGTAATACGCACTCAATACGCGCAAATTACTCAGCATGATATTAAAAATGTATTTCGAACATAAGTGTGGTAAATACCCGAGTCAGTCATGCCAACCACCAACAACCACTTTAATGATTACAATTATTTTTTTTTTTTTTTTTGTGAACTGGTTTAAGCTTCTGCTTTATACATTTTTGCTTTTAATTTTGGGATAAATAGTTGGGCACGTTTAAGAATTATTGAACTAATTGCTAAAATGCTTCATATTATAAAACTAAGGAATTGAAACTTGTTTAAGCCATTAATAATTTCAATAAGAGAGTATTATTCTAGCTTATGACTTGCCATTGAAACTATAAGCGAAATGCCTTAATTTCCTTATTACAAATCCACTTGAAAGTTCACAATTAAACTTAATTTTTCTCATTAATTCAACAATACTTTTCATTTATACTTAATTCATGTTTATTTATATAAACAAAATTAACACTCTCCCATAATAGCCAATTTTGTTTGTATAAATTTCACACAATACCCAGGGCCTACAACACCTCTTTTAAACATTAAACAAAATAATTAATATTAAATAGTAAATAGCAAAAAAAAAATAAATGTTATTGATGCATTATTATAATAATGGTTTAATAAAAGAAATATACCTTGAACAAAGTACACACAAAAACTAAATTGAATGTCACCAAATTTGGCTTAATTGTGGCTGGCAGACAAGCAAAATGTTAATAAATGATTTATTTAATTTAACGCTAAACAAAATAATAATGCTAATAAATGGCGAAAAAACCTTGTTGCATTAAAGTAGAATTGATGATTAGTTTTATGTTTCAAATACAAAATAATTAAAATGAATAGAACAGCAACGTAATTCAAATCCCGGAAACGGATAAAAGAGTTCAGCACAATAAAATTATAATCATTTTATTATTGAAATTTGAAATCTATTAAAGTTGTTGCTGTAGTTGTTAAGCGGATGTGGGAAAGTCCTCTCTAGGAATGAGGGAATATTTGGTTATCTCTATGTTGTGAAAGCTACTTGGTAATTTATTATATAAAGATCGGGAAATAAAAGGGAATCTTTAAAGTTTAGCTTAAATTCTAACATGTAATTAATATTGAACATACATCCACCACACTGAACACTCTCACTGCAGCAGGTATGTTCAGTGTATTAGTAGAACTGATATAATTTTCAGGGCAACATTTAGCATAGTTTACTTTTTTCTGCACTAAACATACCTGCTGCAGTGAGAGTGTTCAGTGTGGTGGATGTATGTTCAATATTAATTACATGTTAGAATTTAAGCTAAACTTTAAAGATTCTCTTTTATTCCCAGATCTTTATATAATAAATTACCCAGTAGCTTTCACTGGCGTCTCCACTAAACATACCTGATACAGTGAGTAACTTCAGTGTATTGGAAGTTCAGTACTTACGTTAGGTTGAAAGGAGGATACATTCTCGCTTTCTCAAATCATAAAGACATATACTTAAATCACATTGCGCTTGTTGTACGCTCCAATACTTAGTATAATTGTTACAATTAGACTTCATTGTTCCACATTTATAAAAAAAAATGGGTTTCTTCAACAAAGTTTCTTAGGGTCCTATAGTCAAAGTTGCCGAGGTGGGTAAGCGCCGATCTAATTCCGGCAAATGCAGACGCAGAGAAAATTTTTGAAGGTTTCGTTATCTTCCCCACATTCTTTAGATTCTGCACATCCCATTTGATATAGATGTGCTCTTAAAGCAGAGTGTCCTGTTAAAATGCCTACCACTCTACTAATCTTGGACTTGCTCATTTTGAGAAGGTCTCTTGCATAGAGAATTCTACATAGAGACGTGAGACTCCGATTTGTCAAACAAAAATATAACAAATCATATGTTTGATAGCATGTACTTTATTGTTGCAAGAGTTAGGTTTTTGACAACATATTTAGGTTATTGAAAATTACGTCTCGTCTCTATGTTACCCTATGGTCCTTGTCTTATACTCATTCTGGTTACCCCATAGGATTCTTGTGGTCCTACCACTTTTTCGCTAGACCAGGGAGTCAAGTGAGCGTCTCTTGCTCATTTTTTCAAATCTGATCTTGTTGGAACGATTTTAAATTGTTGAAATTTGTCTCAACGAGTTTCCTACCTCCGATGGCGAGGTTGTTAGCTCGTCCATTGCCCACTATCCCGGAGTGGCCCGGCACCCAGATGGTGGGTAGCCTAGTACTAGCTGAGTAGTCGATCAAGGAATTTCCACGGTGCCTTTTCAGACATTGAATTTTTCCAATTCTCTTTTAATATTTGCTTCTAATCCCACTTGCCTACAAAACTCATTTCGTCACAAAGAGTGGCATCGTTCCACATTTCATTTAGAGCTCTCTATACCAAAGCTTTAATTTAAAAAAAAATTAGAAAAAATCCCTTTAAATTTAGTAGAACTTTCGTGGAAATTATTATTCCCGTCTACACTGAACATGCCTGCTGCTGACAGTAAGTTCAGTATAGTTGCAGTATATATGTTCAGTGACAACTTTAAGCTAAAGACCCAGTATCATCACATACATACTTTAAATTTTGAACTCTCTAGCACAAATCTTAGATTTATCGTAATCCTTTACTTGCAAACCCAGATATTTATAACTTTAAAAAACATTAAAAAAATCCATAAAAGTCTCTTAACAAATCATCATCAATCATTTTGTCTACTCAGGTAAAATTTATGTGCTCATAATACGAAATGTCATAATAATGATACATTAAAACATTTTGTCACTTTATTATTCATATTTTTTTTTTTAGCTACTTAATGCAAACTGGTCAAGCATATTTGTCACAATTATCTACGTTAAGCAAATAAAAAATTAGTTACTTATGAAAAAAATAATAGATATAAATCTGGGAAGAAATGTAGGTTAAATTCTTATACCATTGTGTCTTGGACACAACAAAAAGAAACAAAATAAACTTGAAATATATTAGAATACCAAGGCAGAAAGAAGACTATAAAAGAATTGTTACAAAGTCTGACTGACAGAGTCAGTGTGAGTGACCATTAAGTTACAATAAAGTAAAAAAAAAAAAAGTAAAGAAACACCTGTGGGTACTTAGAGATGCAATAATCATCATCAACTAAATATTTATGGCTATTCTTTGGATTCTTTTTCTTACGTTCTTACATTTTCATATTTAATTTGTTTAATGAGTTCATTTAATTCACACTGTGTATTGAACAATTTTTGCTACGTGTTCCCACTGTCTATCACCATTGCTATCTGCCTCTCTCTCTGTCTATCTTTCTCTCCTGCCTTGAGTTTGATCAATAAGTTGGCAACTACTGGTATTTAAATAACGGTAAATAAAGACCAACCATGTAAAAGTACGTGTACAAATCGTTGCTGTTTGTTGTTGAAATTCTAGTGTATTTCTGTACATATTTATTGTGTTCTTCAAACAAATCTTTAAGTTGATCGTAAATGTAGAGTTAAAGATCTATTCTATCTGGCTACATAAGTATGAAGATTGAATGGAAGATAAACAAAACATGGCTTTTTGCAACATTGTTGTCTAATCGAATGTGGAATCTCTATTCTTGGTAAAAGAATCAGCAGCAACAGCAACAACAACAACAAATTCTTTTAATGTTGCTGTTTAATCTATCAAACATCATTGACACAAACACCCAACAATTCATTCATTCCCTGGGATCGATGAAAAGGCTGCATGAAATCCGAGTTAAACATTATGTTTAATTTACACGTTTTTATGCTCATTCTTCTCCGCACTCCATCATTGTATACGCTGTGTTTTCTTTTCCAAATAAAATAGAATTTCCTGACTAGATTCGCAGTCAGTGTGGAAGAGTGTCTGGTTGTTTAGAGTTCTAAGAATTTGTAGACTTTAGCAGAAGTAGTGGTGTTTAAGTGGTAGAAGCATGTTTGGATGGTCAGTTGGAAATTAAAGGAAATAAGGCAGACTAAAGCATGTTTCAAAATTTATGAGATTGGCAATGTCTTTATTAAAGGCAAAATAGTTGGCAAGGTTTTTTATGAAATTTTTGTAGGACCTTTTATAATACTTACTAAACAAAGAGAAATATCTTTAAACTTAAACCTTGCCTTTTGAATTGTTTAAAAATTAAAGCTTTTAGAGAAAGCTTTTCTCTAGAAAGTGTTTAAAGATTTTCCATATTTAATTTTAAGTTGATATTGATTACACCGTAATTTATTTTACATCAATTGCTTGAAAATGTTGAAAGCTTTCACAAAGCTTCTTTTGGTAACTTTTGGTTAAAACCTTTTAATAGAAATTATTGGAATTTTAGAGGCTTTTCTCTAAAATATGTTTAAAGGTCATAAATATTTCATTTTAAGTTGAATTCTTTTACATCAATTGCTCAAAATAAAAAAAGCTTTCGAAAAGCTTTTTTTGCTAAATTTTACTTAAACCCATTTTTTTATATATAAAATATTGGAAAATTAGAGCAACATTGGAAACATCTGTAGAAAAGAATATTTTTAAAAAGCTTTTAATATACATATTTGCAAAACGTAAGTCAATAATAAATATATAGCTTTTAATCAAATATTATAAATTTAAAGAGTTACATTTTTAATGATTAGTTGAAAATTAGATATTTTATATTATTTGTAACAAAAATACTTAAATTCTTGTTGAAAAATAGTCAAGAATTTATTAATTTCTGTCAATTGCTTTTAAACTAGAAAAGCTTTCCCAAAGCTTTGTAGCTAAACTTTATGTTAAACATATTTTAAGGAAATTATTTTCATTTAGGTTAAATAATAAGTAAGAACCATGTAGAGCTTTTAAAATTGGTTACTTAATAAAAACTTTTTTAATTTTTTTTATAATTTTTTCTTTATAGTTTTTCCTCAAAAGTTGAAAGTTTTAAAAAAGCTTTCAATTTCAAATATATAGTAGATGATACAAAATTTGTGTTCTAAATTATTTTAAATACCAAATTATTCCTGCAGATAGTTTTTACAACATGCTAGAAATATGAGCTTTAAAGTAATGAAAAAATATTTGATAGCTAATGGTTTTTATCAGAGATGTCTTATCATTTTCTATGAATAATTTATGAATTCTCCTGTTGAGATCCAGGGAATTTTTTGATAATAAAAGCTTCTTTTATCCTTTAAGAAACAAAGAGAGCTTTTATAATACAAAAGCTTTTACAAATAATTGAATTTCAAAAACGATGCTTTTATAAAAATAAGGGTTTGCGAAAGAGACAAATTTCAGAAAATACAGTTTTTAGGGGAAAATATACAAATAGCTTTTATTTAGAGTAAAATTAGCTTTAGAAAAAAGCTTAAAAAATTATAGTGTCAAAATGTAAAAATTTTCACAAAAGCTGTTAAATCAGAGCTTTCCCAAAATTAAGAAATTCTTTTAATACAGCTTAAGAAAACCATAAATCCTTTCAGAACATCTAAGTTTAAGATTTAAATCGTTTAAGTTCTAAAACATCAGTCATATATTTATCAAAACAAAGCAAGCAAACGCTTAAGGTACGTTCACATCGATAATTCTCTTTCGATTGAACCAATATTTATTTCAATAAACAAGTTTAAGTTTAGAAAATATCACAATATAAGATAATTTTTATATAGTTTGACATTATTTGCTCTTATAAAAGTCATCTAATATCAATAAAACATGTGTATGAAACATGGTCAAACATTACATGATTAGGTTGCACCCAATCTACAAATTAAACAGAAATATATAGAAAATTAGTTTCAAGGCGGAACTAGTGGTACGTGCACACTTTCCGTACCGTTTTTCTACATTTCCTAGCTTTCTAGTTACTTTTAAATATTTTATTTTTTTCTCTTAAACGAATTCTTTAAAACTTAATTGAAATTATTCATACCTTCGCTAACTAATGTCTGTAGTATTAGCTTCTTAAGTAGTTGCAGATTTTTTCAATTTAAAATATTTCTTATTATTTTTCTAACCTGCCAAGTAAATTATTATAATCATCTTTTTAAGTCTATTAAGTGAAAGAAAAAAATCTGGGCGTAACTATTGTGGTAAAAAAAAAAAAAATGGAAGAAAAAATGCAAACAAATTACTAAACCTAAGAAATATGAAGAATTTATGGAAAACACCGGAGAAATTTCCACTCATGTCAAAAGACGGAAAGCGACACTAAAAGTGTTTTTTTTTTTTTTTTTGTTTTGTAACTTACTATGAAGACACACATTTTAATGTGGAGCTAAGGTGGCGCAAAAAGAACCTGATGAAGATGATGATGACATCAGACATGCTGATGTTTAAGATGGTGCTACTAAGGCTGTTGTAGATGATTTTATTAGGAAGAAGAAGGTTGGGCTTTAAGGATACATTTAGCATGTCTAAAATGTTAAAAAAGATGTTTGTGCCAGCTGAAAAGCTTAAAATTAATAAGCAGCGGAAGCATTGTAAATTTTAAAGAAATTTTACGTACATACGGCCAATTTTCTTGCCACAACGGACAACTTTTCATGTGTAACTGAATGAATGACTGACTGACTATTTTGGTATTATAATAATGTAAATTGTACGTGGTATTAAATGAATTTATATGGCAAATATTTATCTTAAATAGCACTTGTTCTAATCTTCTAAGAAATAATAAGATGTCATGCCTTCATTCATACATTAATTCGTCTTCGTGGTCTTTTCTCCCCATATATTATTATTATTATTGGGTGTTTGTTAGTTAGACCAATGAATGAATGAATGAATGGATGCGTGCAAAAGCGTGCATTCGCATAATTGGTTTTTCATTCATATCTGAGAAATCCATCCATAAGATTTGTTCAATTATCATCGTTTAACTGGCAGTGAGTAGTGTTTTTTTTTTTTTTTTTTTCATTCTTGTTTGGGTTTGTGGTAATTATTAGTTGTTTCAGTTGTACATTGAAGTATTTTCTTTTCAACTATTTGTGGTTTGAAATTGTTAAATATTTATTCTTTGAATATTTTTTTTTGTATTTGGGTTACCAACAACCATATTTGGCTAATAGTTGTTTGGTGAATGGTTTTTTGAAGTCAAAACTATTATTCTTTTTTTTATCTGTTAAATGAGGTTGTAATTACATACATATTGGTTTTTCGTTTGTTTAAGACAAGAAAGTATGAATTTGAAAGAATATTATTTTTGGCAGATTTAATGAAGATGACTGGCAAAAGTTGTTGCCATTTTTTATGTAGCATAAAAAACTTTAATTTATTTTCTGCTAAACATTGAAGAAAATACTTCAAAATACTTAATTTTAAATAACTGTCTTTAATTAAATTGCTTTTTAATCTAACTAAGGCAAGTCCTTCAATTAATAAAAATAAGCTTTAAGTTAAAGCAATTATTTCTTAAGAGCTTTTAAAGTGAAATTTTTTTAAGGCTGATTTCTTGCCTTCAAATCAAACATCTACTCAAATTCTAATAATATCATTGACAATATTATTGTTATTACAAAAACTTCATACACTCTTCACTACATTTTCAAAAGAGCCACTTGAATTGGCTTAAAAATCCCAATTAAAATTATATTTTGATTCTTCAGTTCTTTGGCAATGTATGTAAGTATATGAGAAGAATATGAGTATTAGAGAAAAGGTAAACGAAGGTAGAGAAACAGAAACATCCAACTCATTAAATTCAAAATGAACATAAAGCATGTAATCATCTTATTTGTATTCGAATATAAACAATGATAATCACAAAAATAAAAAGGAGAAAAAGCTTTTGCTTCGCCAAGCAACAAATAAAAGTACAAAACAACAAGAAATCTGTGAAATTCTAGATTTAAAGAACACGCAGCAACAGGCCAGCCATTCAGCAATGAAAATGTCGT
This sequence comes from Calliphora vomitoria, assembly GCA_942486065.2. NCBI lineage: Eukaryota > Metazoa > Arthropoda > Insecta > Diptera > Calliphoridae > Calliphora > Calliphora vomitoria. The sequence continues at coordinate 58,307,576 of OW818029.2, read as the reverse complement.
TTTCTTTTGCTTTCAACAAATAAAAGTAAGACACAGCAACAACAACAACAAAAAAAATAGACAAGAAAAATTTCCTTTTTGTTTCCCATAAATATCAAAACAAAAGAATTAAAAATGCATTAATAATATAAACACACACAGACTGTGCAACATACGAGTACATATGATTAGCTAGCTAGCTAGCTGCTTTAAAACAGAAACTTTCCTCAAATACATGACCAAAAATGAAGTTTTTAAAAAAAAAACTTACAAAACCAAACAACAAAAATCCCAAAATTGCAAGCAAATTTTTGCTACAAAAAAAAACGCAAAAGAAAGTCAAATAAAAATTGTTTTTTCGTGCTGATTTTTGGTTTGTTATTCGTTGTTCGATTTGGTGGTTAGTTGCTAGTTCGACTTTTAAAGGAAGTAGCATCTTTGGCCATAATGACGATGATGATTGAGCTGAGGTTGTTGCGGCAGCAGAAGTTCCAAAAACATCTATACAATACACAATTTCAAATCAAACGACCACAAAATCAAACAAAAAAAAATTAAATGTACGTGCCATTTATTGTTTTTTGTAATTTCTAGGTTGTCATGTTGTATGTTTGAATATGTGGAAATATGCCTTTGTTTGTGTGTGTGGCTGCAACATTCAGTTGCACTTGACTCCTTTTTTTTAACTTTTTTTTGTTTTCTTAAATTAAATTCATGTTTAATGGTTTACAAAAAAACCCTACAATTGGTATAATAAAAATTAAATAGAATGTACAAAAGTTATTCGGTTTAATCATTGTTCTTTTAATCGAATAACCGATTAATTCGTAATTTAAGCTTTTAAGTTTATTTGTATTAAAGCTGTATTTATTGTTTGATTATTTAATTTTGAATAGACAATAACCGATTATTCGGTTATTCGGTTATCCTAAAAACGATAACTCGGGTAATCGAATAAAAGAATAATCGGTCATATTAGTCTCCAAATCATTGGTTTCAAGTTTAATCGAATAACCTATTATTCCGTAATTTAAGCTGATTAGTTTATTTATATTCAAGCAGTATTTACTTTTAATAAAAACTCGATAACCGTTTTTCGATTATTCGGTTATCCTAAAAAACCGATTTCAATTTTGAAATCCCACAATAAATCAAAAAATAATATAAATTTTTTACTGTTTATAATCGGGTTTTACGATTATTCGGATAATACTGAATAGGCGATTGATCGTTAATATTAATCGGTTTTCCTAAAAAAACGATTAATTGATTTTTTAATGATTTTTTTTTATAAAACACAGAATAAAACCAAAAATAATGTAAAATATTTCCTTTTTATGAAAGGTTTTCCGAGTACTCGGGTAATCGACTAAAAGATTAATCGTCAATTTTAGTCTCCTAAGTCTTTGGTTTCAAGTTTAATCGAATAACTGATTAATCCGTAATTTTAGCTGATTAATTTATTTATATTCAAGGTGTATTTACTTTTAATAAAAAGCTCGATAACCGTTTTTCGATTATTCGGTTATCCTAAAAAACCGATTTCAAGGATTTTTTAGAAATCTCTTAATAAATAAAGCAATAATGCAAATTTATTACTGTTTATAATCGGGTTTTACGATTATTCGGATAATACTGAATAACCGATTAATCGTTAATTTTAATCGGTTATCCTAAAAAAACGATTAATTGTTTTTTTAATGATTTTTTTAATGAAACCCACAATAAAACCAAAATTAATGTAAATATTTCCCTATTATAAAAGGTTTTGCGATTACTCGGGTAATCGAATACAATAATAATCGGTCATATTAGTCTCCAAATCATTGGTTTCAAGTTTAATCGAATATCCTATTATTCCGTAATTTAAGCTGATTAGTTTATTTATATTCAAGCAGTATTTACTTTTAATAAAAAACTCGATAACCGTTTTTCGATTATTCGGTTATCCTAAAAAACTGATTTCAAGGATTTTTTTTAGAAATCCCACAATAAATCAAAAAATAATGTAAATTTTTTACTGTTTATAATCTGGTTTTACGATTATTCGGATAATATTGAATAACCGATTAATCGTTAATTTTAAACGGTTATCCTAAAAAACGATTAATTGGTTTTTTTAATGATTTTTTTTATAAATCCCACAATAAAACCAAAAATAAGGTAAAATATTCCCTTTTTATAAAAGGTTTTTCGATTACTCGGGTAATCGAATAAAAGATTAATCGTCAATTTTAGTCTACTAAATCATTGGTTTCAAATTTAATCGATTAACCTATTATTCCGTAATATAAGCTGATTAGTTTATTTATATTGAAGGTGTATTTACTTTTAATAAAAAGCTCGATAACCGGTTTTCAATTATTCGGTTATCCTGAAAAACTGGTTTCAAGGATTTTTTTTAGAAATCCCACAATAAATCAAAAAATAATGTAAATTTTTTACTGTTTATAATCGGATTTTACGATTATTCGGATAATACTGAATAGCCGATTAATCGTTAATTTTAAACGGTTATCCTAAAAAACGATTAATTGGTTTTTTTAATGATTTTTTTTAATAAAACCCACAATAAAACCATAATTAATGTAAAATATTCCGTTTTTATAAAAAGTTTTTCGATTACTCGGGTAATCGAATAAAAGATTAATCGTCAATTTTAGTCTACTAAATCATTGGTTTCAAGTGTAATCGTATAACCTATTATTCCATAATATAAGCTGATTAGTTTATTTATATTGAAGGTGTATTTACTTTTAATAAAAAGCTCGATAACCGGTTTTCAATTATTCGGTTATCCTAAAAAACTGATTTCAAGGATTATTTTTAGAAATCCCCCAATAAATCAAAAAATAATGTAAATTTTTTACTGTTTATAATCGGGTTTTACGATTATTCGGATAATATTGAATAACCGATTAAACGTTAATTTTAATCTGTTATCCTAATGGATTATTGAATGGTTTTTTTATAAAACACACAATAAAACCAAAAATAATGTAAAATATTTCCTTTTTATAAAAGGTTTTACGAGTACTCGGATAATCGAATAAAAAATTAATCGTTAATTTTAAGCTACTAAATCACTTGTTTTCATACAGAAATTATTATTGACTAATTTCGTTATAACTGAAATCCTCTATAACCGGTTGGGAAACAGCGATTAATCGGTATTTTTATGATCTTAAAACAATTTTTTTATTCACTCGGTTTTATTCGATTATTCGGTTTTGGATCATTCATCATTTGTATGATTTTTTATGAAAACTAAAATTAATCAAACAAAAAAATGCACATTATTCGGTTAATCCTTAAACATTTGAATAAAGTCTGTTCTTGCTATAGCTCATTGTTAATTCTCTGTTAACCAGAAACTTGTGATTTTTTTTGCTTTTCTACCACAAAAAGTACTGGCAATTTCTCATCAATGATTTTTGTTTTCAGAAAAAAGTTACAATTTATTGTTTGTATTGTAATTTTTTTAGTTTTTTTCTTACAATGCTCATGCGTGTTGTCATGTTTTCATTTTTTCTTTCTATTTGTTTGGCAACTACAAAAAGTCAGCAACATTTCGAAAAGAATTGCCTTTTTAAGTAGAACAGTTGTAGTCCTATTTTTATACATTATTCCCCCTTAACATGTTTCAAAAAAAAACATATTGATGTCTTCTTGCGGAGAAGTTGTATTGTGAGTGAGTGTGTGTTTGGTTCGACAAGTATTGAATATTCAATGGACCACCATGGCTGGCTATGTTTTGACGAGATCTTAAATAAATATTTGCATTTTTGTGCATTCCTGTTTGTTCTGTATGTATTTATGTCTATATCTTGAAATTTGAGTCCATACATATGTATGTATGTATTGTGGCAAGCAATTGCTGCTTGCACTTGTTAGTGGCAGGCAGGAATTCTTGCAGTCATAATAGAAATTTATAGAAGAGAAAATTTAAAAAATACTTAATCAAACTTTTAAACAGCTTTTTATTTTAAAGTCACGATAATTTTGGTTAAAAATATAATATACATAAATAGTTAGTTTTTAAAAGCTTTTAGTTAAATAATCCTTACGAAAACCGTGAGTTGCACATTACAAACACTTTAACAATCTTTAGCAGAAAAAAAGGTAACATCTTTATTTAATAAAAGCCACCCTCTTTTTTCTTGTCATAATTTTCTTTTTCTTTTATTCTGTTACTTTATCTCAATAAAACTTCATTTAATATGTTCACGTGTTGCATCCCTAGGGACTTTATTAAATTGTGATATATTTCTCTTTCTATATTTCTTTTCTATAAAACGTAATATGTATAAAGGACCCTTTTAAAAAGGAAACGAAACTACTTTACCAGCTAATGTACTCATAAACCTATAAAAAAAGTATATATAATAGAAGGAAATAAAAACATTTTTTTTTATCTAAAATTACTTTATGATTTATTACCAACGAAATGCTTAGTGACAGTTTATGTGTGTTGGGTTTCATGTCGGACAATTATAACTTCTAATAATAACTTCTTTGTTAGAAGTTAAAAAGGAAACATGATTTTACTTAGTATAACATTTCAAGATATCAATTTGTTTTATTAAGATTTTTTGAAGAATATATGAAATCAGATATAAATGCCTGCCTGAGTGTCATGTTTCGAGATCCAAAAATAATTGTGTTTTATTTAATATGATTAGATAGTTAAGCAAAGTTACTAACTATCTATGAATATATAAAACATAAAAGCTTTCCAACTTGAAAACTTTAATTTACAAAAAGCTTCATAGATTAAGACAGCTGTATATGTAAGCTTTACAATATTGTAAGCTGAAGTGGAATTATAAAAGCTTTACATTAAAAAATATGTTTAAGATTAGTCTTAAACAAAAGTAAAATTTCGTAAAATACTCCTAAAAAAGCTTTTATTTACAACAACCTTTGAAATATATATAAGCACTTTGCTATATAAGAAATAAAAGCTTTATATTGTATATTCTGAAAAATTATGAAAGTTTTTACTTTATAGGTTTTAATTTGAAAAATCTTGACAAAATAAAAAAGCTTTTTGTCTAAATTTTAAAAAGTTCAATATGAAAGCATATTTTAAAATAACTTTTTGTAAATTATTGTAAATAACAACAAAGCTTTCTACTTTAAAAGTATTTATTTACATTAATGAAATAAAGCTTTCTTCTTTTCTAAACTTTTAATTCAAAGAAAAAAGTTCTACAAAAATTTAATATAACAGCTTTTTTCTTAAAAATCAGTTATTTACAAAAATCTTTGTAAAATATGAAAACTATTTATATAAGCATTTAAACGACATATGTATGTGCTCAGTGTGAAAGCTTTTCTTTAATAAATTTTGAAATATATATAAAATTTAACGAACAAATTTTAAATGATTGTGAAACACATAAAAGCTTTCTAGCTTAAAAGCATATGTTAGCAAAAATATATATATAATAGAAAAGAGCTTTGTCTAAGCTTTTAACTGATATAAATTTAAATATATAAAATCAAAGCTTTATGTTTCAAAATTTTGATATACTATAAACAAAATTTTTCAAAATTATTTTAAAACTAAGTGTAAAAGCTTTCTCATTTACAAGAATTAATTATGATTTTTATTAATCGAAATGTTACCGTTTTTACTATAAAATTGCATTCTTACACTTTAAAAACTTAAAGCTTTCTGCTCAAAAACTTCAGTTAATAGTAAAATATAAAAAAATACATTTTTGAATTTTCGATTCAAAATTTATTTTAATTAATACAAACCCAGAAAGTGTTTAGCATTCAACATTTTTTATTTTGTTTGCTAAAAATAGATACATCATTGAAGAGCTATTTAATTCACTTTAATTTTGTATATGAGCTTTTAGTATAAAATACCCATAAGTTAATTAAAACCTAAAAGCTCTCTACTTTAAAGCTTTTTTAAAAGAGAAATAATACTTTAAATATTTTCTTTGGAAAACAAAAAGCTTTTGTAAAATCAAAAAATGTCGTTATATACAAAATCTAAAAGCTTTCTACTTTAAGCACTTTTCAAAAAAAAAAAACTTGACTAGAAAATTTAAAATCTAAAAGTAGGATTTTTTAAATAAAAAATCGAAGTTAAAAATAATAGCTTTTTTAACTAAAAGCTTTTTTCAAAAATATAAATTTCCCAATCTTATTATAGTTAATAACATATTGTAGTTAACAACTTTGTGGTAAAATATTACATTTCATTCATTAAGTTTTAATGCATATTGGTTATTGTTATTATAAAAAAAAGAAAACAAAATATTTATTGTCTATAAATGTTTACATATGTACATGTAGCTTTTGAACCGTTAATCGTTCTATAAACTCCGCATATAATACCACACTAAATTACAAAAGCAAGATGGAAAATATTTCTATATTTATTTATATGTATATGTATATTTTATGGCAGAAAAAACGCATTATTGGTAGATTGGAAAACAAAATTCCATTTTCTTTTAGCCACAAAAATCAAATTAACGCATTTTGTAAAAGATTTCTTTCTACGTTAAGTAAAAACAATATGCCATATAACTCAACTCAACACAACACAACAAAACAACATCTTCATCTTTATCCTCTATAAATTCAAAGCTGCTGAAGTTAATGATGATGATTGAATTAATCTTGTCTAGATGTAAAGATGAAAATAAAACACAGCCAACCAATGAATGATCAATTTGATGTTGGTGTTGAGGTTAGGTCATAAGTTTTCCATTATCTGTATGAAAATTCTATAAAAGAAAATAATTTTGTTGGTGTTTTTTCATTTTCTTCACTTTGTGCAAATGCAATTAAATTGGCCCACTTTAGATGTGGAGATGCCAAGAGAGAGATACAAAAATGGGTTTGTGGTCAAGTAAATTGCAAAATAGTAAAAGATAAATACTGAAATGAGGTTGCAAGGTGTGAAATTAAGCCATAGACATTGAAATTATAGGTGAGCTTTGAAAGCAACAATGTTATTTGTGTTTATTTTATAAAACAAATTATGTAGAATGATGATTAAATTTTATTGAAAAATAAAGTAAAATGAAGAAATCAAACCATAAATGGGTAAAGCTTTAAAAGCTTTACATAACATATCAGGAATTTTTATTAATAAACGCAAAAGCTTAGTGCACAATAAGATAACTAAAGATTTTTATTACAATAAAAACTCTTTTTTAAAATGTCATCTTTGATTTGTGGCTTGAGCCAAAATTCTAAAGTTTTTCATTACATACCCAACTAGTGACTCTTAAAACAAAAACATCTTTATTTCAACATATTATTTATTAAATTAAACTTAATTTGACAGCAACAGCAATAAAATAAAAAAAACCTGTCAACAATGTAAATTTACTAGGAATTTGCTCTAATTGTTCTTCAGCAAGACATTTAAAACAATAAATTTAATTTTGCAAAACATTTACTGCAAAATAAATAAAGCTGTCAAAATGACAAATAACTAAAGTGATGCTTTTGTGGATGACAATGACAACTAAAGTTTTGCAATAAAATAGAGGAGGGAATAATCAAAAGAGAAAAAATAAACAAATCACAAAACTTAAGTAATATTTTTGTATATGTATTACATTCCTACATAACTTTAATATTAAACACGTGTCTTTACATTGTATTACCGTGTGCACGTGGCCTTTACTTACAGAAAATTACATACATAGGCCTATTTTTTTTATTAGTTCTTAATAATTCCCTTATTTTTATTTTTTATTTTTTTTCCATTTAGTTGAGTATAATATTTACTAATTTTTATTTGTGTTTCTTTTCTTTTGCAGGTTTCAACAACAAGATGACAAGAAAACGTTCGAGTCCCATGGGACTCGAAATATATTTGCCAGTTTTGCTGGCATTTATAATGTTGCCATTATTAGCACAAGCTGGTAAGTGTCCTTAAAAAACTTTATTGTATTTCATTTAATAGTTAGGTTGTATATGACAAGAAAGCTTTAAGGATTGTTAAGTTTCATTAGACTTTTTGGCCTTAGAATTATGTTATAAAAAAGATAAGATTTGTAATTAAATTGTGGGTACTTTCATTATTAGAAAGTAACAGGAAATTCTTCTTTAAATATTAAAGAAAAAAATAGTTATCTAAACTTTCACGTTTAATACATTCGTAATTTAAAATCTTAAAGGCTCTCAAAGCTTTTACAAATATATGAAATTATAAGGAATTTGACAAATTAAAGTTATTCTTAAATTCTATAGTTCTATTGTGAAAGCTTTTTCAATGCATCGATCAAAATAAGTTTGTATTTATAGTAGTTTATTTAAAAAATCTATGCAAATTTATTTTAGCTTAAAAACTTCACTAAAAGCTTTTGACAAAATGTTTTACAATTAGTAATTTGTTATATTTAATTTCATTAAAAATTATATTAAAGCTCTTTAGTGCAAAAAAATAACTTTGCATTAAAAAGCTTTTGTTTATCAACACAGATTGGTAAAATATTAAAAAATTAATATTTTTTAAAGCTTTTACAAATATGCTCAATATAATTTTTTTAAATTGTATTAAAGCTGTATATTAAAGCTTACAACAACACTTATGTTTTTATTATAATTTTTATTAAAAATTAAGAATCTATAAATTTTAGCTTAAAAGCTTTTAAATAGATTTTTAGAAATCTTAATAGGGTTAAAGAATTTTTTGTAAAATTAACGTTTTTCATAAGCTTTAAAGAAAAGCTTTTACAAAAATCTTATATCTCCATTCTCGAAAATAGATTTTGGCTTGAAAAGCTTTTTAAACTCAAGAAAGCTTTATGCCTTTAAAAACAAATATGTTGAATTGCATGTTTTTTTGAAAAATCACCAAAATATAAGTTTTAGTTAAAAGCTATTAATAATTATTAAGGAAACTTAAAGCTTTTTTAAAAGTATTCAATAATAATGAATTTGTCATATTACAAGTGTACTGAACCATAGATGTAATATCTAAAAAAAAAAACTTTTTGAGAATTTTTTACAAAAATCTTATATTTCTCAAAAAAATAAATTTGGGTTTGAAAAGTTTTTTCAAAAATAGGCTTTTTACAAACTTTAACCAAAATAATTGCCATTCATTTTTATTAAAATAAATGCAATATACAAATTTCAGCTTCAAAAGCTTTTTCATATGGAGGAAATAATATCAAAAGCTTTTTAAAAAATATTTCTCAAAAATTATTTACCATAAAATGTTCACTTTTTTGCCAAAGAAATAAAAGTTTTTATTATAAAAATATGTTCAATTTGAAAACTAAAAGCTTTTACCACAATTTTTATTATCTCAAAAAAATAAACCAAAGTTTTTTTTAGATCCTAAACAAAAATCTTTTATTTAAGAAATTTTTCGTTAAAGCAATATCAAAATAAAAATGTTTGCTTCCAAGAGCTTTTTTCAAAAGATCTGAAAAACTCAAAATATTTCTCAAAAAGTTTTTAACGCCAACATCAAAAGCTTTAATTTTTAAAAATTTTGTGGTTTCACTTTTAAAACAAAAAGCTTTCTATTAAAAACGTTGCTGATAACAAAAGCTTTCACAGCTTTTGAAAAAAGCTGTTAATGTTTTAAGTATATTTGTAAACCAAAAGCTTTAGAGCTGTTATTATCGAAAATGTATACAATACAAACGTGTTTAATACTTTTTACAAGAAGGGAAAATTGTTCAAGAAATCTAAATAATTAGAGTGAATTATAAAAATATTGAATCAGTAGCACAATCCTCAAGGATCTGCAAGTATTTCTGTCTTATCTTAGACATGACGAAACTGAAGTTAATACGAGTTATATTAACAGAACTGCTGACTTTTACGATAAATATGGCAATTTCTACCTGGCTATCCTTCCTAGCTTTTAGGCAACTAACAAAGGAGAAAGAATCTCATTTAAAGATTTCAAAAGCTTTTGTTGTGGTTTAATAAAAATCCTTTGTTATCTGCGACACTAATTCCGGCAATATTTTGATTAAGCCATTGAATTACAAACATATATTGCATTTTCCTACACAGGGTCAGGTCAGCTAACCAAAAACAACGTGAGGGGGTGAATTTACTTCTTGCTTGCTTTTGTTTAAAATAAATACAAACAAAAAAAACAAAACAGATTCTCACTTTACTTAAACATATGTGGGTGTATTTGAACAATACAGAAAAAATAAATATTTAGACCTTAAAATTGTATTCACATCCCCTTCTAAAATAAAGTAAAAACAAAAAAATTACAAAATTCAGAAGAGGGGGAGGTTTTTGCTTGTTTGTAGGGCAGATGATATACAAAAAAAAAAAAAAAAGAGTGAGAGGTTTATTAGCTTTAGCTGGTTTAAATTAAGAAACATGTGTATGATGGACGGGATGCATGGAATGGGATGGTTGGTGGGCAACAATATGAAAGGTCAAAAAACATTTTGTACCGCGAGGAAGGGGATGGCCGGATGATGATGTTTTTAACACATCAACACTAATTTCTTGGCAAACATTAACAGCAAATATGCGTTATTTTATTTGCAAATTGTTTGATGCTTTTGTTTTTGCTTAAAATTTTGCCACCCTTATTTTTGCACATACAAACTTACAATCACATCAAATTTCAGTCATTGCTCTCGAATTTATAGCCTATATTATGATTTTTGTTTTCATTTGTTAGAGATTTTCTAAGATTAATGAAATTTGATAAACTACTAAGACTGTTAAATTTACTGCACAAAAGCTGACCCTTCTCCTCTTTTGGAAAAACTAAATCAAATAGAAATTGCTGCACAAAAAAGATGTTCCACAACGAGTGACAAATTACTATCATCTGTTCGGAAAATTAGAACAATTAGTTGGTAATTTTCAATTAGTGCAAATTGTGTTGCCGAAATTCCTCCCCCTTGTATACAAAATAAAATCTGTTGCATTTTTCGCCTGAAATTCAATAAAAATCATTTCCTATGACCCTGTCAATATATGACTGTGCTTTATTTTATTTTTTTTTTTTTCAATTTTTATTGCAAGTGAAGTGCATTTATCATTCGTTTCGACAGTCATTCATTTACACTTTGTGTTGTATCTTTAAATTGTATCTAAATCCCAGTTTTTTGTTTTCATATGTCTGCTGTATTTCTGCCCATATGGTAACAAACATTTGTTGGTTTTTTGTTTCGGACAATTATTAACACTCCCTGTTTACTGTGACTGAGTGTGTGTTACTATTCAAAAATAATGCTTGAATTGCAGGCCCTTCCTTTTAGATATTAAATTCTGCATACAAATTTTTATTGAGTCACGGATTTCAATTTAAATTGAAATTGTGTTTCATTTGTTTGTTTTAATGTTAAATAAAGTGCGTGAAATTAATGAATGGCAAATTTTGCAAATTGTTTGTAAAACTTAAGCTTTTTTTTTTTGTGTTTTTGTTTTCAGTGGGTGGTTAAATTTGAAACAAAACTCATCCATCCCCCGGAATTTATTTAAGTATAAAGAGTTTTTAACAAAAAATAATAATTTTAATTACTGCAGCCCAGCGGAAAGTTTTTTGAATATTAGTATTTCCAAATGCGTTAAAATTACAATGATTTTTTTAGAAAATCTAACAACAGATTACTAAAAATTTATTTTCTATTCATAATTTTCAAGTTCAGAAATGGGGCCATTATTACAACTTGCCTTTATGTACCCAATAGTAAAAGTTAAATTTAAAGCAAGCTTTTTCTTTTACTTAAAGTTACCTTTTACTATTACGAACTTATTATCAAGTTGTAATAATGGCCCTTAATGTTATAACTAAGAAAGCTTTTTTAAAATAAATTATTTAACTTCAATAGACTATATTCCATGAAGAAAGCTTTTTCTAGCAATGTTAAATTAGAGCTTTTTTAAATACTGATTAAAATCCTCGAAAAAGTGTTTAAAATATATTTTTTAAGAATTAAATTAAATTTAGTATTTATTAGAAAAGAATTACTAACAATCCAAGTTCAAGCACTTGAACATTTTGTTGGAATTTGACATGAATGCAAATATAATTATATTTTTAAGTTGAAAAATATTTGAAAAATTTATTCCTTTTTACTAGAGAATGCTATTAATATATAGTGTAATACAACTATAATTTAATTGCTTGTCTATAATTCAAGGCTTGCTTTCAATTTGACTTCCAATAAAAATGCTTATTGGGAATTTTAGAAAAGCTTTGTTAAGGAGCTTTTACAAAACTTGTATATGTTTTCAGATATTTTTATTAAAATAGATCTACCTTGCCTTAACAAGCTATTTAATATCATGAAGAGCTAACGCTAAATAACAAAAGCTTTTTTCAACAAATTTAAAAAACTAATATTTCAAACATTAAAACATTACCTTTTACTAAACAATTTATAAAAGGCTTTTACAAAAGTTTTACAAAAATCTAAATATTTTGGAAAAATTTGTCTTAAATAGCTTTTTAGGAAAAATTTACAAAAATCTAATATTTTTGAAAAAATTTATTTTGGAAAACTTTTTCTTAAAAAGCTTTTCAATTTCATGACAAATTTAAGCAAAATACTAAAAGATTTTTTAAAATATTAAAACAAATCATAGTTTAAAGACTTTGAAGAAGCCTCAAGAATTTAAAATTTATAAAAGCTTTGTAAAATAAAGCTTTTTTAAAGGTTTTGAAAATCTCGAAAATCCCGATTTTGTCTTGAAATGCTTTTTATCAAAAGCTAACACGCAATATCAAAAGTTTTTAAAAGATTTAAAGCTGAAAATCTGTAAAAAAAAAAAACAGAAGAATCTACAATAATTTATAAGTTGTCACTTTATTATCGTGCTAAAAATATTATAAAAGCTTTTTACAATGCTTTTACATAAATATTTTAGTTTTTAAAAGAAGTTTATTGGCAAATCCCAAAAACGCAAGAGTTTTATTTTAAAACGCTTTTAAATTTTATGAAAAGCTCACGTGAAATATCAAAAGCTTTTTAAAAGACTTTCAAAACTTATATTTTAGAGCTAACAAGCTTTTAAGCAAACTTTAAAAATCTTCAATAATTTCAAATTTGTCATATTTATATTTTCCAAAAAAAAAAATTAAAAGCTTTGAAAAAATCTTATGTTTTAAAAGATTTCTATTATTGTAGAAAATCTCGACAATCATATGTTGCTTTTGAATTTCATGAAAAGCTTACGCCAATTATCAAAAGCTTTTAAAAATATTTTAATTTTGACATTTTACAGCTGAAAAGCTTTTTCAAAGAGTTTTTTTTTTTAATAATTTAAAATGTGTCGTCATTCAAATTCAAATTTTTCTAACAATTTTATTATTTTATTTACAGAAATTCTATATTTTGACGAGATTTTTATTAGAAAATTTATACAGAACAAATTTTTGGCTGAAAAAGCTTTTAATGATTGTTAAAAGGCAATTATAATTTGATTTTAATAGCTCTCCCCTGGTAGTCTAACCGGTTTTGACAACAGAAATTAATGAGCTTTCTAAGTTCATACAGCTTTTATGATCGCCATTCCTTTTTTTAAGAAATATGGAGACATTATAACAGAAAATTGATGGGATCTAACAGATTTTTATTACAACATCTCGTCAGAATAAATTTAAATTTTTAAAGCCTGTATAATATACATAATTTCCTATTTATTTCAATAATAGTGACTTCGTTATTTCTTAAACATTCTATACTATTTAGGCGTTAATGGATCCTTTCAGCCTGATTTGTTAGTAAATACTCTTTAACGTCTCTTAATTTTGCGCAGTTCAAAGGACTCAGTTTAATGGTTGATCAAACTAAGGTCAGAGATAACTTTATAAATGAAATTTTACTGAACTAAGCAGTTTGCAAGTTTTCAAATGATACATAATTTAAAAGATTGAGAAGAAATATAGGTGAATTTTGTATAATATTCTTATGTTCAGTTTCTTTCACCTTATCACTTAACAAGCGCGCCCTGTTCTTCCAAACAATACTTCAAATCTAAAAACACTTTCCTTCAAATACTGCCCTCAAACATTGTCAAGCAAGTACTTTAAAAATAAACACAAACAAATATTTACATTTAAATGCAGTGACAACACAAACATCTGGAAAGTTATTCTTTAAACTAAAAAAAGAAAACTTTCATTTCGAATATTTTTTTTAGCCGGAAAACTTAGAATTTGACATGCAATGCTAATTTTTGCATAAATACAAATAAAAGTATGGGTTTTCTCTACAAATATAAAGCAAAAGATAACAATAATTTTACAATAAAGAAAACAACTTTCAAATATAGGCCATTTTCATAACTCAGAAACATAATTAAACAATTTACTTAAAAATGTACTTAATGCGGGTATTATTTTATGTATTTTTGTGTTTTTAGTAAATGTTAAATGTAAAAGAAAAATGCATAATGACCTATTTTTTTCGTAGGTTTATAGGCACATAAATTTAAATATTTCTTCTTAGAATTGTCATTGACTTGTCAAAATTGTTTAGAAAACAACAATTTATTTACAAAAGATATTGGTAAATAGGGGTAAGACACAAAGAAAAACTAAACAAATAAACAAACAAATAAAGAAAGAAAGAAAAAAGAGTTTTTCTATGCATTCAAGAGCTTAGAAGTAGGAACCAAAACAAGATAAAGAGAGTCAGTCCAGTAAGGGACAATTTATGTTAGTTAAGATTATGTTGTCATTTGTTCACATGTCTGTTGACTTCAGTTAAATGTCAGGTGATGTCTGTTTGACAGTTTCATTCAATTTACAAACATTATGACTGATGGCTGTTTGGTTGGCAGTGTTTGAAAAGATGTTCTTTGGATTTTCAATTTCCTTTGAATATTTTGAGTTTGTTTTGAGACTCTCATCTTATTGATGGGTTTTGTTTGAGAGAGCAGCCGTAATATTTTCTATTTGATTTTCATCATTTTATATGTCAATAATGTTTGTGGAAGGGGATATGGTAGATAAATATTAGTGAGAAATTTAATATTTCCTTTTACTTTAGTTTGGGAAAGAAAATTTTAAAATCTTTGTTTTTTATTATGATTATTTTTTTTTTTTTAAATTTCTATATTAAGCATGAAGGACCATTTTATTGAGTTCGAAAGAAGATTTGATAAAGTAAGAAGGGCTAAATATGTTAAACAACATGTTTGTTAAAACATTTATTTTAAACTAGAAATAATGTTATTGCTAAAAACATCAATTACACGTTTTATTGTTTATAGCTGCAGTTCGAAGGACCATATTTTAAAGCACATTAAAGAGAATTCAGTGATTACATTTTTAGCCAGTTTTTTAATAATTTGTAATTTAAGTACAGTTCTTAGATTCTCCAAAAAAAAAAATACATTATAAAATGTACACGAAATAAATTTCAGTTCACTTATTAATAAATTATTGTTTTGTTTTAACAAATTCCCCTTTAAACGGCTCTAAACGTTACTTTTGTAATTATTAGCTGCAAAGTAATTATTTAAATTTTGATTTATTGAATTTTTAAATTCATATTTAACTTTGTGCAAAAAATGTATAATTTTTAATTAAAACTGCGGATAAAAACTGTCAAAAATATTTCCTAATTGATGTTAGCAAATCAATCATGATGGTGTCTGCAATATAATTAAAAATCTATAAATAATAATTTGGCATAAATTATAAATAAAGAAAAAAAATTCTTAAATATCAATGACATTTGAATGAAGCTATTAACAACTTGTTCAAGCGCCAGCCATAGAGGAGGCTGTTAATAAAAAAGTTCAAAAACCTTTGCTTTATGAAAAATAATTGATCAATATTTATTGATTTTTGTAGCAATTTTATTAGTGTTTTTTTGTTTTAAATGAAAAAGTAATTGAGTCAAATGTTGTGCAAATGTTAACTTAAAAGTGTGGTACTGCTTTTTTTTTCTTCTTGGACAAGGAATCTGGGGCATTGTGTTGGAACTAGGAAAATAGGGTATGGGAGGGAGGAGAGAGGGAGTAGTGTTTGTAGACATTCAATTTGAACTTTCCTACATTGAAAATGACAGGAAACACTTCAGCGGGAAGTTTGTTCCACATACGTACAGTACGGCTAAAGAACGAATTTTCACTGTAGTGTGTTGTGCGGTCCACTGGCCAATCGACCACAAAGGGATGTGTTCTTGATGAATTCCCTAATTTCATCAGAACACATTCCATTGTAGTATCGATAGAACAGTGAAACGCAGCCCACATTGCGACGGTGCTCCAGCGAACCATAGAGTTGGATACCCTATGATCACCGATGATCACCTTCGCCCTCTCATGTACGCGGTCGAGAAGCTCCAAAATAGTCTTTGAAGCACCGTCCCATACATGGGAGTTGTATTCCATTTTCGGTCGGATATAGGTGGTGAAAATAGTGAGGAGATCAGATGGAGTGAAGTAATTCTTAAGGTAGGGTCACACATGGCAAATATTTGACGAAAAAGACGTAACCACTAAATAAAATATATTTGAATTCATTTATTTATTTCAAAAACGTATCTTATTTAGGATGATTCAAAAAAAATGTTTAGTTTTATTTTATTTGATGCTGTTTGGTCTTAAAAAACACTCGTAAAAGTAAACAACGTCAAACAAATTTGTGCTAAAAAAAGTGGTTACGCTTTTTTGAGTAAATATTTGCAGTGTGTGACCCTACCTTTACACCGTTTCAGAAATCCGAGACACTTGAATGCTTCTTTCGACACTTTCAAAAACATCACAGCGGACATCACATTGTATTCTCATGCCCAGAACATCAAGAGTGACTGATTCCACAATATTTACACCACCCATAAATACAGATGAAGCGACATGGTCTGTCGTTCGTTTATGTGTCAACATGCAACACTGAGTCTTGCGAGCGCTGCAAGCGACCCTGTTCGCACGACCCCATTCAGAGATTGTCAGAAGGTCCCGATTAAGCGAATCATTCATATTTTGCCTCATTGCCCCAATCTCCGATAGGCTTGGTCTGTAACTGAATGAATATTAATGGCAAATGTCATGCTGTCATCTGCAAAAGAATAAATAGGGTTGGAAGTTTGACGTAGAAGGTCATTAGAAAAATAAGAAATAGAGTAGGAGAAAGAACGGAGCCTTGCGGTACCCCTAAAATTTATCTTGAACTCGTTTAAGATTTTTAATTTTTTTATAAAACCTTTTAAAATGTTTTCACAAAATTTAGGCTTAAATGACCCCATTTAACCCTATGTTTTGGCATGCAGTGTAACTAAATATATTGTTAACAAGTTGTAGATCTATGGTCTTTAAAGAAATGTATTATATATTGCAAAAGTTCCCAAAAAAATAAACAAAAGCTTTCGTTTGTTTAATTTGTAAATTATTCTACATCATTTGAGGGTTAAGGGAGTTCTTTAGAACCCCTGTGATCTCTTGGCTTATATAACAGAAGTAGATAGTGTTAGGAAGAGATCTATGATTTAATTTAAATGCAAAATACTGTGATATTTTTAAACAATTCTAACATTTAGTGTTAAATAGCAAACTTAGGTATCCCGGGGGTCTCTCAGTTTTTTATTACAAAATATGACAATAGTGAACCTTAACTTAACTTATTTCTTGCGATCAGTAGAACATTTCAAATTAATTTCATGTCATTTTATATTAAAAATAAAATTTAGGTTCCCCGGGGGTCCAACTGCACTTTTTTTTCCACAGACTGAAGCGAACCTCAAGTTAACTATTACACAGGTTTGAAAAGTATATTTATTGCTCGCAGGAAAAAGGTGAAGCATTTCTGATACCCCGAGGGTCTCTTTGCTTTTTGTTACAAAACTATGACTGGAATGATTCTAAACATAAGCTTTACTTTGATGATTTTCGTCCAGGAAAAAAGTTGAAACATTTTAAATAGTTTTATGCCTTTTGGCTTGAAGGGATAATTTAGAAACCTTTTGCGATTTGTTTGGTTAAACGGTCCCTGGTGTTGCTCTGTTTTATTTAAAACAGTCTTTGGATAAAATACGTTATTTACACCCCTTCATATATCTCTAATTCCAGCTGGAATACTAGGTTTAAATGCTAATAAAACTAAACTCGGTCCTTAAATTAAATATTGATGTTTATAAATGTTAAAATCACTTATTACCTTTTAGGATATACAGTGGTCTTTTAAAACCCCTATGATCATTCTAGTGTTTAAGGGTTAATGATATCTAATTGTTTCTAAATATTTCTACTTCAAGGAAATTATTACTTCTGTTTCTTTTAACTGTCTCTAGCAGATCTATAGTCAAGGCAATATCATTATTTGTAGTCTATAATTATTATTTACTTTTATTCAGCAAAAGAAGCTTTTAAAATTTAAAATAGATTTTAAACCTCCAATAGTTTGATGATCTTTAAAATAAATAAAGAAATAACTACACAAAAATTTGCATATTTTCTATATGAAAGCAACTAAATACTTTAAACAATAGTTTTTGCCATATTATTTAAAACAAAAAAAAAAAAAAAAAAAAACAATTCAAGCTCAAGGTCAAAATCATGAGCGGTAACTAACAATTTTTAATAATTTTATTTATTCTCTCAAGCCCACATGTTAAGAATTTACACTCCAGCTAAAAAAAAAAAAAAAAAACTTTATAATCATGGACATGATTTGTAATTTTTCTTTTTTTTTTTAAGTGATCATGTTTGGTGAACACAAACAAAGAAATTTTCAAATATGTTTATTAAATAATTTTGAAAGAAAATTGCCAGTAGCTTTTTATAAGTTTTAAGCAGCTTTTTTTTTTTTGGTTTTTATATTTTCTTTGGCTGTTTATTTTGTCCAATAGACAAACTATTGTGTGTTTAGGGCTTAAAAGCAGTCATTGATCATGACAATCATGATCATGGCCATAAAAGTTGGCGTTTGTTTATTTTTCTTTTGGTAGTCTATGGCAAAGCCCCCCTTGTTAAAGGGGCGTCTTTTAAACTGTGGTTGTTTTTATTGTTTCATCAATCAATCTCTCTGGGTTTGGGTGTTTTACAACCAGCATTATAATTTTATTTTTTTTTTTTATTTACTTTGAAATGGTTTGAATTCATTATTTGCCAAAATCTTAGACAAAAAAAGACAGGTGCTTAAGCTAGATTTGTAAAAAAGTGTTTGTCTTTTCTGCTAGTTTTGAAATTGTTCTTGTTTTCTTTTATGTATTTGAAAGGCACACCTGAAACTCTGTTTTCGTGAAAGAATAGCCACACAAATTCTAAAGTTGAATGAACTTTTTTGATTTAAAACCATCATCATTATCATTAGTAATTAACTAAAATTGTTGGGAGTTACAGATAAAAGCAAAGAAGGAAGGGGAGACAAAAAAAATCCCTTAAATTTGTTTAGTTTAAACAGACATAAAATCATGTGATCATTCCCCTTCTTAATTCAATTCTGTAACATGCTTTAAAGCCCCCTCGGGGTAGAGGGTTATTATGTTTAGCTACCAAACTTAGTTGGAAATATTTTAAAGAATTTACTATGTAGCAGCATTCCTACTCGACTTCTTACCAAAACTAAGCTAAAATACATGTTAAAGTATTTCCGCAGCGGCTGTACTCGTATAATTCCAATATTTTTAGTTTTCTACATTATATATTCTATATAATACCATTTTAGTATGAGGTTACATTGGTATCCAAATTAAATGTTTTCATTGCTCCAATCTATTTAATTCTGAAACAAGCATTGAACCCCGAGGATTTAGTATGTCTTGTTACCAAAATTGTGTTAAAATGTTTCTTAATATTCACAAACAGCTGCATATCTACATGATTGTGGCATATATAGACTTATAGGATTTATTTGTTTTCTTTTGCAGTAAGAAATTCTAATTGGTTTCCCAATTCTCTTTATGTCTTTTAACCAAACCTAAAAGATTAGAATAATAGCAATAATGTAACATTTCGCCTATTAGAGGTTTCAATTAGAAAATAGTCCCAGTATTAAATGGTAGTCCGAGTATAGTCTGACTATAAGACTCTGGTCTAACTATAATACGATGGTCAGAGTGTAGACTGGCAATATGAGTATAAGATGATAGCCTGATTATATGACGATAGTCTGTTTATAAGAGTGTAGTCTAAGTATAAGAGTGTAGTCTGAATATAAGACGGTTGTCTGAGTATAAGACTGTAGTGTGAGTATAAGACGGTAGTCTGAGTATAAGAGTGTAGTCTGATTATAAGACTGTAGTCTAAGTATAAAATTGAAGACTGAGTATAAGACTGTAGTGTGAGTATAAGACTGTAGTCTGAGTATAAGACTGTAGTCTGAGCATAAGACTGTAGTGTGAGTATAAGACTATAGTGTTAGTACAAGACTGTAGTCTGAGTATAAGACTGTAGTCTGAGTATAAGACTGTAGTCTGAGTATAAGACTGTAGTCTGAGCATAAGACTGTAGTGTGAGTATAAGACCGTAGTCTGAGTATAAGACTGTAGTGTGAGTATAAGACGGTAGTCTGAGTATAAGACTGTAGTCTGAGTATAAAACTGTAATCTGAGTATAAGACTATAGTGTTAGTACAAGACTGTACTCTGAGTATAAGACTGTAGTATGAGTATAAGACTGTAGTCTGATTATACTGTAGTCTAAGTATAAAATTGAAGTCTGAGTATAAGACTGTAGTCTGAGTATAAGACGGTAGTCTGAGTATAAGACTGTAGTCTGAGTATAAGACTGTAATCTGAGTATAAGACTAAAGTGTTAGTACAAGACTGTAGTCTGAGTATAAGACTGTAGTCTGAGTATAAGACTGTAGTCTGAGTATAAGACGGTAGTCTGAGTATAAGACTGTAGTGTTAGTACAAGACTTTAGTCTGAGTATAAGACTGTAGTGTGAGTATAAGATGGTAGTCTGAATATAAGACGGTAGTCTGAATATAAGACTGTAGTCTGAGTATAAGACTTTAGTGTGAGTATAAGACTGTAGTCTGAGTATAAGACTGTAGTCTGAGTATAAGACTGTAGTCTGAGTATAAGACTTTAGTGTGAGTATAAGACTATAGTCTGAGTATTTGCCGATTTTTGTTTCCTATTGGAGACTTAATTAAGATTCCAAATTAAACAAATTCTTTGCTTCAAATGATCTACAAATGAGATATAATTGTTATTTTGCTAATTTTTAAAACATAAAGGATACATGTTGAGGTTTGACGCCCGCCCTCTATAATGTAATAACAGATTACAAATTGAATGCGTTTCATAATTCCATAATACAAATTAAAATTTCATCCTTCTAAGTAATTTAGTGATGCTGGACTGTTAGATGAAATCAATTTTCTGAAGGCCCAAGACAAAATGACGCAACTAGCTATAGTATATTCCTTCAGGAGTTATGCTATTACAAATTTGAAAAATTGGTTTAATAGAAGTTTAGTGTTTTTTTTTTTTTCACAAAAAATATAAAAATAATTAAATTTTTCACAAAAAGCCATTTTTCAAATATTATCTATTCAGTCATGATGGTTTTTTAAGAGTCTAAGCTTAATTAAAGAATCTTTCTATTTATAAAGTGATTTATAATAATTAATTACAAAATTCTTAGGCCTGAACATGTAATTTATTATTTATTACATACTTTGTAATAATATTAAATATTCAAGCGGAAGTTTATTGATTTTTTTAACAAGTTTTTGTTAGAAGTCATTAAAACTAAACTTGATAAAAGAAGACTGGCCGTCGTCGTACTTTTTACATTAATTCTTATAATTATTAACAACATACGATCGCCATTATCATGATCGCTTTAATGGTTTCATATTTATTTTTGGTTGTGGATAGTATAATTTTATGGTTTACATATAAAGGAATTTAATATCATTAATTATGAAATACAAATTTAAAAAAAAAAAAAAAAAAAACTAATCAACAAATTTGTTTTGCAGTTTAACACGCAGAAAACAGTCTTTATTAGATTTCAATTAGCAATGGTCAGTTTCTTTTTTCTAACTTCATATTCTGCATTAAAATTTGTTTATGCCATAGAATAAATTTTGTTTAAATTCTAATCTAATAAGATAATAACCATGAGGGTTAAGCAATTGCGTTCAGATCAGCTGCTTTGATCACTTCAATTTGTATAAAGTGTAAGTGTATAAAAAGCTTAATATGTTTAAAATATACAAAAGCTTAGGCTATTTGTATGTTTATTAAAATTTCAAGTTATTTTTAGTCAATGACCACAACTTTAATCTCTATCAGAAATACATAATCGTACCTTAATCCAAACTTAATTCATAGATTTTGATTAACAAATAAAACCGTTATTTTATAACAACTTCAACCGGCTTTAATACAATATTTATAAAATCCCACCTTTTATTTCAGTAGCTTTTTCATGCTAATTAGACCATTAATTTCCATAAATTATTGAACGTTTTAATTAGCAAAGAGGTGCAAATTTATACACAAAACATAAATAAGCAACGAAATAAATTTGATATCAAATATGTATATAAAACATTTATAATTTCAAAAGCACACAAACGAAAATTGCTTTAAACTGCTACATTTTAAACAACAACAAAACAAAGGTCAAAAACCTTTCGAAAAACAAAACAAAAATCATTATAATGAGGTTAAAAAAACATACAAAAATGAAGTTGATACAAATCACAAACGCCTACCAAAAACCACCGGTTTAAATCATTTTGTCTGAAGATGATCTTGTCTCTCACACACCAAAAATGTGATCTAATAATTGTGGCACGACTTTAGCTAAGTAATTTAATTTGGTTTTAATGTAATTATGGCTGGAAAGCAAAAAAAAAATTATATAATTTGTATTTAGTTTATCCAAACAGAAAATAAGGTAATGGTAAAATAAATTAGTCTTGAAGTAATATCAAGAAGGGCGCTATTATTTAAGCTTTAATTTGGTAAGAAAGTAATGGGTTCAATAAACTTCAATTATTAAAATATAAACAAATATATGTTTTAAATGAGTTGTTAGGTTTATGAATTAGAGAAAAGAAAGCACTTGGCAGTCTGAGTATAAGACGGTAGTCTGAGTATAAGACGCTAGTCAGAGTATAAGACGGTAGTCTGAGTATAAGACGGTAGTCTGAGTATATGACGCTAGTCTGAGTATAAGACGGTAGTCTGAGTATAAGACGGTAGTAGGAGTATAAGACGTTAGTCTGAGTATAAGACGGTAGTCTGAGTATAAGACGGTAGTCTGAGTATAAGACGGTAGTCTGAGTATAAGACGGTAGTCTGAGTATAAGACGGTAGTCAGAGTATAAGACGGTAGTCTGAGTATAAGACGGTAGTCTGAGTATAAGACGGTAGTCTGTGTATAAGACGGTAGTCTGAGTATAAGACGGTAGTCTGAGTATAAGACGGTAGTCTGAGTATAAGACGGTAGTCTGAGTATAAGACGCTAGTCAGAGTATAACACGGTAGTCTGAGTATAAGACGGTAGTCTGAGTATAAGACGGTAGTAGGAGTATAAGACGGTAGTCTGAGTATAAGACGGTAGTCTGAGTATAAGACGGTAGTCTGAGTATAAGACGGTAGTCTGAGTATAAGACGGTAGTCTGAGTATAAGACGGTAGTCTGAGTATAAGACGGTAGTCTGAGTATAAGACGGTAGTCTGAGTATAAGACGTTAGTCTGAGTATAAGACGGTAGACTGAGTACAAGACGGTAGTCTGAGTATAAGACGGTAGTCTGAGTATAAGACGGTAGTCTGAGTATAAGACGGTAGACTGAGTATAAGACGGTAATCTGAGTATAAGACGGTAGTCTGAGTATAAGAAGGTAGTCTGAGTATAAGACGGTAGTCCGAGTATAAGACGGTAGTCTGAGTATAAGACGGTAGTCTGAGTATAAGACGGTAGTCTGAGTATAAGACGGTAGTCTGAGTATAAGACGGTAGTCTGAGTATAAGACGGTAGTGTGAGTATAAGACGGTAATCTGAGTATAAGACGGTAGTCTGAGTATAAGAAGGTAGTCTGAGTATAAGACGGTAGTCCGAGTATAAGACGGTAGTCTGAGTATAAGACGGTAGTCTGAGTATAAGACGGTAGTCTGAGTATAAGACGGTAGTCTGAGTATAAGACGGTAGTCTGAGTATAAGACGGTAGTCTGAGTATAAGACGGTAGTCTGAGTATAAGACGGTAGTGTGAGTATAAGACGGTAATCTGAGTATAAGACGGTAGTCTGAGTATAAGAAGGTAGTCTGAGTATAAGACGGTAGTCCGAGTATAAGACGGCAATCTGAGTATAAGACGGCAATCTGAGTATAAGACGGTAGTCTGAGTATAAGACGGTAGTCTGAGTATAAGACGGTAGTCTGAGTATAAGACGGTAGTCCGAGTATAAGACGGTAGTCTGAGTATAAGATGGTAGTCTGAGTATAAGACGGTAGGCTGAGTATAAGACGGTAGGCTGAGTATAAGTCGGTAGTCTGAGTATAACTCGGTAGTCTGAGTATAAGTCGGTAGTCTGAGTATAAGACGGTACTCTGAGTATAAGACTATATAAGATTAATGGCGGAGAATGCGATAGTAGTCTGAATATAAGACTAAATTAGATTAATATCTAAGACGATAATCTAAGCAGTGGACCGTAATGTGTAACCTAGTATATTGAGTATAAGAAATTAATTGGATTCACAAAAAAGCTCAGATGTTTTATTTTAGTCTCTACTAAAATGAAGGGTATTATAAAATTCCTTATATATTTACTGGTTTCTTATAAAATGTTTTACAAAAAAAAAACGTGAGCTAATCATAAAGAAACTAAAAATCATCATCATCATCTTAAGCAATTATGACTTAATCTTCAATTTATATTAAAATAAAATTATAAACATTAAATTGAAATGTTATTAAATTTAGAAAATTTCATTGTCAAGGTAAATTGTTATAAAATACAAAAACAAACAAAAAAAAACAGAAGAAACAAAATTGATTAAACAAAATTTAGAAAAGGAAGTCAAAACAAAATCGAAAAAAAAATCACTTCAAAAATATTTAATTGAAAATTGTTTAAATTGAACCGTTATATAAAATAAAAATCAACAATTTAATATAAATAAATGTTTGTTTTATTGAAAGGAATTGTATTTTTCCCCTCAAAAAATAAATAAAATAAAAAGATCCACTTAAGGGATCAACAATTTGAGCTTTTTAAAGAAACTGACATTTATTTAAAGAACAATTAATGGAAGTTAGCTTGAGCATGAGTTGCAAGTTGCAGCATGCATATTTCACTATCGAAGAATGTAAACAATTAAAAAGAATTTAAATAAGACATGAATGATGAACATATGCTTTCAAAGAACAAATACACATGTTATAAAATTGTGAAAGGGTTTTTAAGCAAAACTTTAACCCTTAACTGCACATATGTACCTTAAAGGTAACTAACTAATGACAACAATTGTGCAGTACTATTTACCTGATGCATTAACAGATAATGGTTACATTTTAGAAAAGACTTTACATAGTAATGGGAACTACTTATTATACACATTGCCATATGCAAATTAGGTGCTATTTACTGTACGTATTACTACAAAATGACAAATTAGTAATAAGCAATATTTACTATGACATTTTGAGGTTATGAGAGCAATTCAATGTGCGTATTACTAGGTAATTTCTATAATTTATAGTAAACAATTCAAGGTAATGGGTACCATTTACTGTATTAATTACAAGGTAACTTTTACTACATATTTTATAGATTAAATGGTACTGGATACTACTTTCAGTATACATTACAATGCTAATTAATTATAAATTGAAAATATGATTAAAAAAGTTAGCATAATTGCTTATAATCCCTTGTACAGATTACTTGAAATTTAGCTCAGTTTAGGTTTAAGCAAAAGCTGATATAAAATCATTAAAAACTAAATAATGCCCCAGTCTTTTAAAGGTTAATACGCTTTCATTTAAAGCCCAAATATCAGCGGTATATTGACCTCTTCAATTTGACTGATTTCTTATTTCAAACACAATTTACGGTTTTGTTAAATTTATTTAAAAAAAAATATATATATTTTTTTAGACCGGCGTATTTGTGTTAAGAACACAAGTCTTTTCTTATTTAAACAGTAATTAATGAGAATTTGATTTCTTCTCAAATTTATGTCATTTGTTTGTCTTAAACAAATTTGTTTTATTTTTTCCTCAATATTCAAACCATATTTGTATAGATGTCTGAAGAAAATCACAGCGTGACAAAATTTTGTAAAAAAAAAAAAAAAAAAAAAAAAAAAATACAAAATTTGTTATACTAAAAATAAATTTAATAAAAACATAAAATTGTTTGTTAGTTAACAAAGAAATGTGGGTTTCTTTTAATGATTTTTGTTATAATAGATAATTTTCAAATGTCTCTTTTGCTAAAAAAGGTCATTACAATAAAAGCTACTTAGCGGTATTTTGTATAAAAAATGTTGATTAATGGAGGTTCTAGTTCCAGCTGTTTTTATAATTCAAAGTCTGGTAACTAAGGAAAATAAATGTTTGTTAGAGATAGTTTTTAAAAATAGAATTTATTACTAGAATTCATAATTAATTTCCTGGGTTATAGAGTAGTGAATCTAAATTTAAAATGAGTGTACAGGAAATTTGTTTACTACAACATTTTATTCAAGTTCAAAGGTCACATAACTGAATTGTTGCCCATATCTCGCTTAATATGTAGAGTATAGAATTTCCTATATTTTGTGTTCATTTTTGCCAAGTTTTATTTCAAAAAGAAATGGAAATTTGAAAAAAATTCACCAAAAAATGCCTATGTACTTCCAAAGCAACTTAAACAAAATTCAAATTATTTCCTGTCATTTGATTTCTAATAGAAATAAAATCTTTTAACATTCTTGAGTTTCAATTACACAAAAATGTCTAGAAAACATTCCTGCTTGAAAACCGCAAAAATCTTGACAAAAAGCATTATTACTAAACAGACGATAAAAGAGAGATAGAAAGACAAACTATTAAATTACCTTGCATAAACATTTTTAATGTCGATGGTTAGATCTTCTTCAGGCTCTTGAGAAACCCCCTCCCTGGGCTCCTAAAAAACGTCTGCCTTTAACAAGATCATTGACAGTCATTTTCAGTTCGTGGTGTTTAGTTTTTTTTCCCCCCCCTCTAAATGTTGTGTAAGGAAATTCAATATCTCATGTGAACTATCGAAAAATCACAGTTAGTATCATGGCAACAACAGCAACAACAACAACTCCTTTTTGGCGTGTGACAACAAAAAATAACGGCAAAAATATCTCTACCAAAAACAAATAAAAAATATCTTAGAAATATTTTATAAAAACACAAAACAAACACAAAAAATCTCAGTAAAATCAATCGAAGATGATCAGTAAGCAGCATGCTTTGATCAAGTTAAACCACGAAAACTTTTAAAGACTCCCAACAGGCTGTATTAGGCTCAAAGCTGTTGCTGAGGATGATGATGATGACTTGGACGTTCACACTGATGCGGATGCGAATAGGTGATTGTATCTTTAAAACTAAGCATGTGTGAAATGCAAAACGCCTAACTAAATCTCATCTCTCGTTTTGTAAAACAAACAAAAAAAAAAAATAGTAGGAACAACAACAGCAACGAAAAAAAAAACGTAGAAATCATGATCAAATAGTTTTGCATGTTCGCATTTAATTTTAAAAGGAATCTATACGAGTAAGATCGAAATAGAAGACAAATAAAGTGGTGAAGATGGAATATGAGGATGCCTCAAGTTTGTGTGTATATGTGTCATACAATACTATTTACATGTAAACATTGTTTACATATTCATGCCATGCCGCATACACTTGCAACGTCTCAGATCTCTAGCCAGGAAGGTATACATATGTATGTAGAAAACATTAATAATGGCCGAATGCTTAGACATAATTTAAATGTTATATACATATTACTTGTTACATTTTAGAACTTTTTTAATATCACCATTTAATTGTGCAGAAACAAATCTTTCATTTGATATACATTTTGTTAAAATCCCTTAAATTTTATTTTTCAGCCGATTCATTAAGAATATGAAATGGCTGTAGATAACATAAGCAATATGGGTATCAAAATTTTGCATTTTGTAAGCAGTTTCGGAATTTCATATAAACTATATAAATTAACATAATTAATAAAGAAATTTCCCAAAATTTTTCTATTTTATATACTTTAAAGCTTTATTAAAAGCATCATTTAATTATGCTTAAAAAAAGCTTTCATTTAATATACATTTTGTTAATATCCCTTCAATTTTATTTTTCAGCCGATTCATTAAGAATATGAAATGGCTGTAGATAACATAAGCAATATGGGTATTAAAATTTAGTATTTTGAGAGTTCTTTAAGAAAACAATATAAACCATACAAATTTACAAATGCTATAGAAGGATTTTATTAAATTTCGCGCATGTAGGGTATTAAAAACACTTACAAACACATTTAAAAAACAAACTTATCAATACCACGATATATTTTGATAGAATCGATATAAACATTTCTCCAATTTACAGACAATATTGAGTTGAGTACTATTTGCTTAAATGAACCAAACGAAAGAAGAATGTGTCTTGAGATCTACAGCAAAAATATTAAGAAGAAAAAAAAAAACAAACATTTACGTGAAGATTTGTTGTTAATACTAAGATTGTTGTTGTAAAGAACAACACATGAAGATAAATGACATTTTTTTGTTGCTGTTGTTGTTGTTTGTTTGAATACAACACACACTTATTAAAGACAAAACACACATTGGGAAAAAAAGGAATTTAAGTAAATTTAAACAACATGAGAGATTTTATTTTTTTTTTTTTACAAAAAAAAAAAAAGAAAAAAACGTAAATGTTTTACGTTGGTTATTTGACCATTTGACCAGTTTACATGAATGCGTTAGTTGGACACCGAAAAAATGTTCCTTGTTAATGTTTTGTTGATTTTGTACCTCTTTTTTGTTGGGATTTTTTGTGTGTAAAAAGATCATCTTCAAAAGGTCATATAAAAACAATCATTTTAATTCTGCTAACTTGCTAAAGAATGTTAATGACGTTTGATGTTTGTTTGTTTGTTTTTTTTTTCTTTCTTGATTTTCAGTATTTGTCACAAAATGTGGCACAAAAACTGCCTACAATTAGTCATGTTTTAAAAATTTCTCTTGCAAACACAAAATGTTCGCAAAAGAGGCCACACAAATGAAGAAAAGAATTTTAAAATATCTTAAAATTCTTCAGCATCTGTCACTGGTAAATATTTACTAAAGGATTTTAAGAGTTAACCTTTAAAGGGAATTTATTATAAATAATTATCTTAAATTATATAAATGTGAAAACTAAAGGCCTCTTTAAATAAACTGAATTAGTAATAAATCACTTTATAATCTGGACTTACTTTAGTCTTTGGCATGATAGAAGTGTCTTTAAAATCATGATTTAACCTGATGTATTTACAAAATAATTCAGTTGGTACCTTTTCAATAAGTACCTAATCCCTTTGCCAGCCTTGTTGTCTTCTTAGGGTTAATTTTTCAAAAAAAAACTTTAAATTATTCTTCAGCACCTCTAAAGCTTTAATATATTTTTCTCTTTTTGTTTCCAAAAAAGTGACAAATTTTTGTTGAAACAAAACTTTCATTTCTTGCCACCAATAGCAGCCACACCTTTTTAGGTGCTACAAAAGATTTAAGACAACTCACAACAACAGAAACATTCTTAACTTAAAGAAAATAATAAAACATAAATCATCTTTTTGTTTAAATCTTAAAAAATATATATATATTTTTTTTTAAACTTTAACAAAACAATTTGTAAGTGAAGTCATCAATTTATAGCTTGTTAGGTTGAAACTTCTAAAGTTACACTTTTTTTGTCCACATGAAATTAATTAATGTTTGTTTAAGAAACTCAAATCTTCTTTAAAATATTTCTTAGGCTTAAAAACATATTTACCATATCTTATTTTATATAATTTATATTGAAATGTCATATTAAAGCTTTATTTTTTATTCTGTTCTTTTCTTTCCAGGTATGTATTGAAATTTGCTCTCCCTCCATATAACAACTAATTGACCATAACAAATTCTTAACTCCCAGGTATTTTATTAAAAAGCTGTTGCTTTGGTGTCATTATGTAAGGCCCACCAATAGAGTTTTTGTTGTTTAATTATTAACAATTTGTCAATATTGATTTTATTAACTAAAAAACTTTAAAATGTTTTTTCTAATTGAATTTAGAAAAAAAAAACAACATTTCAATAGAGTGTCTTAAACAAGTCATTAGATTTCCGTTAGCATGTATGACTTTAGACCTTTTAAACCAAAACTTCGTGGATGAATTAATGAACATTTCTTTTTGTTTAGACAGTTTTGTTCACCCCGAACAACAAACATTAATGAATGTTTTTGTTAATTTAACTAAAATAAATGATTAATTTAGATTTCTTCTAAAGGCTGCTGTGCGTGAGCGTGATTAATTTTATTTATTCTCATGTTTGTTGCGGTCTTTAAGAATCTTTGTTGTATAAAGTGTCCAGAACAGGTTAAATAATGATGTTATAATAGAGTAGACATTTAATTTGTATTTTGAAATGTTTAAAAAGTTGTATTGTTTTATTTAATGATCAATATTTGTTATTTAATTCGGCTTAAGTAGTAATGGGCAAAGAAAATTAATTAAATTAAAACTAAAGTTTGAGAAAATAAAAAAAAGTGTTTTCAAAGCAATCTTCAGTCATTCATTTATCACACATACAAACTGTTTATTATTAAAGAAATTATATGCAGAAAGCTTTAAAATGTAAAAATATCTAAAAAATGTATTTAATTTAAACAAATTTTCAGTTAAAATTTAGATTTTACTTAAATTTTATAAAAAAAAATCTTTTTAAAAACATCAAATAGTCAATAAATTTCAACAAATTTTAAAAATATTTCTTAAATTTGTGAAAATATACAAATTTATGAATGTTTATTTATACAGTTAATAGAAGAGCTTTTTCTAAAGCTTTGAAAATCTTAATTTTTTGTTAATTAACTGTATGTTTGAAATATTTTAAAATTTATGTTTTTGGTAAAATGTAGCAGTTTTTGGAAAAAAGCTTTTTAGAAAGCTTTCAAGATTTCCTTGATTTTTGCAAAAAATTTTAAAAATACACTATTTATCCTCAAAATTCATGAATAGACACAAATTGTTACATTTAGTTGTTTTCCGGTCGACGAGCTTTTTTTTAGCAATAATGTAAAATCTTTAAAAAAAAGCTTTGAAAGCTTTTAGGTTTCAAAAGAACAGAAATGTTAAATAAAATTTAATATACATAAAGTTTGATTATAAATCTGTAGTTTAATCAAGATTTTCAATAAAATATAAAAATATAAAAAGCTTTTTTTAGAAAAAATAAAAAAAATAGTTTTTAATAGTTTTAAACATTTTAACAAAAGTAAATACAAATTTTTTTGGAAATTTTCAAAAGCTTTGGAAAAAGCTTTGCTGTTAGAAAATCATAAACTTTGTGTAGATTAATAAAATGTTAAGAAAAATTCAAAAAGTACTTTAAATAATTTTTGAAATTAATCAAAATTGAATAAGCTTTTACAAAAGCTTTCATTTAATTCCAAAATTTTATAAAATTTAAGTTTTAATTTAAACTGGAAGTGTTCCTTAACATGTTTGGCAAAATTAAGATAAACTCTTTGAAAGCTTATAAAAAGCTTATTTCAGAAAACAATAATTCTTTAAATTTTGAATTACTTTGTGTTTTAAATTAAAAAGTTAACTTAACTTGTTAACTTATGGAAATTTATACATTACTTTTAATTTTATTGAACATTGCATTTTTAAAAGCTCTTTTTAAATGTTTAATAAATGAAATCTACTTAATCATTTTTGTGTCTATAATTCTTATACACTTCGTGCCAGGTGTCTGTTTGATTCTTCAACATCCTCTTGCAAAGTCGGCTTTTACAAAAAAACACAAAAAGACCGCACATTGAGCCAAGCAATTTTCACTAATATTTCAATTTCACATGTCGTCTGTGTAGCATGTCTTAAGCAAAACACTTTCTCTATTTAAGCCAAATAAACCAACAACACATTAAGGAGAAGCCTAAGACTGGCAACATGACAGTCATGTCAGTCTGTCTGTCCGTCCGTCCGTTCGTGCATCCAATAGTGTTCTGTTTAATGACTACTGGTTCAACAAGAAATTTAATAAAAAAAAATTTGTAATAAAAAACACTTACATATTTAGTTTCTCACCATAAAGATTAAACATATTTTTTTTTTACTTTCTTTACTAGTTATTAGAAGTTAGGGAGAGAGAGAGAGAGAACAAGTTTAATTCTTTTGTACACATTGTTCGAGCTTAGAACATTTTAAGTTAATTTTATTAAATTTTTTATAGCCCCCTGTAAATTTAAAAGAGATTGTAATTAGACAGGTGTATTTTGAATTTATGCTGGAGATGTGTTTGTTTTTCTTTTAAACAGCAACAGGAAGTTGTAAATCCTTTATGATTTATGATTTTATGAATTTAATATATGAATAATAAAGAAAGATGTTGTAATAAAGCATTAAACCTTAAAAGAATAAAATTTGTTAAGCTTTGGTGGTTGGCTTGGCCGTTTGCAATTTGCCTAAGAGCTTTTTATGGTTAAAATGTTTCATAGACGATAAGAATAGAACTTGATTTAGAAAACCATTAAGCTGTTTATTATTGTAAAGAAAACGTGAAATTGCGTGAGCTGATGATAGCAGCAAAAACTAAAAAAATAAGCCATATAGAAAATATGTAGTTAAGTATTTTGAAAGCTTCCGCAAAAAAGCTTAATCATCATCATGATCTACAACTCTTTAACTACACTTAACCACCATCTTCAATACAGTTAAACATACACAGAAAATTTACTATTAAACCATAAATTTATTTATCGTTTTAAGCATTAAAAAAATATCTTGAAATTAAAATCCCAGGCTAAAAATTAAAAGAAAGAAAAACCAAATGATCGTCATACAAAGATAATTATTTCTTGACCTACGACGAGGGAACAAATCCACAGACGGACAAATAGACAAGACAGTCAGTTAAATAAACATAATCTAGCCAAAGTAACAGCCATTACAGCAAACACCCTAACTGCTAGTCTAGTAGTAGTAGAACCATATTTCTTGTTGTTGGTTTTTTATTATTTCGTGGATACTTTAAATTAGAACCTTAAACTATGTGATGCGTAAAGGTGCCAAAGTCTATAGAGCGAATGAAAAATATACTTTAGGAAACTTATTTAAACTTCTTTTTTTTTGTTTTCTTTCCTGAAGTTGAGTGAACTCTTTTCTTCTCTTCTGGGTTTTGTGTAAAATTATACACGAATTTGTTCTACAACAAAAAAAAAAAAGTGTTCTTTCTCAAAAGTCATTGCACTTGTAAGAAACGATAAATATCTTAAGAAAAATTACTTCTTCCTGATCATTTTGTTTTGTGTGTTCTGCTGTCTGTTGGCCAAAAGTGGTAGTAGCTTGCAGAAAGAAAGAAGCGCACAGATTTACTCTATGTGCTCGTACATATTAATTATTTGTGTTTTGTGTTTTTGCTAATTACAATTGCTTAAACATTAGTACCATCCAGCACCAGAGATGGGTTAAGCTAAAAGCTATACATATGTACTTAAAAAAAAACTCGATTAAATGGAGAAAAATGTATTTATTAAATTTAAAACAAGTAAATAATAATACTTTAAGTGGTGTTACTTTTAAAGTCAATTTAAAAAAAAAAAAAAAAACTTTTCTTTCTGATTTTTTTTTTTTAATTTATTACCAGCATTTTATTGCTCTCTAAACCAGCTATCGTTTGATTATGGATTCTGTTAAAATTTCTTAAATTTTACTTTTGCACCGATTCATTAAGAATATGTATAGCAAAATTTAAACCTCCCAGTATCTATGTAAATTTTTCCGCATTTTAAATTTTAAAAATTATTTATTACTGTAATTTTAATAGCTTTTAAAAAAGCTTTCTTTTGATATATATTTCGCTTAAGTCCCCTAAAATTTTGATTTTGGTCCGATTCATTAGGAATATAAAATGGTACTATATAACATTTGTAATATGGGTATCAAAATTTAGCATTTTGTTAGTTGTTTAAGAAAATAATATAAACCTCAGAAATTTACATAGATATTCGAAGAATTATGCTAAATTTCTCCGCATTTTAAATTTTACAAATTTTTTATTACTGTAATTTTAATAGCCTTTAAAAAAGCTTTCATTTGATATAGATTTCGCTAAAATTTCTTAAATTTTGTTTTTGGTCCGATTCATTAGGAATATGAAATGGCACTATATAACATTAGCAATATGGGTATCAAAATTTAGCATTTTATTAGTTGTTTAAGAAAATAATATAAACCTCCCAAATTTACAAAGCTATTATAGCTATTTTTTTAAAGTTTCCCTTTTTTTTTCAAAAACCTAGTTTTTTGCATTGCAAATAACACTTTGTGGATACATTTGGTTTCTAATATTCAGATTTCTATTTTCTCCACCTTGATTATTTCAAAACAATAAATATGCAAATTAAATAGACATTCACTTGTAGTTCCTTAACGATCTGCTTTTACTGGTCATATTCTGCAATCTTTAAGTTATTATAAAATACTTTTTGCTTTGAAAGCTTTTTAAAGTTTTTTGAAAGCTTTTATAATATTGAAAGCTTTGCAGTTTCCTGAGCTTTTTTAAGATTGTGCTTTCTTCAAGATTTCTTTTAAAATGCCCTAAAATCAAAATAATTTTGCTACAGCTTTGAATTACAAGCTTTTTTCATAAATATGATTCTAAGCTTTGAACAATTTTTGAAATTTTTATATTTAGAAAAATATTTACATAGCTTTATATTTTATTAAACTTAATTCTACTTAATCTATATATGCTGGCTTTTTATGCTTAAGGCTCAGTAAAGCATTAAGCTTTCGCTGTTTCTCTAGAGATATTTATTTATTAACTTAAACTTTAAGCTTTAAAAAATTTAATTTACATAAGTTTTGCTTTAATGGGCTGGTTTTTTATATTCAGTATTAATGAGATCTTAAAGCTTTTGTCTTTTTCTTTATTAACTTTAAGCTTACAAAAATAATTTAGCTTCAATTGGTTGGCTTTTATATTAAGCATGAAAGCTTTAAGCTTTTTGCTCTATATTATAATGGAAAGTGGTGGTGGATTTCACAAAATGGAGCTTTTGCAAATAAATCGTTCACTTTAGAGCTTTCATTTATTATAGTGTTTTTAAAACTTCTGTGGTCTAAAGCACCAAATTTGGCACATTTCTGTTAAAGTTTTTACACTGTCTTTTCAAACCTTCTTTCTTCCCTTTAGTGTCTTTAATTTTTTTTTTTTTTTTGGAAAAATCGTATGTTCTCATTAAGTAGTGTCAAAATGTATTTTGTACACGAATTCTGTTGCTTTCTATAGTTGTTGTTAATTTAAAATACAGCAACTACATTAAGTCATATGACCATGCAAACTGTGCAGCAGAGTTGGCGGCGAACCGTAAAGTACATTACATAAGATACAAGTATCAGAATAAGAATTATTTTCTTTTGTTTTTTTGTATTTTTTGTTAAGGAAAGAATAGAAAGCAAAAAGAGATGTTATAAATACGCCACCACGTTTGAAATTCATTCCATCAACGTGGTTGATTGGTGTGTATGTGTACGGAGTACATTAACACTTTCAACATGTTCCACTAATCTTTATTGTACGTTTTTTTTTTTTTTGCTTTTTTTCAAATGTTGTATAAGCGAGTGTAGCTGCCTGTGTTTTGTTAACGAATATGTTGCATGTTAATTTTTTTCTAGTTACCATGAGGTAAAGACAAAAAGCCAAGATTTGTTTGTTGAAAGAAAAAAAACAAAATCATCGTTATGTAAAAATTCTATTAGAGTGTTTTGTAAAGAAAGTTTGTTTAAGACCAGAACCTCAGATACTGTTGTTGCTGTGAACCCGTTTAAGCCATGTGTATAATTGTACAACCAGTCTGTCAGCCATTTGTCCATTTACATAATCTATTAAGACTTTCGGCTGCTGATGAGTGTTGGATGCAACCAACATCAAGTCCAGTAAAACCTTTTAACATTCAATCGTTTTCATTCCATTCCATTTTCCCAACTTCCTTTTTAGATTGTGGCCAATTGCAAGATTCCCTTGTAATTATCATTATTTTTTCTACTTCATTTTGCTGCTGCAACGTCGTCATCTGTTGCTGCTTACTGGTCATTAAAAGTATTGGTATAATCTTTGACTAATTGTTACAGGGAATTTTATGTTCATAGCCATTCCGCTTGATTATTAGAGGTCATTTTTGTTATAGAACTTTTTTTTTTCTTTTTTTTGCCATAAAATGTAAATGTGTCCATATCAATTTAATGCTTTTTATATATATATTCTAACAATTTGTTTGTTTTGTTGGTAGATGATTGTAATTAAAAGCTCATCAGTGTTTGGATACATTGTAATTATGGGGAATTTACAGAATTATTCTTAATAAGTAAATGTATAAGAAATAATTTATACTTTAACATACCAATTACGAGGGGCTTGTTTGCTAAGCATTCTTCTAATAATAAAGCTTTTTTAAATCACCAGCTTTTAGCTTAAGGGGAACATAACTGCACATTTTTAAATGGTAACTTAATTTGTTGCAATTATGATGACAATTATACAATAGCAATTAAAGATATTCATATAGTATAAAGTTTGTATTTTAAGTTCTCTTTAACTGTTGGGCTTATAAAGTTAGAGCTTTCACAGAATAAAGACTTAAAAAGTTAAACTTTTTATCAAATTTGTTTCCTTAGTTTTTATTTGTTTCTTTTGAGAAGATTCTTTTTAAACTAAAGCTTTAATGTCATAAATATTAGAATATTGAAAGCTTTTAGAACCTAAAGTCATTATTGATGGATTATTTATGCTTTCATAATAAATTGGAACGCCTTTATTATAAATGTTCTCTTTTGTGAGAATTCTTATTAAAATAGAGCTTTAAATTGTTAACTTTTTGCAAAAATTAATATTATACTATTGAAAGCTTTTAAGCATTAATTAATTATAAATGTTTCGCTAAAATGGTGTTTGTAATATTATACATTTCTTAATAAATTGAAACGCTTTTAATTGTCTTAGTTTTGTTACAGATATATACAACTTTTTGTATTTCAATCATATCTGAGCAAATTTGTATTAACCCCAATTAACACGAAGTCTGGTTACATGTTAACCATTAACTTGTTTTTTTCTCAGAAAGCTTTAAGTAAATTTTCTGTATATATTGAATATTTTCATGTAAGAAATTATTAGGAATCGTGTTATTGTTTTTTATAAAAAGGTTTTTAATTGTTTTGGTGAAATAGACAAAATTTATATAAAATTTTAAGGTTTTATAACACAATTCTTTAAAGTAATACAACATATTTACCTTATATTTTAAATCCCCTAAAGCTTTCATAAAACATATTTATAATGCAAAGCTTTTAAAAGCTTTTGTTTTTATAAAGTTAATTTATCATTCAGGAACTTCTTGCTGACTTTTTTCTATTAAATTGTAAGGTTTTATATGATTTTAAACTTTTCCTAAAAATTTAAGGAAACTTAATTGAAATTGCATTGTAAAATTCATTTTTTAATAAAAATTTATAATCCAAAATCTATGATTTTGTATATTTTACAGCTTTAAAGTTTTCATAAATAACATTTAATAAGGAGAGCTTTTTAAAGCTTTTTTTAATCTCAAAAGCTATAAAGCGTGCATGGTGAGCTTTTAAAAGCCTTTATTTTTATAATGTTATTGTAAAAAATTCCACATTTTAAGGCTTTTGTATATTAAATTTCTATTTAACTAAAAAATTTCCCAGACTTGCTTAATTTTAACTGAAATTGTTGAAATATATCTTTAGTTTCTTATATTTAATATTATTCATTTAGCTAACTCTATGATTTCATTAAAATTCTAACATATTTTTAGCCTTAAGATCTTAAAATAGTTTTCCTAATTTGGCTTTCAAAAGTCTCAAGAAATTTCCATAAAACTTGTCTTACATTAAGCCAAATGCGGCAGAAAATTTGTTCTACCTCATAAAATTTGTTTAAAAATATGAAAACGATTTAAATTTATACAAATATAAAATAAAACAAACAACATTCAATATAAAAATGCTTAAATAACAGTAAAAGCTATTAAAAAGAGACATATATAAAACAAATACTTGGGCTATGTTTTACAAAATTGTTTATTTAATTTATTTTTTTTTTTTCAATATTTCTCTAGCAGAAATTCTTTTTCCAATTAGTTCTGTGTTATAAAATTTGTTTGAATAATTAAATAAATGTAGCTAGCTTTTTATTTTTCCAAACCATAAAACATAACACAAAAAAATTAAATTCCACTTATTTTATGCCAGCAAAAAAAAAAATGCTTAAATCATTTTATACAACTAACCGTTATGGCCTTTAGTGTTGGCCAAAATTAATATTCAAACACACAAACAAACATTCTAACCAATATTATTAACCCAATATTAAGAAGTAATAAAAAGCAATAGTTAATAATTTGTAATCATTAATGTTTTAAAAGAAAATTGTTGCAGTATGGCGAAAAATCAGGAAAAATAAAATTAAACTATATAAAACGTTTTACAAAGCACAGTGGTGCTGAATAAATTTAACTAACAAACATTGTAATATCAAAAGGTTCCCAAATCTGTGTAATTCGAATGATTTTCATTTTGAATCGATTCTAAAAATATCTACGAGTGTTTGTAAATATTGAAGTTTGCTACCAATACATTTAGTTTAGTTTTTTTTACCAATATGCCTATGAAATTAGCCCCACTGTTTGCAACAAAATATTAGTTAAATATAGTCTATAATATAATACCAACATATCATCTCATATCATATCATACAACATGTTTTTGTGTGGTGTGTTCACATAATATTTATAAACTGAATAGAGTATGTATGTATTTAGAAAATAAAAAATCAATCATTAAGAAAAAGATGCCGCTAACTGTTATTGATAACACCGTACAAATTACACAAATTAGCCAAGCAGCAACAACAACTAACGCAATATATTACTAACATACACTCATACACTAACACCTATATTAATACCAAAAAACAACAACAGCAACATAATACTTCACTAACATCCCAGCAGTTCTAGGAGACAGTCCCGAACTAGTGATTTTACCCATCATTTAGGGTGACAACTAATGACATAACTAGCTATGTTACTAGTTATTTTTATACGTGCATATCCTATTCATGACCCCCTGCTTTGACCCTTTTTGATTACAATGAGACTGTCTGGTAGCTGGTCCAAAGTAGACAACGCATTGGATTCACATAATGGTTACACAGTTTCCTAACTAGCTACCAAACTGGTTTAGCCAGTGATAACCAACATAACTAGTTATTTTAACATGTACGGATGCTAAATGACCTTAAATAGATACATCATAGACTGTCCAATACACCATTGTTTGTAATCAAACCTTCCTCCGAAAACTCTCCCATAGATTGCTTCTGGTGAGTAAAATAATTACTTTGTAAAGTGCAGTACAAAATAAACGTTTAAAGTGACTTCACTACAGGTTACTAAGAACCAGTAAAGTGACTATTGACTTCACGCTATGTTACATGGGATATCAATATACTTAAGCTAAAATAAAAATAAACTGTATGAGAATTATTTCAACACAATTTGTATTAAATCTGTTTAAAGTAACTACAATCTAGATTACTTAGAAACACTTAAGTGACAATTGTCTTCACGCTAGATTACCTGGGATGTATAAAGTAACCAATTGTCTTCTCTCTCTACACTACAAAGAGCACATACTAATTGGAGTCAGCCAAGTAATAGGACATTAGTGACA
Organism: Calliphora vomitoria; assembly: GCA_942486065.2. Classification (NCBI taxonomy): domain Eukaryota; kingdom Metazoa; phylum Arthropoda; class Insecta; order Diptera; family Calliphoridae; genus Calliphora; species Calliphora vomitoria. The sequence goes on along the minus strand of OW818029.2, from coordinate 58,267,713 downwards.
ATTACTGTCTATAAGGGATACATTGACTACTGGCTTAACTGCTGGAATGAATTTTACTCGCAAGAGCAATGTCATGATCAATGAATATGGAAACACAACAAAAAACATCGATATGTTTTTGGTTTTTTGCATGTTGGGTGATGTTGTTGTTGGGGTTTTCGTTTTTGTTGTTATTGTTTTTGCGAAAAACATAAACAAAAAAAATTATACACATGTTTTAAAATAGTATCATAACACGGTAGTCAGAGGCAGAGATAAATGAACAGGCTGTTAGACATTTGAGACCAACCACAGCATACATTTAAAAGATATGTATCTATAAACATGGGAGTCCAAATAAACGGCCTAATATGTTTGTGACCAAATATAGATTTAAAATGTTTTTTACGGAAAATCATATTCAACGAATATATAAATTTCTGATACTTTGTTGTAGCGATCGTGCATATTTATGGGCCAGAGTCTACCGCAATTGTATTACACTACATATTTGGGTTGTTGACAAAACTACTGAAAGTCCTTTGGCCCAGATAATGAGGGTTACTTTTCACATCTTTCTTTTGAACACTGAAGCTTTTTTACTAAAATATGAAATTTATTTGTCACTAAATTTAGCTATTTTAATAAATGTAGTACAATTTATCATTCCTATTGCGTTGTTCTCAAAAATATGCTGAACTTTAAATTTCTTCTAGTTTCAAATAATTTAAAATAGTTTGATAGCCTTGAAAGTAAGAAGTATTCTGCTAAAAATATGTGAAACTTAAAACTTATCTGCTAAATGTTCGTCCAACTCAGGCTGTGGTTTATATTTGAGGCTAGTCTGATGAAATTTAAATTAGTTTGAAGTTCGTTTTCTTAATACCATTTTCGATTATGTTTCAACTCTAGTTGTTATTGAATTTTTATGATTGTTTGGTGTAACTTAAAAATATACAGAACTTTAAATTTCTCCATGCCCTGCCAGATTTTGTTTCGAAATAGAAGGTTGTGGTCAAACTAATTTGATGTAATTTAAACTGGTTTAAACATATGTATACTAAACTTGTATATCCGGTTACAGTTTGTTCCAACTCAAGCAGCGCTTGAAGTTTGAGGCTAGTTTGATGTAACTTAAACTAGTTTGAAGTCTTTGGAAGTAATCTACATTTCTCAATACTGTGTTATATTTTGATGCAACTCAAGCAAGTTCTAAGGCTGTGTTGGAAGACTGAGGCTAGTTTGATGTAATTTAAACTAGTTTGAAGCCATTTGGAAGTAAACTTCACACTGTTAGACTTTGATCAATCTCTAGTTAGAAGCTAGTCTTTGCGAATATGTTTCTTCTTAAAAATATAAAGAACTTAAAATTTGTGAGTACTGTGCTAGATTCTGTTGCAAGTCAAGCAAGTTATTAGTCTGTTTGATATAACTTAATTATTTTTAAACTTCAAAAATATACAGATCTGTCTTTGGAAGTAACTTTAAAGTTAAAAATATAATGAACTTCAAATTTGTCGGTACTCTACTCGATTTAATTGCAACTCAAGCTAGTTTAAAGGCAGTGGTGGAAATATTGAGGCTGGTTTGATTTAACTTCAACAGTTTTAAGTGTGAGATTAAGTTTCCTTGTAAAAATATACAGGACTTCATATTACTCGGTACCCTGCTAGATTTGGTTACAACTCTGAGTGGTTATACAAGGTGACGCAAAAGTAATCCTCCTATCAGAAAATGCTATAAATTTTGCCGATTATTGGTCAAATAAATAGTCAGCAATATTCCGCGTTCTGGAGCAGTGTAGCGTAACATTGTTTATTAACGTGTATTTCGCATGTGTTTACTACACAAATGTCAAAACAGAACTGACATTAGGGGCGAATCGCAAAATTTATAGCATTTTCTGATAGGAGGATTACTTTTGCGCCACTTTGTATGTGATTAAAACTACTTTGTACTGGCAAAATGTTTAATCAGTCAATACAAATATCTTTATCACGGCAGATATTTTCAATTTCATTCTCATTATTAATGGATATATAACAGATCTTTCCAAAGTCGGCTGACCAAACCGTTTCAGTGAGTAGATGTATCCCCCATTCTGTTACTACATAAATTGTACGTCATTGCGTCTCTAGTTTTATTAATGGAGATGAATAGATGACCACATACTTCTGCTCTGGGTACAGAAGCGTAATGTTATCTATAAATTATCTGGTTGGCGATCAGCCAGCAGCCCTGTTAAAAAGTATATTTGCTAGGAATCTTATGATCGCATGGTAGACAGTGAAGATCAGAAGCGACCTAACAATGTTTGATACAACCACAAACCATTACTAAAGCACTTCCTCCAATTTGTGAATAACAATTAAAACCGTACTGTGAGGTCTCAGCATCGCATCATTAAAACATACAACTAATGGTGTTGGTAGCTCACTGTGCTACACACAACATCATACACACAACGTCAGTCAGTTAGTCAGTCAGTCATGCAAACACAAGTAACGCGCAGCAGCCGGTAAAATCCAACCAACTAGGTATTCATACATTCAGTCACTCAGTCATTCAGTTAGTTGGTTACAGAGTTTGTTAGTTGGCTTTGGTTTTCTGTATTGTGTATAAATTTCTATGTTTTAAGGTGAAAAATAACAAAATCAAAGTCAAACAAAAACAACAACAACAAGACCAATGCACTAACAAACAGATATATGTATGTATTCAAAACATCATCATCAATAACATTAGACAACAAGTCAACAGCAGTAGTTGTAGTAATCAACACACACTTTTCTACAAAAAAATATAGACATACAACGTACAACAAATGTTTGTAATGCAGACATCATCATCACCATTATCTCAGTCATCTGTTGGCTACAACATCAGTTGTATGAATATTCTTACATGGTTGCACTAAGTAACTACATACATACATGCAACATACAAATCATTATATTGTACAGATATGACATTTGAATCTAGTTATATAGTTTTTTCTAAAATATTGTCAAGACCTAATAAGACCACAAAATACTAGCATGTCTAGGTGTGTTTGTCCGTCCGTCAGTCCGTCCGTCCATGCGTCTGTGTGGCAGTGAGTGTGTGTTGTCGGTCTGTTGTAATTGATATGATGGATTTTGTAATACTGCAACTGTTGTTTTATGTAAAACGCCTGTCTCATTGATATAAAGTATCTGTTTAATACTGCTGTTGATGATGATGATGATGACGATGTTGCACACATAATGCTGGTGACGAAAATGATGTGGCTGACGATGATGGTGATGCTGTTGTTGATGTGTTTATTATGTATTAGAATATGTTAAAGGTGTTGGATAGTTGTGTCAAACGTTTAGTGGAGAGATTTGCAAAGTGCATAGACTACAGGATTTTGGAAATTATAGCTAATATTTCAATGCTTTGTTTTAAACTATATTTGCTTCAAGAGTTTAAGTATTTAATAGCCAATGTTACTATAAAACCTTTTAAATATAAAAAAAATTAGAAATTACAAACGGAATGACAAACTTATATATACCCTTTCCACTCATCAGGGTGAAGAGTATAAAAAAACAGGTGAACACTTAACAAATGTTGATTAGTTGAGTTCTTCCTCGAGTGTTTCTATACCCTGCTAGCTTACCTAGCAACTCAAAGCAGTTCTAGAATTGTGGTTAAAGTTTAAGGCTAGTTTGCAGCAAGCTAATCGAGCTTAAAGCCTGTGAAATTAAATTTCCTTCTAAACATATATATAGAACTTTATATTTTTGAATTACATGCTAGATTTTGCTACAGCTCAAGCCAGTTGTAGGTCTGTGACTGAAATTTAAGCTAGTTTGATGTAATATTAACTAGTTTGAAGTCTGGCAGTTCTGTACATAAAGTAAGTTCTTAAAAAATAAACAGAACTTTAAATGGCTTAATACCCTGCCTGATTATGTTCCATCTCTAGTTGTGGTTGATGTTTGATGCTAGTTGGATCTAGTTGTAACTATTTTTAAGTAAAAATATACACAACTTTAAATTTTGAGTTTGTTCAAACTCAAACCAAGTCTAAGATTGTGATCAATGTTTGATTTAATTTGAAATAGTTTGAAGCCTTCTAAAAATACAAAAAACTTTCAATTCTGTTCCAACTCCAGCCAGTTCCATAGCTATGGTTGAATTTTGTAGCTTGTTCGATGTAACTTAAACTAGTTTGAAGCTTTTGGAAGGAAGTTTTCTCTTAAACCTATACAGAACTATACATTTCTCCTTATTCTGCTTGATTTTGTTTTATCTTAAGCCAGTTTAAAGCCTTTGGTTGAAGTATGAGACTAGCTTAAAGTAGTTTGAACTATATTGATACTTTTGATTATTTTAAATTAAACATCAACATAGTTTAATTCCAAATATGTTATAATTCAATATGAATCAAACTCTCCTGTCAAACACCTAACTCAGTTGTCAAAGACCTAAGTGGTGAGAATGTGTCAGTAAAAAAAACTATGTGAAAACAAAAACAACACTCGTATGTGTGATTATTTTGATTAATTTTTTTGTTTGAGTTTTTTTCTAGTTTCCGCTCTATGTATATTTCTCTATGAATCAAAGTATATGAAAAAAAAAAACATCCAAAATATTTAGTTTCTTATTTTGAAACATGTGGTTCTAATTTGTTTGAAGCCTAAACATGTTCCAATTGAAACATAGAGATCAATCGACTTTGTTAGAAGAGAAGCTTCCTATAACACTTATGTTATGAACTTTGACTACACAAAGAAAAAAGGAACTAAACATTTGACATCCCATCAAAAATTATGTAGCCACAACTGGAAAATTCAGTCATGAAGACTGAATCATTGGATTGACAAAACATTCGCTTAGAGACTTTAGAAACCCAATTTAAAACTTATAGTTGAAGTATGAGGCTAATTTGATTCCATTAACCGAATGTCCAGTACATGACAAAAACCGTGGAGAAAGTCCAACATGTTTACATTCTTATTTCAAAACATGATGTTGTAATTTGTTTGAAACCTAAAGAAATTTGTACTTATAAGAATATGAAACTTAAAACAGTTTCAATTACATATTTTCAAAAGATTCTTTAAAAACTTTAATCGTATGTTTAAGTAACATAAATTCTATATAATTTTCTAAATTGCAAAAATGTACTAAAGTATTTAATTTTCCCAAAAAAATTTGCATAATTATGAGTTTTAAAATAATTTCATTTAAGCGCCATTTCCGTTAAACAATTTTATTATATTTTTTTTTAAAGTCTGCTCAACAACATATTTAACACTATAACAAAAACAATGGGAAATCATGAGCATTAAATTGTGGGTTTTTATTTGTGTCTGAACATGATATGAGAGAGGGGAAGTTTTTAAAGCTTTAAAATCCAAATTGCCAACCACTATTATGCGGATTGTTTAACAAGTTGTATTATTTTTTTTGTGTTATGTTATTTATAAAACTTACGCTTAGTTAAACATTGAAAATATGTACAATTGTAAACATAGAGTAAACTAAACTGTCTGACAGCTTTGCAACTGCTACTACCACTATTACTACTATTTCAACCAACCATGCGGTTTAGAGCAGGGAAGTATGTAAGTAGTAGTAGCAGCAGTAGCAGTTGTAGGCAGATTGTTTCCAAAGGCACGCTTGACTGATGGTCATTTATCACCGTTATAGTGGTAAAATAAACTATAATTTAAATAAATACACACGGTTAAAACACAAACCGCAAAAAAACTAAAATTAAAACTACTATTTAATCATGCGTGTTATAATCTTGTTATTATTGTTGCTAATTTTTTTTTCTTTCCAGCATAAATGTGTGAATTTATTTATTGTGTGTTTGTTTTAATAGTTTTTTTTTTTTTTTTTTGTTTGTTATATTTGTCTCTAAATATTATATACAGCACGCGTTAAATAATTTATTGTTGCAGATAACAAGTGTTGCTATAGAAAACTTGTTATTTGTTTTTGGATTTCTTAACTAGAATCTCGGTGTCTGAAACATGTTGACAATCTTCCAAACGTCAGTTGACAATTTCCAGAAGTGGTTGATAATGATGATAGACTGGTTTTGGGAATGGTTGTGCTTGTAGAATTCGTAATAGATTTGATTAATGGGAGGAAGTATGTATTAATGTGGCAACACCCGTAGTAGAGAAGTGTAGACATTAATGGCCAACTGGTTTGGCCAATATATCTAATTATGGCACAATGTTAATGGAAATTTGTTAAGTGATAACAAATGCTAAAGGATGCTTTAAGTAAGTGGCCAAAGAATGAGGGTAAATTGTGAACACTGAAAACAACTTGTAGGGAAGTTTTCTAAGGATTATTTGGTATAATTTGGTTTGCATTTGAATTCCCAAGAACTTTATTTTATAACTAAGTATGTAAATCTTTGAAAATTGTGACTAATAAAGAATCATGTAATTCAATTATTTCACTACCTTAGTCATGTAATAGTTTGTCTCTCCAACTGCAATTAACTTGGCTAAATTAACCGAGAAACTATGTAAAGAAAAATAAGAAAAATACCATGAAATTATTTCAATAATAAGAACTTCAGCCAAAGGCTGCTCTATTAATTCTTAAACACTGCATGTTGTTTAAATAAAAAAGAAAATAAAAAAAAAAATAAAAAAAAAACTAAAAACAATTTCCATTTTCCATGGCCTTGATCACATAACAAAAGCAATCTTGGATTTATGCTGTAATTTGAAGCTGTTATTGTGTAATGATGATTAAACCTTTACAGGCCATATTCAGCTTAACTTGCTAAAATGTTCTTTGATTTATGCAAAATTTAAATTTTTTTATAAACTATCAATTTGTATCACAAAATGATTGCAAAACCTGATTAAATTATGGAATTTGTTAGATCTTTTAATTACAGCGAATTTGAATATACTACGGCGAATTCATATGTAGATCTAAATTTATCAATATACTTGTTTTAAACACATTTTTGCCATAATTTTCCCAATTTGATTGAGAATTTTTAATTATTTCTTGTTAAAAATAAATTTTTATCACAAAATTTAAAATTTTGTAATTGCTGCTAATTCGTTATATGGACTTAAATTAATCAATATTTCAGTTTTCGAAATATTTTTTCAATTATTTCTCCACTTTCTAAGAGAATTTTAAACTATTGTTTCTAAAATATCAATGTTTATTACAAAATATAAGCAAAAAACTGTTTAAAACATTGAATTTGTTTAATTGCGGCGAATTCGAACTATAACGGCGAATTCGTTATATTGACCTTTATTAAATAATATTTCTGTTTTAAAAACATTTTTTGCTAAGCAATTCAATAATTTAGCTATTTTTAAATTTTATTTAAGGCGAATTTGTATATTTCTCAAAAAAGAGCCAGTAACTCTCAAAAATAGAATTCTGATAAACAATTTTTCATATATTTCTGTAATTGTCAAATTCATCATGATGAATTTGTTTTCTTTATTTGCCAATATAAGTATTAACAATTTGTTGATAGTGGCTGAGATATAAGCAAAACCTCTGGAATTTATAATGATTTGGAAAATTTCAGATACCAGAAGATGCCAAATAAAGGATAGAACTATAAAAACTCAAATCTGCCACAAATACTTTCTGAATTATCTGTGTTGGGTTAATACTAAGTTGTTAGTAATATATGTACATATAAATCAAATGAAAAGTATTTCAAATGCTTTTACAATTAAGTTTAACGCAACTTAGAGGATTTGGCACAACCGAATTTAGAACTCGATTTTGTTATTCTTATATAAGCCATTTTCCGGTGTTAAAATATTAAGAGAGCTTTTAGACTTACCTTGAAATTGGTTTCTTTGCAGAGATTCTGAAATGAAAAACTAAATTTTAGAAAATTTTGAATATTTAAAAAAATTATAATGAAACATAAAGCCTTTTTAAATACGAATTATTTCCTGCTAAGCAGATACCAATAGTTATATAATATGGTCCCTTTAAAACCTATTCGCTCTCTTAAAGGTTTAATAAACAATCTGTGCAAATTTTGCTGTTTTGTTTTCGCTTATAGTGTTGCAAGTCTAAACAAAACACAAGAAGTTGAAGATCATGACAATGATATTGTATTATTGCTGTTGTTCTTGTTATTTTGGGTGAAAATGATCGTGAGCTTAGGATCTCTTGTATCTTGTGGCGGTTGGTATACGTTGCTATGATGATGCCTGATACAGATGATTGCCACAAAAAGCTAGAAAAAAAGGGTGTAAAATGGCTCAAATAACACAAAAGAAAACAACCTTTGGCTAAGAAAAACCCAGACAGACACAACATACTACAACACAACAGACAGCCAGCCAGTTAGAACAAAACAAAACAAAAAAAAAGAATTACTAGACAACTGGAAGAATACCTAGAAACCAAATGTAAGAATTTGTTTGTGGTAGATACTCAAGGTGCAACAAATGAATTTACCAGTAATTTAACATGATTATGTCGTATAACTTCAAAACTGCTTTACATGAGTTCCATGTTATTATTCAATTTTTTTTTTTTTTTTTTTGTTCTTTTCTAAAACTTTAAAGTAAAATGCATAAAGGGTCTAGTCGTTTGTTTAGTTTTACTCACTGCTTAAAGAAGCTATTTGCTGATATTAATATGTTGATAGTAGCAAGAGGGGCTTCTCCTGCTGTTGCCGCACAGAGTTCATTCTTCATTATTCTTTGTTTTATTGTAATTTTTTGTTTTCTGGCTGCAAATAAGTAGCATCCCAGGTAACTCTAGTGTATTATAGCGTGACGTGGGTATAGATTTAAGACTTCTACTTATTTCTTTGTTGTGAGTTGCAGTTTTTTGCATATATACAATTAATGTTTGGGGGATCCAATCTAAGTAGTGTATAGAGAGAAATTGTAGAAATTATTATCCAAGAGTCATATACATAATTTCACAACCTTGTAAGCCTGGCTGCCTGATGACGATTATTCACGTTTTGCTTATTACAAAACAATTATCAAAGGAATTTTCTGTTTTCTGCCAAACAATGTTTAAAGCTTAACAGTGGGGGATAGCGGGTAATAGAGGCAAGAAAATATAATTTTAATAGGTAAATTAGGAAACCAAGAGACCATAAAGTGTATTTCAAGAGAAATGGGAATTTGCCTCATTATATTGATGGTTACAACGTCAAAGTTTTTTTTTTTTAAATTTTAGCTTATTAAGCTGTTTAAAAGTTATGGAAAAATAAGGTCTTAAAATTTTTTCTTTAAATGTATTGGTGTTTGCTCTTCCATAAGGAACTTTTGGGCACCCCTGCTTTAGATGATGTAATTAAAAGCTCCAAAGCCGCAAGTATCTCACACAACGTTTGATTTATTACATTTCAACATCGCCTTGATCTTATTGGAAAATCCTTTAGTTTAAAAATTATATTTGAGCCATTCAACAAATTCCACAAGAATTAAGATTATTTTATTGTTTATGAAACTTTCCGATAAAGCTTTATAAACTTTTAAGTTCGATAAGAAAACTCCAAACCCATTGACCCAGATCTTATTAAAACAAATTCCAGTTAACCTCTAGGACTTTTCAAAAAAAAAAACTTCACAGATTTTCTAACTGACCTCTCTGTTCCAATACCGGTTAGTTCTCTAAACCATAACCATTTAAATTTAAAATCCCCCCAAAAAATCATTATTACAGCAGTCAATTAAATCAAATATTTACCACCAGCCATTTAAGTTTAATATAAACAATTGTTACATAAAAACAACTGGCTCAGAAAAAAGGCCCAAAGGAACCATAAAATGCATGGAAAAAACCTGAAAACCAATTTAAAAATAAAAAAATAAAAAACTATTACGCATCCAAAAGCTAGAAACAAACACCAATGAACTTGGCCGAAAACTTAAAGGCAAACATTTAAAACATAAAAACCATGTTAATGTAACTTCTACCAGTAACCATATGTTGCACACACATTTCTCTATGAACAAAGTAAAACAAACAATTTTCAAGAAACACGAGATGACAATGATGATGAAGCTGGGTTGGAACCAGCCAAGGCTGCTCACATAACTGGAAAAACAAATGGCATTACAAAGCCTTTAAAAAAGACAGCACAAAACAAAACCAAAACTAAACTTTCAACACAACTACGCCTTTATGTACAACATAAGACACAAGTCTGCACCAGCTAATTCTTGTTAAACCAACTAAAGGGGGTGTGGCTGTAGACCAACAGTCAACAGACTACACCTTGGTGGAAATAGAAAATCATTTGGCAACCTATTTAGTAAAATGTGAGGTTAACAAATAAATAAATAAATATGAACAGAACTAAATACACTGGAGGATCAGTTAATAAAAGTCGCTACAAACACACATTTAGTTAGTCGTTGCAGATACATAGATGCAGTGGAAGTATGAACACATACTTTGTTTTCATACTAAATGGGCTAAAAAATATGAGTAGTAAATGTATTATGTATAACCCAGCAAATGTTGTGAGGAAGTTTATTGTATTACTTTTGATAGTTTTATAGAGCAAACTAAAATTAGTTTGATAGCTTTGGAACACAGCTTATTTGAAATCTTCTTTGAATCTAAAGACATTCAGAGTTGAATATACCGCTACAAAGGGCTACTGTTTTCTGAAAATGACTGAAAATGTTTTCCTTTTTAATTGAAAATTTCCAGTTTCAGTTGTAATACAATAACACTGTTAAATCGTTTATATCCTGTACTTATTAGCTTGAAAATCAAATTGTCGTCCTTCTCTATAGATTAATTTTGCTGCAATATTTATCATCGAGTAACAAAAATTAATTAGCAACCAATATTAGAACAACTACACCATTTCCAATTATATTTCAGAATTTTCTAATTGTAAGGACTGAGATCGAAAAATTCTTAACATACATATATGTTAATTAAAATGAAACCACTAAACTTACAGTTTTGATTCTTTTTATTTGATTAAAATTATTATTACAATTTACAAAAAAAAAAAAATATTTTTATAGTTCTAATCACTAGTGATGAAACTTTGAACCTTTTTCGGAAACCCTTCCATTATGGTTTTCATAGTGATTTCTGTCATTTTGTTCGAACAGGTTGTCCATCTCCGTTTAAAATCTACCACACTTTTGGACACCTTTTTTGTGCTCTTCAATTCTCTTTTAACAAGAGCCCAATATCTCTCCACTGGGCTTTGCTCCAGGCAGTTTGGTGAATTTGCCTCTCTTGGTACAAATACCACATTATTGTTCTTTTACCACTCAAAACCTTTCTTACCATAATGACAGGGTACCAAATCAGGCCAAAAATAAGTGGACACACTAAGAAGTCTTATGAATGGAAGCATCCTTTTTTGTAAACATTCCTTGATGTAAATTTCGGTATTTATAGAGCCCTTTATAACAAATGTTTGGCTTTTTTGCCGCAACTGCATATTGCTTGCCATACCAAGAACTTTTTGGGAAATTTTGTCTGCTTTTGGGTCCTAAACTTTTCTTCAACATTCCCTCGAGCATCAGCAACATCTACATTTTTACCCGGAAGCTGCGCAAATCTGCCAGAACTTACGTTTCGTCATCCATTATGCAGCAGGAATATTTTTTTATAAAATTTGACTTCAATTTCTGTGCTCTGTTTTTGGTCTCTAAATTTTTAGCAGCGTACCTGTCAGGAACTTTTTGAGCCTTGTATGTTTTTGAGCCTGCATTGGCTTTAACTTTTCGTACCAAATAGTCCGAGCACAGAGCTAATCGGGCTGCTTTCCTACAGAATGTGTTGGGAGGTCTTTTGAAAATGCTTTCGATTTATTGGCTTTAGAAACATCATGTGGACCATTCCTGCTACAATAACTAAGTTTTGTATCAACGGATAAGTTCTCCCGATACTGTTTAATAATATTGGAATCAGTTTGACGGCAGACCTTAGATTGTTTGGCCAACTTTTTGTAGCACCAAGTTGAGTTTTGTTGAAAATATTTAATAATTTTAGTACACACTTTTTTCTGGTCACTCATTTTAATCAGATTAACAACAAATGAACATAATTGACATTAAACATAATAACTGACATGCTTTACAAAGGTAACTTGATAAAAAAAAAAAAAATCAAATGTTAAGAATTTTTCGATCTCAGTCCTTATGTTTTACTATAAAAGAATATGCGTTTTTAGTCATTTTCAGAATTTAATAAAACAAAGTCATAACCCACAGCAACATATCACTGGGATTTATATTCCAAAAAAAATGAAGAAAAAAATACATATCTGTTGTTCTGCCATAGCTTCTTCGTCTACTTTCCGCATCGTCTTCAGGTATTCCCGGTAAAAACAGAATGTAACGTTAAATTCTTGTTGCAATGCGTTCGCAATGTTTTACATGTTTGTGGCACAATGAAAATGTATTTGCCAGAAGTTAAAGAAGAAAACCAAACCATGTTAAGTCTATATGAACAACAAAAGCACAACAACAATATGATGCCACTTTAAGCTTAAACAAAGACAAGTTTCGAATAGAATTTTCCCAAAATAATTTAACCCTACAAAGCTCGTGACTTTTTTTTATTTATATAAGAAATCCTGCTGTCCTCATAACAATCAGCCTAGCATTTCAGTATTGAGCAGCTGATTCCTATTATTTTAACAATATCAAATATTTCTTATGCCAAAGGAAAATTTAAGCCCTACGAAACATTTTAAGGTTTTATACGACTAACCTGAAAATCTATGCACTCTTAGCAATAGTTTAGTGTTACACTAAAGATTCGGCATTTTTTCTGTTGAACTCTTACGCATAATAGTGAGTATTGCACATAACATTTTATTTTCAAGCAACTTAGTACATACTTGAATGCATTTTTAATCGTGTGGTAAAATTGTCTTTTGTGCCAGCATTATTTATGACTCTTTAAAATTTCATAAGATGCTTGTCGTTGTTTTCTTTCTTTGTTGCAACTAAAGATGATGATGGCGGTGAGGTTATGTAGTTGGTGGTAAAACTATTCCATTTCTTCGGCCTTCTTTTTATACGTTGGTCGCTTAGCGAAAACATGCAGTAAAAATTTAACGTTATTTACTTATTTTTTTTTGGAGATATTGATAAGGTTCTAATTTATGAGGGTATTTTTACAATGACAACAAATATTTGCGTTTTTTTTTTTTTTTTTTTTTTTTTTTTTTTTGTTAGCATTTTGTGTGTGTGGCTAAAAGAATTTCAATTTAAAGTTGGCTATAAGAAACAATCCTTTATGTGTCATTAGACAACAAAATAAACATCATAAAGTTTTAATATCTTTGTAGGAAGTGGGCCAAAATGAACATTTGTTTTAAAACAGCTCACATACAGTTCTAAACAAATATGTGTTATATAAGCCTTTTCGGGTGTTTACATGAAGACTTTTAAAATAAAACTTTTTATGCATTTGCGGCTACAACCTTGTAGTCATATAATGGTTAGAAATATTAAAGGGATTGGAATAAAATTATGAACTTTTAAAGAGGCTTAAACAAGGAAATAAACAGAGGATTTTGTATAAAGAGGATAATACAAATAGACTACAACAAGAGTGTTATATTCGACTATACCAAATCTTATATACCCACCACCAATATAATACTCACAGCTATTTTTTTACATTTTGTATAAAAACAGTTATTTGTATTAGATTTTGCCTATTTTCAATACCAAATTTTATATTTTGATTTTGTCCTAGAAGATATTTGTATGGCTGGTAGGGGAAATCATCGATTCTTACCATTTTCTACAAACATTGTTCTTTTATAATAGGAATAACGTGTGCAATTTCAATGCATTGTGTATTATAAAATTTGAAAAAAAAAAACTTTTTTGGAGGTTGTCTCAAATTTTGGTCCATAACTCTGGTTATATTTAACAAATATTTAAGTTCAAGAGAGAATATACCCCAAGTACTTTCCTGTAGGTCCTATCGTGTCTCAACAGACAGAATTTTATTAGGATCTAGAATTTATATATCTTTTTGGTTCGATATGTTATAAATAGAGTGGCAAAATCAATATAGCCCCTATCTTTTTGGTGCTGGCTCTATAACTATATTTATCTATACACAGAGAAAACAGATTCGTAGTAGCAACCGAATTTGTAGTCAATCGAATGATTCAGCCTTAGTGATCGAATTTTACGATTGTGCCTACTAAATTTAAGAAGAAGTAACAAAAGTTTGGTTGCTTCAACCGAAATTCTTCTTTATCTACTGATTTTCTGTTGATAGAACCGAAAATTTCGATGTGTGCAACCGAATCATTCGATTGACAACAAATTCGGTTGCTACTACGAATCTGTTTTCTCTGTGTATACATTAAGGTGGATCAATTTTTTTCACGAAAAATCGTATAGCAGAAACGCATTCTGCGGAAATCAAATCCTATCCTGATATTCCTTAGGTCTAAAATCAAATCCTATCTTGATATCCCAGTATATTTTTTTTAATAGTTTTTTTTTTATTTGATAAAAGACGAAATGCGCAAGATAGGATTTGATTTTAGACCTATGGTTTCTTCTTAGAATTTTCCATAGATTGCGTTTCTGCTCTACGATTTTTTACTTTTTGATCATCCATACAATTTGACCCAACCTAATATACATACTCCCTTTTTTCATTAATTTTTCTTTTTTTTAATTAACAAAATCATTAAAAATTTTAATGATTTATCTTTATTACCGGAGATGTATAACATTTTACACATACATATTATGTATACTCAACTATTTAATATATTAATCCTTTAAAATTCTTAAACACTTCTATGTCATACAGCATTTTTACTTCGTTAGCACAAACATTTTCAAGTTTAAACCCACAAAGGGATGCATTAAAATACCTTGTGAAACTTAAACAACCATTTAAGAAGTCATTACCTTACCACATGACAGGTGATGATGATCTTCTTAATTACTGGAAAATAATGATCAACATAGACATTTAAAGAACTTTAAAACAATGTTCACCTTCCGGCAAACCTACCGTTAGCAAAATAATAAAAAAAAAAACCAAATCGATTTGAACGAACATGTACAAATTAGAAACAACAAAAAAAAAATATTTTATTTTTCCTAAAATTAACCATTTTAATGAAGAGAAAAAATCCACCAAAAAATAAAATACGAAGAAAAATTGCAATAAAAATTTCAAAACAGAACAAACCTAAAAACAACCACAACTGACATGAATCATAAAATAGATCCATCCACATGCAACAAAACATAGAGCAAGAAAACGACTAAAAAAATAAAGAAATAATAAAATAAGATGTGGCTAAAAAGAAAGATAGAACAGCACAGTACAGCATAAATGAAAAACGTCATAAAAAGTATTCTACTACTTATGTATGTATATTTTACTCATATAATGGCCATGGTTGGAGTAGTAAAAATTCTAACTGTAAAAGCAGAAAACCATAAAAAATTATAATAACATACATAAGAAGAGAGTACATATGGCATATATTTTAAGATACATTTGGATTCATTCGTTTTCCAGCACAATCATCACTAGGAATATGCAAAAGATACAAAGATACCAGCAGCGAAAACAAAGTCTTAGAAAAAGCACAAAAAAAAATGTTCCCAAAGCTGACAGAAATACTTAAAAAAAAAAAAACTTTTTATTTCATAACAAATTAAGATCAAATACTGATCTTGTTTTGTTAAGTAGTAATTTATGGAGTGATGCGGTTTTTTTTTAAATATTCATTCTTTGAAGAAAAAAAGTAGGAGAACATAATAAACACAAAACTCCCATGAAAAGAATTCTTGACAATAATGAGAAGATGATTTATGAGCTGAGGCTTATTTATATTGACATTAAATTAACACAAATGATTTTAAGCGGTTACTATTGTGGGGTGGGTAAAAAATAAAAACAAAAAATAAGAAAATATCTTGCATACCTATGTATATGGGAGTAAAATAAGAAGCTTTTTGCTCCGTTTTATTTTTCGAATGCTCTATTGAGCAACAAAAATTAATTGTTTATAAAATTTTTTACAGAATACGAGCCGCAGCAGCAAAAATATCTTAATCAACAAAATATTTCATTTTCGTTTTTTGATGCAAATCGATATTTCAGGATTATTTACACAATCTGCTAAAATTTTATAGGTGTACCAAGTACCGTTACAATTTTATAGCAAAAAAATGCAAAGAATCACAAAAAAGCTTCTTTCTCCTGTAAAGTTTGTTCTTATGCACTTAAGATATTTTTGCGGTTAGGGCTCGAGTTGTTTGTTGTTAGACAAAACCTCCTATCCCTTGGAATAGCATTAGTGAGCAACAAAAACGCAACAAATACAAGCATTGGAATAATTGTTTTTAATCAAGTTTTTTTTCTTGAACCAGCAAATAGGTTCCGACCCCTACTCATGCTATGTATTGTGTTGGAATTAGGAAAATAGGTTATAGGAGAGGGGATAGAGGGAGTAGTGTCTGTGGGCATTTGATTTTAATTTTTCTATATTAAAAGTGACAGGAAAGTTTTCAGCAAGAAGCTTATTCCACATACGGACGGTACGGAAAAAAATTAGTTTTTCTCTGTAATGTATTATGAGATCCAATGTCCAGTCGAACACGAATTGATGAGCCCATGCCGAAGAACGTATTGCGTAAGAAACTATGGGTTTCGGGAACAGGTTCCCTAATTTCAACAGATCACATTCCATTGTAGTATCGGTAAAACAGTGAAACACATATTGCGACCCTATGCAGTCCAGTAACTCCAAAAAAGACTTTGAAGCACAGGATATAATTGGTGGAAATAGTAAGGAGATCAGACGGAGTGAAGTATTTCCTACACCGTTTTAGAAAACCAAGGCACTTGAATGATTCATTTGACACTTGAAAAATGTGTTTTCTCCAGCGGACATCACACTGAATTCGCATGCCAATAATACGGGAATAGAGACGATTTCAATGCACGCAAGACTCAATGTTGACACACAAACGCACGACAGATCATTTTGCTTCATCTGTTTTCAAACCACCCATAAACCACCCATAAAAACAGATAAAGCAAAATGATCTGTCGTGCGTTTGTGTATCAACATTGAGTCTTGCGTGCATTGAAATCGTCTGTATTTCCACAACTCCATTCAGATATTGTCATAAGATCTTGGTTAACCGTAACATTCATGTTCTACATCATTTCCCCAATCTCCCACAGGCTTGGTCTATAATTTTATGAATATGAATGGCAAATGTTGCTCTCATCTGCAAAAGAATAGATAGGGTTGGAAGTTTAAGGTAGAAGGTCGTTTAGAAAGATAAAAAATAGTAGGAGAAAACACAGCAGATATTGTGCTGGGAATAATTCAGGAAAGGGAATTCAGGAAACAATAATCCTTTGTTTCTTTTCTCCAGATATGTTCTCTCTTAAATATGTTTTATTTTCCCTGTGAAAACCAGGCACTAATACAGTATGTATATTAAATTTCCCTACATACCTTTTAATGTGCTAATTAATGAAATATGTAGTTTTGCTTGCATTGCTGTTTTTCATTTAATTAACTCTTAAATTCATGTTATTGTTGTAGTTAGCGTTTATATAGTGCATATGTACATAAAACCACAACGAAGTCTTATTCTTTATATCGGCCATATAAAATATTTTAACAATTGTGTTAGAGAACCACCTTCATAGAAAAAATAAAACTGATCATAATAATGATCATGTGTGTCTGACTATAAAGGAAAGACGGAAGGAGGGACAGGCGGGAGAATAAGTAAAATCAAATACTGGTCGTTGGTCGTGACCATACTTGAGTAAGATCATTATAATGATGACCAGCTACAACAACAACAACATCATCATCATCACGATGGTGGTGTAAGTTTTGCGTCTTGTTAAAGCGTTTTTGTACTTATTGTATTTTTAGCCTAGACAAAATACTGGGAAAAAAGTGTGTGTATTTGTTTTAAAAGCAAAGTTAAATTTTGCTGTAATATGGTGTTTGAGCGGTTGTTTATACATGTACATTTCTAGAGTGCAACTATTGCAGTTGCAGCAACAGCAATTGCAACAAAGGTCAATCAACTTATCTGAATGCGTGTGTGTGTGTATGTTTGTAAATGTTAAGAACACTACTAGCACTACCATGGAAATATTTATAAATCTAAAATTATTAATAATAGAATTAATTTCCACCAACCAATAGAATTTTTGTGTTATTTGTCAAGCGATTTTTAACACCATTTCAACAACTTTAACGAAACACAACATTTCCCATAATGAATCAAAAAAAAAAATATTTAAGATGCACAACACAAAAATGATCGTACGTACAGCAAGTGTTAAAGAGTTCTTGTAACCTGAAAGACAAACTGACAGCCAGCCAACTGAAACATAATTTGTCAAATCATTTATGCTGAATGTATAACAGTCTTGTGAACAAGATGTAGTTAGTATTTTTTTTTTGTGTTTGTTCAAACATCAGTTACAAAAGAACTTGTTGTAGTTCTTACAAATTGTGAGAATTTCAAATCTTAGATATGTTACAATAATATAAATGAAAGAATGAAATGCCATGCCATGCACATAATAAAATGTTAGACGCTTCTATTTGAGTTCATTTCTTTTAAGCATATTCGTATCATTTAACTGACTGACTGCCTACTCATATTGTCAGTTGGATTTGTTTTCAAACTTAAAATTCATAAAGACAGTAAGAAAACTTTTAACACGCAAGATCAAGTTTAAGATATGAAAACAATTTGAATAAGAATTTTAACCAATTTGTTTTAAGGAAATTGTTTGCATTGTGTGTAGGCATAGCTTACATAATGGGGGAGCAGATTTTCATTAAAATAATGCCATACTTGTGTGGTTTTAATGTAACAATTAATTAAGGTTGCTAGTTAAAAGCAAGAATTAACGTTAAAATAACATGAAATGGCAATTAGAAGACTCGAATGTTTTCACATACAGACTTATTTTTAAGGGTTTTTGATTTAAAAGTTTGACCATCTATTATGATATTGTTCATAGCAATTTTCTGAAAAACTACTTATTTGTTGCTTAAAGATCTATACATCACAGATTTTCAATTTATTTGTGTACAACAAATTCTCTTCTAATTTATTTTATATAAAATTAAAATCTTTTAAATTTATTTATATTTTTTGCAAAAAAAAAAATAAAAAAGAAATATAATAATAAACAGACATAAAACTCTTTATTTAACAGTCACGCAATGACATACGGCGACGGCCAAGTTAGAGAGTACGAACTAGAAAGAATGAAGACGACAACGATGTCGGACGACTTGTTTAACTTGATCATTATTTTGATCATGTGAATTAAATGTTGAAAATGCATTCATTTCCTGTACGTATGTACCTGTAACTGACATCGCATATCGCCGCATCGTATTGCATCTCGGATGGTAATAATGTTACCACGAGTATGAATCTTCTATCTTGCCATTGTATCGCACATCTTTAATGTGTCTACTGCGAGCGTATGAAATACATTTTATAGTTACGAACGCGTGCTAAGTATGCAAAAATGAAGATGTTCTTCAAGTTTTCTATTTACTTCTTCTTATTCTTCTTCTTCTTCTCTGTTTTTGTATTCTGAAATGTAGTTTAAAATTCTTGGCTCTAACAAATTGGTCATTAGATGAAAAGAAGACGACGAATAAGAAGAAAGTCACAGTTAACACACAGAATAAAGTAGTGGAAGACAAAATTGTACTGTCTTTACGTCCAAGATTTCCAACAAGAGATTATTCTTTTTCATTTTCGGTATAAAAGAAGAAACGGTTGTTTGTTGCTTTTAGCTGCAAAAAAAATTTATAGCTGGACATTTTGTTGCGAGCAACACAAGATAATATACGTTTTAGCTATTTTTAGTAGCTGCAAAAACAGACGTTTTGTTAATTTATTAGTAGTTTGTTGCTAAAAGAAATTAATTTATTGTAAAACATTTTTTTAAACATTTTAATTAATTTTCGTTCGTTTTTTTCTCTTTACAGCTCCTTTACAAGACTACACAGAAATTCAACAATATACTGGTAAGTTTGGTATTTTTTTTTTTTAATCCTACACTTGTATTTTGGTTATGTGAAATTAGGGAAGATTTTCATACTTATGTAGTAAAATATTCTACATTACAATAACAATTACATATGTAAAAATATATGTATATAATTTAAGTATATTTTGCCAAAAATTATGCTTTAGTTTTTGAACTAAAAGACTCCATTAGCATATGCAATAGTAAGTGAGCGTTAAAGAAAAGGGTATGTGAATTTATACACCCTAAAGTATGCTTTAATTCATAAGTGAAAGAGCTCTAAGATATTAGAACCAATTGATGAGAAAGATGATAAAGAAAGAAGTATCTATATCTCAAGGGCAGAAAAAGAGTGAGACAATTGAAAGAAAACTCTATAATTGAGGAGATTAATACATACTCATACTCAAGATCATTAACTATTTCTCAAAGGCCCCAAAAGTATGCTATAATTCATAAATAAAACATCCTGTGTAAAACACTTAAAGGATAATGCAACAAATCCTAATTTATCACTCTCTTAACAAGGGAAATGTTCAAAATTATTCTACATAAATATTTATATAAATGCCACATGCAACTTGTTGCAAGTACATACTCGTACGACAATTCTTATGTTACATAATAATTCTTAGTTTTTTGTTTTTTTTTTTTTGCGAGTACTCGTACATGATTACCGGAAATTTATGATGACTACCTTCTGTTGTAACATTGCAGACATGAATTTGTTTATTTTTTGTCTACTTCTATATTTATATTTCTAGCCTGCCACCAGTTGTTGCCAGTCAGTTTATTATTAGAGTAGTTGTTGAAGTTGTGTTATGAAATGTAAAAGACCTGTTGCATAGTTAGTGTTGCAGTTTTTTTTTTTTTTTTTGTTTTTTCTTTCTTCTCGTTATTCTCTTTAGAATTTTAAGTGTGGGGTTTAAAATAAATCCTTTTATTACATTCATGTTTCAAGATTAATGCAAAAATTACATGATATCCACGATTGTTGCATATGAATTAAGTATAACTACGGTAGAGCATAGACTGCAGTCATCTTTTAACTACTTAAGGTCCGTTACTAGAGTTTGGATTAGCCACAGAAAGGAAATTGTTCATAAAAATTATAATTGCATTACAAAATTTCATGGGGTATTTTTAAGCTATTATATGAATGTTACCCATACTGGGTAATTATAGAGGGCAAGAGATTGTTGCAGGTAATATGTTTTTTTTTTGCACAGAATAGCTAAATTTTTTCTGCAGTATTCTATTATTCCGATAGCATTTTGCTTTTGAATGTGTTTGTTTAAATTTATATTTATAGAATTGCATTAATTTACTACTAGAACGAAAGATTCCTGTATCTATTTAAAACTTTCAGATTTATTTAAATATAAATTCTTTAAATTAACATTAATTACTTTTAAATAAAATAATAATTAATTTAATTGTGAGAAATTTTGCAGTAATTAAGGCCTCAATACACTGACACAAATAATTTGTATGAAATTTTTTGAATCCAATGAAAATACATTTTTTACCCTTAAAAGGAATGAACAAATTTCAAATTTCTTAAATAAATACTCCTTAATTGGAAACGATACAAAAGCAGATTTTTAAATTTTAGATCTATCCAAAGAGTCTAAAGCTAATAGACTACGATCCATAGGATCTTTTGTACAGCCTTTACATCATCATCTTTCTTCTCATATTCTCTTTCATATATATACTGAAGCTAAACATATGCTTCTAATTGTAAAAACAAGGATCAATAGAGAGTTAACATAGAACAAACGAAATTGTTTTGAAAGTTTCATCGAACTTGTCAAAAGTTCTTCCCTGTAAAATAAATTTCCAGTGTGTCCAGCTGCCACAGAGTGATACTTTTAATTCGCTTTCCGCACTCTCTTATAACTTATCAATGCGCAGATCTTCTCAGATATACTATCGAGAGTTTTGCTATTATCTGAGTTATAAACGAACTGCCCATGTGTCTTTATATTGGACAGATCTTTCAAATATACTTTCACAAAAAATTATATTTTGGCATAAAAACACAGTTGTTCTAGGTTGTTCTACAATGAGAACAAGGACAATGAATTGCTTCTTCTAGAGGATTATTCCCTAAAACCATAAGATGAAGCAAAGGAGGGTTGGGTGGCCAGTTGAATATGTGGGGGAGTCATGGAGACCCAGACTACAAGCTTTGCATAAATAGTCTGTAGACATGTGGCTCCATTCCATGTAGTATTCTACGACCTTGGAATTGAAAGCTCCCTGACATGCATTCACTGTATTCAATGTATAATTTTGTAGTTGGGATGATTTCAGCGATTCACTTCCTCATGTAGATGGTGCTCCGTGGTAACTTGCATGAACATGTAAAGTTCCTTATGGTTGTAATCAGTCCTACGACAGGCAACACTATGTGTCGGAATGATCAGCCATGAACTGTCAATACCAGCGACCTTAAGAAATGATCAGCCAAGAACTGTCAATACTAGCGACATCATTACATTTTGTAGAAGTTGTCCCAAACGTTTTTTCTTCTCAAACAATTTTGCTGATTTTTAATAATAGTGATCGTGACAGTGTTTTACACTAACGGACAGGCCAGCAGGCTAACTCGAAATAGATTTCCATAACCATTAAGAATATAATTATATAGACTTTGTGGACTCCTCGATGTTACATACGGAACAAAAAATTAAATATTTCCTCTTTCATTACGATGGAAAAATCTCATTTAAATTGTTTTAAAGAAATAAATGAAATAGAATTATAAGTATAAGTAATAATTACATTTTATAATAAACCAAACATAATTATTCGTTAAAATTTTTGCCAACGCATTCCACTATAATTAAACTATTATATATAATTGACACAACACCTTCAACTTATTCTTCTAATGCTTTTAACAAACTAAAAAAAACTCAAATCTATAAAATTCCACCTGATATTATTTGCCAAAATTCTCCCACAAAAGAAAATAAACTATAACAAAACACAAATGATTAAGTATGCATAAATCTTCCTCACAAAACAGTACCCACCAACAATTGACCACAAATTGCTAGATAAATCAGTTAATAAAAAAATATATAACAAAACTTTAAGCTCAAATAAACGGCGATTTAACTGACTGTCTGTCCTCCTTCTTTTAAATAATGAGGTGTTAAATAAGCAATTAAATGTTAAACATGAGAAGCTGAAAACACGTTTCGCTGGAGAAAAAAAAATTCGCACCAAACAAAAACTGTGATCGCCACGCCACCACCTCTAAACAAAAATATAATTTAAAAATCAGCAAATTAAATAAAACAGTAGCTTAGCTAATATAACAAGTTGTCATAATATTATAGCAATTCCAACAACAAAAAATACATTTAAATATGATTAAAATTCAATGTTAGAAAGATGGAAGTAGAAAAATTACAATTGAAGCGTTAGGCGACATGCGACAGTCGTTTATTACATTTAAAAATATTTAATTTTAAGAGTCTGTACTTAACTAATTTCAATTTAATTCAAACTAATTTAGGATATCTCAAAAAAGGTATCTTCCATTTGCTAAAGATGTTCCTCAATTATAAGCCATTAACAACACATACAAAATTCAGAGTGGGACCATGAAGGGATCTCGAGAGAATAAACATTTAGTAAGAATGGGCATATATTTCGAAGAATGAACAAAAAACTTTAAATATATTTCAAGCATATCTTTGTAATTAGTTGTCCAATTGTTACAAACTTTGTCTTATATAAATCGTAGGGACTTAAGTTTTTGAGTATAATCATACTAGTTATACTCTTTCTGATAAAAATTTTTGTTTGAGTAATACATTAAAATAAACAAGAAAGACTGTTATATACGGCTGTGCCGAATCTTGTATACCCACCATCTATGTGTGACAACAAAATATTTTTCTGATGTAGGGATAGTAGGGAGACTTATGGACCGATCCTCACAAAAGTTGTGTAATTTCAACACTATATATTAATTATTATCAGACAATTATGAACGTTAAAGTCATTTTGTGAGGGGGACATTGTATGGGGAATAGGTACAAATGTTACCCGATTTTCGCCATACTTTACAGTATAATTTCAGAGTACTTAGAATTAATTTGTGCAAAATTTTATCAAGATTGCCGCATAATCAACATATTTATAGCAATTCAAACAATATTCCGGAGGGACATTTGTATTGGGGCTAGGCGAAATTATGGGCCGATATTGCCCATTTTCAATATCAAACAAACCTCATTAACCGATACGGACAGACGAACGAACATACCTAGATCGTCTTAGAATCTAATGAGGACCAAGAATATATGTATATTCTAATGTGGGTCTACGACAACGAAATCACAAAATTAATATACTCCCCATCTTATTTGATAGTGGGTATAAAAACTTTTAAGGATTTATATAAGTCTAAGTTTGTAAAATTGGACAATTAGTTACAAAAAAAATATACACAAAAACGTAAATCCCTAGTTTTCAATTATCTCGAGAACCCCCTAAGGACCCATTCTGAATAATTATATGTTTTTAATCGTGCAAAGGCTCATATTTAAGTATAATGAATGCTTTTTTGAGATATAATTTAACTTAGGACGATTTGTTATGCTAAATCCGATTCATTAGCTTTAATATGAGATTAAAAATGATAAAATCTAAAGTTATTAACAGTTTTACTTTAGGTATTAAAAAAAATACTCGTATGAACTTTAAACCTATATAAAAAGCAAAGCGAATTTCGGAATTCTGAAGAATATTAAATTGTTTATGGCCATGTAGAAATTAGAAGAGTAAAAGTACAGAAATTCATTTTCTCAATGAAATTAAATTAGTTCAATTTCGCTTTTTTTTCTTCTTATAAATAAATATATGTAGAACAAAAACGTGTTTAAGATGTGCAAAGTGATTAATTGATTGATTAAACGGAATTTGACACAAATTTCTTTAAAAAAGCAAAACCTGAATTAGTTCACAAAAAAAAACAAAATCTTTATAAACCAAAAATGAAACGTTTCAATTCCCATAACATACACACAATGATAAAGTAATCAACACGTTTGGGACATTAACTATAATTTAATATTTATTTTTTGCCCCTCCATGAATGCACGTGCTGCTGTTTTAGTGACATGCAGTGCGTTGCTAGCGGCAGTGGCAGCAGCAGTTGTAGTAGACTACAATAGTCATATTTAAGCCTGAGTTATAGACTGTTTGGCTGTTGTGCGTATAGTAATCGGCCATAAGAGGCCCATTAGTCATTAAAGAGCCTAAACGAAATAACATCAAGTATTAATTTACTGTGACACTACTTACAACAAACAATTCGTATGTGAGTAAATACACTTGTATGACACCAACTAAATAATGCTGACTTTGGTGTATGATGTCTTTATTATTAAAGACTTTATTACTTATGTTCATGGTATAACAAATTTATATTATCGTTGTTGTTATTGCTGTTATTGTTGTTGTTTATTAGCCAAATTAATGTGGCATTAAATCGCTTAAAGTGTGTTTGTTGTTGAGGCCTAGCAGGCAATGTCAAATGGAGACAGTGGTTAAAGGTAGACAAAAAAATTAAACAAAAGTCTAAAGTTTTACAAGAAAATACACATAGCTTCTTCATACAAGTATAAGGTTATAGAAAAGTCTTTAGGGCGACAATATGATCGTTATAGCCGTTCATATTCTTTAATTTTGTTTTTTTTCTTGGACCAGCACTCAGGGGATGGCCCCTACTCATGCAAATCATTGTGTTGGAACTAGGAAAATAGCTTATGGGAGGGAGGATAGAGGGAGTAGTGTTTGTGGACATTTGATTTGACAGGAAAGACTTCAGGAGGACAACTTGCCTTTATGTTCGTATTAGTAAAAGTTAACTTTAAGTAAGAGAAAAAGGTAACTTTAAAGATAAATTTTACTATTGCGAACATAAAGGCAAGTTGTAATAATGGCCCTAAATGAGCTACAATATATTAAAGGTTGACTTCTTTCAAATTAAATATGTATATTAGGCTGGGTCGATTTGTATGGACGATCAAAAAGTAAAAAATCGTGTAGCAGAAACGCAAACCCAAGAAACCATAGGTCTAAAATCAAATCCTATCTTGCGCATTTCGTCTTTTATCCAATAAAAAAAACTACTAAAAAAAAAAAAAATAATACTGAAATATCATTGGAAGAAATACGAAATGCGCAAGATAGGATTTGATTTTAGACCTATGGTTTCTTGGGATTTTCCGTAGATTGCGTTTCTGCAATACGATTTTTTATTTTTCTTAGAATTGTCCGTAGAATGCGTTTCTGCTATACGACTTTTCGTGAAAAAAAATCGACCCACCCTAATGTATATAGAGCTTATTTTACTTATGTCAACTCTGTTATTGACAACACAAGTAATGAAGTCCTGATCTTTGTTCTCTATCAACTCTGTTGATGGCTAACAAAATCTCTTGTAAAACTATGTTAACAACAAACTGAGCGACAAAGTTGTGATAGTTGTCTACTTGCAAACTCTGTGGACGTACAAGTCTTCGGATTTGAGATATTTGAGTTTTCTTTTTATGTTTCTCATACAAAATTGCAAATAAATATTCAACCACATCAAAAACCTAAAGTTTGTTTGTCTGAGGAAAACTTGAGAGACATATTCTTTAATGTTTTCTTTTATTTGCGACAAGATAAGCAGCAAAGTCTTATGTGTAATGTCCTGAAAACATTGTTAATACTCCAAAGTGTTGTTTAATATAAACCTTAACTCTGTTAACAATGTATTGCAACCTCTGTTGACTTACAAGTCTTTAAAGTTTTATACATGTTTCTCTTTACAAATGTTTTATTAATATTTTACACATTTTCAATAAATATTCTGTAAAAATTTCGTCGCATTCTTATTATTTAGATTAATCCAAAACCGAAAATTCGGTCAAACACTAGAAATTGTATGTTGTTGGGTGATACAGATCTTCATCATGTCTTTCTTGACAAAATAATCGTCTTTTGAATATAATAATGTGTATTGATAAAACAGCTTAATATAGTAACGCAATAAGATTCCTAATTTCAGGGTTACTCCTTTTTAAATTATTCTATTGAAATATTTAGGATTATTTCTAAATAACGAACATTTTTTAAGTCAAACTTTTCCATTTATAGGTTTTTATGCATCCCAATGATTGCAGAATTGTATTAAGAATAACCACCATTCTTTCTTAAGGATAAACAACTTGGTACGGTTTTCTAACAAATTAAATAAGATCATAAACTTTTGACCTTTAACACTTTATGATACAACTTCATGATTGAAGAATTCTATGATAGTGCATAGCAACGTCCCAAAACTCCTAGCTACGGAGCTAAATAAACATACTAAGAGATTTTTATAAAACTTATTTAAGGTTGTAACCTTTTGAACTTTACGTCTTTTTGAAAATATTCAGTTTAATGCATCATAATGTTATTGCTAATTTAGCTTTTATGGTTTGGTAATTTCAAATTTCCTACCAGGCTTTCAAACTACATGAAGTTGCATCAAATTTGCTTAAGTACAACTTACATATATATTTTAAATTTATAATATTTTTTCCTAATCTTTACCACTGTTCATAAATAACAACACCTCTACTTCTCCTGTCAGCAGCATTTAGTCTCATAGGAAATTGCTGCTGCAAAAACAACTACAGCTATTGTGATATAGCGAATTTTAGATTAAGTCACATCGTAGTCTCTAGTTACTCATAATATTTTATGATTATGTACGAGTATTTAACAACAGCAAAAAATTACATTTGCAATACTTACTATAAATAATATTACAGAAGTACTAGTCGTATTGTATGTATTGTACACGAAGTAGCCGTTTATAATGTCATTATATTGTCTGTATTTCTATCTCTACGACCAAAGCAATCCAACCAACCATTTATTTATCCATCCATCTATCCATTCATTTATTAAATTATCGTATACGCGAAGTAGAGGGGATTTAACATTGCATAGTCGTTGTTTTAAACACGTTCCAGCTTAATTTAACCATTATCTATAATTATTTGTACAATTTGTCACTTTTACACGGAAAAACAATTGTGGTATTATGTTTATTTTTTTTTTTTTTTTTTTGTTTTTCTGTTTGTGGTCATACACATTGTTTAATAGAACATTTTGTAATGAACAAACAAAACAAAACTATGGCTTACAAACAAAAGGTTATTTGAATGAGATTAAGAAGTATTAAGTTGTCATTTAAAATATTAAAACATTTTCGTGTTGTTTTTATAAATTTACATGAACAGTAGTAGCATGTTATTTGATTTAATGACTGACATTAACCTCTCAATTTTTAATAATACTAAATGTAATTAAAAATGGTAAATATGATGAAATATACGAGAAATGAGGACTTAGAACAAATGGCAAATAAATTAATTATTTAAGAAATTACATTAAAGTAACAGATTTTCAAAAAGTTTCAATCAAGTTAGTTTGAAAGATTCTAAAGCAGTTTGATACAACTAAATGCAGTTTGAACTCAAATCATACACAAGTCACTAGATACGAAAGTTCGAGTAGGGTTCGTGTTGTAAACCTGTGTCAGACGACCTTCTCACAGCAAAATACACACTTTCTTCACAAATTCATTTTAAGAGATTTCCAACTCAAACTTCCTATGCATTTATTGTGAAAGAAGAAGTTTGCAGCAACTTAACATAGTTTGAACTCAAATTCAATATGTCTTGTCTGTTATCAATAAAAACTTGAGTAAAGGGTTTAAAATCATTAAAAATTATTTAATGCAATAAATTCAAAGTATGTATTTTGATGCAACTAAAATATATTGGATTGGAAATCATTTAATCACTACAAAACTAAGTTCCAAATCTAAGTTTTAATGTTTAATCGGTAATCTGAAACAATCGAAAGCCGTTCTTTGCAACTTAAAGCAGTTTGAACACAACTAATACCTTTAATTTCCCATAATAACATTTTTCAAAGAGTTCTTTAAATGTGCTTTCATTTCAACTATCTTTATTGCCTTGAACTCATTTTTTTCTTGTTTCCACAAACAAAAACTTTACAATTTCCATGTACTTATTGCATTGATATCATTAGTATGGAAAAGTATCTCCCACTTATAATTAAAAATATACACTTTTATCAAGGTAAAATGTGTACCTTTAATAACAAATTAAGGTTAAGTGCATGAGAATCATCCTATAAAAATGAATATAAAAAACCTGAAACGCAAAAACTAAACTAGAACATAATAAATATTATGCAAGTAGGTAGAGAAGTACAACATTGATGAGATACAGATACAAATGGAAGTATATAAAATGTAAAAAAAAAATATATAAATAATAAAAACACTGGCAGACACTTACAATAATGATTAACCTTTCCATGATGATGATGATGTTTACATATCTATATATGTATAGTCGTAAAGCGAAAAAGATGAATTCAAAAACATGCGAATTTATTTGAGAAGTTTTATAAATAAAACATGAAGTGGCAACAAGATAATAAAAAATGAAAATCTTAATTATCGTAAGAAAAACAGTTGAACTGAGATGTGGAATAAATTAAAGGGATTTAAATGTTGGAGAAGTATTTCTTTATAGATTTAAGAAAGGGAAGGGTAATGTTAAGGGCCAATAATAGAATAGTTATTAAATATTTCACTTTATTAAGGCTGACAAAATAAACTTAAAGAAGTTTGATAAAGAATAAACTAGTTTGATGCAACATAAAGTAGTTAGATAGAAACTTGAGTACATATTAATATGTGTTTTATTTTCAAACTAGTTTGGTGCATTAATACTAGTCCGACAACAAGCATTTAATTCATGAATTAGTTTGTTTTAATTAATTGTGTTGGAAGCAGTTTGAAACAAGCAATATCCTTAAAAGATGTTTGATATACAATTTTAGGAGAAAACGATTTCATTTAGAGTATTTGCAAGAAGTTTTATATATTTAAAACTTCATGAAGAAGCATATTTTCTCACTCTCAAACGGTTTCTCCCCCCTGCCAGCATAAATAAGACCTTAAAACTCTATAATAGTTTGACATATGATGAATACAACAAACATACGTACATATGATGCCAGCAATAGAAATAGACAACAAAAATAACCAACAATTGAATGCAAAGAATGAACAACAAAAAATAAATAAGATTGCATGTTTTAGTTCAACAGCATAACACAGTAAAGGTTATAAAGTAAGAAAATCAAATTTAAATCAAACAACTAAATAAAGAATAATCTAACATGATTGTCTCATTATAAGAAAATATTTTTTTTTCTTCGACTTCTATAACATCGTCTTCTTAGCCCCACAACTCGCTGCTCGTAACAACAAAAAACTGTTAATTCTATCAAAAACAATTCAAAAACAAATGCCTCAAATAACTATAATTTCCCAACAAACTATTAGTGCAATAAAGAAAACAAATATTTGCAACTAATATTTGTTGAATGGTAGTTAAAAAGAAACCAAAAAATTATTGTGTTATTAACTATTATTATTTATTTCAAAGGAGAGTATCCCCGCATAGAGTACATGTAGTATTAAATTGGCTGACCGACTGAAAATCATGTAGAAAAGAACTTAACTTTAAGGCAATTTACATAACCAAGCCATGCAAGAAATTTATTCTAAATTGGCTTTCTTGCTTACTACAACTACTTCTTAGTACTTCCCGAGCATTTCTATTCTATGTATATTTTCAATGTGAGCAGTTTTAACTTATTCATTTTGTATTATTTTGTTGAATTTTTGCAGAAGGCTGCTACTACAACTACAATCATTACAACGAAGGCGATAGAATCATGACAAATGAGCCCTGTTTGAATTGTACGTGCCACAATAAGATGCTCATGTGCTATTTGCGTGTATGTCCGTTCACCAAACCCATTGGACATGATTGCATAGTGGAGAAACGTGAGGATCAATGTTGCCCAATCATTACATGTCCCGAAGGTGAGTATTGTTAACTAAAGAAAATTACTTTATTTAAGATTTATATTTTTTTCATGTAGTTCCTGTGGATGTTGCTCATATTGCTCCCGTAGCTGGCACAGAATTGAGTTTCCCCGAGAAATTTGGTTGTAGTATTGATGGTAAATTCTATTTGGAAGGTGCTCAAGTTCCATCAAATCCCAACAAACCTTGTGAACTCTGTTATTGTATTAAGAACCGTACCTCCTGTTTAATGCAAGAATGTACATTGCACATAGATGGCTGCACTCCAATTTATAATAAGGGTTCTTGTTGTCCTGTTCGCTACAATTGCGGTAAGTATTTCCACATATTTCACATTTAAAACAAAAATAAATTTTTTGTCTTTTCTTAGACCATGAAAACGATGTACTCGAATTGGAGGATCACTCTACCACAACTGAAGCAGCTACTACCACAACTACTGAACGTCCTACCACTGGTTTTATTCTTACCAGTACCATGTCTCCCACTGTTTCAACCGATTGTGTTCATAATGGTGAATTGTACGCTGATGGTGCTCGCATTGCAGGCGAAACTGCTTGTGAAAATTGTTATTGTATGCGTGGTGATATCATTTGTGCTGTCCAAGAATGTCATATGCCCATGCTTAATAGTAATGGTAAATCTTGCCATGCTTTGCCTGCTGCTGAAGGTGAATGTTGCCCCAGTAATTATGTTTGCGAAGATGACACTGCTACTACTCAAATTATTGAAGCTACTACCTTACCTTATGATGGAGTCGATGAAGATGATAAGATTACTACAGCCACTCCAGTTAAGGATCTCCATAGTGCCATACCCGAAGAAGACTTGCAGTTGCAAACCCATATCGATGAAGAAGAAACAGCAACTAAGGCTCCCTCAACTGAAGGTGAAACAGAAGAAAAAGAAGAAGAGGCCACAGAAGCTGCCATCATCGGCAAACCAACTGAACACACAACTGTATCGTCATCGGATGTCAAACCTATTGAAAGCGAAGAATTTGTTACAACATCTCCCACAAGCGCAGATGAATTACCTGAATCATCAACTGTATTACTTGCTGGTGCTGAAGATGAAAGTAAAACTGAGTCAGCCGATGAGGTTGTTACTAAATCACCTGCTCAAGATGGAGAAGAAGAGCATGCTGAAGATGAAACTACCACAAAAGTTCCTATTGCTGCTGATGAGTTACCAGAAATCTCTACTGACTCTACTGCTAGTGGCGAAGAATATGTTACCGAAACATCTGAAGAAGACAAACCTGAATTCGAAGAATCCGCTACCAAGGTTCCTGCAGTTGATATTGTAGAAAGTCAAACTGCCACGGCAGTCTCACCAACTGAAGAATTATCTGAAGAATCCACTGAATCCGCAACTACAAAACCAGTTGCTGGTGACGAAGAAGATGTATCAACCGAAGCTGATGAAAAGGATCAGAAACCAATTGAATCGGATGAATCTGCTACAGAAACTGAGGACAAATTTGTTACGGAATCTCCTATTTCTGGCGAAGAAGAACACAAACCAGTTGAATCTGATGACTTCACAACAAAAGCTCCTGTGGAACTTGAACATTCAACAGAGACAGTTGAAGAAGGTCAAATCGGAGACGCTGCAACCAAAGTACCATTTACTGTTGGACAACAACAAGATGATCTCGCTACAGAAGCCCCTGTTGAATCTTCTGAAGAACAATCCACAGAAATGTCTGGTGAAGAAGCCGACGAATTATCTACCAAGGCTCCCACAATGGAAGAAGAAAAACTACCAAGTGATGGCAAACCTGAAGAACAAGAAACATCTATCATTGAAGAAGAGGGTGCCGCCACAACCGCAGGTCCTGGCAAAGATGTCTCCGAAGACCAAGAGTTGTCAACGGAAAAACCTAAAGAGGATGCTCAACCTGAAGATGTTGAAAACGAACCAGAAACTGTTACTAAATTGCCTACATCTGAAGATGAACATCAAGAATCAACAGAACCTGCCAAAGAAACTAAACCACTTGCCGAAGAAGAAACTGAACTATCTACTGAAACCTCAGCTGAATCCGAAGAAGGTGAAGTGGTTACCAAACTTCCTGTTTCTGCTGATGAGGAACAAATACCTGCAACAACAGCTCCAGAAGTTGAACAAGAGAAAGATGAATCTTCTACTGATGTGGTACCAACTAAAGCTCCAATTGATATTGGCTCTGTATCAACTGATGAAGATGCTGAAAGCTCTACAGACGTATCTGAAGAAGCATCTGGAGAGGGTAAACCAGTGGCTGCTGACGAACAACAAATTGCTATTACCACCGCTGCTCCTGTCAAATCTGAAGAAGACCATACCACCATTCCAATGGCTGAAGAAAAACCAGTACTTGCTGATGAATTGGGCAGTGGGGATCATTCTGCCGAAATTACTCCTGAAGAACAATCCGAAATTGCATCGGTTAGCCCCACTACTGAAGCTGTAACCTCTATTCCACATTCACAAGATCAAGAAGAGTACGCCACAGCTAAACCCGTCAAGCCAGATGGAGAGGAAGATTCCACAGAAGTAACTGAAGAATCAGCTGAATCTGAAGAAGATAACAAACTTATGGATCTTACGACAGTTAAACCAACTATGTCCGATGTCACATCATCTGCCGAGGAAACTAAGGATGATCAAGATCAGTTGGATATTACAACTACCAAACCCGCATCCGATGAGATCTCAGGAGAGGAAAAAGAAAACGAAACTGTTACCAAAATGCCCTCAGAAGAAGAACTTTCGTTTAGTACCATTACTCCCATTAAGATTTCTGAAGAAGATAAGATCGAAGGAGAAACTGCTGCCGAAGATAAAATTGATATTAGCACAATGGTTACTCCCCTTGAAGAAAAACTTCCAACCGAAGGAGAAGAAGCCGAAGTTACTTCCGAAACATACGTTTCAAGCACACCTAGTATTGTTGATGTATCTGAGGAACAAGAAGCAAGTGGTGAAGAAGACAAAACTAAACCCGAAAGTACTGAGGAATCTGTTGAATCAGAAGATGTTACCACGCAAAAGACTATTGAAGAAACAGCCCAACAAACAACTTCAACACCAACAGTTGACATTATTACAGAAGAAGAAATTGACGAACACAAAGTTATGCCAGAAATGGATGATCACAAAGTTGAAGAACCAACTGGAATTACTGACAGTCCAATGGTTATTATGCAAGACGTGTCTGCCTTTACGACATCAGAACCAACTGCTCAAGAAGATATTACAAAAGAAACTGAAGTTGAAGCAGAGAAAGAACAAGAAGTGGAAGCAACTGCTACCCAAGAACCTTCAGTTGATGACAAGAGCGAGTTTGAAGAGGAATCTACAGCCACCACCACAATTAAACCATTTGTCGAACAATCACATATTCAAGAAATTTCAGATATGCAACTGCCATCAGTTATTCCAGGTGAAGGCGACTGTCTGGTTGGACAGAAAACGTATGAAAACAATACCATTGTTCCTACTTCAGACGAATGTGAAATTGTATGCAAATGTGTCAGCAGCATTGTTACTTGTGAACGCGTTAAATGTGAAGTTCCCGAAAATGTCGATAAATGCATACTGGATGAATCTAGTACCAATAACTGTTGTCCTTCATACATTTGTGGTATTGACAGTATACCTCCTAAGAGTGAAGATACCATTGAATCCATTGAAGAAGATGAAGATGAAGAAATTCAATACACAACTGTTTCTGCTCCTCACAAACTTCCTACAGAACAGACTGTCGAAGATGCTGATACTGAAAAATCTGAAATTACTACCATTAAACCTGCTTTAGTACCGGAAGTTGTTAGTATTCCTGAAATTGAAATGCCAGTTGCTAGTACTGAAGAACCAATGTCACATGTTAAGGATGAAGAAGAATTTGATCAACAAGCAACCAAATCTCCTATTGAAACTGTGGCTGAAGACAAAAAGGACATTATTGTTGAAGGTGAGCTATCCACTACGCCAGCTGATATTGTCGAGGATATTATTGTACCCCAATCAATGGCTCCAGTTGAAACATCTGAACAAGAACAACATGAATTTGTTACTACAAAGGCTCCAGTCGAAGCAGCTGAGAAGGAAACTGCTCATGAACTTCCTGTTGGTCAACAGCAACCGGAGAAGGAATTGGATGAACATACAACATTCGCACATGGACTTGTCGAATCTACCACAGATTCTGCTGTGCATGTTCCCAGT
Organism: Calliphora vomitoria; assembly: GCA_942486065.2. NCBI lineage: Eukaryota > Metazoa > Arthropoda > Insecta > Diptera > Calliphoridae > Calliphora > Calliphora vomitoria. Next base: position 58,232,480 of record OW818029.2, on the reverse strand, counting down.
GACGAAAAAGAAGAAAGTGAAATGTATGTTACACCAGTCTTACCTTCTGCTGATGAATATCAAACAGTTAAACCTATTGAAGAAGAAAAGGAAGAAGACAATGAAACAGAACCAGAAACTCAAACTCAAACTACAGTGCCTACCACATCAACAGAAGAAGAAGCTGCTATTTCCGAAGAAATCTCAGAAGAACCGGAATCTCATACTTCTATTCCTTCTGTATCCCCATCAGAAGAAGACAAAGAAGCAGAATCGCATACTTATATTCCATCTGTATCCCCATCAGAAGAAGAAGACAAGGAAGCAGAAACACAAACTTCTCTTCCTTCCATGTCAGCCGAAGAAGACAAAGAACCAGAAACACAAACACAAACTTCCATTGCTTCCATGTCAGCCGAAGAAGACAAAGAGACCTCTGAAGAGTCACATACTGTTCTTCCAACCGGATCTTACGAAGAACATGAACCTTCCCAAGAACCTGAAACCCAAACAGCCCATCCTATTGCTAGCGATGAAATTCACACTTTGGCTCCATCTGTTGAGGAAACTGTATCACCTGCCGGTGAAAAACAAGAAGAAGATACAACTCCTGATAAGGATATTGAAGTTACAACGGTGGCTACTGAGTCTGAAGAAAAAGAACATTCAACTGAAGATTCCAGTGAAGATTCTTCAGATTCTGCAACTGCTACAGCACCAAGTAAAGATCATGATACAGAAACTGAAGAAGATATTACTCGTACTACACCTGTTCCTTCAACGGGTGACACTGAAGAACATCCATCTACTACTACCAAACAACCATTTGATGAAATCAAAGATCACACAATTCCCTCTGAAGACTTGGACCATACAGTTGCTCCATTATTGGAAGAACTCGAAATTACTTCAACTGATGCTTCTGATACAGAAGAACAAAAAGAACACACTGTTCCACCTAAGCCATTGGAAGAACTTGAAAGTACATCCGTTTCTACAATTTCAGAAGATACCATATCTGAAGAAGATTTATCATCAACCCCCATGTCAAATATCTTTGCCGGCGATAAGGAAGATGTTCAAACAATCGCCCCAGACACAGAAGATGACAAGCAAACTGAAGAAGGATCAGCCGAACAAGAAATCGATCGCACTACTGTTGCTTCCGAAATCAGTGATGAAGTATCTGTCGAATCTGTCACATCATCAGTTGATGAAACTTTGGAATATACTGTTGCTCCAATTGTTCATGATGAACATAAGGAAACATCTGAAGAATCCGATATTCATGCTTCCACTCCTGTAATTCATATCAGCGAATCTCAAGAATATGAACAACCTGAAACCCAAACTTCTATTACTCCCATTGAAGATCATACTATTGTCCCATCATCTGAAGAATCTGCCGAAGAAGACCAAGATACAGAAACTCAAACTGGAGCTGTCCCAACATCTGATGAAGAATCTTCAGTTCATACTACTACTCCATCTGCTGGAGAATCTGCTGAAGAAGACCAAGAAAAAGAAACTCAATCCGCAGGTGTCTCAACATCTGATGAAGAATCTTCAGTTCATTCTACTACTCCATCTGCTGGAGAATCTGCCGAAGAAGACCAAGAAAAAGAAACTCAAACCCCAGGTGTCTCAACATCTGATGAAGAATCTTCAGTTCATGCTACTACTCCATCTGCTGGAGAATCTGCCGAAGAAGAACAAGAAAAAGAAACTCAAACCGCAGGTGTCCCAACATCTGATGAAGAATCTTCAGTTCATACTACACCTTCTCAAACTCAAACCGCAGGTGTCCCAACATCTGATGAAGAATCTTCAGTTCATACTACACCTTCCGTCACAGAAGGTTCTGATATCGCTACGGAAAAACCAATTGATTTCGAAACTGAAATTGATACTACATCGTCAGTTCCTTCATTGGATGAATTACACACTGTTGTTCCATCTCATGATATTATTGAAGATATGTCCACTACAGTGGTTTCACCTGCTGAAAATACCGATGATGATAAAGAATCTGCAGAAGACCACACTCTTGCTTCATCTACAGATGCTTCTATTGAAGAACAAACTGAGTCTGCTGAAGAAGAATCCACAGGTGCTTCTGTTGAAAAAGTCACAGAATCCACCAAAGGCGAAAAGACCACCATTCCCTCCATTGAACAAGTTAAAGATGAATTTGAACCCTCTATGTCTCATACTGTGTCTCCCTCAGCTGAAGAAGAGGAATCTATTACCAAATCTCCTATCGAATCAGCTGAACATTCTCCAGAAGATATTGAACATATGACAACCGGACCATTTACATCAGATGAATCAACTTCTGAAGTTATTTCTTCAGAAGAGGATATGAGTCCTGTCAAGGAAGATGAAATTGTTTCCGTTTCTGAATCCGAAAAAGAGAAACCTGCAACTTCCTTCGATGTATCTACCACAACTGCTCCAAGTATGGAAATCGAACTTCAAAGTACTCATTCTCCTATTAAACAACCATCATTGGATCTATCTGAAGAAGCATCAGGAGAATCAATTGAATCTGAAGAAGAAATCAGCACTGAGCCCAACAAGATCCAACATATTGGCGAATTTGTTACTGAACGTTTGGAAGAAGCTACATCTAAACCAACGGCTCAGCCTATCAGTGAGGAAGAAGATAAAGAAGCCTCTGGAGAAGAAGGTGAAGACATGGCAGCAGGTACTGATAAACCACATGTACCAGCTATTGAACAAGAATATGAAATGCATGTTACCACAGAACACGCTGAGATTTCTGAGATACCTGATGATGTATCTACTGATAAATTATCAGAAGAAGATATTCCTATATCCGTTACTAAAGCTCCTGTTGCAGATGAAGAATCAGTCACTATTTCATCGGAAGATGTTTCTGTTCAGCAAACGGAAGAAGATAATATCCCAAGTGTTACGAAAGCTCCTTTGTCAGAACAAGAACTTGAAGATGTTACCACTCAACAGCCTGCTGAACAAGATTTACTATCTGTCACTACTGTACCTTTGGCCGAACAAGACGTCACAGCTCAACAACCCGAAGAAAACATTATTCCATCTGTTACTAAAGCTCCTATGTCTGATGAACATATTGAACACATTACTGCTCAACAACCAGAAAGTGAAGAAGAAATTGCAGGTGATCATGTTACAACTGAAGAATCCGACGAAGATGTTTTAACTGTTACTCACGCTACAGAATTGGAAGGAATTGAAAGTGTTTCATCTGAACAACCCGAAACTGAAGGTATGGAATATGTTACTAAGGTACCAATGGCAGCTGAAGATGTTGAAGAAGAACACATTGCAGCTGTTACCAAAACTCCAATGTCTGCTGAAGGTGTCACTGATCACCAGCTTGAAGACCAAGACATACTTGCTGTTACTAAAGCTCCTGTTGCAGCTGACGAAATTGAAACTCCAATGTCTGCTGAAGGTGTCACTGATCACCAGCTTGAGGACCAAGACATACTTGCTGTTACTAAAGCTCCTGTTGCTGCTGACGAAATTGAAACTGTTACCGTTAATCTTCCTGAAGAGGAAAGTGTTGATGTCACCATATCTCCAATGGTATCTGAAGAAATTGAACATGCCACTGCAGAGCAATCTGAAGAACAAGATGTCGAACCTTCAGTTACTAAAGCTCCTTTGGCTTCTGATGAAATTCAACAAGTTACCGCTCAACATCCTATCAATACTGAAGACATTGAGTCTGTTACAGGCAAGCAACCCGAACATGAAGAAGATATCTCTGCTTTCACACAATCTCCAGTTACTCCTGAAGATATCGATACTGTCACAGCACATGTATCTATTGAAGAAGAATCAGAAGGCCCAGAAGAAAGTGCAACCGCAAAATTACCAACGCAAGCTGATGAAATTTCTGAAGTTACAGTTTCTCATATGCCTTCAGAAGATATTGAACATACAACTGTCCAACATACTGAGCAAGAACTCTCTGAGGAAGATATTGAAACTTCTACACCTAAACAATCTGAAGAACATGACATCTTACCTGGTACCCAAGCTCCCGCATCATTTGCAGATATTGATATGGCTACAACTAAACCATCAGAGGAAGGTGAAGAAACTTTAGATGTCACTTCGGTGCAACAAACATTAGAAGATACCGAAGTTACTACCGCAAAATTACCAGTCCATGCTGATGAAATTTCCGATGAAACAATTACTGAAATACCAACAATTGATGTTGAAAAAGAAATTGAAGAAGATGCCGATAAGATCACAATGACTGAACAAGAAAGCGATGAAGCTACAACATCAAAATTACCAGAACTGGCTGAACATGTTACAGAATTACCAACTGGAGATACTGAATCAGAAGAGGAATCACATGAACATGATACTGAAATACCCGTGATCGCTGAAGTATCAACCGATAAATTGCCCGAACTTACAGAACAAGCTACTGATTTACCAACTAAAGTCTCTGAATCCGATGAAGCTGAGTCTCATGAGGAACTAACTGAAGTTCCCATGATCGCTGAAGTATATACTGAGAAACTGCCCGAAAAAGCTTCTGAATTACCAACAAAGGATACTAAATCAGATGAAGAATCCCATGAAGAAGCTACTGAATTGCCCGTTGACACCGAACAATTACATGAACTTGCAGGACATGTTACCGAATTACCAACTACACACGCCGAGTCAGAAGAAGAGGAATCCCATGAAGAACCCACTGAATTGCCAATGGGTGCTCATGTATCGTTGGATGAACTACCAGAACATGTCACTGAATTACCAACCCATGACACTGAATCTGAAGAAGAATCCGAAGAAGCATCTACTGAATTACCTGTGATCTCTGAAGTATCTACTGACAAATTACCTGAACATGATACAGAATTACCAACCAAAGACTCAGAGTCAGAAGAAGAAACATACGAATCAACATCTACTGAATTACCTGTGGTCACTGAGGTGTCTACTGACAAATTACCTGAACATGATACAGAATTACCAACTAAAGATTCAGAGTCAGAAGAAGAAACATATAAACAAACCACTGATTTACCTGTCGATGCTCACGTTTCTACCGACAAATTGCCCGAACACATCACAGAATTACCAACAAAAGATACTGAATCTGATGAAGAATCTCATGAACCAAGTACTGATTTGCCTGTCAGTGCTGAAGTATCTACTGATAAATTACCTGAGCATGTCACTGAATTACCAACTAAAGATGGTGAATCAGACGAAGAATCTCATGAAACACTTACTGAATTGCCAGTGGCCACAGAAGATAAATTACCCGAAATGCCAACTAAAGATGCTGAATCAGAAGAGGAATCACATGAAGAAACAACTGAATTACCTGTTGTTGCTCCAGTTTCAACAGACAAATTGCCTGAGGTTGCGGAACATGTCACTGAATTACCAACTAAAGATACTGAATCGGGTGATGAAGGTCATGAAGAAGCCACTGAATTGCCTGTGGTCGCACATGAACACTCTACTGAATTACCTGTCGATGCTCATGTTTCAACCGACAAATTACCTGAATATATTACAGAATTGCCTACCAAAGACATGGAATCAGGAGAAGGAGAAGAACAAAAACAAGAACAAGCAACTCAATTGCCTGTGGCCGCTGAAGAATCCACCGATAAATTACTTGAACATATCACTGAAATGCCAACTAAAGATGTTGAATCAGAAGAGGAATCACATGAAGAAGCAACTGAATTACCTGTTGTTGCTCCAGTTTCAGCTGACAAATTGCCTGAGGTTGCGGAACATGTCACTGAATTACCAACTAAAGATTCTGAATCGGGTGATGAAGGTCATGAAGAAGCCACTGAATTGCCTATGGTCGCACATGAAGTCTCTACTCTTGGGCATGCTGTTGAACAATCTACAGAAAGTGCATCTAAAGAAGAAGAGTCTTCCGAAGAGACCTCAACCGAAGCAGCTGAAGACATCAGCTCTGTTAAATTGCATCCAGCAACAACAGTACATCCGTTATTCGCACATCATACAACATTGCCATCAGTGCCTATCGATAGTCGAATTGATGACACTAGCTCACACAGCACTCCAGTTCCAGCCAAGGATGAAGAAGCATTCACCACACCCACTACAACTACAGTTAGCAGCACCACATCAGAACCAGTCACCACATCCGCTCCACACTATCAACCACAACCACCAATTTATGGTCAACCACCACAATATGGTCCTACACAATACGAAGACGAATACACCGATGAAGATGAGGGTGAAGTCTTTGGTCCTGGCACTTGTCGTTATGGCGGCAAACTCTATGTATCTGCCCAACAAATACCCAGAGATGATCCTTGTGATTTCTGTTTCTGCTTCCGCAGCGATATCATTTGTTTGCAACAATCTTGCCCACCACCAATTGCCGGCTGTCACGAAGAACCCATTTCCGGTTTCTGTTGTCCCCGCTACGAATGTCCGGTTTCTATGGCAACCGTACTCAATATTACAACAAGTACCACAACGACAAGTACCACTTTACCCCCACATTTCCTACATCACTCTTATGGAAATAATGTGCAACGTAATGGTTGTCTTATCAATGGCAGATCATATAGAGTGGGTGAAAAGATTGAATCAACAAGTGGTCCATGCATTAACTGCACGTAAGTATTGAAGCACAACAATTATTATTACTGTTTTTAAAATGTTTATTTTTTTTCTCTTTTCTTTTTATTTCCTTTTACTTGGCATTAATTAGATGCGGCGGTGATGGTAAAATGAAATGTGATCCCCAGGCTTGTGTTCCTGAACCTACCATGCAACAAGTAATGGCTGTTGTAGCGGCTGGTCGCAAAAGATGAACCCCTAGCCATGCTAATTTAAACTAATTATTAAATTTTTTTATATAAATTAAGATTAATACAGTTACAAAACGAAAAATCTTCACCATTACTCCCCCTCCTCGTACCCGTTTTCCACTACACCAAACCAACTGCGAAAATAACCCTATTTTCACCACTCACTAATATTAACGACCAACCACTTGAATAAGTTTTAACGGAAAACAATCACAACTTTTGAAAGAAATTTTAATCAACAATTTACTGTTAGGAAATAGGTGCCAATATTTAAAACGGACATACGATTTTTAGACTCCCCCTTTTATTCAAACCATTGAGATGCAAATTTAATAATTACGAATGAATTAGCTTATTTGAAGCAACCAGTGATATTGTACTGTATACATAGTATAGGTGCAATTAATTAAGTGAACATGAAAAAAAAGAAAACAAAAAAAAACAAAAACGCACACAAACAAATTTATATACACTCGAAGAAATTATATACACGAAAGGAAAACATTTACACTTTGACATAGAAAAGATAGAATACCTTCAAATATTTTTCTGTCAAAATTTAGCACTCTTAGTATGATTAGGAAGATAGAATCCCCAGACTTGTAACATGGTTTTTTGTTCAGGAGCCAACGGGAAACACCCAGAAACTTTAGATAAATCGTTACATTCAAGAGACTCAACAAACCGCGCTTTCTCTAAAGTTTCTACAGATTCCCGTTGCCAGCAACAAGAAATAGTGTTATGACGAATGAGATGTTGGGATTCGCCAATTAATTTTCTTCTTTATTTTAATTTTTATTGTATTCCCCTTAACTCCCTCCCCTCAAATTTTTATAAGCTAATCCTTTTTGATACCTAAATATAAGTTTCTATTTTATAAATTATTTAATTAATATTTTTATACATATAAAATTAACAAATGAAATGAAGAAAAACAAAAAGATTGAAAAATTGTTGCTTCTAGTCTTCTCTTTTTTTTAAATATAAAAGAGCAACAACAAAAAAAAATTATATTTAAATTCAATTTTATAATTTCCTTAAAGTAACGAAACTAATGAACAAACACATTTCAACTATGTATTTAACTACGTTTTAACTACGTTTTTTTTTATTATTATTTTTAACGAAATGAAATAGTTAATAATAAACAGAATATGTATGAATGAAGGTGAACCAATTAAGAAAATCATGAAGAAAGTAGTTTTATAGAATAAAATTTTCAAATAAATTCTTACGTATCATTGTGAAATTTGTAAGTGTAGTAGTAATAAAGAAATTAATAATAGTAACTATATAGTAGTTTCCAGCAAAAATAAAAAAACGTACTATTAAACAAAAACTTAACTATAAACCGACATAAACAATCCCTTTTATCAGAAACCCCCGAAAAACAATTAATATTTAACGTGGAAAAAAGCCGAAGAAAATAAGGATGTTTTATACAAAAATAAAAAGGAAAAAACTAATGCTCGACTGATTGAAAAGCAAGTACTTTAAATAAACAACACAAAATATACATATTATTAAATAACTAAATAAAACACAACAAACAGAAATCATAATATAAGCTAAAAAACAAAACATTTTGTATATGTAGTTTTTTAAAAAATTAAATAAAACAAACAAAAATATTTATAATTTATTATTATTATTATTTTTTTTAATTTTTTTTTTTTTTTTTAATTGTCCTTATTAGTTGTCAATTAATTTTCAATCACTTGAGCTTTAGTTTTTGTCCTCTAGTCTTTTTTCCTACACTTTCTTTTATGATTTTTCTTATTTTTTTATAATTTTGCAATATACAATTTTTATAGTTTATAAGTAAATATGTATCTTTTTTAGTTTTATGTAGTAATTTTTTATATATGTATTTATTATAATTTTTGTTTTCTTAAACAAAAAACAAAAAAAAAAAAACAATATGTATTTCCTTTTTTAAACAGCTCTTGTTTACATTTTTTTTATAACAACTCTCTTTTTTTATAATGAAATGCTTAAATAATATTAATTTTATTATAATTTAATTTTCTATTGCCTGCAATTGTAGATATTAATTAATTAAATATGTGCGAATATTAAAATGAATAAAAAAAAAAATAAAGAAAATTCAGTGTTTTTACTAGTTATTAAACACTAAATTATAATTATTAATAAATAAAAAATTGTATTTTAATTTTTTATATATACATAAATAAAACAAAAACATTCTGTTCAAAACGAAAAAGCGATAATAAAAAAATATGAAAAAATATATAAAAATTATGTTTTTTTATGAAATTATTTGTTATCGGTAAATACAACACATTTGACACAATAAAGATTCAATGACTTTTATAGACGTGACTGTATTGGGGTTTTAGAAGACGATTGTTCGAACAATCGAGTTTTTGGTCGAAAAAAAAGTCGAACAATCGATTATGTTATCTCAAAAGTCGAATAGTCGATTAAGTCGACTTTTTAGATTGTGTTTGATAAATTAGTAATATAAACTTGTTTACTATTTTATAAATTTAAATGTAACTATTAGAAGCAGAAGTGATAATATTATTTAATACATTATAGCCTTGATATATTTAATTTTTATTGCTAAAAATTACAAAAGTCGCATCAATAAACCATATAAAAAACCATATATTTTTTACAAGAAATGGTAAAAAGTTGAAAAAAGTCGATTTACTGAAAAGTCGACTATTCGTAAATTACCAAAAGTAGAAGTTCGAAAAGGAGACTTTTTAAAAATCTAGAAAAGCCAATGGTCGAAAAGTGGAATTTTTGTTTCAACTATAGAACCTGTATGAGTGTATGACATAAAAAATTGGGATTTACAATAGATGGCCTATGAACGCGGTTTTTGTTTTTAATAACTTATATATGATTTTGAAGGGTACATATCTGTCATTTATTCTCACGTATTTATTGAACATAATATTATAAACAGTTTTTTTTGCGTGGAAGATGTTGAATTTTTTAACAACGTTTTGCTTTACTTCTTTAATTTAAAAAAAAAAAAAACTTGCTGTTCTATAGGTTTTAACATGCGAGAGATGGTTTGAAGGCCGTTCAATTGGAGTCATTTGTCCAAGAAGATTGTTGTAAAACTCAAGAAGTGCTTGCAAAATCATTGGGAGCTACTCAAGCAGCAATTTCAAAGCGTATGCGAGCAGCAGGATTCATTCAAAAGCAGGACAATTGAGTGACATACGAATTGAAGCTGAGAGTCCTTAAAAGATTTTCATTTGCACCAAATCATTACTTGCGATAAAAAATTGATCCATGACGATAACCCGAAGCGTAAGAGATAACCGTATGTGAAGCGAGGCAAACCATCCGAATCGACACCAAAGCCAAATATCCATGGCGCTATGGTAATGATCTGTATTTGATGGAAGCAAAAGTATGCTATCTAATAGTATCTGCTGAAATCTGGCTAGACCATCACATGTACCGAACGTTTGAAGCGAGCATTGGTCAAAAAACGCCCAGAATATGCGGCCAGTCATGGAACCGTAATATTCCATCATGACAACGATCGGCCACATGTTACAATCAATACCTGTAAAAAAGTATTTAAATTGAAGTGGTTGGGAAGTTTTGCCCCACCGACTTTGTAGTCCAAACAGTGAAGAACGCTCTCTCTAGTATACACATCACCTTGGAACAGCATATCAGGTATTGACTTGATTCGTTCTTGGCATCAAAAGATGAGCAGCTTCTTTTGCTAGGAAACCATATGTTGCCAGAAAGATGGGTAAAGGTCATAGCTAACAATGGCCAATACTTTTATATTGTACAAATGTTGCAAAATAAAAGCTAAAAATTTGAAACAAATTATTATTATAGCTTTAATACCAAAATTTGGCACAAATTAAAAAAATCTAAACAAATATTTTATATTTTGATCTAGTCCAACAAACTTTTTTAAAAGAATACCATATTCTGTGTGATGTTATTAAAGGTACAATTGGTCTATTATCAGTCATATTGTCATAATGTCCTACTCGGCGTTCGTTACGATAGCACAATAAACATAGCATAGAAAGTAGTATTATTTTAGGACATTTTTTGCTTGAAAAGCAATAAAAACCATTGTGAAATATTAGAACATTATGACAATATGACATGATAAGAGATCTTGTGAATTGACCAAATGTATTAGAATGCATAGTATTTGCATATACAAACATTTACTATTTACTAGGGTTGTCAATTATTCGTGTTTAATTTTTTATTATTGGAGTGACGACAAATTTTTAAAATTACCTCGATTATTCGAAAGAATAACGTAAAAAAAATAGAAATGTATATGCGAGTCCTGTTTTTGATACATTACATAGTTAAAAACTTAGTTAAATTCGGGTTCAAAATAGTGTTCCAATTGTGTTTCCCGGTCTACATTTCTATGGCTTTAAAAACGTTGTTGGAAAGGCTTTTGAAATGCATACCATTAGATATACATATTGTCTATGTTAATTACTTAGTAATCCAGATATACATAGACCAAAAAAAAAAAAATCGAAGTAGTCGTGGTTTTTCGCTTATGTCTCAGCCATTTGTGGATAATTTTCTTAATTAGCAGCCTAATCTGGACTATAACTAATATATTGATGTATCAATCGAATGTGTAAGTTATTTGTGGGCTTAACTTATGTGTGTGCATTGTATGTGTACATAGTATGGGAACTTCTGCAAAAGTTTCCACAAATATTTCAGTATTTAAGTGAACTTTGGTAAAATAGAATTTAATCGTTTATTAATTTATGAATTTAAAATCTATTATTTTTTGTGCTATTCATCATGGTGGTAAAAATATGAATTAAGGCAAGTTTAGATTACATAGTCTAGTTTACTTTCGGCAATTTTTCGTTTTCACTTTTGAACATTCACATAGAAAAAATATATTTCAGAAATTTGTTTTTTGATTGCTTACATTATCTATGAATGAGAAAACAAAACGAATTCTTCCAATGAGTCTGAGCAAGACAACTCGTCAAATGTAAACTCACGCTAAAATGGCATTCTTCAATATTTACTTTTTTTTGTTATTGAAAATCATCAACATCTATCCATAAATGGCGAAAAATTACGACTACCCCCTTTTTAGACAAGACATTTTAAAAAAATCCAAAATTGGAGATCCCAGACAACTTATGAAACTATATGTGGAACAAATCTGTCAGAAATACATACTTGGTCAATTCACAAGGTCTCTTATCATGTCCTAATATTTCACAATGGTTTTTATTGCTTTTCAAGCAAAAAATGTCCTAAAATAATACTACTTTCTATGCTATGTTCATTTTGTTATCGTAACAAACCAGCAGAGATCAACGCCGAATACCTAAGAGTCGGTTAAGCCGAGCCGCCGAGTCGTGATATATTAGGACATTATGACTGATAAGAGACCTTGTGAATTGACCAACTACATATATACTGAAAATTGGTACAAACAAACATAGCATATATGTAAAAGATTTTGTAAACTGTCACTTATAAATAGATTTATTGGGTGTCTGACTTAAAAATGCAAAGATTTTTTCAAATTTTTAGCTATTATTTTGAAACCCTTGTAAAATATAAATATAAAAGTATTGGCCATTGTTAGCTATGACCTTTTCCCACCTTTCTGGCAATATACTGGCCAAGAACGATGCAAAATTGTTTGCATGATTTTCTTTTATAACGTTCAAGCTATATTTCTGCCATACAAAATCGTCTTTCAAGGTATCTCGACTTCAATTCGTATGGTAACCAATTTCCCTGCTTTTGGATTAATCCTGCTGCTCCCAATGATTTTGCAAGCTCTTCTTGCAAGTTCTTCTAACAAAATCACCACTTCTGAACCGCACAGACTATCTCCCACACGTTAAAAAAACAATGAAACACATACACCATAAGCTTTGGTTAGCAATCGGTGTGCTTCAGCGGTACTTTTTTCAAATTAAAGAAGTAAAACAAAACTTCCCGCTTATGACGATTCGTTGGTACAAAATTTTACATTTTCGAAGCAAAAAAAAAAACTATGAGAATAAATTACAATTATATGTACCCTTCAAAATGACATATAATTTATTAATAACAGAAACCGACAATAGGATATTCGCTCAGGAATGACCTGAATCTAACACGGCCAAAGATTATCAACTCAGCGTCAGCTGTATCATCCCGAAGATTTTTTCCAGGAATGAAAACTATTGAAGGCAGCAGATCTGTTACAACGACAATATGATAATAGTGTGCTGAAATTACCTTATAATTTTGATGAATTTTCGCAAATTTTAATTTGTATAAGCAGTGACTCGCACTTGCAATTATCACATAAACACTATTATAGAGATTTCTCATTTTTTCAACTATTGAAATACAATTTTAACACTTGAATTGACATTGAATGAATTTTCGCGTTTATTTTTCATATACGATTTTAACACGCACTTACAATGAATACATCTACATTATTTTCATAATGACATTTTTATTTATTAATTATGTATTAAAATATAACTTTAACTAAATTTTCACTATCATATTCACAAAACTAAAAAGCTAAGGGAAAACGCGCCAACTGTAAGAATTATATAAAAGAAAACTGTCAAAAACTGACACGGAAGTCAGTGCTGTAAAGTGTTGAAAATCATGTAATGAAGATCACGAGCAAAACAAAGCAGAAAGTTTATTTAATTTTTTACGGTTATTGTAGTGTTGTTAAGTGTGTCAATAAAAAAAAACAGGGTTGTTCACAGAATTGTTGTGAGTTAAAACAGCTGACTGACATTTACAAAAGTTGTTGTTGTAACTAAAAATACTTTTTGTTAACCTTAAATGGGTTAGTTTATAAATCCTCAATTATTTTTTGCTAAATTAGCAAATTTTTGTATAACGTCTATAGAAAATGTCCTAATTTGTTTAATATACATATTTTTTAATTAGTGAATATAATACTCAAAGTTTTAACTATACAACAAGAAAAATGACAGCATTAGCCACCATCAATTGGTTGTTTATATGTGGTTTGTCCTTTTGTTTAGGCGGTGTAGTGGTGCTAAGTTTAATGCCATTAGGCTCAGGTGAGTACGATGCTTGCGTTGTTGACCTAATTTCAATATTGTGATAGTTTTCATTTTGTTGCAGATTGCATATGTCCCATTAGCAGAGGGAAGCCTAAAGTAGAAAATGCTGAAATGCAAAGTCGTACGTTGGATGATTTACAAGTTGTTCACAAATTAGCCATTCTGGTACCATTTCGTGATCGTTTTGAAGAGTTGTTGCAATTTGTGCCTCATATGACAAGGTTTCTTAATAAACAAGGCGTAAACCATCATATATTTATTTTAAATCAAGTGGATCGCTATCGGTTTAATCGAGCCTCTTTGATAAATGTGGGGTTTCGATTTACTAGCGGTGTTTACGACTATATAGCAATGCATGATGTAGACCTGTTGCCGCTCAACGACAATTTACATTACGATTATCCCAGTGAAGTAGGACCCTTGCATATTGCAGCTCCGGATTTACATCCAAAATACCATTATGAAAATTTCGTAGGAGGCATTTTGTTGGTACGGAGAGAACATTTTGATACTCTCAATGGGATGTCCAACAAATACTGGGGTTGGGGTCTAGAAGATGATGAATTTTACGTACGCATCCGAGATGCCGGTTTGCGTGTAACAAGGCCACAAAACATTAAGACTGGTGCAAATGATACGTTCAAGTAAGTTGTTTTGTGTTATTGGACTGACTAGTAAAATAAAACAAGTCCCTCTTCCATTTTCAGTCATATACACAATCGCTATCATCGCAAAAGGGATACACAGAAGTGTTTCAACCAAAAAGAAGTAACTAGAAAACGTGACCGCCAAACGGGTCTCAACACATTACAGTATAAAATACCAAAAGTCTATGACATGACAATTGAGGGAATTCGAATAACAGTGTTGAACATATTGCTTGAATGTGATTTAAATGAAACACCATGGTGTGATTGTTCCGGTGCTGCGGCAGCAGCAGCTGCAGAAGATTTAAAAGTGTCGTAATTATAATAAAAATGCCATACGTTGAAGACAAGAAAAACAAAGTTTTTAAGTTTTTTTTTTCATTTATTTATATAAACCTAAACCTCACAATATCTACTTAAAACTATGCCTTCTTAGTAGACATGTACCATACCATAGAGGAATGTCCAGAATAATACATAGGAGCATAAAGCTCCCATAAAACTGTTGGTCAGCAGACTTTGACGATTAATGAAAAACTTACGCCAACCAGTGCCGGATTTGCCAAGCACCAAGAGCCACAAGACAAAAACTGATATAAAGTAGAACAAAAATCCGAGCAAACCATTCAATCCCAAAATACCTAAAATAAAATCAAAGTTGTTTTATTGCAGAAATTGTAATATTTTAATAAACATACCCGCTGCACATCCCGAAATTGCTGCCATTGATGTGCGACAATATTCCACTGCAGATATATTGTGCCTTATCGCTGCCTCACTGTAGGCCACAATTTCGCCGGTTTTTGAAGCAATGGGTTTAACACGTTGCATTGTTATTGTAATAAATTTAATAATAATAAGTTTATTGAAATAAATATATATTTTCTATTAAAAACACGTCCAATTGATGTGAAAAAATTAATATTAATTAATGTCAAAGTACAGCTGTCTATTTTGTTTTGTTATCGATATTAAATTCAAGCTGTGTTGAGTTACCATATAAATTGTTACTATCGTTAACCCCATGTCTTGACATAATGTCGTTTTTTATTAAATACTGTGTAAAACACCTCCAAATTCGAAAAATTTTAGAAAACGTACATTTGCTGGAGAAGTACACACAGATTTCTCAAGGTTACTTAAAAAACATATGTGTCATTCGTAAGGCCTATACATATATGTATATATAATTTATGAACATATATCTATATTATATTAATTTATTTTTTTCTTTTACAAAATATATGGATCAATGACTTTAACAAATTTGAATGTCTGTTTTATGTGAACTTGACTAAACCCTATGTAAATTCCGTTTTTTATTTATTTATTAATCCATATTGTAATACAAAAGCCATCCATGCCAAAAAAAGTGTACAATGCAATTACAATTATAAATTCAATTTAAGTCGACGAATTTCAAAACTAAAAATATTTGCTTCTTTGAAAATTATTCGATGTGCTAATGCTGGCTGTTTGGACATGATAATTTTAATTGGACATCCTTTGGTGATTGACAAAAAATAAATAAATTGTAATTACTTTAATTTTTTACAGTAAAATATAATGGCTAAACTTTTCATATTTGTATATTTGGTCAAAAATAACCTCACACACTGTATAGAGATGAAACAATATATATTTCTACGTATACTCAATGTCAACATAACAATTCTTATCATCTCTAACTACAGCCAGTTGTTTTTGACATTTCTCCTCAAATAATTTTCCCAGAAAATCTGAAAAAATCAAATTGGAATTTGGACAAATTAATTAACGTCATGTTGTGATAAAAACAAAAATATGGAAAATACAATAATTTAAAAACAATATTGTGCAAATTGTTAACAATTAATACATATGAATACAACAAAATAATGAATTTATAAAAAATAAAACAATTGTAATTAAGGGGAACAAAAACAAACAACTGAAGAGGGATTGGAATAAAAAAAATATTTAATTGGCCACAATGTCACCTCCTAAAACTTGTGCTGTATGTGGCGACAAAGCACTGGGATACAATTTCAATGCTGTAACCTGCGAAAGTTGCAAGGCCTTTTTTCGACGCAATGCCTTGGCCAAGAAGCAATTCACCTGTCCCTTTAACCAAAACTGTGAAATTACCGTAGTCACACGAAGATTTTGTCAAAAATGTCGTTTGAAGAAGTGCCTGGATATTGGCATGAAAAGTGAAAATATCATGTCCGAAGAGGATAAAATGGCTAAACGACGTAAAATTGAAACTAATCGAGCTAAACGAAAAATTAATGATCATAAATCACCAGAAAGTAATGAAGGTGGAAGACAGGTTAGTAGTGCTGATGGTCAAGGTGATACGGCTGTAGCTGATAGTAGTGGCTATGATTCGTTTGCGGGTAATTACGATTCTCGTAGTTGTGGCTCGTTTGACAGCAATACAGCTGGATCATCGGCCGGTACTGCCCCAACATCGAGCACTACACTGCCTGTTTCAGATTCATTACGTGATCTCAATCCCGAATTGATGACGGGAGAAGAAATGGTTGAATTTATTGTGGGAGATCCAGATAGGGCGTCACAGGCAATAAGTAAATTAATGAAAACTCCGGTCGAAGCAGTAGCTACGTTGGAGAAAATTATTAATTCTCAAAAGGATGCTTTGCGTCTGATTTCACATTTAATTAACTATCCAGGTAAGTTTACACAAACAAAATATAAATAATATGATAATTTTTTTAGAATTGGATATATGTATATAAAATTCCAGATTCTCAAGTTTATTTAAGATATGAAGTAAAAAACCAAACTATTTTAATAAAAATCAATAAACTATTCTTCAAACTTAAAAAAATAAAAACATATAATTTATTTATTTTTTTTTTAATGCAGTTATAATAAATTATCTTTTTAAAAATTGCTTTATCATTCCAGGCGACGCTTTAAAGATCATTAGTAAAATTATGAATTCACCATTCAATGCTTTAACAGTATTTACAAAATTTATGAGTTCACCCACCGATGCTTTAGAAATTATTTCGAAAATTGTTAGCTCACCTCAGGAGGTTTTGCAATTCATAAAGAATTTAATGGATTCACCGGAAAATGCTATGGATATAATGAATAAGTTCATTAATACACCTGCGGAAGCTTTGCGCATGTTAAATCAAATCTTTAAAGGTCACAATGATGGCAGCGAACAGCATTCTGAAGAAAATTTGGAACTCAAAAATGTCATTAAAAGCGTACATGACTTGACGACGCCCGAGAACTTATCGGCAAATGTCCAATCTACGAAGTCGATAACAAGGAATCCGAATGTTGCTTTACCTGCAAATGAAAATACTCTTATACATTCTATGCTTAATTACCCCAGTCCGAATGATGTTAACAGTGTTATTATGCCGCCAGCATTAACATCACCCTCACATTCATCCGCACCGGCCACTCCTTTATCAATTGATAGTGGTCATTATGTCACACCACCGCTGTCAGTAGCTGGCCAACCTACAGAGTCCTTAAACATGTCACCATCACCTATACAATATCACTCATCGCCTGGCATTAGTTCTACATGTCCATCTACTCCACTATTATCAGCACATCATGATGAATTGCCCAGCACTTCTTCGGTGGGTCTTTTATCACCACCCTCTGAAGTGGATGCCGCCGCAGCTGCTGAATTTGCCAGTGAACATTTTGATATCAAATCGTTTATACAGAATTCATTTCCTGCAAACTCCGGACCATATACACCTGGTGATAGCTTAAATTCCTTAGAATCAGTACTCACCGAAGTGATACGCATAGAATTTCAAGCTTTTAATAATCTACCACCAGAACCGCGCATAAAACATGAACACATGAATTCCATGATTAATCTATCACAAAGTCCTGAAGATATGGGTAGAGTACCAACGCAGTATGGCAATGTCAATTGTATGCCGCAACAACAACCGTTACAATGTCAACCGCCGGTGGTGTGCTCGCCCTCGACAAGTATAAGTATGTCGCGAGATCTTAACGAAACTGAATTAATGAAATTGCGAGAGTTAAAAATGGCCAGTGAGGCTTTGTACTTGCCAGTCGATGATGATTTGAGTGTTTTGATGAGTGATGATAGAATAAAGGTGAGTTTTTTCTTTGTTTTAATTTCATTTATCATGCATGACCCTATATTTATCACTTAATATCACAAAACAAATGTTTGTAAATAATTTATTTTTTGTTAAATCTATGAATATATCTGTATGTTGGAACCAACTTTACCAAGCCCCAAATAACATCAATATATTCACTATAGTCCAACTTAGGTCGCTATTTAAAATTGGACGACTAATTGCTAAGATATAAACAAAAAACCGCCAATATTTGTTAAACAAAAATTGTTTGATACCAAAATTTTGTTTTTTACATAAAAAAATGTTTCACCACAAATTGTTTTTATTACTTATCTTAAAGTATACATTGGTGAAGGGTATATAAATTCGGAACAGCTGAATATAGCAGTCTTACTTGTTCTTTAATACAGTTTTGGTAATGAAAAAAGTAATGTTATATTTGAATTCAACAAGACAAACAATGACTCCCCTACCTATAAGGATGATAATAAAAATACTTTAGAAGGTCGCAAATTAATATTGTGGAAATTACAAACGGAATGATAACATTTTATAAGTTTTCTAACTGGAATTGATATTTGTTTGAAATTAATTCCTTGCCAAAATCTTGACGTTTGTTTTAATATACATAAATGTCTTAAGACAGCATATTTCTTAATTACATATTCTTCCCTAAATAAATTTTCATCTTTTAATATTATATATTAGTTCTTATAAATTTCTCCATTATTAAAAAAACTACCAAATTTTTTATAATTTATTTTTGTCCAACTTTTTTATCTTATCATTAAAACTTCTTCAGACTTATTTTCAATTAAGTGTAACACCTGTTGGCTAGCTACAAAAAATTATTAAATACTAATTTCTATAGCATACAACTCATACATAAGTAGATGGATGAGTCAGTAGGCTTTTATCGGTATGTTTGTAAAAAACTACCTATCAAAATTAACTGCAAACGAGTGGCTCTAAGAATTTCCCACAATATCACAAACTCATTGTATATGTTGATTAATATTACAACTTGTAGGTCTATAAGCTAAACTAAAATGATAACAATAAATACGTAAATATCAAATTATTTATTAACAAAATAGTGTGTATATATATGATTAATAATGAAAGTCAACAAAGATGTTTGTTTTCTTCATTTATTTTCCAAAAAAAAAACACCTGTTGGCTATTATGAAATTGAAACTATTTATGCAGTTTATTTTATTATCAATTGTTGGTTATCAATGAAGCTACTGGGAGAGCAGCATATACAGTTATTATTTTATATATATTCGTTTTAACAGTAATTTTTTCATTTATCATTTTATAAAAAAAAGATAAATAAAATTTATATCATTGTGTGTTTATTTAATTAACACATTTCGATTTCTTAAATGTATGCATTGAACCAAATAATTATTATGTTGTTGTATAAACAAAAATAAAGATACAGAACACATTTTTGGATTGTGAATTTGTCAAATTACCACTGTGCATTACAGGACTTTTTACATATAGCCAAACGCTGGACCGATTAAAATTATTTTTTGGATTTTACTTTTGGAAGACTCACTTATCAGACACCTTTAATCAGTCTAACAGACGAATTCAAAATTTTTTAATCAAAATTTATACTGACAGTTTTCATACACATTTTATTTTAACTTTTAGTTATGAAATAAACAAACGTCGTGAAATTGGGTCTAAAGCACTCAAGATATTATTTTCCGTTTTTTAAATTTTAAGAACTATCAACTATTATTTATAAAACTTTTGTCTGAAATTAACACATAATTTACTGCACTCAATCGCTGTTTGCTAACTCATTTCGAAACCGATAAAGTAACATTAATGTAAAGTTATAGAAAATGTTAAAACAAAAAATATAAATGTTGAATGCATAAACACATAAATATATGGAACTTTAACCCGATATAGAATAATGTAATAAAAACTGATAGAAATCTACAAAAGATTTGTTAAGCTTTTGACATATTGGCCCAACACCAGTGAATTATGAACATTGTTAAAATTTAGAATATAATTTCATTTAAATCATTTGTAAAACTATTCACAATTTAACTGCAGTATTGCTGAAAAGCCCACTATTATCCATATTATTATCGGTACATACTTATATATATATTTTAGCCTGAAGATACAAACCAAGACCCAAAACTACTGCAAGTGATAAATTTAACAGCTGTTGCCATAAAACGTTTAATAAAAATGGCAAAAAAAATAGCAGGTTTTCGTGATATGTGTCAGGAAGATCAGGTGGCCTTGCTGAAAGGTGGTTGTACAGAAATGATGATAATGCGTTCAGTCATGACCTATGATGATGATCGCAATACATGGAAGGTGGGTACAAATTATATACATATTCATAATCAATTTTTAAATTTATAAAATAAAATTATCTTACAAAATTTGTTTTATAAACGTTTGATAAACTTAAAAATTGATTATGAATAAGGCGTTATTATAAATAATACAGATAGATACCTCATACCAATGTTGACATATCCAATATAAGGACATTTGATAAATTTAAAAATTGATTATGAATTAAGCCTTATTATAAATAATAATTATGAACATAAGGAGTGAGATCGTAAAATTCTTAACACACGTTTTTCATTAAAACTTTTAACCCAAGTATTATTTGATTTTCAATTATGTTCATTTGTTGTTAATCTGATTAAAATGAGTGACCAGATAAAGGTGCGTACTAAAATTATTAAATATTTTCAACAAAACCCAACATGGTCCTACAAAAAGTTCATAATGTGTCCACTTATTTTGGTAAACAAGCCCTTGAGTGGTACAAGAACAATAATGTGGTATTTGTACCAAGAGTGGTAAATCCTCCAAACTGCCCGGAGCTAAGGCCAGTGAAGAGATATTGGGCTCTTGTTAAAAAAGAATTGAAGAGCACAAAAAAGGAGATGGAGCAAAGTGACAGAAAGCACTATAAAAACGTTAATGGAAGGGTTTCCGAAAAATGTTCAAAATTTCATCACTAGTGATTAAAACTATAAAAATATTTTTTTTGTAAATTGTAAGAATAACTTCAATCAAATAAAAAAAAAAAATTAAAACTTTAAGTTTAGTGGTTTCGTTTTTATTAACATATATGTATGTTAAGAATTTTTCGATTTCACTCTTTATTTCTTTAAATATTAAATATTTTAAATGTAATTCTTATTATAAATAATACAGATACCTCATACCAAAGATGACATGTCCAATATAAGAGCAGATGTTTTAAAATTAGCCAAAGGTAATGTTTATGAAGAACACATTAAATTTATAAGTACATTTGATGAAAAATGGCGCATGGATGAACATATTATACTAATAATGTGTGCCATTGTATTATTTTCACCCACAAGGCCACGTATTATACATTCCGATGTTATCCGATTAGAACAGGTTAGTATTTATTACACATTTCATTAAATTTTCTTTAATTATTGTTTTATTCTTATTATTACTTTGTAGAATTCCTATTATTATCTTCTACGAAGATATTTGGAATCGGTTTATCCTGGTTGCGAGGCTAAATCGGCTTTTATCAAATTAATACAAAAAATTTCAGACGTTGAACGTTTGAATCAATTCATTATTGGTGTCTATTTAAATGTTAATCCATCACAAGTTGAACCTTTACTAAGAGAAATTTTCGATTTAAAAAATCATTAAACTATACTTATTTTTCCTATTTTGTTTACTGTTATTTCATCTAATTTTAAGTTAAACGACTTTATTGTTAAATTCTGTAATTGTTAATCAATTAAGCATAAAATGCTTTTCTGTTAACATTAAACAATCAGTAAATAGAAAGTACCTTTGCTGCTCCCCTCCTGTTTTAAAGTTATTTGTACAAGTGATAAATGTACAAAATAAATATTTTAAATATTAACTAATAATAAACAAATGAATATGTATATCACATTATATTTTCTTAAAAGTATACTACTGTAAAATTATTGTTAAACAAATTCAATTTTATTCGTGTATAAAGATGAAGATGAAGTTAATTATTGTGCAATTTTTATTCTGTAATTATGTAACTATTCTTATTCTCTCGTATGTGTGTATTTTTTTATTGTATGTATTAACAGAATAGAGTAGCTTCTGGCTGAATAAATAGTTATTTATTCCTTAATCTTATTAATTACAATAATAAATTTTTATGAGTAGAATTTAAATTCGTTGTATGTTATATTGACTTTGTAAAACCACATTACTCGTCAGAGGTTATAATTATTGTCAGACCAATTAGTGCCAAATTTGTGTCTAGATCGTGCCAAAATTTGTCCAGATTTTTCAGAAAATAAAATGGATTTGTATCCCTTTTTGACACCATTTTTATATCGATTTGTAAAACACAATATTAATTCAATGGAAATACGCAGCATCATCTGACATTAAATTTGTTTGATGTTGCCCTCAGGCTGGAGGGTCCATTTGTTTTGAATTTCTAAAGTCCAAATGTGGTATGTGATGAATCAAGGAGCAAATGATTTTACTCAAACTCAATGTGGCCAAGATTATAAATTAGCTTTACATTTTATATTCTAATTGTAGATTGTTTTTATTTGTATTCATAGACTTTCATTCAATTTCTTTGAGATAAGTTTAGCAAATTTTACTCGGAATTAATGACAATGTTGGAATATACACTGTGGTGCAAAAGTAAAGTAATGTTTATAAAGGTTTTAGAAATTTGTTAATAGATTTTAAGAGCATTTTAGAAAACCGATTTTAGTTCTAGGAATCATTAAATGTGTACTCTTCGATAACTAAGAACAATACTTAAAAATATCCATATATTTCGACATGGGAGTATTCTAAATATACGTATATTTTGAATTTGAATTCAAAACAATTTTTCACGAAAGGACCTATTAGCTCCTGAACTTCCACACATTGTAGTCTGAAAAATTTCAATAAGAAATAAACGTATATAATAGTCGATTTAAATGTACATGTTTAGTACAAAGCTAATGAAGGAAATTCTAAAACGTAGGACAAATTAACTGATGTTAATTGTAGATTCTTGTTTAAATCTATTGATCTATGTCAAATAATCAGAGATCGAAAATAACTCGTCCATATACCAAAAAACCCAAATTATGATTTATATTTTTGTGATAAAAATAACTCACTCAAAATAACAGTTATAAAATGATTTTTATTTACATGGTTTGGTATGATCTTTATTAGTGAAACCAATATTTTCGGTCTCTGCTAATAATGATTATAGTTTCTTTAAACAGTAAACATTTTCATAAATTCTCAACAAAATAAAAAAAATTATAGCGACAAAATACTTCCACATCGAGAATGACTTCAAAGATTTTAAAGAAATTAACAAAAATGTGTGGTTGGTTTGAATCATGCAGCTGTAATTACGAATCTTAAACCTTATTCCCATAAATCCTATGTAAAATTCGCCTCTAAATGGGTATAAGCCTTAAGTGGAAAATTAACGATTTGATACATAGTGAATAAAATTACTTTAATAAATTAACACAAACCAAAATTCTTTGGTTTACATATTTTTAAAATCTGTTAATGCAGTTTTATTACTTATTTGGCGTGATTTATAATGACACAGTTTAGAAGAATCGCGTTGGCGACATACTTATAAGTCTCTTTTTGGAAATTAGCTCATTTTCTATTACTTATTTTTTATTTTTGAAATATTTGATATCAGTAATTGGGATGATAATAAATTTCACAATTATCAAATATTTATTTAAAAAATTTATGGTTTACGTTTTTTGATTAAAATTAAATGAATAAACTAATAATTAAAACAAGTTTGCGCTATTATATACTTTATAAGGTAGTTGTACTCAATTCCATTTGACTGAGATAATAATTTTGCAATTTTGACAAAGAAAATGGAGCACGTTCGCATACCACATAACAAATGGAAAAAACGTAATAATTGTAAACGTTTTTATATCCCTCACCTTCGTGAGAAGGGTATATATAAGTTTTTCAATCCGTTTGTAATTTCCACAATATAATTTTCCGACCCTATAAAGTATATATATTCTGGATCCTTATAGATAGCGGAGTCGATTTAGCCATGTCCGTCGGTCTGTTGAAATTAATTGTCTGAAGACCCCAGATATCTTCAGGATCCAAATCTTCGATAATTCTGTCAGACATGCTTTCGAGAAGTTTCCTATTTAAAATCAGCAAAATCGGTCCATAAATAACGGAGATATGAGCAAAAATCCGAGACAACCTCTATTTTTGATCTATATCTCGATTACTAAGTCATAAATATATACAATATGGATATCTAATGATAGATATTTCAAAGTCCATTGCAACGATGTATATAAGGCTATAGAAAGTTGGACCTACAATGGGTCAAAATCGGGAAAATCTTTTTTAACCGAATTTTTTTTTTTCACCAAAAAAATTTATTTTCTCATAAATTTTTTCACTAATAAATTAAAAAAAAAATTATTTTTAAATTAAAAAAAAAAATTTTTTTTTTAAACTGGATAGAATTTTTAAAAAACAATTTCGAAAAAAAAAATTTTAAAAATTGTTTAAAAAAAATTAAAAAAAAAGAATTTTTAAATTTTAGTTTAACGTATAATTTGGTGAAATGTATATAAGATTCGGCACATCCGAATATAGCTCTCTTACTTGTTTAAGCTAACAATGTAGTTTTACTTATTCTAACGTTTTGTATTAAAATCTCAAATTTTATAAAAAGTGGACTCAGCACGTTTTCACACTGTGCTAACTAGTGAATGATAAATCGATTATGGTCGAACATCGATTTTCAGGGTCTAAGAAAGATTTTTTCGTGATCGATTATATACTCCGATTTTTATGCTGAAATCGATTTTTGACGACGATTAATCGAAATAGAAATCAAATTCAGGAATTTTTACGTTTTTGCTTTCATTAAATTTGACAACATATTAATCTTCAGCTGACTGCGAAAACTATTAACGAAGGATCTCATATTTTAAAGCGAAACTGAAGAAACTTGTATAAAAAGAGCTACGAAATTTTTTTCATAAAATTGTTGTCAAATGTTTGCCGTTACGGTTTATAAAATGAGTTACAATACTCTTCCAAAATAAGATTTTTATCCGTAATTATAGCGTACTAGCTTGACCCGGTGCGCTTCGCTATCCCTGTCTTAGTAAATATCGGTTCAGCCGTTTAGTAATTATTGTTTAAGAACTAAAGGTACCAATTTTACCAGATTTTTCCCCTGTTTATCCCTTTCTGGTAAAAGTATTGAAAAAAGTTATAGCCTATTGACGCTTCCAAGTAAGCGTTCCAAATTTCAATTAAATCGATTTAGCCGTTTAGGCGTGATGCTCAAACAAACAAACTTACAAAGACATTTATATAATTATATGGATAATTTGATTTAGTTCCCAAAAATGCAGATCGATTATTAAAAAAATCGATTATTGGGTTCGATTAATCGACTGTAAAAATCGAAATGAAAATGGTTGATCGAAAATCGATTATTAGCTTTTCATACCATTCTCTAGTGCTAACGATATACATATTAAATCTTAAGTCAATTATTTATCAAACAATAATCGAACTTTAACATGTTTACTTTAATGACTTAATTTCAAATATCACATCATTCAAAGTATAGCAGGATGTTGAAATTGGCCCTAAATATTGTATTATCATCAGTAATACAATAATCTTTCATAATTTTAGATATATTAAAATCTAAAGTTAAATTTAAAATCACTCTAACCTACAGTTCAAATAAAACTATTTTGTTTCTTTTTCTATTAAACACATATTATTATTATTTATTTTGAATATATCTTGCATTTATATGCATATAAGTATGTATAATAAAAATGTTTTTCCAATACCATTATTTGTATTCTAACAAAGAATTACGAAACTAAAAATAACGCACATCAAACAGATTACATTTAGAAAGTTTTAATTATTAATAAAAAATGGAAGTTTTGTTTTTAAAACCAAATTTCTTTTTACTACATTTTATGTAAAGAGAATACACAGACAGATCTAATAAAAAACACATTTTGCCTTGATGATAAATATACCAGTCACCACAAAATACGTATTCTACATGTAAAATAAACCACTAGTAAAAATATGTATGTAATAATGTATATAAATGTATATATAAATCAAAAAACACACACTTTTGATGGGATTGTTGATTTGGTTTCATTCTTTTTTTTTCGCAAAATGTTAACAATTTAGTTTAATACAAAAATTTGATATTTTCTTCTTTGTAAGAACAAAACGAAGCACTCTTTTGTATATGATTAATTGCAGTCTTTGGCCCATTGTAAAAATTCGGGCAACTCGCTGACGGCCAAATTACGTGATAAAGCTTTGACACGTAAATTGCGGTCGGTTGTTATTAGCACCATTTCAGTTTGTATAAAGCATTTGCCATCTTTTAGGGAATAAAATGAAATTATATGTTAGTAATGTATATATTTGAATTACAGCTCAAAAACAAAACTACCTTTACTGGTTTCCGAACTCATGGTTTTGGTTAATGCTATGGCTGTAGCTAATATTTTATCATCATTTGAAACATGTTCCTCTTCAACTAAAGCAAATAATGAGGCATTTATAATAGAACCCTTGGTAGTGGCACATCTGTGAAAAATCAATATAAAGGTTATGTTAAGTAGTACTATTATTAATAATTAATAATTGTATAACACTTACTTGACATGACTTTTAGCGGTTTTTATAAAATCCAAAGATTTTTTGGCTCTTGTGGAAACATCATCATAGTGATGTATTCGTTGTTTTTGTAAAGATTCTTCATAGGAGTCGACTTTTACTCCTTTCGAAAGGCCATCTAATTCTTTTACCACTAATATTCAATTATAAATAATTGGTAATAAATTAATAAATGCTGGAATATAAGTTGTTATGTTGACTTGCCTGTTAGTGGTATAATAAGAGTGTAACGTTTGAATTCATGTACAATACGCTCAAAATCTTCCAAGCAATCTATAAAACAATTTGTATCTGGTAACAGATATTTCGGACGTACTTCGATGTATACCTTGGTATCAACGAATTTAAGAATTTCCTAAGAACAAGAAGGTAAAATAAAAATGTTGCTCATTTTGTTAGGAGCACAAAATTTTCTGTGGAAAATGTTGCTCAAAATTGTCTATGTAAACTGTGGCTCAAAATTTTCTATACAAAATGTTGGTAAACATTTGAATATAGGAAATAATGCTCATTTTATGTAAAAAGCTAAAAAAAATTCTTTGAACATTATGAAAATTTTGTATAGAAAACGCTTTTTTTTTTTGAAGAGCAAAATCCAATAGTGCTAATTAAAATTGGCCATTGAGGGATTTTATTTCCTTACCTCCAACTTATTGTGATACATTTTCTTAACATGAGTTTTAGCTTCCAATTCCCTTTTGAGTTTAGAAAGATGCGACAACTGATTATTTTCCGGGTTTGAATTCGAACACAATTCTAAGTTCTTAGTTTTGATGGATTTATCATCGTCTCCATTGGCTATAATATTTTCCGTATTATTATCATCATTAATCTCGTCACTGTCCTCGTTTTCATCGTCACCGTCTTCAGCTTTTGTCGAATGTGTACTTTGTAAATCGTCTAAGGCCTGTTTAATAGCCGAATTTAAGTCTTCATTAATGAAATGTGATGTAGCAACATTTTCTAAACGTTTTTGATTTTGACAATAAATTTCTTTAAAATCTATGAGAATTTTAAGACGGGCCTTCAATTGTAAACATTCTTCCGAAAAGGTATCGCTTTTTGTTTTGGGTATTATGGATGCTAAAGGTATAAAGCCCATAAAAAATATATCTTCTTCAAATACAATGTTGTATTCATGATGCACATCGTATAAGCTTTCGTGTTGCAAAACATTGAAAAGTTTTTCCAGCTCTAGCCAGCAATTAATAAAAATGTGACTGCAAAGATGCGAAAAATTAAATTTTTAAAAATTATTTTTATTCATTTTCTTACTCTTCATTTTTAATGGGCTCCCATAGGTTGACATGATTTTGAAGCCACAATACATAAATTCGGTTATATTGTAATGTTGTGTTCAAGTCCAAAAAGCTTTTAAAGAAATAAAATGAGAAGTTTTAATAGAAATATATAATAGAAAACTTACTGTTCATCTTCAAATTCTTCCGGATTAGTGTTCAGTGTATGTAAAAGCTCATGAGATTTTCGTAGTATTAAACCAAAAATTTGATTGCAAAAATTAAATGCATGATATCGTCGGGTGTCTGTAAAATTTGTTTGTTTAATTATTTAACTTTTAATTATGTTGATTTCTTTCACTTACCTTTATCTAAGTTATGTTCTAGAGCAAAAATATTTAATGCCAACATTTTCATCAATCTTGTTCTGGTAATGGCCAATGGCTCATGTTGTAATAAAATGCTTAATTGTAACAATAATTTTCGTTGATGCTCTAAAATGGTTTCCATGCTGAAAATAGTTTGCAAATGAAACAAAATTAACAAAATAAATACTACATTCAGCAGTGCTGAATCCAATAAGCTCTTCGCCATTTAGTAATAAACTTAAAAAATTCGATTTGGTTTTCGATAAAAATCTAGGCGGTTACTGCGTAACACAATTCGAAAACGGAAATGTTCGAAATTGTGTGCTGAAAACATTTTAATTCGAAACGATTTTTCTTTCGAATCGAATTAGGGAGTAACCCCTCTCCCAGTGTTTTCGTTAAAAAAATTTTTTTGATGAACCAATTCCTAATTCATTAAAATTTGGATAGAAACTATTGGAAAAACTTACCCAACTCCGGTATACAGTTTGCCAATTATATATAAATATAAGGAGGTAATGCGTCGCATAAGCTTAAATTATAATTTAGAAAATAATAGCCCTTATTGGTGGATTTTAAAGGTTAATATAATTTACTATTTTTACCTCTTCTGTGGTCATTTCTCTAAAACGTTTCTCTTCATTAACAATCATTTTATAATTATTATTGCCGTTAAGGTCAGTGCGATGTAAACGACGCACACCGTCTGGATAAATCCATACCTCTTTGCGCATAGATTTTGAGGATTGATGATTATTATTGTTGTAATTATAGTGTATAGGGGAAGATTTTAATTCAGTTTCTTCATACTAAAAACAAGGAAACCATTAATTAAAAAACAATTAAACAATAAATTCAATAAAATCCAACCTTTTTACGTATTTCATCAAATAACACCAAAAGACTTTCTTTGGCCGAATGTATGGCATTGGAAGACATTAAACTACGCATATGATAATAAATTGCATCGAATTTTTTACGCTATAAAATATATTATGATTATTTTTCCTTAAAACAAAATTTACACCTAACTTACATTATGTATTGCAACTATAGCCAATTGATTGTATGGAACTCCATTTGATGGCACTAGAGCTTGGGCCTGTTTATAATATTTAGCCGCCACATCATAATCTTGACCCTGCAAGTCTTTGATTTTATAGCGCCACAGGTCGCCTAAATAAATCAATAACTTTTGAGCTGTTACTCTAGCCATCAAATCTAGTTTATGCTGTGATCTTTGATTTGTTGAAATTTGTAGGTTTTTAATTGAAGATATTTGTTGAGACTCTTTCGATAAGTACTTTTCATAGAGCTGCTGATAAACATCTTCATAGAATTCTATACCTTCAGTTATGATTTGTTGTATGTAGTTTATGGCATTGGGTGAATTTTGTTGCTGCTTTAAATGTTCACGCATGTTGTAGAAAAGTACTTTCCAAAAAAATGAATCAACTTTTTGTTCACAACAAAATTTAAGATTGTTCAGTAAAAGATTTTTAAAGATTTCCTGAAGGTCATGGCGTATGGTATGCAAATTGGACCAGTTCTAGGATGATGAATAAAAAATTTAAATGTTAAAAAAATATATACAATAAATTGAAATAAGTAAAGTATAAAGTAAAGTACTTTAAAAATATTACAGAAGAACGTTTAATCAGAGACATATCTGTTATAAGAAATATGTATCTAAAAAATTGAGCCATAATTGTTATATTGTAAAAACAAAATTTTGTTTCTTTAACTAATAATTATTTTCAATGAAAATAAGTTTTGCCTTTCTAAGTATAAGTGTTATTTATATTTTTTTTTTGTTGCTCATAACTTTTATTTTTGATTTATATGATTTTAAAAGGACTAAAGCAACAAAGTGTAAAGTAAACAAACTTTGTTTACATTCAAATTTCTTTTTCAGGAGAAAAATATTTCGGTAACTTCCACAGAAGTATCTCCACTTCAACCAATATCCAATTATCTGATTGACGAATCTAAAAACGTCACCTTTGCTAGAACATCAATTAGACAACTTCAAGATAATTTATTGTCAGAAAATGATGAAGACAATACATCGCGAGAGTTATTAGCAGCTATAGCTAAAAAAAAACATATTTAAACCTGTGAGACTGGAAGTAGAACCGATTTGTTGCAATGTTGGGAAGAAATAAAGTATACTTTTCAATTTTTACGTAAATTGGTTCATAAAACAAATTGTTAAATTGGTTCATAAAAAATACATACCTTTTTACGACTTTAAAGGTAAACTAGAATGTACGTACTAATAATGAGCAAAAACGTAAAAAGTATTCATTGAAAACGGCCAACTTTTTCAAACTCAAAAAAATTTAATAACTGTTATTTTTGGACTCTGCCTTTAATACATGAATGGGCATATTTTTTCTTATAAAGATATAATGATACCCTAGAAAGAATTAGATACAATACCTCTATTACTAGATTATGACTCATTGTATTCTGTAGACACTCAAATAGTGGCGGCAAACGTTTTGCACTAACATCATCTAATGCATCGAACCACTTGGGATGATTAAGCTTTTGCACCTGTCTAACGGGAGACATTGGTAGTTCATATCTTCCTGATAACATTTCTTGTCTGGTCTGATGACGATTACGTCGGTCATGGTTACGCAAACCATTTTTTGTATCCTGACTGCATTCATTAATTTTTTTGGCATCCTCTGCATTAAGACGTATTAGTCCTGGTATAGCAACGTTTGTTGGGATTTCGCTCCGGATTTCCCTTGGCATAGGATTAGTTATTGACCCGCTGGCTTCCAAAACGGGTTTCATTTCCACTTTCTCCTCAGCTTCTTCCCTCTTGGCAGACATACGTAAAAAGTAATCAATGGAAGTTAACTCATTGCCATTAGAGTTGGTAGTTGTACCGCATTCTCGTGGCTTTGGTTTTTGCACCACTGCCACCTTAGCCACATTGGAGCTGTTGACATGGTCTTTCTTTCCACCGCTGCAAATGTTAACATTGCCCTCGCAACCGTTGCTGCTTCCTTCACTTACAATATAATTGCTGCTGCCGCTGTTTATGCTGCTATTGTTGTTCCCTTCGCGTGTGATGATTTTTTCCTGTAGTCGTTTTGGCAAATTCCCGATGATTATCGAAATATCATTTTGTTCTCGCGTTCCCTTTCGATTCATATTTTAAACAAAACGCCTTCAACTGCATTTATGTTTTTTTTTTTTGTTGAGTTTGTAGTAATTTTTAAATTACGCACACTATAATTTTTAAAAACTTCTTTAATTTATTGTTATCTTTTGTTTATTTTCTTCACTTTCCTAAAAGTAAATTCCACACGAAAAACAGAAATTAGTTAAAACCACCACCAAGGCGAATTCATATAAGGTGTACTCGTTAGCCCAGCTGATCATCAGCTTTTTCATCTCCATTGTCAAAATTTGTGTTAATATTGGTGCGCGTCATATATATGTGTGTCTTTGTGTTTGTGTGTTTTTGATGCGTCCACTTTTTTCCTATTGTTTTATATTCAATTTCTTCTGTTTCTCCACGCGTTTGAACTTTCATCGAACATTTTAACATCCTCCATATAAAATAAAGCAATAAATATAAAACTTACACTGGTTTGTTGTTAAATTCCAGTTTAATATTGAATTCGCCGTACTTGTATTTTTTGACAGATGGGATGAAAAGCAAAAACAAAAATGTATGTTGTTTTTGTATTGTTGTATTTGTTGTAGGGACGAGTACACCTTATATGAATTCGCCTTGACCACCACGAAGTGGTTACACCAACAAGTAGACCCAGTGGTATCAATACTTTTTCAGTACTGATACCCAGTTAACGTTTTTGTATCGCCAAAAATCCTCAACAACATTATGCATTAAGCACATTGAAGACAGCAGGCTACACGACTACAAATATATACTTTTAAGCACTAATTTGATTTACATTTTTTATTATATTAGCAAACCCTATTTCTGTTTTATAGTTGACAAAATAGAAATTAGCCTAATTCGGCCACAGCGGCATGAGTAGTCGTGTGGCCTTGTTGCTGTCCTGTCCTCAAAATAATCGTCTTCATATGAACGTGGGTTTTATTTTTGACAGATTGTTTGGTTTATGATTTAGGTATTTACAAAAGTTAGGCTAAACTCTAGTTTAAGGGCACCACTATCGATATAAACACCATTTTATCCAGACATTCAGATTTGTATGCCGAAAATTTTATAATGGGTCTTTGTTCTCGAGTTAAGGCCTACAAATTTCGAATTAAATTTAGTTGATATTAATTTAAATTTTATCTGATGTAGCCAAATTGGTGAAATTTGGTGACAAAATAACAAGCAGAGTTGCCCAATAAAAATTTTAACAAATTTAATGGATTGTGGTAAAATAATTACTATATTTTTAAATTATTTCATGTATAATTGAAAAAGAAAATAGTACGAATGGCACCAATTTCATAAGTTTTTATAAACAAAATTGTTAACACAAACATTTTCCCCAGAAATGTTTGTATTTGAAAATTATGGTAACACTTTATTGTAGGGTTCTATAGTTGAAACAAAAAGTCGACTTTTCGAACTTTCAACTTTTTTCGATTTTTAAAAGGTCGACTTTTCGAACTTTCGACTTTTGGTAATTTATGAAAAGTCGACTTTTCGAACTTTCGACATTTTAGTTAAATCGACTTTTTCGACTTTTCGACTTTTTTCGACTATTTTCGACTTTCCGACTATTTTGGACTTTTTTCAATTTTTTACCATTTTTTGTAAAAAATACATGGTTTCTGCATTTTATTGATGCGCCTTGTGTAATGTTTAGCAATAAAAATTAAATGTATTAAGGCGATAATATATAATATGTAGAAAGAGCATTTTTTATGAACATTTACTTATTATTTATTTTTGCATACACTAGAAAAAATGTAAGTGTACTAAATTGCAATAACATAAAATTATTATGTTATTCTGTGCATATTTTGTTTTAGTAAAATGTTGCAATTAAAAAATTTTTTAACAATCTTAAAAGTCGACTTTTATTGACTATTCGACTTTTTACGACTTTTATCGACTATTCGACTTTTGTGATAACTAATCGAATGTTCGACTTTTTTCTGACCAAAAAGTCGACTTAGACTTTTCGACTTTTTTCAGCAAAAAGTCGATTGTTCGAACAATCGACTTATAGAACCCTACTTTATTGTATTTAATTAAAATACCAAAATTTTTTACAAAGGTTTATTTATTTAATTCGCGGTTATTTTCTTTATTTGTGGCTTTTTGTGCGACATCATTCTCCTTTGCTAACATTTGCAAAATGAAATTTTACTTGCATGTGTAAACACTCAAGCAACTTATAAACAATTCGATGTATTTTTCGAAATTTTCGATAATAATATGTATACTCAACTTTCATCAATCTACTTGCATGTGTAAACGCAGGGTTAAGATAATTTGTATATCATTGATAGTCTTTTACAAAATTAACAAAAATTTAACGCAACTTGAAAACAATTTTAGTACAAATTTTTCAAAAAAATGTTATATGATGTTTTCTTGATTGTAAATTAAAACACCAACTTAAAAAGGAAATTGAATTGAAATATATTGACTTTAAATTGCCATAACTCCTAAACTGGGAGAGAGCAGGCAAAAATTTTAACGTTTTTGTGCTTATAATTATGAGAGTTATCAACACCAAAATAATTATTAATATGCAAGCAGTTTCGATGATCTTGATAAATTTTGTATTTCAAAATTAAAATTTTGTATGAAAATGTTATCTCCTTTTATATTTTATTTTTATATGTAAAAATTTCAAAACAACAAAATAATTTTTATTTATTTATTCAAGATTGTATACAAAGCCATTTTAGACCAAAATATAAATATGTATGACATAGTAATAAAAATCCTGAGATATAAACTTATTTAGTGAAAGCAAATAATAATAAAAATAAATGGTCCTAATACATTCATACTAACAAAATTAGCTCCCCAGCCAAATATTATTTTTCTCTGTGTAAATGCTTGTAAAAGAACTTCACCACAACAGTAATCGATTAATTTGTCACCACTAACTGCTAAATAAGTTTTTTTGTTTGTTTATATCTACATTTTTTAGATTTTTTCTGCATATATTCCTGTAAAATATTGCAGTAATAATGGCACAAGTAACATTTTTAGATAAATTACTTCAAGAATATTTGGTATTTAGAGGATTTTCGAATACTATAAAAGCTTTAGACAATGAGCTAAGAAATGAAAAGGATCAATCATTTCGGGCTGAAAAAGTTTTGGAACAATTCAATCAACATATACAAACACACGATTTGCAGGCTTTGTTAACATTGTGGAAACATTTGGACACTCATTTATTTAGTAAACTAGAACATACTTATGCTATGGGTAAGTAAAGAAGAAGGAAGATGCAAGTTTGCATTATTTAAAGGGAATTATTCATTATGGTTTTCTTTTAGCTGTGAAAAAGCTGGAAAATAGTTTGTTGAAACTATATTTGGTAACGGCCTACAACCATAATAAAACAGAGAAAATTTCAGAATTCTTTACAAAATTAGCTGGAGAATTGCAACAACAAAACGAATGGAAAGATTGGTTTTGTAAGTTTAATTTTGTTAAATAAAAAGATTTGTGTAAAACAATAAATATACCTCTTTTATAGATTTTCCCTTTTGTCGTAATGCTGAAGAATCGCCCACTTTTTCTCTATACTTCAGCAAACAGTGGTATGATACGCTACAATTGTCTTTACGCAATTTCTTGGCCACGGTGTATCAGTGTTTGCCTCAACCCACTTTCGTTCGAGTGGAACAAGAAGCTGCTCTTATACGACGTTTACAAGAAGAGAATGCCTTGCTCAAGTCTCGTCTTCAACAAACGCTCCAACAACAACAGCAACTTTCAGCCTCTGTAAGTTCTCAAAATCTAAATGTATCTTCAAGCGCCACTCTGGGTGATCAAGCGGCTAAACGTCGCTCTTCATGTCGTCCTCAGCAGAGTTTAAGTGACATTTTACCGTTTGATATTAGTCCACCCGGGCATGTGGTTGACGATTTTTGTATTATTGCTACTGAAGTGAATAGTGTATCACAGGCTAGTGATGCCCAATCACGTGGTTTAAAAATGCTTATACGTAACATTGGTAGTGGAGGTTCTCCCGTAATGGGTCGTAAAGATAATGTGGCTGACAAATCTTCGAAACGGCGTTCTGGTAGTGTCGGTAGGAATTGGATGTAATATGTATTCGCATAACTATTATTGTAACCCTTTTTTGCTTATTGTATTTTTTATTCATTCCTAATTTTATTATTTTTAAGATATTCATACTTGAATTATTGTTTTCCAAAATGTTGTGTTTATACCATAGGTTTATTTCGTTTTGATGACAAAAAGTCTTTTACATTTTATTTTATATAAAAATTATTTATATTTTTTATTTATAAAAAAAATATATAAATATATACAAATTTGTTTACAAACCACTATCGTTTACCAACACTGGTCCTGGCCTACTATATATATAATTCATGCATTTTTATGGCATACCTTGGGGCGAATATATTTTAAACATTCTTGTATTTTGTTATGCCAGATTTTAAAAGCATATTTTAAGGCGGTTGTTTAATTTTATTTTCACAATGTTTACTTGCTGTTGCTTTTTGGGCTCCTGGTATTTTCATGAAATTTTAAATTTACTCTAACCGCAACAAAATTTATAGAGTGCCCAGACAAAAAAAAAAAAAAAAAAACACTAAAATAAAAAATACGATAAAAAATCGGTGTTTTGATGAAAAAAATAAAAAAATAATTATTTTTTTATTTATTGAAATTCACAGGAATATAAAAAAATACCTTTGGATCAAAATTAAATAAATATACAAATTTTAACACTTTAATATTATACTTTTAACCAAAATTTAATAATTCACATAATTCACCTTTGACAAATAAAAACAATTTTTGTAATTATTTTATTAATTTCGTTTATTTGCTTCTCGTTTTGCTTGTTTGTTTTGCTTTTAAATGCTTATTAAGTTAAATCCTTAAAACAATATTATTAAAACAATATTATTAATTAAAAAACTATTTGAAATTAATAATGAAAAAAATATTAAACAAATAAGTTTAAATTAAACAAATAAATATAATAGCTGAAAATAAAAATAAATTATTGTAATTGATTAGCTTTTGAACAAAAGTCTATACTGATTATATAGTAAAATGTAAGTTATTATATTAAAGATATTAATTTCGAAATAATTATAAAAACATTTTTGTTTTAAGAAAAAATCAAGATATTTTACAGAAAAAAACTCAAACTTAGCATTAATGTAATAAATAGGCCTCATAATTAATTGTTTTTTAAATAGTTAAGAAAATTCTTAAACAATGTACAACTTAAAATAATAATTAAATTTTGTAAACAATATTGTGTATAATATTAAAATAATAATCTAAGAATAGTGTATTATATATTTGAAATTAAAAAAAAATAAGCTTTCCTAATAAGGAATATCTAACATTTTGTTTGTTTTAACTATTAGGGGATCTCATAATGGCGAAAATAGTAGATACATTTTTAAAAGATTATTTAAATGTTTTTGCTTAATTTAACAACA
Source organism: Calliphora vomitoria (assembly GCA_942486065.2). Lineage (NCBI taxonomy): Eukaryota > Metazoa > Arthropoda > Insecta > Diptera > Calliphoridae > Calliphora > Calliphora vomitoria. The sequence goes on along the minus strand of OW818029.2, from coordinate 58,194,851 downwards.
TTCGTCCGATTGTTTGTTTGATATTTTTACGATTTTCCAATATTTAATTTAACCAGAAATTTAAAACATTTTTCATACAAACTATATTGAAACAATTAATCAAATTTAGTTAAATATAATATAAATACAAGATCTACGGAATTTAATTACGAAATTGTTCCAGTTCTGAATAAAACCAAAAATAGATGGGAATCAATTAAAATACTTATTGCTCACAAGATTTAAGTTTTTTTTTTTTAATTCTCTTATTCCTATATTCATAAACATTTTAAAAGTTTATAAAAACTGTCTGTTAATATAGGGGTTATTTTTTATTTTCATAAATTCTAAAGAAATGTTTGCTATAAGTACTAGTCAGATTTTATTCAGCATTAATACAGAAACGCTTTACTGTCAATTTAAACTGAAACCTGCAAATACGTTTAAAATTGAAATGAAAATACTGAAGTAATTTGATTTTGTCTTAAACATTAGTATTTTTGAAACAAATTTTGCTATTAATTAGAAAAATTTTAAAATAGTTCTTTTGTCTAAAACATTTCCCCCATAAACTGCTCTATTATGATTTTCTTATTAATTTTTTGTTTAATTAAAAAAAAATTAAAAGCGAAAAAAAGCTAACTAGTTTTTTTGTTTAATCATAGTTTTGTGTATATAATTTGATTGTTTTGCTTTAATTTATAATTGTTGTCTTAATTTTCAAATTGCTGTTTGACCGTATTAGAATTTTTGCTTCAATTTTAAATATATGTATGTAAATGCTATAAATATGTTTACTGGCTTATTAGAGATTTCGAATTTCCGAAATTTCAAATGATTTACAATGCGGTTTCTAAAGCTGGCATATTAGATATAGAAGCTGCTGCAGCTGCTGTGGCCGCTGCTGTTGCTGCTGCTACTGGGGCAGTGGCTGTAGTTGAGATTGAGGCCGAAACCGTTGGTAACATGGGCGAAACCTGGGGTGAATTGCGCAAAGGTGACATGGGCCCAGTTACATATTTATTGCTGTCGGCTTTGGAACGTGTAAAACTTGATCTCAATTCACCGCGCATAAAATTATTCTCTTCGGTTTGCAAGAAAATATTGCGTTTCAAATTTAAACTGTCCGTATCGACGAGACTTTCATGGGAAGCGTTTTTGTCCTGGGAAGATGGTGTGGAAGAATTTGTGGAAGTGTTCAAAGAAGAATTGCCAGAATGATCTTCTTCGCTATTGGCCTCTGGTATGGTGGTGGACATGATATCTGTGCGTTGCACCGAATTCGAACGCCAATTGTTGGCTGGCGATGATTTCATTTTGGGCACAAACGTCTTGGAAGGTGAACCAAATTGCCCTTGTCTTAGCATTCTACGATTGGCAAATGTTTTTGGCGAACCACTTAGATCTAATAATTTCATGCTAGAATTCAATTGTGTTGCCGACGACGAGCCATTTGTATTGCTGTTGCTGCTGCTTTGTGTGTTGTTGGCGGCCGTTTTAGTGGGCGACTGTAGGCCGTTATTGGTTTTCTTTAACAATTCCACGGCTGATATTTTTTTGGGCACAGTGCTAGTCTTTACCGACTTGGCCAACAGTAATCTTTTAAAGTCCATTAGACTGGTCTTACTTTGGCCAATGCGATCGGCACAAGTATTCAAACGATCGGGAGAGTTATCATCCCAATTGCGTAGACGCTGCTTGGCTGGTATATTATCAGCCGGTAATTGAGAATCACTATTAGCTCCTGCTCTACTCAGAGGAGTAGAGCACAAAAATGCCGTACGATTGCGTTGTACTACGGGCGAGAGACTTGATGTGGTATTAAGTGAGCTAGATGAAGTAGCTTTATTAATTATGACATGTTGCTGTTGCTGATGTTGTTGTTCTTGCAACTGTTGCTGCTGCTGCTGTTGGGCACGAGCCAATCTTTCGGACCGTTTAATGGGTGTAGCATACAAATCATCACGACTTGTTACCGATTGGGGCTGTGGCTTCACCGGCCTACGATTTTGCAAAGTCCAATAAACTGGTGTATTACGTTGAAAGCCCGTATTGTCCAAGGGCTTTTGACTTAGAGTCTCATAATAAGAATCCACTTCATCATTAGTTTTATATAAATGTTGATAACCTAGTTAAGAAAATAAAACAGAAAAATGAAAATAAGTTAAAAAAAAATTCTTAACATTTTTAATAAGTTGGTAATTTTTTTTGGCAAATTTACAACAAAACCCTTAAACCTTTTCAAAACAACTTCTGATTAGTTTTAGTTTTAGTAAAGGAAATTTCATTTTCTTGGTGCAGTTAAACAAATTCAAATTAAAACAAAATTTTGCTACAATTATCTAGTAAACAAAAGGGAACTGCAAAAAACACACATAGTTGTTTAAATACAATAACTGTCATAAATACATTCCGTAACCATTTTACATTTAAACAACAATAATTACATTTAAAACATACATTACATTACATACATAGATTACATACATACATATATTACATATACTATATAGTAAGTATACTCGTACATTTAGTAGTAAAGGCAAAAAGTTTACATACAATAATAAAATTGTATAGAAAATTGAGGTCATACTATATTTGATATTTTCTATGTTTATATTCTTATTTTCATACTCACTTACCTGTTGAAGTCCTTGTTCGGGTTTTGTGTGACAATAGTTGTGGGTGGGTTTTATGAATGAATAGGAGGAATATATTGTTATAATAATAAGAATAATAATGCCAATGATGACAACAACAACAACAACAACAAAAAACAATGATATGTTGTTGTTTTTCCCTACACATATGTGGGAGTTGAGTATTTAGTCCTATTTAAATAGTTTTTCTTTTTTCATTCTTTTATTTACATCCGTTACATTTTTTCATTCATTTGAAAAAATATATATGTTGACAAAAAATTGTTTTTCTAATGTAAATGACATCCTACATCATGTAATCTGACGGGTGACATAGAACGTAATGTGTATTAAAATAAGAAATGTGTAAAAACATGTCTCAAATAGCATTTAATTTGTTTAAATACAATTGTTTCACCTTTAATAGAAATATATATCGCACTGGTTCCTTAATTTTCACGTTTTGCAAGAAATTGATGTACAGTGGTCATATCTACTCACTGTAAAAATCTTACATAATTTTCTCTACTCTTTCGCCAACAATTTTGTTGCATCCGTCTTCAACTTTCATTGTAATGTATTAAAAAAAATCAGTTTTTTTTGCGCCTACGGAACCGGTGCGTTATATAAACATTTTTGTAGGTTTTATAATAAATTCAAATTCTGCAATGATTGTTAAACTTTTATATAATTTTGGCAAGCTGAATACAAATATGGCGTATATGTTAAAACCGTACGGTTAGTTTTCAAGACATTTCCATTTTTACATTTTCACAAAAAGCCGTGCTTTTAACAATTTTATCTCATAAACGTGAAATTTAATTAAAAAAGTTAACAGTTATGGTTTCAAAATCTACAGAAGTTGAGCTGCTAATTGAGTACCATTTTTAGTTTAATATTTAAGGATGTTTGCAGGATTATGCAATTTATTAATTGCAAAATTCAAAATTTTCAATTAATTATCTTAAAACAGCTAATATAAAAACAAGTAAGAGAGCTATATTCGGCTGTGACGAATCTTATATACCCTTCACGAAATTATACTTCAAAATAGAAATTTTAAATATTTTTAGGTAAACAAAATTAATTTTTTTTTTTCAAAATTGTTTTCAAAAAAAAATTTTTTTTTTCGAAATAGTTTTTTTTTTATTTTTTTTAAAAATTTTTTTTTAATTTATAATTTTTTTTTTATAATTTACTAGTGAAAAAACTTATGACAAAAAAATTTTTTTGGTAAAAAAAAAATTCGGGTTAAAAAATATTTTTGCTGATTTTTACCCATTGTAGGTCCACACTACTATAGCCTTATATAGATCGTTGTAATTAACTTTGAAATATCTATCATTAGATATCCATATTGTCTATATTTATGACTTAGTAATCGAAATATAGATCAAAAATAGGCCAAAAATAGAGGTTGTCTCGGATTTTTGCAATTCTTTAAATATTAATATGTATCACAAATGATACTTAACTAAGAGTTTTTAACATCCGCAGATTTTGAATCCATAAACTTTTTTTAAAACATTATGTTCTCGAGGAAAAAATTTCGTGAAAATGGAAGTGAAAATATTTCTAAAACTGACGGTATGACTTTCAAATCTTTGCTGTATTTGTAATCAATGTGTCAAAATTATATAAACATGAAGTTTTGTACGAGGAGCTCTTCTCAAAAGTTTAACATATTTTGTATGGTAGCGTTATAGTTGTAAAATAGGGAGAAATGGAATTAATTAAATATTTGGAAAAGTTATCTGGAGCTTAAAATTTGTAAATAGATATCTGAAAAAGTAAAGGGGCCCATAGACACATAATGCTCATGCTCATGCAATAAGCATGTGTTGGTAAATTTTAAATTTTTGTATATGTATGCGACACGCAGACAATGCAGTATGAAAAATCAAAATAGTTTTGATTTTTAAATGAACTCGTACTGCTGACAGTTGTTCAAATGAACAATAATACACATTTTTTTCATTTTTATGAAATACAATTTTTAAATTTGATGTTTTAGTTACTGAAAAATAGAAAATAATAATTTTTTTGTTCTCAAACGCATTTTTTTAAATGATGATTGATAGGTGTGTAGTAAAATATCAATCACACACGTATACGAAGGTTCATTGGCAGTGTGTGTCAGCAGTATGTGTCTATGGGCCCCTTAACATATTTTAATGATAATTTGAATATTTTTAAAGCGGCAGTCACTTTTTGACTTAACTAAAAATTAATATTGCTCTGTTCCAGACCAGTTTTACAGATTTTAATCAGAATAATAAATTCGACAAAAAAGCCTTGCGGGCTTACTGAAATAGAGCTATAGTTATTTTAATTTAAGGAGATTTTTTGATTTTTTGAAACCATGATATGATGACAACAATACTTCATAGGTCTCATCTGCAGGCGACTTCTTTTGTAAACGAAATTAAATCATAATTTAAATAAAATCTTAATCATCTTCTTCCTTAATATACAATTTAAAAATAAATACCTAAAAGTATGTTGTATGTGTATTATATACAAATGGTGCAAAAAATTTAAAAAATGACTGTATTAAAACCAATATAATGAACCAAAAAAAAAAATAACAAAACAGGGTGTGTAAATTGTGCCCCAAAATACATGAAAGATGTGTAATAATGACAATGAACAATGGCAAATTGTGATCCAGTGAAATTTCCAATGATTAAAAAACACCCAACAAAAATGCATGTATTTTAGTTTTTATTTAACAAAAAAGTTTTTTTTTTTTTTTTTTTAATGAATGTGCTTTTGTGCATTTTTATGCTATTCAAATGATAAATGGATAAAAAGAAAACATTAACATTAATTTAAATATTTTATAAATAGAGAAAAACAAATGACAAAAAGTTGATTCAAAACGAATATTTATGTTAAAAATGGAATGTATTGATGAGTAAAGGCACAGCAACTGTAATTGACTGAACCGATTTCATTGTTTGCGCTAAATATTGTAAACTGTAATTTTTAGTAAAGTTTTCAGAAGAAACAAGTAAGAAAGTATGGTTGGTCAAGCCAGACCATATAATACCCTAAACTAAGTAAATGAGCAAAAACATTTTTCTTTAAAAATTTCAATAATTTCAATATATTCGTGAGCGATTTTCGGAAGTGGGCCTTATATAGGAGCTATGACCAATTATGGACCGATCGCCATGAAATTAGGTGGTGTGATTAATGTCTATATGAAAGTTATTTATGTTGCATTTTATGTGTATACCAACATTTTTAGGAGATTTATGCTCGTTAAAGTGATTATCGGAAGCTGGCTCTATATGGGAGCTATGACTAATTATGGACCGATCATAATAAAAATTGGTGACATGAATTCCGTATATATAAAACTTATTTGGAGAAAAACTTGTGTAGATATATATATATATATAAATTAAACATTTATGACCGATAAAGTCCAATTTCGGGAGGACATTTGTATGGGGGTTAGGTGAAATAATGAACCGATTTCAGCCAGTTTCAATAGGCTTGGTCCTTGGGCAGAAAAAATGATATGTACCAAATTTTATCGAAATATCTGCAAGATTACCACCTGTGCTCTGCGCACAAAGTTTACATGGACAGCCAACCAACCAGCCAGCCAGCCAGACGGACATCGTTTAATCGACTCATTTTTATACCCTACACCACTATGGTGGTGTAGGGTATATAAATGTAGATGCAGCCATCGTTTAAATGGTTTTTCTTAAACAATTTAAGCTTGTTGTTTGAATAATAAGTTAATATTTAAAAAAACATTGAATAAAGCTGTAAAATAACACTGGTTACGAATTATCTCATTCTATATAAAAATAATTTCGATATCGAAATTGTAATAAAATGTACTAAACATAGATATATATACATAGAGCGGAAACTAAAAAAAATACTAAAAATTATCACACACACACACGAGTGTTGATTTTGTTTTCACATAGTTTTTTTTACTAATACATTTTCAACACTTAGGTTTCTGACAACTGAGTTAGGTCTTTGGCAGAAGAGTTACTGATCTATGTGTATTTATCTATGGTAGTAAAATGAATTATAATCTCAAATAAGAAAATTACAATCTGATCTTTTGTAGAAAACTTCAACAATATTGTTTAATTTGGATTTGAATCACTATTTAGTTTAATTTACTAATAAAAATAAATCTTAAATCATAATATACCAAATAGTTTAAAGGGCTACATTTAGAGTATGGTATTTTAAGTTATTTAGTTATTAATGGCTGTAATTTAAATTAAACGGCTGAAATTTAAAACCCTTCAAAAGTACAATGTATTTGGCATAGAAATTCGAAATTTGTTTAATGTAATTGTATGGTAACACCAAGGTTGGAGATCACAAACAACTTTAAAACTTAATAATAGTGCAACACTGCACCACAGTAGTGTTGTAAAATGACGGTACTTTTGACTACTCAATACATTTTTTTGGGTACTCGATACTACTCAATAATTTTTAAATCTGAATTTAACATTTAAAAATTCTTACTGCAAAAACAGATTTGGCTTTTTTCACCAACAAATATTGATGTTTTTCCTCATTTTATTAAAAAATACAACTCTGAAAATAATCATTCTTATTCCAATTGTCGTCGTCAATATTGAGTCAAAAAATGGTATATGTTTCGTCGATATCGATAACAAATGGTTACTATTGACAGAATTTTATACATTTATAAGTCGGGTTAAAGTACCAATTGTTATCGATATCGGCGACACATATACCATTTTTTGACTCAATATTGACGACGATGTCGACGACGCCAAATATATAATAAGGGTGAATGATTAGTTACTTTTTGGTACTGAGTATCGGGAAAAATAGATAGTATTGAGTACTGAGTACCCAAATACTCAATACTTTTACACCACTATAACACAGCAAGACCAGCGTCAAAAAATCAATCTACAGAGGTTTCACGAGACAGAAAATAATATTCCTCAATTTCAGAACTATCTTCATTTAACATTTTTTATATCAATTACAGTTGTGTGCCTTCAGAAAATTCTTAATAACTAGCTAAAAAAGTAAATAATTTAAAAATACAAACAATTGTAATATTAATAATATAAAATAATAGGGGGTTGGTTAATAAAACAAGGTAATTTAAAATTATAAACAAATAAAATTGTAACAGAACAGGGTTATTATTAATACAATTAAATATATATATATAAAACCAAGAAACTTTAAAAAAAGGAGCAGTTACTAATTTATGTTGTTCTTTTTTCAATTATTTACTACCATATTAAAAAAAATACTGAAAAAGCTCAAAACAAAAAAATAATCAAGCAGTTATTAATAAAAAAAATTAAAAGGAAAAAAACAGAATAAGCAAAAAACATCTACTACTACGTTCACACCCATAAAAAAATGAACAAATAATAGAAGCTTTTTGCACTTTCATTCAATTAACTTATTAATTAAACTGTAAACAAATCATATCAATCAATTAAACAGGGTAATTGATTTAATAAAGCAATTTAATGCTGTTAACAATATAGGGAACATGATTAATTAAAAAAAACAAAAAACATATAATGTAGAATGTGGTGGGTGAATAAAATTAGTGACTGCTTCTTTTTGTACATTTAAAATTAATTTAATTTTTGTTTAATTAAGAGGCAAGAACATTTTGTACATTTAAATATGTATAGTAATAAGAAAAGACTTTATGGCAAAGTTACATACAAAATAAAAGGCAAATTATTTAAAAAAAAACATTTAATCATAAAACAGAGATTAAGTTTGTAACTAATATTTTAAAATTGTTTTTGAGCTAACTCCAAATTTTGAGAGTATTTTCAAAAATGGGCGATAATGTAATTCAAAAGCCCTACATTCTACACTTAGTCTGCTTTTACACAGGCCAAGTTTTCTTGCCGCAAGTCTGAGTTTATAGGAGAGAGAGGCAAGAAGAAAGAAGAGGGGTACACACTTGCTTGTACTGGCAAGTATCTTCAATTTTCTTTTGTCTTCTCATTTTCACTATGGCGTCAATTAGGTTTTGACATACAAAATTCAACACAGACTTGCTGCGTGTAAACAGACGAGCAATTTTAAAACAGAATCGAAGAGATTTGCTTCAATTAAATTTGCCCTGTGTTAAAGCAGACTTAGGACCTCCAGCAACACATCAGAATATTTATTTTAAAATTCTTTATAAAAATCACTTAGTTTTCAAATAATTTTTGAATATTTTTCAGATAAAAATTTGAAAATAGTTTTCCGTGAGTGTATTATTTTTTATATTTAATAGCTCAGTGTAGTGATTACATTAATTCCAAATACAAATATAATTACATTTATTTATTATTTTGTTATGTAACAAAACCTATTTTAAATCCTCCAGTTTAAACAAACCAACTTCATCTCTGTTTTAATTAAACTAGTAATTTCAATAATTTAATCTTAAGTTTTACTAACACTAGCTTAGGACAGTTTTACCTTAATCTTTCTTGCCTTTTTAGTCTTTTCTTATTTAAAATAAGGAATTTTAAATTATTAAAAAAATATTTGTTCTTTTGTGCAAAAAACTTTACAAGTGTTTTTTTTTTTTATAACTATTATTAATTCATTTTTGTGTGTGGCCAATTTGTTAAATGTTAATTTATGTCTTTTTTAAAAATAATTAAATTTAAAATAAAATAAAAAAAAAACTTAATTTATGTTAATTATTTTAAAAAGTTTCTTAAACAACTAAATTATTAATAAAAAACAGGGTTTGGAGTTAATTACAACACAATGCATATTGAACAAATAATTTGTATTAGTTACAAAAAAATTTTTATTTTTCGATTTTTTTTTTTTTTTTAATAAAACATTAAATTTTTTTGTTATTAAATAAAAAATATTGAATAAAACTAACATCTAGCATAAATTAGGAAGCTGCAAATAAATTTGAAGGTTTTGATTAACCAATGTTAAGTATTAGAATGGGGCAAGGACCATTTACTATTGGTTTCAAATTATGTTTTCATTGAAAATTTATTTAAAAATTTCTCAAAATTTTTCCTAAAATTTCTCTCTCATGATATTTATTTGATTTTACATGAGTTTTGTACCCTTTTGGGAAAAGGTTTCCTGATGATCTGGCCTAAGCAATCAGTGAAATGCGCATAGCAACTAGCGAACTAGGAATCCCAACCCCCAAATTGCGAATTTAGCACAATTCTTACAAAAATAATAATTTGTTTCTACTGGAAGTAAGTTATAAATTATCAATTGAATTTCATTTCCTATTCAAATCCTAATTAAATTAAACAGCTGGCATAGTTTTTGTTGAAGATTTTTGCTAATAAGTACATTGCTTATTTTTCCAAACTTTAACATTTATCTAAAGATTTTTGTTTGCTGCTGCCAATACATATTTGCAGACATAATGCGGTAGAAATAATTTTTTTTACTCGTGTTTACTTTTTCAAGTGTTCGTACATATTACTTAGTATAGTATGTGGGGAAACGTAATCAACTAACAAAGTTGAGGAAAAAACATGAAATGCATTTTAAAAGGCCTTTTTTTTTGTGAAAGTTTGAAGACCACTAAAGGATCAATGACAACGAAAATGAGGCAGGCTGACTTTTAAAATAAAAAAACTTTGTCAATAACAAATTAGATACATAGAAATAATCTTAAATTTTTTTTTTTTTTTTTTGTAAAATTGCCTGATGATGCTTCATTATAGACATATTTTAAAGATATTTAGCAAAATGTGGAGAAAAAAAAGAACACGACTTGAGGAAATGCTTAAATAAATTTGCTAAAGTAGTCATTTATTTAGTAGTTTTGTTGTTGCGTTTTATTTCTTTTTTGTTCAATTTCAATTTGCTGATGAAGTTTAAAATAATACTTGACAATATGAAGGGTTTTTAAAACCAACCATATGAGGAGACGTATGGATTAAGTGTTTTGAGTTTTTTTTAGTCTTCTTTCAATTCCATCATATGTACATGCAATAGGAGTGCCTGTGTAGACGGCTTTAAAAAGGTTTAAATATGCCAATTACAGGTATTAAAAAACTTCAATAGGCTGTGAAATATTATAAATTCAACACAAATTTTACAAATTCGTAATTAGTTAAAAAAAAAAAAATTACAATGTAAACATTACATTGTTGAAATATTTAAATTTTCATTGCATAAATATTTATTTATTTTCACTATGAAATGTGATTATTACATTATTTCACCTTGTTTGCATTAACAAGAGTCATGTAAAATCAAATAAATATTTGCTGAAAGTAGTGATTTGAATTATTTTGTATGGTATTTCAACAAATATGAACGTATCTTAAGTTCCAAAGAAACCCATTTAAAATGTTGCATTTAAAAGTAGTTTAACTATCATTTAGTCATAATCATATTGTCAAGTTTGGTTTATTTCACCTCAGTTGTTTAAAAATGTCTTAAATAGTTCAGAAACTAAAGAAATCCCCAGCTAATTCTAAAATGTTACATCATTACAGGTTCTTTTTATTTATTTCATAAAACACTTTAAAATAAAAATAATGTTAAGCTATACTTTCTAAGAAATTGTATAGTAGTTTAGAAGTTTTAAAAAAATTCCTTAATACAATTCTAAAATTTTACATCATTATTGTTAAAAATGTAATAAACAGAGTTGCATTCCAACTGCATTTTTCCTTCTAGCCGTTTAACAAGTTATCGATGTTTAACTACTGTCATGTTCAATATCATGATAGTTTTTTGTTGTTATTGTCATCAACATTTTATATACTATACATTCAAGCTAATATATATATGTATTTATGTAAGTATATCTATACATAAATATTTATAAACAAAAAATATATACTATGTACATTAGGGTGATATTCATTGAGTATTTTTTTTAATTCCAAGCAGTAAAAGTACAGATAATGTGGAAATTGTCTAAAACTTCAACGGTATAACTTTTAACCAAACCGGTGCCGAATCGGTTCTAAAATTCAAACATAAGTTTACAATGGTAACAAATGGACTTTTTAGAAGCGTATTCTATACTGTATTATCTCATTTTAAAATGATATAAAATACAGAAATGTTACCCCGAACATCGAATACTTATTCGAACTTGAGAGTTTTATTTATTTTTGGGATTCTCTTATTCGATATCGAATAAAATGTATAGATAATTATAATGATTGTGCTCGATAACGAACGAGTTTTTAATCGAACGCTTATAAGCGTTCGTAGTTTAGTTCGATTACAATATTTTGCTTCTTCAAAATATCGTAATTAAACCATTTTCAGTTTTCACACGGTTGTCAGATTGTACAATACTGTCAGAAAAATGTTAAGAAGCCGTGTGAACTTACAATTTTTGTCTTACAACGTTGTCATAAAAACTATTGTCAGTACATTGTAAGACAATACTATTGTCAGACATCTGACAATCTTGTAAACACCTTACGTTGCCATTGCCAGATCATTGTCAGAAACTTTTTATTGTCCTATGTGCGAAGTTTATGCATCTGACAATGGCATCATTGTCAGATAAATTATTTCTATTGGCAACACTGTGCATATGTATTTAAAATAAACAAAAGTGAATCAACCGTGTGAATTGACAATTTTTGTTGGAATATAAATTTATTGTTTGACAATGAAATTGTAAGGTTTTCTTACAATCGTTTAAACTAAAAATTTACTGTTTGCTAATAATATTTCATTGGCAGTACATTGCGAGCACATTGCTAGATCTGACAACATTGTAAAATCTGACAGCCGTGTGTACGTAGCTTAAGTGAAGTTTATATTAGTTTGTAAGTTTTACTCTTTCGCCATTAGCGTTAAAGTTACAATCTATATAAATATATAAATGTCTTTGTAAGTTTGTTTGTTTGTTTGAGCATCACGCCTAAACGGCTGAACCGATTTTATTGAAATTTGGAACGTAGATAGATCCTTACTTGGAAGCGTCAATAGGCTATAAATTTTTTCAATACTTGGACCAGAAAGGGATAAAAAGGGGGAAGAACGGGTAAAATTGGTACCTTTAGTTTTTAAACAATAATTACTAAACGGCTGAACCGATTTTTACATCGACAGGGGTAGCGAAGCGCACCGGGTCAAGCTAGTTTTGGAATAATTGTGATTTTTGATCCCGTTTGTATGGAGGAAAAATAAGGTGTCCATGTTCACAACTAAAATTAACAATTTGTCCAAATTTTTGTTCTGATGAAAGAATAATTTTTGAAGGATTTTATGAGTCATATGAAATATTGATATCATGTGAAAAGTCTTTGAGAGGCGCTTTCAACGTATTAGAAATGTTCGTGTAAATTCTATAATTTTTTAATTTTAATATGGAATTATTTAAAATAATTAGTATAAGTTCACAGAAGAGGGTTTTTCAGTTTTTAGAAATTCAATCTAAGTAGATCAAATTTTATTTGAATTTTTTGAAGCCTATTTTCTTCTTGATCTAATGTTAACTATATATTAAAGACAATCACAATATGGGTCGTAACACTTTATAATTTCATTAGGTTATAATACAAACATTTCAATATTTCACACAAAAAAAGGTTTCTTTGTGATTAACGTTTTTAATGTTTTTGTGTTTGTTTATTTTATGCGAAAAATTAAGAAAATGTTGTATAAAGTTTATTGTTATACGATTTAATACTTAGATATTTTAGGTAGAAATTTGGAGTCTTGAAAATATTAGATAACATCGGATCGGGAAGAAAATAAGTTTTGAAAAATTCAAATAAAATTCAAACTAGATTGAATTTCGAAAAACGGAAAAACCCGTTTTGGTTATATTAAATATCTAAAGTTTATAAAGTATTAATTTAAACTAATTATATTTAGAAATTTTAAAAAATTAAAATTTTGGCAAAAAACTATAAAATTTAGAATATTTTTCGACTTACACGATAATTTCCGATATGGCATTATAATATTTGCAAGAAATATGAAAAAACCTTAAAAATTACCTATTTATCCGTGGCTCCAGCTCACCAAACATGGACGGCACAACAAACATTTTGACAAACGGTAACTTTTCTTTTATTTTCGTTAGGAACATTCGCAATTATTTATGGGGCCACCCTAATGTTTATAGATTGATATTCTTCTTGAATACATAGTGTACATGACATTCGATTATATTGTTCAGTGTAGTGTTGTATCGTAGTAAGTATGGCACTAGCCTTATAACAAGACAATGGATAGAAAGTGTAATGGTTTTAAACAATGTTCAGTTTTGTTATTCAAAATAAAAATGAAAAATCTTTTTCAATAGTCAATTGTTGCAATGATATTAAAATTGTATAGAATTTATGTATTGTGGCTATTGTTAATATGCTAAATATCCATTATTACATACTAGACATTTACATAAAATATATATGAGTTGATACTATGGTAACACTAAGGAGTTACATATAACTACTACAAATCTTTAGATTTTTCGAAATTCTCTTACAATATCCATAAAATGATTTCATCAAATCCACCTCTATAAAAAAGTTTTGATATTCCACTTAAAGTATAGGAAATTGAAATTTCCGAAACGGAAACATCTCTATCATATCACTTCTGATTAAAATTTGAACAATTCTCTACTAAATTGGAAAAAGAATAATAAATGATTTATATCGTAAGTAAAAGGAATCCATGGAGATGGCGGACAAAGAGAATAAATCATATTTACCTTATAATGTTTTTTCGAAATTGGATCATATGTTTATCTTAACTAAGTATATTTAAATGAATATGAAATTTTGAAAAATGTTGAAATTTTTATAATAATTTTAAGCACATAGGAATCATATGACACTTAATATTTGGGGTAGTGGACAGATAGGTTTATCTGAATAGATGACCTTTTAAACTATTGTTAAGAATACCAAGAGCAAGATTAATTTATATATTTAAATTCTTTTTTAATACAATATTTAGAAATTTTTTGAAAAGCTATAATATTTAATATATCGAACAATTTTTATATTTATATTTAAAGTTATTACACAAAATGTGCACCACCCTACTGCTGTATTTGACAAAGTGCTTTTTAAACAGAAGAAAAAAAAAATCATTTATCTATTATAAATGTTCATGTATTACAGGGGGAAAAAAGGTCAAGTTTAAAATTAATGTACTTATGCATAAAATTTACATAAGTGGATAATAAAATTGAGAGATTGTCCACTTCATATTGATTAATAAAACTCTCATAACAAAAACAAGTAAAAAAAAAAGATTCCAAAGTGACAATTATGTATAAAAAGATTTGCATGATAATCATTACATTTTTCCACAATTAAGAAAAATGTTTGATAGCAAGCAAGTTCATTGAACGTTAGGGACATTGAGATGTAAGGATAGCAAAATAAAAAAAAGTTACATTGTTTTAATGTAACAAAAGCATTAAAACAATGAACTTTGTTAAAATGAAATCGATAAGATATAAGTTAAATTGTAGGGAATACTATAACATGGTTAGACTTGCAGGCATTTATTTAAGAAAAATGAGTTAAGTCATACTTTTATTATATATTTATATTTATTCAAAGTGTGTTATGACATAAACACAAGTTAACATTTGTTTTCTTTGCAGGACTGGATTTGTATATATAATAATGGAATGCAACTCTGGTCTATCTATTAACGCTGAATGGTAAATGTGTGGTAAATGGTAAATTTGCTCTAAATTTGTAAAATTAAAATTAAGTTTTTTTTTAGCAAAATAGTTAAGCTTCTCTTTTTAGAAAATAATTTTAAAATGTTTACACTAAATAAGTGTAATAAGAGTAACAAGTAATTTTTGTATTACTAAATAATGACTAATTTAGCATATTAATTTTGCCTAATGCAATATTTTATATGAAATTCTAAATTTACCCAATTTTTTTCAGTTTGCTTGCTATTTATTTCACATTTATCGTACATTTTTATCCTCGGTCTCCATAAACACACCACCACTCTGTTTACTACTACTAATTGGACTCCTTGTAAAATAGTTTTGCTAACTACCAACAAACACTTAAGTATGTAGTTAGTAGCTGCAGTGTCACAACATTTCCTTAACCCTGAATTACACATACTATAAATAAATTATTTAAATTTTTGTCTAGTATCTACTTTTATGTAAGTATGCCTTTCAAAACACCTTCTTTGTTTAGCATAGATACCAACCTATTCCTATTACTATATAGACACAATGAAAGGGATTTATGCTAAGTAAAAAAAAAAAACACTTAAGTAGCAGGCAGCAATGCCACAATATATCGTTGCATACAAAATAAGTTAAAAACCAAATTGTACCTTTAAGCTGTTTTATATTTTAATTGTATGTACTCAACAACTTGGTGTAAACTCTTCTTGTGTGTGTTTTTGGTTTTTTTTTTCTGTCAAACAAACTTGAGTTGATTTTATGAAATGATAATTTTATTTTACACCATTTCCATTAAAACGTATGAAAGTGTTGGCCTGACAAGGAAGCGGAATTTTCAAACAATCATGAATTGAATTTCGAAATTGTAAAACCACTTATGCATAAATTCTATTATACACCATTTCCATTTAACTTGAAAACACACCTGTAATCTATTTTCAAATAAGCTTAAGAATTTTGATTTCTACATTTGTAAATTAAAAATCAAATCTGCCACTTATTTACGATATTTTAAAAAATAAACTTAAACTCCTAAACTAACTAAGAAATACTTCAAAATTCTCCGTTTTTCCTTCACCCTTTTACCATATCTCGGTAACCTCAAACTTTTGCAAAATTCTCTTTCGACTATCATCGGTCGGTCGGATTATTTTCATTGGTTTCATCAATACCGCCTCTATGAAGGACTTGTGATATTTTATTTGCGGTATAGAAGGTGAAATTAAGCTGTCTAACTCAGACTCTGAATCGAAATCATCTTTGTCCGCCTTTTTCCCATTGAGATTTGAAGCATTCTCGGTTAAATTGGGCGATAAAATAGAAGGAGAATCATCGAAATTTTCCAAAGATTTATTACGCAAATATGATGAATCCATGGAAATGGTGGACAAAGAGAATTCATCGACTAAACGTTCAAAAGATTTGGCAATTTTCCTAGAGGCCGGCTGATTGCCAGACATAGGAGTTGCAGCAGTATTTTGGGGCGTTGAGGTTAGATTGGGTTGTGGAGTTGTATCGTCAAACACATTATGCAACATATTTTTAACCTTTGTTCGAGGCAGTGATTGGAAATGATGTGGACTAGGTGTAGCCACTAGAAGAGTGGGGGTATCATTGTAGACATTGTGATTTTCTTTGTTCATTTCTAATTTCAAATCATCGTTTGCCAGTCTATAGCTGTTGTTACGCTTCAAAGGCATATGTTTGTTAGAGAGTGAGGGGGAGTGAGGTGAGGGTGGTGGGGGTATGGGGGTTGTTAGCGTCTTTAAATGCGTTTTTGCATTGTTTGGGGAGTTTAGTATTTTGTCGTTCGTCGTTGCTTGTTTGAGATTCGTTTTTGGGTCATCGTTATATTGAATCGATTTTTCTGTGTTGTGTGGAGTTGATGTTGTTGTTATTGTTATTGTTGAAAAGGGGGGTTCATTTACAAATACATCGTCGTTGTTGTCATTGTCGTCGTCGTTGTCATACAGTGGATTCACATCCACTTGGGGCGGAAGTGCATTATTCGCAGCTGTTTGTTTGTGTTTGAAATTTTGGTATTTTAAGTCTCTAGGTGGTAAAGGTGGTGGAAAAGTTAAAGGAGTAGATATTGTTGTTGGGGTTGGAGTTGGATTTTTAGATGCGGATGTTGTTTCTAATGATTTTTCATTTTCAACTTTTCTTTCTTGGCTTTCGGTTTCTTTGTTTAAAACATTTTTCACATTTCGAAATGAATTTAAAGAATTTATTTGAGCTTCATTCATGCAACATGATGATGTTAGTTTATTTAAATCGTTGGTGGTTTTGTTAATTTGTATAATATTATTTACATGTTCTAGGTGTAGTGTGATGGAAGAGGGGGGTTCTGGGATTGTTGTGGATGTTATAATACTTAGAGGTTTATAAAGCTTACCTTCGTCATCTTTGGATGAGCCACTTTGTGTAGTGGTTGTTGTGGATGATGATAATGATGAGGATGTCGTTGATGATATGGTGGAGCCAGTACTTGAAGCTGTCGATTTAGTTGATGGTGAATGCATAGACTGTTGATGGAAATAGGGATTAGTGCCATTGGCCATTAAGTGTTTGGTATTGTTGGCACTGGAGGTGCTGTTGCCAGTGTCTTTGTTGTAGACCGCATATTGGGAAGTCATATAAAAACCGGACATTTCGTTGGCAGTGTTTTGTTGCTGTAGCTGTTGCTGTTGCAGTTCTACCGGTGTAGAGGGCAGTGGTCTTTGGAGATGCGATTTATTTATGATGGGCCGGACATTGGCAATTTTTCGTGGATTTGCATTGCTTTTGTTGAGTAAAAGTAATTTTGCGGCTGGATTAACACTTTCACTTGTCGTATTGCGTACTGTAGTATCGATACTTTCGTTTTCTACTTCCTTATAGTCGTGGTCGTCGTCGATGTTGTCTACGGTGTCTTGTTGCCGTTTAACATACGGACCCGGTGCGAATGTTGTGTGCGCGCCTTTACGTCGTTTCAAACTATCGGAATCATAGATTGGTTTGCCTTGTGCATTCAAACGAACTCTCGCTCCTTTATGGGGTGAAACGTGCGGCGAAGAGGCTGCAGACGATGGTGGTGTGTTTTGCAAATAACTGAGAGCATGTGTTGAAGCAGATGCTGCAATTTCTGAACGCAATTCATTTATTTCAGCATACATGGGTATAGACGCTGCTGCCGCTCTTGTTGTTGTTGTTGTTGTGGCAGCGTTTGTCATTGTTGGCAAATTGTTTTGTTTTACTTCCTCAATAAATTGCGATTCTGCGCCCTGTTTGTTTCTTTGTTCTTGCAATTGTGTCTCTCTGTTAAAACTACCCTTCTCACTTTTACTACTCACCATCTGAGATTCCTTAGCATAAGCTTTTTGTATGTTTCTTGGCAGCTCATTCAATGAAACGTACTCTGTAGGTTTTGGCAATCTATTCAACACATTGTTGGAGTAATAAATACCCAGGCCAGTGTTGGCAGAAGCTTTGGGCATGTTGTGAGCAGATTGTAAAGCTTTCTTATTGTTATTGCTAACATCAGCCGAAATGTAGACATATTCACCGGCCATATCATAAAGCTCATCGTCGTTGATAACAGTAAGCTCTCGAGAAGGTAAAGCTTTTGATTGTGATTTTCTAATATTGGGCAAAACAACTTTAAGTTTGTGCATTAGCGACATTCCATTGGTGGAAGCTTTAACATGATTCAAATTATTGTCGACTTCCTGTAGAGAACGTTTTTCATCTTCTTCGATGTCAGTTAAATCTTTGAAACTGTCTTCAGTTAGCGTCTTATTAAGCTCATCTTCGTCGTCATCGTCATGGCAGTTGTCTTGCTCCTCAAGGGCTTGATTCTCATCGTCACTAGTAGAGGGCGTTATTATACACATTGAGGGAATACGTTTGGCATTTAAGGCCGTTTTCTGTCTCATGCGTTCTATACGCTCTACACCCTCTAGATCAGAACTTTCCGAATATTCAATTTCATTTGAGCTCGAGGGCGGTAAAGGTAAAGCCTGGCGCTTTTTAATTTCTTCGCTATAGTTGAATTCTTCTTCTTGGGATTCGGGTGTATCTATATTTTGCATATTCTCACTCATTTCATCAGAGCAAGTCGTCAGCTTAAGAGAAGCATTGACATTTCGTTTAATGGTACCGGTTCTTTCTAAGGTACTGCCGATAGTACTGCTTGATATACTGCGTTCGAGTGTGGAAGTTGAGGCTGTACTGTGTCTAAGGGAACTAATACGTTCGGGAACTTCGGGACCACAACTGGCCAAGCTGTTGTTGAGGCTGGACTGTTCTGCACCACTATTGTGAGCCATTAAGGTGGTGCAAACTGTACCAGCTGAACTGGTGGTGGTTGAGGTAGAACCTCTACCAAATAATTCATATTCATTCTCGGCCATTAAGGTTTGTTGCGAATTATTGTTATAGGATAATTGTGATTGGCCAAATGAAGCGTTAAAGGGCTGACCTCCAATCTGGAAATTGCTCATATTAAATTCTTCTTCTTTCAATGTTCTTAGACCACTGTCCATGTGGAAGGAGGTGTAATAGCCCTCGGTATCGCAGGAATAAGCTGAGCTGGTTTCATCGTCCAAATGATTGGGATAGGTGCCTTCCATGTTGTTGGCATTTATTTGCAAATCCGGAGTAGCAGTTCCCTCACTTGTTACACTTGACGAAGCGGATGTATTGAAGAATCTTCTGCGACTTAACATGGAGGAAGGTGGCGCCGAACCATTATGAAAACTCGACACATTTAATGAAGTATTCGAAGCACTCGATTTGGGCTGTAATGTTATCTCACTGCCTATGGAGGCGCGACCGGACTCAGAGCTGGCACTCCAATTGCCACTGCTCGAATGGGGTTGGTCATCTTTGTTGCCCAAACCATTAATGCGCCTCTGGCGATTCAAAGAAGAAGTATCTCTCAGCTTTACATTCGCACATACCGAATTCAAGTGAAGTTTTCCTCTCAAGTGGCCCGAACTGCTAACACTCATCGATTTCTCGGACGACGAATACGAAGGTTTTCGTTCATGCGAAAACCGACTTTCGTTCGTACGTTGTGTTATCAAATCATGTACCCGACAATCCTCATCGACATCTGTACCCGATTTCTCACCTATCTTGGCTGTGGACGAGGTCTTATTCGACAATCCACTAGCCGAACCCGAAGCTGAACATATCTCTGCTTTCTCCGTTGAAGAATTATGCGAACTTGTACCCGAAGTATTTAAATCGTTACTGCAACCACTACTATCGATGGTGGATAGTGTAGAAGTATGTTGCGGCGTTAACTCTCCATTATTTCTTTGCATGAACTTGAAACGATTGCGGCCCCATTGTTTGAGTGAGTTGAGACGGGTGAGTGTATTCTTACCCTTATCATATGGCAAGGCAACAGATTCTTTTTTTAATATATCGCTCGACTTGCTGCGACCAAATTTCTTCGATGTTGTTCCCAAGCGACTGCGTTCATCCCCATTTCCATCATCAGCCGAAGCTAAAGCATTTTTAAGCTCGCCACTAGTAGCCGTCGAATCGCTAAAGTTAGTTAATAAGTTTTTGTGGATTTTTTTTTTCGATTTCGATTTTATGTGTTTTTTTTATTTGAGCATTAAATCAAATTCATGGTTTGATTAGGGATATTATCGAAAATTAAGAAATTTACAAATCATAAGATTTTGGATAAATTTTGATACAATGGGATTGATTTTTTTTTTTTTGGGGGGGGCAAGGAATGGGAGAGAAATGAAAAAAAAGAAGAAAAACAAAATGTTTTAAGGTTAGTTTTTAAGTTAAATAAAATGAACATGATAAAAAAATAATAATAATAATATACATATATAAACAAATTATGAGTAATGAGCGAATGGAATAAATAAATCAGAAATAGCAAAATAAATAAATGTTTGTGTAAAAGTATGTTCTAATGAGTGAAAGTTTAAAAACATGATGTGGGAAATAGTAGTAAAGAAAAGGCTAATTAGCATTTAATGACAATTAAAAAGGTATCTAAAACTTAAGAATATATTTCTAAGAAATTTTTCCTGACTGTGTTTTCTTTCAAAGGAATTTTTAACATGATTGAAATTATAGTATACAAAGAAAATAGTTTGACTTCTTCGAGGTCCATTAAATCTTGGAAAGTGTCTTTCTATTAGCGTCTTATTAAACTTGACTTTTTCGCCATAGTCCTGAACGCTGTTTTATTTCCTTAGCTTATTTTACAGGTAATTTTAGAAAGAATTCACTCATTCTTGAAAGAACTGAATAACTTAATTATATAATGAATGAATTCAATACGATTGAAGAACAAAGAAATAATCCTATGAATAATTTTGTAATGAACTCTTTAATGGAATGGTTAAGAGATAAAATTGTATTTCATGTTGTAAATTGAATTAAGAAACAGTTCTTTTAAACATTTTTGACATTAATACAAAACTGCAAAGTAGAGTACCTTTTTAAATCATCACTTAAATTATAAATTTTGTAAAGAGAAACATGTAACTATAAATAAGAATGTTAAAAATAGAAAAGAGATAAAACTGTTAATTAGGATAGAGTTAGCGATAGATAAATAAGTAAAATGAATGACAGAAGAAAATGAAAAGCAGTAAGAAAAATATATGAAATTAATTTGAATAAAAATATATAAACAAATTTAGATAATGAGAAACTAAAAGCGTAAGTATAAATGTGTTTAGGAATAAATAGATTTCAGTATTACAATTATTTAACTAAATAAAAAATATAATAACTTTTTATTTGACTATAAAAACAAATTCAATTTTTTTTTTTTTTGAAGCAGCCTACAAATTATTGTGATTTTTTCTCTAAATACTTTCTTTGGATTTAATTAAAATGAGTTGTTAACTCCTCTCAAATCATTAAAATATTTGGAATATTAATGATGTTTAACAGACATATGGAACATTTCTAAACACCACAAGTCCAAATGTTTTAGTTTTTTTTTTTTTTTTTTTTTGTTTAGATTGTTATTATAAAAAGTGGAGCATTTTCAAGTGTTTTCCCTTGTTTATATTTCAAATAAATTCCATATTACAATTAGACGCATCAATTTCCCCTTGTTTTATGTGATAATGCTTTTCAAATCACAGATTATCATTTAAAATAATTTGAGTTTCTCCGTCTGTGTAGTCATAAAACTATGAAAAGTTTTAGTATTTTCTGATGATCATGTTGTTTGTGTTGTTATTGTTAAAGAAATTAATTAAAACCACAAATACTTGTACAAAAAAAAAAACAATTATTTGATTATTTTGTTAAAGATTACAAAACATATTTTTTTATTTAAAATCTAAATAAATTTTCAATTTTAATGATTGAAAAATATTCACTCTTAATAACAAGAGGAGGATGTTTGTTTTGCTTGCATATGTTTACATTTCTAATTAATTTGAAGAGAGAAAGAGAGATGCAATTAATGGTTTCTAACCTCTCACTTGTAAGTGTTCTTTTGTTTTGATAATATTTTCTTGGGAATTTTATTTTTTTTATTAAACCAAATATAATTTATGTGTTTTTTTAATAGTTTATTTAAATTGAGGATTATTAGTTGTTTGGTATGATTTTTTAATGATAATTATACTAATTATAAACAATACAACAAACTCCAACTGTTTCATAACCAGAAACATTTTTGTTAATATAATTTACTCATATTATTTGCATAAAGAAAGGAGAATTTTTCAAAATTCGAAATGAAAACTTTGTGTTGAACTGCCAATTCACCCTTAACCATAAGAACCTGTGCTATTGAACAAGTTATTTAAATTGTTTATAACATAAAATTATACATTACAAACAAGTCACTACTGATCGTTGCCAGCAAAAAATATGACTATAATAAACAAAGTAAATAAAAAAAATGAAATAAACTACAAAACTTTTGCAACATGTTGCCATAAAATGCTACTGGCGACCAGAAACAAAAAATAAACTAAATTATGTTTTGCTTTTATATAAAAAAAAAACAGACGCAATATGCATGTTGCATAAGTTAAAATGACAAAAAAAAAAAAACATAAATTCATTGTTCATGAAATTACTGCAGTCATTCTATCTCTTTTACCCAAAAAATACATGTGAAATAACCCAGCAATACTTCAAATAAGATATATTTACTGAAAATTCTAAATTTTTTAGTTCTATAAATTTTAGTAATAAAATATATTGTTATCAACATAAAAACTATTTAAGATTACAAAGAATATGTAATTTTTAATGCATATATTGTTAACGAATTTTGAAATATGATGTTGGGTTCATTAACCAGACAGTATTGCCAAAATTTGCAACCATGAAAAGGTACTAAAAGAAACTTCAGCCTTTCCTTTTATGCCTAGTCGTAGTGTGTTGTTGGAAATGTTGTGCAGAAATAAAGAGAGAGAAAAATAACGGTTAAAATGATTTATGTTTATGTCCTGGGTATTTTGTGTACACACAATGGTTTACCCAAATGTATGCAATGAAAAACTTTTCAATGGCACACAGATAAAAATATCAGCCAAATAAAATAAGGACAGGCTTTAAGGAGAAGATCTCCTAGTGAAATATTTACACATTTTTCGTTCTAAAATCATAAAAAATCGATGGCTGTAGTAATTTTTTTTTATAATCAATTGAAGCAAAGAATGTTTGTTATTTTCATACAATGATATAAAAAAAGTGGTTATTAAGAAATCAAAGCCGTAAACCACAAGTAAATTGACGTCGAAAGATTGCCTATGAAGTCTACCTATCTACTTAACAATGTAAACGTCTTACTTGGGGTCGATACATAGAAGCAAAAGGGCTTAATCTGAAACTTTAATCTTCTCTGGTAAATGAAAGAGCAAATCTTGTATAATACTGTTTAAATCAATTTCAACATGCAGAATCTAATTATGTGGAACGGAAAGTTATAGCAGTATTAATCTTATACAGATCAAAATATCAATCAATTGGGTCGTGAGCATCATTGTATATAAGAAATTACAACATCCATAGGGAAACTAGTCGTAAGATTACTTAAAAAAAAACTACAAGGGTTTGAGTTCATGTGGCTCTAAATCGAGAAAAAATAATGTAAGGTGTAGGCAGTAATGCTGGATGCTACAAACAAGTACAACGTATAAGAAATCTATTACACATCCGAGATTTAACCCCTTCCGACTATTTCTATCACTGGGATGAAGGGAAATTAGCTTTAACACAGTTCTGTCAGCCACTAAAATGGGAAAACAATTAACGGCGAATATTATTGCTTCATTTCGAACCGTTTCGAAAATCTGGTTTCAATGACCACGTATGTGATCGCATGTTCAAACATTGGTCATGATCAGAAACAGTTAAAAAACTAAATATCGAGAACTTATGGCTCCAAGGTATTGTCTTATCAATCATGATAATTTTTTTAAATTAAAATAGTACTTATTTACACATTCATGCCTAATATATTAATAATGCGATACTTTTCAGATTCGAAGCAGTATTTGATAGTTCTTTTTGACAACAGATTATATGGCGAATGTTTATAGAGACATCCAAGTTGATATTGATTGCTAAATTCGGACAAGCTTTTAGCCGACAAATATTTTTCACATGGCTAAATGGCCTAAATCTTGTTATAAAATATACGATTTTACTCTAAAACCATTAAATATTTTATAAACTCCTTTTGAATAGAAGCAAATTAATTAATTAAATACATTTATTTATTTCAATTTATTTTTATTCATAATCTATAAGCCTATAAATCTTACTGGCCTACCTAAATAAAAGCGTAAGGCGGAACGTTTCTTTACGCTTAGCTTTAACGCTGAAATGTCATACCTAAATAGAAGCGCCAACGCTACGTCAAACAATAAAAACAAGGTTATCAAAAAAATTAATATAACAACCCGGATTATTTAAACAATAAAGTACATTGCAGTATTGGTGTTTCTGATTTTTGTTTCGTGATTTGTAAACTAAAATTTTATCAAAGAAACTAAATATTAAAGTTTAAAAAATGTGTTTCTTGCATATTTGTTTCTCCTTTTGTATGTATGTGTTTACATTTGTTGTGTTTTGCAACTAACTTCACTATTAAACGCGCTGTCAAAATCGGATTTTCCAATTGCAAAGCGTTGCCGTCGCGTTATTTCGGTATGCTGCATACAAATTGTATGGGCATGAGAATTTTTGACAAGTAAAAAACGCCTTACGCTCCAATTTAGGTATGCGTGTTACAGATATGAAACAAATGACAGTTGGCAAAAAATTAATATCGAACCGTATGGTTATTTTGACGTTCTACAGCCACTTTTCAATGTCACACTCGTTGCCTATTGAAAATTTTATTTTTTACTCTCGCTCTGCAAACTACAACCATTGAAATGTGGTTGTAGAACTTCAAAATAACCATACGGCTCGATATTAATATTTTTACAACTATCATTTGTTTCATATCTATAATAATCTGCGGACACAACGTTGTAAACCTATCACAGTTGCAACCCTATCACAGTTGCAAATATTATGTAGTTTAAAAGTGAATGGTTGCATTTTGATTAGAAATGTAGCGGTATTTAATCATCTTTTTAACTACAATATAATGGTAGATTTTTAAGTTAATAAATGTCTATATTTCTACTAAATTGAGAGGCCCTACCAACTTTTTATTTATTATGAAGGATTATCAAAAATTAGTTTTAATTTATTTATTTACCTTTATCTTTGGTTTTAAGTAGCGTACCTTCCCTTAACACAAATATTGTTAAGAATATGATGACAAGTAATACTGAAATCTTGTTTTTTTATTTTTTGTTATATAGTCTAAATAATTTTTTTGTCTAAAGGCCTAAAAAAACTTGACATGATTTATAATGATGAGGATTTGTTGTTTTTTTTTTTAACAAAAAATGCATGAATATTTATATAATAAAAAATTTTAAATAAAATTAAACTTTCAATATTAATGGGCAATAAAATTCGTGATAGTATTAAGCAAATATGGTGATAAACAAAAGTTTACAAGGACTTAAGGTTTCAGCAAGAAAAATTAAGGTAAACAAACTGTTGATGAATTATTATAAATTTTTAAATAATTTACAAAGTTAGTTGTTAAGTTATTTAATAAAATTATAAAACAAATTAACATTATTATAAAAGCTGATATTTTTTAATATTTTTTCAGGGCTTTTGGCAAATTATTGTTAAGAAAAAATATTAAATAAATTTTAATATAATTTTTATGCATTCATAAATATTAACTAAACATTCATTAAACATAAATATGTATATACATTTTAACTAAAAGGAAACAAATTTCATGCTGTGCTGAAAAAATAAAAACGTTTTAACGTTTTTTTCTTTGGCGTTTGTGTTTGTTTTCATAACATTCTTGCAAACAAAATCACAACATTGACATTTAACTATTGTAAATAAAACAAAATGCTAAAAAAATTGTTAAAAGTGTAATAAAAAAACAAATATTTTTAACATTTAATTTTTCATTTTGCATACCAATAAGAAACTTAGGTATTCCAAAAACAGCATAACAAATGCTTAAAAAAAGAAGGTAATAAGAAAAAATCACAATAATTTCTAGGTACAAATAAAATGGAAATAAAAGAAACATTTAAATATTGAACTATAAAATAAGTAAAAATACATAATAAGTTATATTATAGTATTGATTTTTAAACAAATTTAACAAGAAATTTCAAGAATGTTGAATCGTTATTAATAAAAGTAATAAAGGGAATATTTAAAAATATATTTATGTTAATATATCATGTCGGACATGAGCTTTATATTCTATAGAAACTCAGGTCAGACACGAGCTTTTATTTTATAGAAACTCAGGCCGTACATGAGCTCCTATTGCATAGAAATTCAGGTCAGAAATAAGCTTATATTCTATAAAAACTCAAGCCATCAATTCCATAGAAATTCAGGCCAGACATGAGCTTCTCTTCTACAGAACGAAGTTTTATTTTTCGAGCGATATTTTAAATAAATGTAATTGAAAGTAAATACATTTTATTTGAAGACTTAATTGGACAATTAAATATCGTATAAACTCAAATTATTATTAAAATTAGCCTGTATAAATTTTGTCTGCTTAAAGCTCCGTTCAATATTTTTGAAATTTCTACTAAAATTGCTTAAAAATCATAATATTACTTAAAAAAATTATATAAAAAACATTAAAATAAATGCAATACAGCAAAATCTAATTAACATTAACAAAAAACTTTAAATATCAAGAACTTTTGAAGGATATAAAGCATTTTACTTTTGCTAAAGTTGAAATTTTAACAATTTAATTTGTATTCTTAACTTTTTTACTGACTAAAAATCTTAATCTTTAATAATACTACTATAAATTAAGTAAATAGATCTAAATCAAAAAACTTACCCATTTGCTGCATCCTGTATTTCCTTTTGATCTATGCCCGCTATAGTGTTTCTTCGTTTGCCGCGTGCCTTGCGTGATCTTGAACGTCTTGAGACAGTTTGCACATCCTCGTTCAGATTGTTCGTATCGGGCATGTGGGTAAAGACACCAGTGGTTGATTTGCGAGCCATGCACATGCGTTGAAAACGTTTACCAGATGTATCAACAGATATGACTTCGGCAGGATATCTGAAAAATAAAACAATTAAAAAAAAAATTCGAATTAAATATCTTAAAATAATTTCTCTTCCAAATCCTCATTTTTTATTACTTATTGGCTAAAATTTTCCCAAAATTATTTGTTTTGAAAAAACCATCAAAGATGGTATGCTTTTAACAGCAATATTTATTTATAACTAGCTTGACCCGGTGCGCTTCGCTACCCCTGTCGTAGTAAGAAAAATATGTAAGGATTTTATTTAAAAAAATCGGTTTTCCCCTGTTTATCCCTTTCTGGTCCAAGTATTGAAAAAAAAGCTATAGCCTATTGACGCTTCCAAGTAAGGATCTATCTACGTTCCAAATTTCAATAAAATCAGTTCAGCCGTTTAGGTGTGATGCTCAAACAAACAAACTTACACAGACATTTATATATTTATATAGATTACGAAAAATTCCGATTATACATAATTAATATTTTTTAAGGACTTTTCAGTCTGCCTCCAACAGCCCTTAAATGTCAGCGGTAATTTTAAAAGTATCTCCATAAAATAGCCCCCATTTACACATTATTGGTTTTAGTAATAAATCTATTTACATGCCATTTTTTCTAAAATAACAATTAGTTGACCCCAATTACAACACTGTTTTAAACAAACATCTTTATTTAATGGCCATTCTAAACACAAAATTACATTTTTATGACCCTCCCTAAATAATAAAATCAAAGTTTTATATATGTACTTAAATAAACAAATCAGGGATTAAATAAAAATTACGGTAGTTAAATTAACCAACATTGCTTTTTTTTATAATGACTTGACACGATGATGATCAACATCGTGACTTTGAAAATTAAATAAAAATAAAAACAAGAAAAACCACTGTAATTTACTCTTTACTACTCCTTGTGTGAGCAAGTTCATACATAATATGTATGTATATAAAAAGAGCAACAAAAATGGGATGTAAACAAAACAGGAATGGAAAATTTATGTTTAGCTGGGTAACAAAATAATATTCAAATACATAATACTTTTTACAACCAAATATTTTAATTAAGTCATTTTTATACCCTTCACCTTCGTGAGAAGGGTATATATAAGTTTGTCATTCCGTTTGTAATTTCCACAATACAATTTTCCGACCCTATAAAGTATATATATTCTTGATCCTTATGGATAGCGGAGTCGATTTAGCCATGTCCGCCTGTCTGTCTGTTGAAATCAATTTTCTGAAGACCCCAGATATCTTCTGGATCCAAATCTTCAATAATTCTGTCAGGCATGCTTTCGAGAAGTTTCCTATTTAAAATCAGAAAAATCCGTCCATAAATAACGGAGATATGAGCAAAAATCCGAGACAACCTCTATTTTTGGCCTATTTTTCTTCTATATTTCGATTACTAAGTCATAAATATAGACAATATGGATATCTAATGTTAGATATTTCAAAGTCCATTGCAACGACGTATATAAGGCTATAGTAAGTTGGACCTACAATGGGTCAAAATCGGGAAAAATATTTTTTATTCCGAATTTTTTTTCACAAAAAATATTTTTTTTGTCATACATTTTTTTCACTAATAAATTAAAAAAATAAATTAAAAAAAAAAATTGGAAAAAACTTAAAAAAAAAAATTAAAAACTTTTTTTTTTAATTTTATTTTAAAGTATAATTTGGTGAAGGGTATATAAGATTCGGCACAGCCGAATATAGCTCTCTTACTTGTTATATTATAAGTATATACTAGTTTTGTTATAGAAAATACTTTATACACAAGATTTTCTGTGGAAATATACTGTTATACACAAGATTTTGTATAAAAAATACTGTTGCACACAATAGTGTCTATTAAAAATACAGCTATATTCAAGATGTTGTATAGAAAATACTGTTATACACAAGATTTTCTATAGAAAGGGCAGATATACACACGATTTTCTATAGAAAATACTGTAATGCTCAAGATTTTATATAGAAAATAATGTTATACACAAGATTTTATATAGAAAACTCTGTTATAGGCAAGAAAAATCTGTTATACACAAGGTTTTCTACAGAAAAACATGTTACACACAAGGTTTTCTACAGAAAAACATGTTAAACACAAGGTTTTTTATAGAAAATCGTGTGTGTAACTGTTATACTCAAGATTTTCTATAGAAAATACAGCTATACACGAAATATTCTATAGAAAATACTATTACTGTAACAGAAAATTATTCCACGTCTATAGGAATACGTAAATTTGCTCTGTTAAATAAAATACAGAAAATTGTTTAAAAGTATCAAATGAGTTGCCGGAGTTCTTCGGTACTTTTGAATATGAAATAGAAACAACAAAAAAGTACGATCGTATCAACTTTCCATCCCTGCTTTAAACCAACACATATCTATTATTCTAAGTGCAAATGGTAGTAATAAATAGTTGTACTATATAATGCAACCATGGGGTTTGGTTAGCTAATAATAACGCCTAAGAATGCAATTAACCTTAAAGGTTAACTTAACTGACAAAAACAGCAAGAACACCATTAACTAACAGACAACAATAACACAACTATGTATTAAAAAGAACCTCAAAATAACTAAAATAACACTTACAAAAACAATCTTCCTTTAGGCTTTTTTTTTTTTGTTTCTATAACACCTTGAAAAAAAAAACTTTGTTGTTTATTGTAATGTTTTTATTTTATTATTATTGCTATTACTATATATACGAATAGTTTTTGTTGTTCTAGCTTTGATTTTATAGTTTTCTTTAATGTAATAAGTTTTCTAACCAAAACCATTTAATTTCATAAAAGAAAAATTAAGAACGTTACCACAAAAAATAAGAAACACTATTTATTGGTTTTATTAGCTGAAACCGCGCCTTTTGATCTACTGTGTAAAAAAGAATTGAAAGAACATTTGTATGATTACACTGATTTCCAGGGGAATTTCAAATTAGTTTTTGATAATAAAACATAACAAATACAACTCTATTAATGTGTCTTTCTTTTATATAAAAAAAACCGCTGCCGTTTGTACTGTGTTTTAAGTAAGTAAGACAAACCTTTAGGCATACACTTGAAAAAATTTATTATATTTAAAAACACATAAAAATTGGAACCAACAAATAAATGCTATGCAACTCTTTTTCTATGAAAACCACAAATTAACATGCTTGAATACTTGGTAAATAAATAACAATTTAACAAAATAAAAAAAGTAAAAAAATTTACATAAAAACCATGTATGAAATGTACCAGGTTTTTATGTAAAATAAAACAAAAACAACAACAAAATTTTAAAGGGCCTGTATGCAAATTAGTTTGAAGTGATTTGCCACAACATATCGCCCAAACGCTGGAGAGGCAATTTCGTTTAAAATTAATAGTTTTTTGTGTACTCCTATATAAATCATGCTAAAGTTTATTATAAATATAAAGTATTATGACAAAATCATGTTCATGGTTGACTACTTTTTAAAATGTAAATTTGTATGTAATATAGTAAAAAAAAAACAAAACAAAAAAACAAATGCCGTTGAGAAAACTTACCTTAATGCTATAATTTTACATTGTTCTTCGGGTGAGGGCAGTCGATGATTTAAAGGCACATCTTTATTGATATCATTAGGAATTTGACTGTTATCTATAGTGTTACTAACATTAATGGAATATAATGCATCTACAGCATCAGCTGATAGAACGGACGGAGAAAGGGCTGGTGTTAAAATGCCATTATCGCCAATACACACCGAGGTACTGATCGATGTATCGACATGGTGCATACAATCGGGTGTAACGGTAACATCACCCAGGGCTTCCGAAGAGGTCCATTTGCGTAAATCATCAATGGCGGCGGGCTATAAAAAAAAAGAAATGAAACTTAATAAATTATACATTGATAATTAATATCATTTATTGTACATTCTTACTGCTGAATAATTAAACTTTTAATATCATTCTTTTAAGCTAATCAAATTTATTTTATAAAATTATATTCCTTCTACTTGTCGTCCCAAATGTAGGTTATTAATTTATAAATTATTTGATTTTTATACATATAAATGACTCGTAATTCTACTTTTTATGGCAAAACATGGACTTTTGCAGCCCAATGGCATCAACTATTAAATATAAACAATTGATATGAAATTAAACAAATCGATTGAAAAAATTTATTTTGGGTATAAATTTCATTATATTTATTGAAAAATTTAATATAAATTGTTTGTAAATGACCCAAAAACTGCTCAATCGTTTATTTTTATGATTTTAAACAGTACTATGTTGGCTGATACAACCTTAAATAAAACTCCTATAATAACTTACATGATTTTATTAATATTTCGCGAATTCTGTTCACAGAGTTTTCTTGAAGTTATGTTATACATATGTATGTATGCATTTTCCTTGATCCATTGCTTATAAACACATACAATAATGATATAAGTGCATCCCAGCAGTTCTAGGAGACAGTCCCGAACTAGTGATTTTACCCATCATTTAGGGTGGGAACTAGTTACTTCAATAGCTACGTGACTAGTTATTTTATTATTGACTACAATGAGACTGTCTAATAGCTGGTCCAAAGTAGTCAGCTGGTTAAATAACGTCAATTTCCTTACTAGCTACCTAACTGGTGACTTGATCAGCTACATAATTAGTTATTTTATTTGACCTCAAATAGTCAGATAAAATACATATCATAGGCAGTCCAATAAACGATAGCTTGTAAACAACACTTTCTTCGACAACACTCCAGTGTATTGCTTCTGGTGGGTAAAATAACTACTGTCTAAAATGCAGTACAAAATAAACGTTTAAAGTGACTTCACTATAGGTTACTAAGAGACACTAAAGTGACTATTGACTTCATGCTATGTTACATGGGATATCAGTATACTTAAGCAAAAATAAAAATTAACTGTATGAGAATTATATCAACACAATTTGCATAAAACCAGTTTGAACGAATTATCACACAACACGTTTAAAGTGACTACACTCCAGATTACTTAGATACACTTAAGTGACAATTGTCTTCACGCTAGATTACATGGGATGTATAAAGTAATCAATTGTCTTCCCTCTGCACTACAAAGAGCACATACGTGTCAAATGACCAAAATATATAAATTGGAGTCTGCCAAGTGATAAGACATTTGTGACGATTACTGTCTATAAGGGATACATTTAAACTGCTGGGATGCCATCAATTTTGTCAATACATATATCTTTGTAACACCTGACCCTAATTACGGATATGCATGAGAACATGTGTGAAAAGCACTTTAATATTGAGCCTAAAAGTGTGCCATTAATTTTCATTTCAAAGACATGACAAAATAAATTTTTAGACTTCTAATATTTTTAAGTAAATTATATTTAAGATTGTGCAAATGTATGCAATAATATTGAAAAAATCTAAATTAATTCTTCTATTGTAAAGAGGCCAATATTATAGCGACTTTTTTTGAAAATAATTTAACACAATCTTACTTCAATCTAAGCAATTTGTTTTCCATAGAAAAATTTATATAATTGACCAATTTTTTATAGAAAATTCTCACAATCTAAGAGATTTTTTATATAGAAAATTTGCTTTAAATGTTTTTCTATAGAAAAATTATCGAAATTGAGTAACTTATTCTGTAGACAAATTGTCAGAAACTCAGCAACTTTGTCTATAGAAAAGTTGTCACAATCTTAGTAATTTCTCACAATTTAAACCTTTCCATAGAAAATGTATCACAATATGTGAAATTTTTTTTTTTAGAAATCTTGTCACAATATTAAAAGCAATTTCTACAGAAAATATGTCACGGTATGAGAACATTTTTATATAGAAAATTTTTTCACAATATGAGCAAACATTTCTATAGAAAAACTGTTACAAGATAGTAAATATTTTCTATAGAAACATTTTCACACAACTTATTGACACAAGAGCAACTTTTTCTATATAATTAATAAGTATCTTTTTCTAAAAAAAATTATCTTAAAATGACTGTTTCCTTAATCTGACCTAAAAAAAATATGAGATCATCTTAAATTTTAAGTTCTCAACAAAATCACACAGAAAATTGTTTCATTCCTCATTTACAGCAAAAACTGTTCAAACAAGAAAACAGCCTTAAACTATGCCACATTTCAACTTAAATATTTTAGCCACAATGTAGGCTAAACTTAATAGACATGTTTTATTACACTGAAAAGAGTTGAACCCAAAAGTTTTTTTTTTTTTTTAACCAACTGACTCATAACATTTCATCATCACTTTTGAAATAACTAATACTTGAGTATCTGACTGCATCAACATCGTCATCATCAACAACTTCATTGCTGACCATTCAAATAAAGTGAAACTTTATTAAAAAAAATAACAATAAAACTGAAAAAAAAAACGCTCAAAATGCCTTCAAGCATTTCAACGCAAATAAAAACCATTTAAGCACGAATATTTAGTAAAATATATGTTGTGCCACCGACAAATAAAATGGCACTTCCTCACGCAAAACTCGCCGCACAATGAAAATAAAATAAATTAAAAAATAGAAAAAAAAAAAAACTAAAGTATAATAATTTGGAGTTAAAATCTACTTGGACCTACACTAAAGCAAATTTTAAATTATAGAAATTAATAAATTTTCCTTTGAACAAAAATCAATTTGTATTTTAACGATGGGGAGGGTGAATTGTGAGAATAATGGTAGACAATAATGAAAGAGCCTTACATCAACAAATTTTGTTGAGTGTCAGAAGAAAATAGTGTGGCCTACTTTAAGGTAGAAATATTTTTTTTATTAAATAGTTTGGTATTTCTCTTGATTGCTTAAAGTACGTTCAAATATTTTACGGAAAAAAGCACTTTATCAATTCCTTGTTATTTGTCATATAATACTTTTATAAGAGCAAATAACGACAAAAATATAATAATGATTGTGATATTTTCTAAACTGAAGTATGTGTATTATAATAAATATTGGTTCAATGGAATTAATAATATTGACTTTTTAGTGGTTACGTTTTTTTTATTTAAATATCCGATCAATGTGAACGTATCTTTAGTAATTCCTTTTAATTTTCTCATTTCACTACAATTTTAAAAAGTTTTGCATACTTTTAGGCCCATTATCCGTTAGTACTAAAAATGTGCCTTCTTAATTTTAGTTTATTTCTTTTCTACGTTTCTGTTGATTTCATATATGATTTTTAATCCTCTTAGTATAAAATATTAAAAAAGAGCACAAAACTAAATAAATACACAAAAAAAAAAAAAACAAAGGAAACAATAACAATTGATTGAAAAATCCTTTCAGTTTAATTAAAATTGCAAATGTACTCTCATATGTATAAAAATTTATAGAATACTCAAATAAAATACAAAAATTTTTGTTCGTTACAATATGTTTACAAAATAATAATAGTAAAAAATAAACTTTAACTTTGTTAAAGTTAACATATAACTATAGTACTTTAACTACTGACATCCACATATTTTTGTTTAAGCTTATTAGAGGCAATTGTTTGGAAAAAATACAAAGAGATTACATGCCACATACCCGTTCAACAGCAGCACTAGCACCAACCAGCCAGCCAGCCAGCATATGGTTCTTTTTATGGACGAAAACACAAATTCATGGACATTTATAAACAAAAATTTGGGTTAAATTGTGGTTTTAGTTTTGGGGTTTTAAATGATATGTGTAGCAAATAAACAGAAACTAATAAATAGCAGACAAGTTTAAGAAAATACCATTAAATGTGTATGAGTGTGTTTAATGAAGGAATAATAAATGTTGATTTTTAATTGGATTCGTTACAGGGATTTGTTGAGAGTTTTTAATAATTATTTCGATTGTTACGATTTTTTGCAGCTAAGTAATTTGGCAGCTTTAAATTATAATTAATTTTCTTATTTATATGGTAGCCTGAAGGTAGGCTACAATCTGATTAAATTTTTAAAAAATTTTCTATATAGAAAAATTGATAAATTTTCTAAGACAAATGTCTACAATTTAAGCAAAGTTGACCAATAGGAACAACTCTTTCAAAAAAGCAGGAATTCTTTTTATAGGAAAATTGGCACAATGAAGCATCTTTATCTACAGAAAAATTGTCATATTGAACCAAATTTTACTATAGAAAAGTGGAAACAATTGAAGCAATTTTTTTAAAAGGTTTTTTGTGCAAAACTTTTAATACTTTTTAAACATCCCTCGTTTTTATAAAGAACTAATTGATTCAGACATTTATATCACTTAACGAAGGTAATAAAATGAAATTCTATCTTAAGAATTCATTCATTAATTATTATTACGATTATTTTCAGTTGCCACATACGTCTGCATATTCTGAATGCAATTTCACATTAATAAAGAAAGAAAGAAAAAAAAGAAAATTTACAAAATTGAGGAAAAAAAAATTTCACCACAAATGTCGCCATTCGTTGCTCTAAAGTAAAACTATATTAAAGTGGCCCAGACGCACGTAGCAAACAAACAAAATCTGCATCATGTAGCATGTAGTAACTACACATTCGCGTACATTTTAAACACACAAAAAAAACTCAAAACCAGAATCATTTCCATAGTTGGCTTTTTAACGAGTTTATTTGATGGTGTTGCTGTCGTCGTTGTCGTCATCGTCTGCAATTTTGTAACATAAAATTACAATATCTATGTTGCTCCTTTGAGTGAGTTAGTCTGTTTCTTTTTTTTTATGGAAAATGCTGAACGTCATCATATTGGTTTGGCTGCCGAGGGAATACATTTACAGATAAATGTTGTTGTTGCTGTTGTTCTGGTTGTGGTAAACTTAACAAATGTTTTTGTAGTTATTTGCCGTTATATTTTTTACATGGATAAAGAGTAACGGAAATAAAAAATATGGATTTAAAATAAGCTATTTTATGAAAGATGACAAAAACAACATTATAATGCATACATTTACGGGATATTTCGGTTTAAAAAATATGTTGCATATCTGTTGGCATTTGCCGGCTATAAATGTATAAATCGATTAAGACTTATTACATTTGTATTAAAAAAAAAAAAACCAAAAAAAATAAAGAGCATAACATGTATTATCATAATGTAAATTTCAAATTGCTAAAAATTTAAATCAGCGCAGTGTATAAAGTATAAAGCATACATTTGGGGTAACAATGTCCCTTAGCTAGTAAAAGTAACGAAACAAACATTTGATAGTTAAAAGGAGAAATAAAACCATAATCGCCTATATAAAAAAACACATAGAAAACAAAAGTAAACAAAAACTATAGCATACAAATTGGCTACAATATCCTTAAGGAATTATTGCATTTTATTAGGGAAACTATAAACACAACACAATGTATAGTTTTTGTATAATTTTAAGATTAAAATAGTATTTTATTTATTTTAGTAGTACTGTAAAATCTGGCTTTAAGCTGCATAAAAAATAATAAGCAAGGATTATTTATATTCTTTTAAATAAAAGAAAATTAGCTGGAGTAATCATTTTATACTCTTACAAATAACCTTAGTTATTGATAACATATGGGCAATTCCATGTCATCGTACGTGACATTTGTACGCCTATAGAGTGGAATAGATTTTCCAATAATAAGAGTATCTGAAAAATAATTTGGTCTGTATGTTTCATTCCGAGGGTTCTATATTTTAAAAAAATAAAAGGTTCTTTCGAAACTTTGTTATCCAAAATATCGAGCGAAATAAGGGTATATCGTACGTGACATAAAACGGAAGTAATTTTGAGGTACATGTAGAAATATGCGAAAATTTGCGAATCGTGAGAGGTGTTATGTTTTCTTTTAATTTCTTACACTAAACGAAATATTTTTCTTTAAAATCCGTCATATTTAAATAAAAACAATCTTTGGATGATTTTATAATAAATAAAATTTAATATCGTACGTGACATACCGTAAGTGACAGATTTTTCTCTTATAATAAAACAATATATATTTTGTAAATATATGTATACAAAAACTAAAAAAATTAATAGAAAATATACATTCGGTTTCAATAAACAATTTTATAATAGCAATCAGAGTCAAATTCATTACACACTATATGCTAATTGGGAGCTTAGTTTTGACCGCAATTTTAGCCTAAAACACGCCAATTAAATTAAAAAATCAAATATAGGCAGTATAAACTATTATTTTTGCCAATAAACTGTTGTTATAAGCTTTAAATACTGACACATAGTAATATTTTAGTGTTTTCTCCTATTCAAATCATCTTGAAAAAAAGTTTCAAGGGTTTTTGGGTTTTCAGTCGTGGTAGTCATTCTTGTGGAATTGCCCATATATAAAACAGAACCATGTGTGGGGCTCTGAAAGCCACAAAAGTATAACAAAATCCAACAATATTAACAATAAACACAAACAAAACAGCCAGCTAACATAGTTTTTAATACAAAAAATATTACAACTTTGTCTTTTAGTCACAAATAGAAAAGATCCCACCAGCCATATTCAGCCCCAGCTAAAGTAGAACTACAACTATTCTTTTTTTGTTTGTTTTTGCTAAAAGCCAATAACTGTTTGTTACTAACAAATTTATTGAATGGCTTTTAGCGTTTAACCACATTCAGTCATTTATGGCCAAATCGCATACGAGTACAAGTCTGCAGAGTCTGTCTTCATTTACCAAACAGTTGCCTTACACTTACACGTTTAATATAAATTTTATATTTTAATTATAGTATTTAGTTTTTATGGACTTTTGTTATCAAATACATTAGACAAATACAATTTTATTTTACACAAACTGTCGTCATTCTTTGCCGTCTGTATGCTTAGGTCTGCTGTAAAGTATTTTCTCCAAAGATTTCCATGCTAAAGCCAAGAGGATTTTGTTGCATAAAACCACAAATGTTTGCTGTAATGCAGTGGAAGAATTAAAATTTTAATTTACTTTATTAGTGCAACAGAATTTGAAAGAACTGGAATGCAAAAATAAAATATTACGGAGATAAATATTAACAAACTAGGGCAATTAATTAAAAGTGTGAATGGAATGCTACATAAAGAAATGAATTTTATGTACGTACAAGTGTAAATAAATAACTTTATTACTATTTAATTATGTCATTTAGGCAGCAATTTCGTTGGATTTTAATTTTTTATAGACAAACATAATTGGCCACAGTTAAAACAAGTGTATCCGAATCTTATATACCCTTCGCCTTTGTTGTGGATGCATTCATTGCCCACTTTCTGCGTATAGCATCCTAAATATGTCAAGAAAACTTTTAAAAAGACAAACAGATTATATTGTAGAAGTTACAAACGAAATGACAATCTTATATATACCCTTCTCACGAAGGGTACGCCAAACGAAACGCCAAAAAAAAATATCCAAAGCAATGAAACCAACACACATCCAAACATACGTTGTGTTGCTTTTTTGTCAAAGCATGCAATAAATTGTCTTTTTTTTATGAAATTTTCAGAGGTTGTCTCGGATTTTTGCTCATATCTCCGTTATTTATGAACCGATTTTGCTGATAGGAAACTTTTCGAAAGCAAGTCTGAAACTTTTTTTATAGAAAAAAAAATTGAGGAATACTTTTTCATAAAAAATATTTGCACAAAAACGAAATTTTTTTTCTATTTTTTAAAAAACTTGAGCAACAAATTTTCTATATACAAAATTTAAAAACGCTTTTACATAAATTTAAAGAAAACGCTTTCTGTACAAAACTTACGCACAATTTGAGCAAAGAAAGAGAAAACGTCCACACAAATTTGAGCAAAATACTTTATAAACATATTTTTTTATTGTTTGCATTAAGAACAAAATTAACAAATAATTATTAACATTTTTCAATGCAAACGTATTTATCTTTTTTTGCTGCATGTTTTTTTATTTGTTTTTATACACCACAATTTATTAAATAAATCTGGCCACATTTGATCCTTCTCCCACAGCCTTGCCACACTCCAGATAACTAGATTAATACAGTATTGCAACACAACAAAACAACAAACACCCACCTTTATACTCCACATTCCCTAAGAAGGCATTCATTTATAACATTTTTAATATTTTATGGAACACATGTAAATAATAAAATTGCAACGTGATGTATTTTAAAGTACTTATACGAAGAACTCATACTGCTTTATAAAGATTTTGTGATTTTCGTAAATAATTTTTACACACATTTTGTGAACGCAAATATTTACAACACAAAATCTTACTTAAACAAAAATATTTGTGGTTTTTACTCTACCATCGGTTTTTCAAGGCTGATCTGGTTTGTGTCACTTTGGAAAACAATAATGAAACAACAGCTGAAAAAAAAGTAAGCCTAAAGCTTAAAAATGTTTGTACTCGTTGCTACGAGTGAGTAGCTAGTAATATTTACTTGAGCCATTACTTAGTATTTGTCTATCGCAAGAAACGTATTTATGTACCTCCCATACGTTTGTTTGCAAAGTTGTCTTTGGAGACTCTAAAGTAAAATGTCGCCTGACCAAGCAAAACATACAGACCAGACTGTTCGTCAGTCCGAGTCAACCATGCAAACAAACCATTATTTTGTTTTCTTGTTTTCATACACATATTTCTGAGTCAGTTGTATAGGTTGCCTTTAGTAACAGATCTGTAAAGGAGTTGAATCATTCAGTTGTATTTAACAATTTGAATGCACTGGGAGAAATTAATTTAGACGAATGCCACCTCCAATGAACTTTGTTTTTAGAAAATTTGGGCTAATTTAAACAAAATTTTCAAAAGTCGCCTTCATTGCGACTTTTTCTATAGAAAAATGGTCGCATTTATTGCGACTTTTTCTATAAAAAAGTTGTCGCCTTCATTGCGACTTTTTCTATAAAAAAGTTGTCGCTTTCATTGCGAATTTTTCTATAGAAAAGTTGTCGCCTTCACTGTGACTTTTTCTTTAGAAAAATTGTCGCATTCATTGCGACGCATATATTGCTACTTTTTCTATTTAAAAGTTGTCGCCTTATTTGCGACTTTTTCTATAAAAAAGTTGTAGCCTTCATTGCGACTTTTTCTAATAGAAAAGTTGTCGCACTTATTGCGACTTTTTCTAATAGAAAAGTTGTCG
The DNA here is from genome assembly GCA_942486065.2 of Calliphora vomitoria. Classification (NCBI taxonomy): domain Eukaryota; kingdom Metazoa; phylum Arthropoda; class Insecta; order Diptera; family Calliphoridae; genus Calliphora; species Calliphora vomitoria. The sequence goes on along the minus strand of OW818029.2, from coordinate 58,153,898 downwards.
CCTTCATTGCGACTTTTCTATAGAAAAGTTGTCGCTTTCATTGCGAATTTTTCTATAGAAAAGTTGTCGCCTTCATTGTGACTTTTTCTATAGAAAAATTGTCGCATTCATTGCGACGCATATATTGCTACTTTTTCTATTTAAAAGTTGTCGCCTTATTTGCGACTTTTTCTAATAGAAAAGTTGTCGCCTTCATTGCGACTTTTTCTATAAAAAAGTTGGCGCCTTCATTGCGACTTTTTCTATAGAAAAGTTGTCGCCTTCATTGCGACTTTTTCTATAGAAAAGTTGTCGCCTTCATTGCGACTTTTTCTATAGAAAAGTTGTCGCTTTCATTGCGAATTTTTCTATAGAAAAGTTGTAGCCTTCATTGTGACTTTTTCTATAGAAAAATTGTCGCATTCATTGCGACGCATATATTGCTACTTTTTCTATTTAAAAGTTGTCGCCTTATTTGCGACTTTTTCTAATAGAAAAGTTGTCGCATTCATTTCGACTTTTTCTAATAGAAAAGTTGTCGCATTCATTGCGAATTTTTCTATAGAAAAGTTGTCGCATTCATTGCGACTTTTTCTATAGAAAAGTTGTTGTATTCCGGTCGAAAATGTTTCTAATAAAAGGTTATTTCATTCAGGACTCACTCAGGCTTATTGTTTTTATATGATAGTTGCCGCATTTAGGCTAACTTTTCCTATAGAAACATTTTCGCATTCAGGATTATTATTTTTATAGAAAAGTGGACGCATTCAAAAATGTTTATAGAAAATTTATATTTTTCCATAGAAAGTTCTCGGACTCACGTGGCGACATGTCGCATTCAAGACACGACTGTTTTTTTACAGAAAAGTTGTCGTATTCATGTCGCGACTATTTTCCTACAGAAAAGTTGACGCATTAATGTCGCGACTATTTTTCTACAGAAAAGTTGCGACATTTACATCAGAACAATTTTTCTATAAAAAAATTGTCGCATTCATGTCGCGATTTCTTCTATAAATAGAAAAGTTGTCTATAAAAATAATAATAAACATGAAAGATTTTTCAGTGTAATCGTGTAAAATACCATCCTGAGACTATTGTACAATGCTGCTAAGCAAAATTATTGTTTCTTTTTACTGGAGTTGTCGTAGTTGTTGCCGTCATTATTTGAGACCACACATTAATTCTACGAACTTTGCCAACAACTTTAGTCGCACACAATATAAATACATACGTATCTACATACATACATATTTATGCACACGTTCTAGTACTCATCGTATATGTATATTTAGTATGTGCTTGGAAAGAAACTTGTAGTTCAGCTTAATATTTATGACTCTAAAGATTAGTAAAACAAAACCAAACGAAAGAATGAAAAAAAAAAAAAAAACTTTAGCTTCTTTCTTACAACAGCCTTTAAGAGTCACTCAGCAGCATCAGTACACCAGATATTTTGGTGTAGAAAGAAAACTTTACTATACAGTGTTTGTTTAACAGCAACTAACTAACACCAAGAATTTGTAATACTTTTCAAATCATAGTAAGATAACAAGTACTTAGTGTTGTACTTTAGCTCTGTTTAGAGCTGTTACGTTGAGATTGTATAAATTTAAATAAATATCTACATTATTTTGAATCACCTCTTAATTACTTTCAGTGGCCTTTTACTTGCACTTATTTAAGCATTAAATTGTTTCTACTCGTAAGTTGTTTAGAATGCAATTACAAATTGAAACAGTAAGTCACGAAATTTGTTGTATTTTTAAATTTAGTAGTTCTAATTAGAAGTGAAATACTTTTAAATTTAATTTTTAAATCAAAGATACTAGCTTTTTTCCTGATATTATTATTTGAATTCATTGCTTTAGAAATATTTAGACACTAAATTTTCAAATTTCATAATTCCACTTGATCCTTATTTCACACCCGGCTGGCTGCCTCATAAATGTCATGCTATTTGCAAATAATTTTCTCATAATACAAAAATTAGTATTGTGTGAAAACAAGCATGTTTGTTTGCAAACCAATTATTTCAAATGTTTTTCACTAAATCATGTCTGAAAAGTTTAAATACCTGTTACCATAAAGTGATAATTTTTTTTTTTTTTTTTTTGTTTAAATGATTATACAATTTTTACTATGTATAGGTATATATTGGTCGGCAAGTCTGTCAGTCGGTTGGTCAGCAGAGAATTAACACACTACAAAGCAGCTAAATTGAAAAACTTGTTAAATGGAAAATTATGGTTTTTTGCACAAATAACGGAGTCACACACCCATGCCTGCATTCTCAATACACACATTCAGATACATGAAGAGTAAAAGAAATTGAAAAAAAAAAACACCGTTAAATACCAGTTATAGAGTAGAAATCAAAGCATACACATGCTATTTGTACATACAGTACAAAAGAAAAGTTTCTCAGAAAAAAAAACAAGTAAATTAGTATACGTTATAGGCAAGGTTGAGTACCTCATGACCCATTTCTAACATTTTGAAAATAGCTGCAAAAACGGGATGACTCATTAAAGAATTGCAATCCGACTTATACCTTTATATAACAGGCCGGAACTCTCGAAATCAACTTTTAAATGATCTACAGAAAAATCAAAAAAATATTGTCGCATTCATGTCGCGACAAATTTAATCAAACAATTTTTCTATAGAAAATTTCTGGCGTCATGAATGTGACAACTTTTAAACTAAAAAAAAAAAAGGAAATTAGTATAAGTTATAGGTTGAGTACCTTATGACCCATTTTTAATATTTTGAAAATAGCCACAAAAACGGTATTCGAGATGACACACCAAAGAATTACAATACATTTATATAAAAGGCCGAAACTCTCGAAATCAACTTTTAAATGATCAACAGCAAAATCAAAAAAAAAAAATATTGTCGCATTCATGTCGCGACAAAAAATTTAATCAAAAAATTTTTCTATAGAAAATATATTGCGTCATGAATGTGACAACTTTTAGAACTTTTCTATAGAAAAATTTGAATTTAAATACTAATCTATAGAACATTTATCGTAATTATGTCGCGACAATTTGTTTATAGAAAAGTTGTCGTATTCATGTTGCAACAATTTTTTTTAATACAACATTTTTCGTATTTATGTCACTACAACTTTTTTCTATAGAAAATTTGTCGTATTAATTTCGTTACAATTTGTCTATAGAAATGTTGGCGAATTCATGTCGCCATTATTTTTCTATGGTAAAGTTGTCATATAAAAATTATCGCATTCAGGGCTAGATTTTTTCATATAAAAAGTGTTTGTTTTTTCATCTTGAACTGAAAAGTTTTTCTGTGGGAATAGAAACAGCATCCTGTAAAAATTTTTGGATTTTTGACAATAAAATATATGTTTTTATATTCTATTAATTATATTAAAAACTTGTTTCGCCTTTAAATTCCATAATCTTTGCTTTTCCTTTATAAAAGTTTCGGTTTTATCCAAATTTTTAACGACTACTGGTATAGGCCGATTTTTCAAATTGTTTGCTCTAATCTGAAACCGAAGAATATTCGGTCTGGCTCTACAAATCACTGTTAATTTGAGATCAAATCTAATTTAGTAATTGCTGCCTGTCTTATCACAAATATGGTAAAATAAAACCTTTTATTTAAGTGTAGATAAACTTTTGTATATTACTGTAAATTAAATGTCTATGATTTTTAAGTTAAGCCCAATAAACTAGATATTTTGACATGTTATTGCCATATATGTTGAAATCTAAGTATTTCACCTTAAGAAAATATATATATAAACAGGGTGTGTGTGATGTTAAAGGTGGACAAATTAAAAAGTAAAAACCAGCAAATTGGTTTTTACTTTTTACTTTTTGAATATGACATACATAACTCTAAATAAGTACTTAATAAAGTTTATTTTAGAATTTTTACCCAATTCTATCTTTAATATCACTTTATTAAAATCCCCTATAGTTAACTACCACTTGACTTACCAATCTTATTTCGATTTCAGCATCAATACGTTTACACATCTGACGATTGGTATTTACACCAAATGCCGATGAGCACAACAACAGATCATCGCTGCCAGCAGCCAGATGATGATGATGATTTATGCCACCAGCATTGGTCATATCGAGCATGCCATCGTTACTACTGCTGCCATCACCTAAAACATGACCGGATGCAAATTGTATGGGGGAGCCAGCCGCCGATGACTGTGCCGTAGACGTTGAGGTTGGTGGAGGTGGTGTCAATTTACCGGCATCTTCATAAAGAACACGTACACTACGTGGTCGGGTATCGGCAGTAAAGAGTTCCTTTATATATGACTTGTCACAGTCATAATGTTGTTTACGCTGTGCGAATGTTAAAAGGTCGCTTTCCGCTGCGAAAAAAAATAAAAATAAATAAAAATAAAAAATTAATTTTTGATTAATCAATATGTAAAAGCAAAGGAAAAGAAAAAAAAACTTGTTAAGGAATTGTATAGTTTGTGTTTTTTTATGACATCGCAGGCTATTTAGAGTCAATTATGTTGTGTGTGAGTGAGTGAGTGACTGTGTGTAACGTGTCGTGTATTTGCCATTTCTGTTTTAATAATTTGTATCTTTACGATTTTAATGACTCATTTGTTTGTCTATAAATGTAAATAAAATTGCTTGAGAATGTAAAATTATTATTTTTTTGTTTTGTTTCAGCTATTTACAATAATAGTAGTAATAACTAAACTAGACAGAGTGTAGTTTCTGAAGGTATGTTAGAATTTATTCAGTAATATGGCATCGTTTTGGAAAATATATGATTTTGCAAATTTTACAAAAAAAAAAAAAAAAAAAAAAAATAGTGTTACTATCATGAAGAAAACATTGCATATATTCTGAATGAATTCAGTTATTAATTATTCACTTAATTTGTTTTAAAAGTGGAATATTTCTTTCGTCATGAACGTGACAATTTTTAAACAGAACTTTTCTATAGACAAATTTGATTTTAAATACTAATCTATATAACATTTATCGTATTCATGTAGCGGCAATTTTTCTATAGAAAAGTTGTCGTATTCGTGTTACAACAATTTTGTTTATAGACAATTTTTCGTATTTATGTCACTACAACTTTTTTCTATAGAAAATGTTTCGTATTAATTTTGTTACTATCATGAACAAAACATTTTATATATTCTGAATGAATTCAGTTATTAATTATTCCCATAATTTGTTTAAAAAATGCCTATAAAAAATTTCTTGCGTCATGAACGTGACAACTTTTAAACAGAACTTTTCTATAGACAAATATGAATTTAAATACTAATCTATGTAACATTTAGCGAGTTCATGTCGCGACAATTTGTCTATAGAAAAGTTGTCGTATTCGTGTTACAACAACTTTGTTTATAGACAATTTTTCGTATTTATGTCACTACAACTTTTTTCTATAGAAAATTTATCGTATTTATTTTGTTACTATCATGAACAAAACATTTCATATATGTATTCTGAATGAATTCAGTTATTAATTATTCACTTAATCTGTTTAAAAAATGCTGGAAGTTTAAATTTTCCTATAATTCAAATACACTGGGTAGAATTTTCTTCATTTTATTTAATTTTTAACAAAAAATACAATACAAAAATAAATAAAAACAAGTAAGAGAGCTATATTTAGCTGTGCCGAATCTTATATACCCTTCACCGAATTATACTTTAAAATAAAATTAAAATTTTTTTTTTAACTATTTTTTTTTTTTGAAATTGTTTTTTAAATTTCCTTTAATTTAAATTTTTTTTTTAAATTTATTAGTGAAAAACATTTTTTTTTTGTGAAAAAAAAATTCGGGTTAAAAAATATTTTTCCCGATTATGACCCATTGTAGGTCCAACTTACTATAGCCTTATATACATCGTTGCAATTGACTTTGAAATATCTATCATTAGATATCCGTATTTTCTATATTTATGACTTAGCAATCGAGATATAGATCAAACATAGGCCGAAAATAGAGGTTGTCTCGGTTGCCGGAAGAATTCCCGTCATATTAATCTATGAATCATGTATGTAAGTTATTTGGGGGCTACGGAAAGTTGATTTCAACATTCAGACGGACATGGCTATATCGACTTCGTTATATATAACGATCCAGAATATATATACTTTGTAGGGTCGCAAATGAAAAATGTAGAAATTACAAACCCTTGCCACTCATATTGAAGGGTATAATTATTGTAAAATTTTAGCCACGCCCATTTTGTAAACTGTTTAAAGTGGACGTTGTTTAAATTCATATTATTTTCATAAGTTTGTTCTAAATACGTTCTTTGGTATTTTTGAAAATTTAGTAAATTTTTTTAATATTTACTACTTTCTTACAAAAACATTAAAATATTTTTTTTTAAATTTTGCCACGTCCACTAAAAGTGAGCGTGTTGTACAACTTTAAATATATGTTTTTTAACATAAGTTGATTCTAAATACGTTTTAAACGATTTCAGATATATTTAGTATTACTTACAATGTTGATACGTTTTAATATTTAGTGCTTTTATTACAAAAGTATAAAAATCATAAAAACTGAACTTTTTAGAACAAGTTTAAAAGTAAAAATCTAAATTTTAGCTAGGCCCACTTTTAAAAATTTGAAAAGTGAGCCTGTTTAATATTTATAAATTTCTGTTTTTATCACTAGTTGTTTTTAAATATGCTTTAACAAAAATTTTGTGTACTTTTTTTTTAATTTTAGTACTTTTATTACAAAAACATGAAAGTCTTAAAAGATAATTTAAGCAATTTTAGGAGACATTTTAAAGCAAAAATCTAATTTTTTTTAAATTTTAGCCACGCCCACTTTTTTAAATTTGGAAAGTGGGCGTGTGTAGATTTTAAAACTTATATTTTTTTATCATATGTTCATTATAAAATTATTTTAAAGGATTTGATTTTAATTTTTGGTACTTTTTAATATTAAGTACTTTTTTCCAATTTGGTCAATTTAGTAGTTTTTTTTACAAAAACTCAAAAGCAAAAGTAGTAATATTTAATTTTTAGCCACGCCCACTATTTAAAATTTATATTTTTTTATCAAAGTTGGTTTTAAATAAATTTTAAAATGATTTGAGTTATTGTTTTGGTACTATTTAACATTTACTACTTCTTAAAAATTTTAGTTTTTTTTTAATATTATGTACTTTTTTACAATAAAAAAGAAACAATTTTAAGACAAACTCAAAAGCAAAAATCATAATATTTGTATTATGGGCGTCTTAAAATGTTTTAAGATTTTTTTTATCATAAATTATTTCGAAATACTTTTGAAATACGAATTTGGTTATAATTTGAAAGCTTTTTATTAAAAAAAGTAAAAATTAAATAAAACAAAAATTCTATATTTAAAAATTCCATTTAAGAAAAAGTACCTCAACTTTGATTTTTAATAACAAATTTAAGTAAAATATAAATTATTTCATAAAAAAAAATTAATTTCAAACAAAATTTTAAAATTTTATTTCAGTTTATACATCAAAATTAATACATTATTACATAAAATAAACAATTATCTTGTATATTTATAAGAAAATATTTTTAAAAAATCTACAATTTATTTAAAAATTACTGCATTAGGACCCATCAAGTAATCAAAGTTACACATAATCATTTTTAGTCAAAATTTGCAGATTTCAGAGATACTTTCAAAATATCAACACTGCATCTAATTCTCTTGGCAATTATTCAATTTAAATTCAGTTTTTTATACCCTTCACCTTCGTGAGAAGGGTATATATAAATTTGTCATTCCGTTTGTAATTTCCACAATATAATTTTCCGACCCTATAAAGTATATATATTCTGGATCCTTATAGATAGCGGAGTCGATTTAGCCATGTCCGCCTGTCTGTCCGTCTGTCTGTCTGTTGAAATCAATTTTCTGAAGACCCCAGATATCTTCGGGATCCAAATCCTCAATAATTCTGTCAGACATGCTTTCGAAAAGTTTTCTATTAAAAATCAGCAAAATCCGTCCATAAATAACGGAGATATGAGCAAAAATCGGAGACAACCTCTATTTTTGGCCAATTTTTTAATCTATATCTCGATTACTAAGTCATAAATATAGACAATATGGATATCTAATGATAGATATTTCAAAGTCCATTGCAACGATGTATATAAGGCTATACTATGTTGGTCAAAATCATAAATTTTTTTCACTAGTAAATTAAAAAAAAAATGTTAAAACTTGGAAAAAACTTTTAAAAACCAATTTCGAAAAAAAATATTTTAAAAAAAATTTTTTAAATTTTATTTTAAAGTATAATTTGGTGAAGGGTATATAAGATTCGGCACAGCCGAATATAGCTCTCTTACTTGTTATTATATAATGTTGTTTACCTCATGTTACCTACACTTAAACAGGCTTCATACTACCATCACTTGAAAGTGCAGGGTATGCAATTAAAATCACTTTGCATTCATAATTTCATTTATTTTTTTTCTGTTTCCAATTTAAATTAAAATACTATTTATTTGTTTAAGACAGACTGTATTGTAGTAAATATGTATGTGGAAAATTGTTTATTCAAGTTTTATTTTTGCTGGTTTCTTACGAAATAACAATATTGCTAAATGATTAAAACAATTGCTGCCATATTAAAATGTATTTTTCAATTTTTGCCTAGAAGAGATCAAAGTTTTTTCTGCTTTATTAAGAAAAAAAAAATAAATAATGGCTTCGTAGTTTGGTGTAATTTTTTATAACAAAAACCAGATACAAATTCCTAGCTGTGTATTGTATATTGAAATTTTATTATTTAGTAGTATAATTTTTTTGTTTTTTTGGAAATAAATTAAGAAATATTTATTTATATAAAACAACAGCCATATATACAAGTTCATGTTGAATATTCTCATGATCTTGAGTTATTTTTTAATAAAAATGCAAATGGTTTTTAAATTGTAAGCCAAAAAACAAATTAAAAAACAAATTTGGTAATTTTTTAATGAATTTTTTAAATATTTTTTTTTATTTAATTGTGGTCTCCACCCTCTTCCTCATTAGGAAATGAATTTATATATTGTAAAATGCTGCGTATTAAATTGTTTTTTTAATTTGTTTAACTTCACTATGTAACTTTAAGTATAAACCTTAAACACAATTGAAGTAAAACCGGTTTTTTACAACACTAAACCTAGATTAAACTAAGATTTTGTTTTTATACCCTTCACCTTCGTGAGAAGGGTTATATATAACTTTGTCATTCCGCTTGTAATTTCCACAATATAATTTTCCGATCCTATAAAGTATATACAGTGCACTCGCGGTAACGTGAACTAATTAAAACCAAGGGAGTTCATGTTAGTGAAATTGTTCACGTTAGCGATTGTCGAATTTCATGGAAAAAATATAAATTTTTTTAATATAAACCTGTGTTTTACACGCTTGAACGTTAAATAAAACAAAATTATTGATTAAAATGCATTACAAAACAAAACGAGATCACGAGAAACTATAAATTGAAATAAAATTTCATAGCAAAAAAAATGTCTCATTCGTTGCCACTAAAAAAATTAATTTAGAGGATACAAACACATTTTTTTATAAGGGGATTCTCAAAACTTTAAAAATTGAATATAATGTATGTATTGAAGTGTTGTCTACATGATTAGAAAACAAATGCAGTGAAAAAAAATTGTTCACGTTATAGAGCTTTCTGAGTTTGTTCATGTTACAGAGTAGTCAATGTAAGTAAAAGCTTGTTCACGTTAGGCGGTGTTCACGTTAGACGGTGTTCACGTTACCGCGAGTGCACTGTATATTCTGGATCCTTATAGATAGCGGAGTCGATTACACAATATGGATATCTAATGATAGATATTTCAAAGTCCATTGCAACGATCCATATAGGGCTATAGTAATTTGGACTTACAATGGGTCAAAATCGAGAAAAATTATTTTTTAACCCGAATTTTTTTTACCAAAAAAATTTTTTGTCGTTAATTTTGTTTCACTTATAAATTTAATAAAAAAAATTTCAAAAATAAAAAAAAAAAATTTTTGAAAACAATTTTGAAAATTTTTTTTTTTTTTAAATTTTGAAAAAAAAATTGATTTTGTTTAAAATTTTTATTTTAAAGTATAATTTGCTGAAGGGTATATATGATTCGGCACAGCCAAATATAGCTCTCTTACTTGTTTTACTTATTGTTTATTTAGTTTATCTAGGTTTAACTGAGCATCATTGGCCAGTTAAACTTAAGTTAGAACAAATGGCTGAACAAATTAATTTAAAAATTTAATTTTATCTGATTTATTAACATCATTATAATTTCTAATATCCATACTATTTACTTTAATTTCGCTGTTTCTTTTTACAAAGGTAAAATTTATGAAAAAAGTTATGAGCGCGATGGTTTTAAAAAAGTTGAAATATTTGCCATATTTATGGAATGGATTTGTGTTTTTGACTGAAAATTATAGTAATGCTAAGAAAATTGACAGATCGTAATCCAGTATTAAAAAAGACAATCATTGGTTTAAGCCTGGCTAAATTGATTTCGTATTAAATTTAACAGCGCGTTAAGCTACGATTAACAAACAAGTGAAAAACTAGTTCTTTGACATGTTTACTGTATTCTAAAGACTCTTAGTTTAAACTCAGTTCTACAAAACTTGAGTTTAAGCTTTATATGTGCTTAAGTTAACTGTATTTCAGTTTAATTTTTTATTTAAACTAAATTAAGCCCTAATGTAATAGCACCCCTATAATTTAAACATTAAAAAACCTTAATGAAATTATTACTCAATTTCAATTACATTATATATGTAGTTTAAAAACTAAATGTTTTCCTAATTCTGATAAGAAAATTATGCCGTGTGGGAAAAGCCAACAATGTAAACAATTTGTTACGTACAATAAAATTTAAATTAGGAATGAGTTTAAAAAATGACGCATAAGTTTTAATTAAAATCATTAAAAAAGTATAACAAATATTTAGAAAGACAAATTGTAATAAAAAAAACAAATTACTAGAAATAGTAAAGCTAATAAATACTCTTAAAGTTTCATTAAAATGTTGTTGAATCTAAATAATTACAATTTAATTATTTTAATTAAAATTTCTATAAATCTACACAGCAGACACTTACTCACTTAAACTGAAACTCAAACACTCTATACCCTTAATTGTATAAATAATAAAAAAAATAGATGAATAAATAAAACAATTCCCTGTGAATACATTAAAATAAATCCATCTACTAGTTGACTTGACCATGGACGGGAATAACAAAAAAAAAAAAACAAAAAAAAAGAACTCACACACAAGACAAGATATGTAATTAAAACAAACGATAAAAAAAAAACTCCAAGAAAATAATTGAATTGAATAACAGAAAATAACGAAAGAAATGGCACAAATGAAATAAATAAAGAAACAACCAACCAAATCTGAAAATAAACAACCAACATTGGTTCATAAGATAGAAAATGTGTGACATGAGAAAGTCCAGTCCAGGCACATAGTGAGTGGCTATTCATTCAATTCGTAACAGCAGTCATTGAAAAGTAACAAAAATCTATAATAATGCCAAAACAGACATTCTACTAGTAGTACTTTAGACACAAACAGAAAATAAAACGCATTTAAAGAGATAAAAAGATCATCACACAACAGCTAGCTCCTTTCTACAATTATTTACCCAGATACACTGACAAAAAAATGTTTTTTTTTTTAAGACTGTTTCATTAGCCAGTTTTTGGACTTATGGTCAAACATGTATTTGTTGTGTCTCAGCGAATCCTAATGATGTCGTTTCTTAAATGATTTCAAATTCTTAAAAATATTGTAATTGCACAGAAAATTTAACTTTTAAATAAAAATATATGATCGAAAAGTATAATAATATAAAATGTTTGGCGCTGATTACGTTCATAATAATGTTTGAAAGAATATTCTTAAAGTCCCAGCAAACAAAAACATTTGGAAAATTTTGGCTTTCAATTTGTCATAAAATCTTTTAAGACAGTTTTAAAAAAAGTACTCCTAAGGACTGAGGTCGAAAAATTCTTAACATACATATTATGTTAATAAAAATGAAACCACTAAACTTACAGTTTTGATTTTCTTTTATTTGATTGAAATTATTATTACAATTTACAAAAAAAAAAAAAAAATATTTTTATAGTTCTAATCACTAGTGATGAAATTTTGAACCCTTTTCGGAAACCCTTCCATTATGGTTTTTATAGTGATTTCTGTCACTTTGTTCCATCTCCGTTTAAAATCTACCACACTTTTGGACACCTTTTTTGTGCTCGTCAATTCTATTTTAACAAGAGCCCAATATCTCTCCACTGGCCTTAGCTCCAGGCAGTTTGGAGAATTTGCCTCTCTTGGTACAAATACCACATCATTGTTCCTTTACCACTCAAGACCTTTCTTACCATAGTGACAGGCTGCCAAATCAGGCCAAAAATAAGTGGACACATTAAGAAGTCTTATGAATGGAAGCAGCCTTTTTTGTAAATATTCCTTGATGTAAATTTCGGTATTTATAGAGCCCTTTATAACAAATGTTTGGCTTTTTTGCCGCAACTGCATATTGCTTGCTATACCAAGAACTTTTTGGGAAATTTTGTCTGCTTTTGGGTCCTAAACTTTTCTTCAACATTCCCTCGAGCATCAGCAACATCAAAATTTTAATCCAGAAGCAGCGAAGAATCTGCCAGAACATACGTTTCGTCATCCATTATGCAGCAGGAATATTCTTTTTTATAAAATTTTACTTCAATTTCCGTGCTCTGTTTTTGGCCTCTAAATTTTAAATTTTTAGCAGCGTTGCTGTCAGGAACTTTTTGAGCCTTGTATGTTTTTGAACCTGCATTGGCTTTAACTTTTCGTACCAAATGTGTTGGATGTGTTGAGAGCTCTTTTGAAAATGCTTTCTATTTTTTTGGATTAATAAACATCATGTGAACCATTCCTTCTACCTGAACCAGGTTTTCTATCAACGGACAAGTTCTCCCGGTACTGTTGAAAAACATTGGAAACAGTTTGACGGCAGACCTTTGATTGTTTGGCCAACTTTTTGTAGGACCAAGTTGGGTTTTGTTGAAAATATTTAATAATTTTAGTACGCACTTTTTTCTGGTCACTCATTTTAATCAAATTAACAACAAATGAACATAATTGACATTAAACAAATTAACTGACATGCTTTACAAAGGTAACTTGATCAAAAAAAAAAAAAAATCTTGAGTTAAAAGTTTTAAGAAAAACGTGTGTTAAGAATTTTTCGATCTCAGTTCTTAATTGTTGAGATCAAACTTACATGATAAGGTTTGTTTTGTAGTGAACATGGGCAATATCGGTTCATGGTTTCACCTAGCCTCCATATAAATGTCCCCCCGGAATACTGTTTGAGCAGTCATTAATATGTTGTTTATGCAACAATCCCCATAAAATTTTGCACAAATTTGTTTTAAGTACTCTAAAATTATAGTGTAAAGTATGCCGAAAATCGGGCAACATTTGTTTCTAGTCCCCATGCAAGGCCCCCCCCCCGCCTCAGAAAATGTCTTGAACATTCATAATTGTCTTATAGAAATACATATCGTGATCAAATTGTAAATGAACATAAATCCCATATAACCCCTATATTAGAAAAATATTTTATTGTCATATATTGAAATTTATCATGGATCAGAGATCACAACATGTTCTCTGAAAAACAACCGATTTTAAGACCAACACGAATATGTTCGAAATGGCCAGTTTACTTCCACATTTCCCTTTTATTTAAAAATTACCTTTTTGAACAAAAATTTTTCCCAGTGTATAATTTTATTTACATTAATTTCGTTTTATAGACTGTTTCCCATACATCTACTGTGGAACAATGCAAGCGGCGAAAGGAATAAAAATGCAGAAGCTCGTTTACTTGTCAGTTGTAGCAATGTGACCGATGTTTTGGTAACATGAAAAAACAGCCGGCGGCGGCTTTTTTTTCATAAAGTGGATAAAAAAAATGTATACTCGTTTACCACAAAAAAAAAAAAAAAATTAAATCTTTTTTGCAAAAGAAAACAAAAAATCGTAAACTAGACATTGACTGTCTAGTAAATTGACTTTTAATTTTGCAGTTTTTTGGCTATATGAGTTCTATGGCCAAGACTTTTGACTCTGTCATCATCATTAGGAAAAGAAATGATAGTTTATTTTAGAGAAATTTTATAAAAAAATTATTAAGTAATTAATAGATAATAAGTATTTAATTTTTATTTAAACTAGGGCTTTTTTTTAGTAAATTCAACACGCTCTTTCTTTCTCCTATATTTCGCAAAAATTAGCTGGTAGCCTATTAAAATACAACTCTACCTACCAATACGAAGTAACGAAGAGTTGCATAAAAATAGTAACAAATTTATTACACTCAACTCAAAATAGTAGTGGCAAGAGTAAGTAAATACTACTGTAAAGTTGTTTTAAAGTAGCAGTAATTAATTTATTTTAACTACTTGCCACTTTAACCTCTATAATCTTGTTGCAACACAATTTAAACTTAATTTCTGTTGAACTTCTTTTGCATAAAGGCCAAAATTTCATTTCCTTCTTTTCAATATCAAGTTTGGCGTGTTCCACAAAAACAAACAAAAAAAAAAAAAAGGAAATTAAAAGAGCAACTGCATACATTTTGCAAATTAAAACTGAAATTATGAATTTTTAACAGACACGGTCATATTGTGGCTCATTTAATGCCATTCCCCAAACTATGAGAACTCTGGCGCTTTTAACATTGCTTGCTTGGTGCTGCTGCTGCTGCTGGCACAGTCACAATTTTCCTTTCAGACTCGTAGCAGTGCACATGTTCACACTCACATACATATAGTATTTTAAAGGCCTAAACCGGCAATGCCACACAGTAAAAATGTTAAATGTTGTTACATACAGACCACGACAAACTGTAAATTTTTTTCGCCGTCCAAAAATAAGTGTCACATAAAATGTGCAAAACTATCTAAAATGAAACTCATGAGCATACATTAGAGTACGACAAATAAAAATGTACATGATTGATATTCTTTCAACTTATTTGTTGTGTCTTGTGGCAGCAAACAAACACTATGTATGTACTTTAGTTGATGCTGCTACCAGCAGCAGACACTAACAGCAATGTGGCAGTCAGCAGCCTATAAACACAATCATGCAAACGCTAACGAAACATGTTGCTCATGATCTTTAGTGCCACCGTTTTGAAACTTTAAAAACAAAATTAAAACATAAATACAAAAAAAGAAGAAAAAGAAAGAAACTGTAAATGAAGTGAAAAAGTTTGAAAGCAGCAATGGTTGTTCTTTCAAAAGTTGAATCTTTGGTTCTTTCTGCTAAACAAGGAAGTCGAAATGTGACATATCATGGATTATTATTTTTAGATTGTGTGTGCATGAGCAACATAAAAAATGAGATTTATATTTTTTTTTTACTTTTATAGAAGAAAAAAGTGTGTGTTTTTAGGTTTTTTGCTATTTATAGCAAAATTTTAGCACAAAAAATATTATACATACATATGTACGTATGTAATATGCAATTTTAAAACTGTCTCTCGTTTTTTGCAATTTATGTGCGAAAAAGTAGGAAAATATTTCCTGATTTTTTTTTTTTTTTTTTGTGAAAATAATGATAAATGATGCAGTAAAATCTGGATAATTTCGAGGGACTTTATATTGTTTATTTAATGAGATAATTAAAATGAGAAATTAAGTTAAATTAGACAGGATTTGTAAAAATAGTAATTAAGGGGTTTGTGACTAGGCTTTGATTTTGTGTCTTGGCTTAGCTTTTGTTCTGGGTTATAAATGGGGGGTGAGAGAGAATGAAATATCGTGAGGGTCAAATTTAAGAATGTAGATTACAAAAAATCTTTATTATTACTTTATTATTGCTTTAATGAGCTAAGTAATAAAAAATATACATTTTGTAAAAGTAGTCTGTCTGTATTTCTATAAATATGGTATAATGGGTTGGTATCTTGGCTTAGCACTTTTCCGAGTTATAAATAGTAAGCAGAAAAATTACAACTTTTGCATTTTACAAGAGAAAAGATTTTAAAATCAATTTTTGTATAAAAATCCTTGCATTCCTTTATAAGGACTGAGATCGAACAATTTTTAACATACATATATGTTAATAAAAATGAAACCACTAAACTTACAGTTTTTAATATTTTTCTATTTGATTGAAATTATTGTTACAATTTACAAAAAAAAAATATTTTTATAGTTCTAATCACTAATGATGAAATTTTGAACCTTTTTCGAAAACCCTTCCATTATGGTTTTTATAGTGCTTTATGTCACTTTGATCGAACAGGTTGTCCATCTCCGTTTAAAATCTACCACACTTTTGGACACCTTTTTTGTCCTCTTCAATTCTCTTTTAACAAGAGCCCAATATCTCTCCACTGGACTCAGCTCCAGGCAGTTTGGAGGAATTGCCTCTCATGGTACAAATACCACATTATTGTTCTTGTACCACTCAATACCTTTCTTACCATAGTGACAAATGCTAAATCAGGACACATTAAGAAGTCTTATGAATGGAAACATAATCTTTTGTAAACATTCCTTGATGTAAATTTCGGTATTTATAGAGCCCTTTGTAACAAATGTTTGGCTTTTTTGACGCAACTGCATATTGCTTGCCATACCAACAACTTTTTGGGAAATTTTGTCTGCTTTTGGGTCCTAAACTTTTCTTCAACATTCCCTCAAGCATCTGCAACATAAAAAAATTGACCCAGAAGCTGCGAAAAATTTTCCATACGTACATTTCGTCATCCATTATGCAGCAGGTGTTTTTTTTTTTAATAAAATTTTACTTCAATTTCCGTGCTCTGTCTTTGGCCTCTAAATTTTTAGCAGAGTTCCTGTCAGGAACTTTTTCAGCCTTGTATGCTTTTAAACCTTCATTGGCTTTAACTTTGCGTACCAAATAGTCCGAGTACTGACCTAACCGGGCTGCTTTCCTACCAGAGGTGTTGGGAGCTCTTTTGAAAATGCTTTCTATTTTTTTTTTGGCTTTAGAAACATCATGTGGACCATTCCATCTACCTGAACCAGGTTTTATATCAACGGAAAAGTTCTCCCAGTACTGTTTAATAACATTGGAAACTGTTTGATAGCAGACCTTTGATGGTTTGGCCAACTTTTTGTTGGACCAAGTTGGGTTTTGTTGAAAATATATGAAAGTTTTAATGAAAAACGTGTGTTAAGAATTTTACGATCACAGTCCTTAAGTAAATGAGATGTGCAAACTTTGCAATTTGGCCTTATAATTAATATAGCTGTTTCTTATTGTACAATTTATGGTCCTTCGAACCTTTTAAGAGGAAAGATTTTTTAGCAATAAAACGCAAAAAATTTTGCAAACTTATTCGTAGTGAAATTTTTATTTTATTCACGTTTTATAAAACAAAATTTCATAAAAAAATTATTTCTTTTTAAATTTTAATATCTTCATTATTAATAAACTAAAGTTAAACTACAGTTTTGCCAGCTGTGTCATAATAACATTTTAACGCGCTCATTTCTCAAGAAGGAGTGACTAAAATTTTAAAATTAAATTTTTGCTCTTAAGATTGTTCTAAAATTTATCATAGATTGAGGTTTCCATTGTCAGAATAATTACCACAACTTTGGCATTTTACAAGAGATTGAAGTGAAAGAGATTTTAAAATCAATTTTTGTACATCGTATAAAATTCCTCGCATTCCTTTATAATTCTTTACAAAATAGCTGCCAATTTTTTAAATTCTTTCTTATACATCAATTCAATTTTATATGTATTTATAAGAACATCACAATTTGAGGTTGAACTCCCATTATTTTGTAATTTATTATAATGTTGACAAATTATTTATTATTCTTTTAAAGAACATATAAAGAGCAGCTATACATTTTTTAGGCAATTTAAATGATAATTTATGTGTAAAATTTTTTGCAATATTTTACACAACATTTTTTGTTGGCCGTTAACGAGGAAAGAAAGAAAAAAAATAAATACAGAAAAGAACAATTTCAGTTTATAAAGTACAAACTATAACAGAAAAACAAAAACCTAAATGACACGTCAGCCAGACGTGATGGCGCTGTAGAAAAGACTGATTCGCCAAATAAAAGTTTCAAATTATTTGTAAACTTTGTATTTTTACAAAGAATAAATATGTATGTAATTTAATTTTAGCCGTCAAGTAATATGAAGACTTACATGATTATAAAGTTCATTAAGTGATTTAAATATTTCGTAAGTTTTTTTTGCTAAATTTAAAATGACAATTATTATTGGCCTAAATATAAATAAAAACATTTTAGGGATATACAATTTCAGTATGAACCCTGACACATTTATAGTTATATATATGAGAAAGACTTTAAAGAAAAATGAGGGAACTTCAATACAAAGAAACAAATGCTCCATATTTTTCCACAGAAACTATTTTGGCAAATAACTTATTTAAGTTTTAAAAAAATAAAAACAACCTTAATAATAAGTTACAAAAACAGCAGTATTTTTATATAATGCTACTAAATTGTCCATCCCTGGCTAACACTTAAGCATTACCGTTATAATCTTCCTCTTATTATTGTGGGTTTCTCTCTATCTCTCTCTCTCTCTAAAATAAAAAGCATACTTTTAGGAGTAACTAAATAAATTTCCTTAAATTTCTCAATCTTTACAACTACCAAAGAAATTAAATAAATAAATCCATTCTAAATCAATAAAAACCCTCAGCAATAAAATCGAATTACATTAACCCAAATAAATTGAACCAGGAAGTAAAGCAACAAGAACATCAACAACAAAATTTTTAAATAAAATGCAATTACAAATCAAATCATAAAAAAAACATATTTTTTGATTGGTTTAAGTAAAATTGCCATAAGAAGGCAACTGTATGCAAAAATGTTGTAAAAAATAAAAAAACAATAAGTAAACCTTAAAAAATCATACACACAATACGGTTTAAGCATGACATTTAATGCGTTGTCGTGAATAAACCCAAAGACTTAAACACATGCAACTCATGCAAGTGTCATGCATGATTGATGAAAATGAGTTTTTGCGTAGAAGTGTATCGAAGAGTAAAGGGAAAGAGGGAAAAAACGTGATTATTATAAGGTTTGTTTTGTTATGAAATATAATTACAAAAACAATGCTAAAACTAAAAAATAAACTAAAAACAATGCACAAAACATAATTGAAGTAGCAGTGGAGCAGTGGAAATGAGATTATAAAAAAATATATATAAACTGAAAAAAAAATACAGTAAGGGTACTCATTTAAACGCTTAAGTTTCCCATTTGTGTAAATGTGCAAATTTGCGCGACGTGTTTCATGAACCCACCTTTTCAATTTTGTGCAAGTTTACACAGAAAATTTATATTTGTTAAAAATGTCAAATAAAAATAAATTCAACAAAAGCTGTAAAAAAAAGTTTTTCAAATTGTATAAATTTAAATTCTAAAAATGTTGAATGAAAGTTAAATCTTTGGAACAAACGATGATATACATTGTTTGAAGATTTTGTTTATGTTCTAGCTGTTGAATAATGTTTCCATACATATTGCCATTCAATCCAATCATTTTGTTCCAAAGTTACACAATATTCACATGCACAAAATATTTATATTTTATTTGATTTTTATTTTTCATAATTAAAAGTAAACAAAAGCAGCTGATTAATCAAATGCACAATAAATTCAAGTTTGCGAGTCTAAATTGTCGCGCAAACTTATCGGAGTTGTGCAAACGAATTTCCATACATTTTTTGACAGTTCATTTGCGAGAGTGTAAAAATGCACAGATTGCACAGTTTGCGAGGCTTTTAAGCGTTTACATGAGGACCCTTAGTAAATAATTAAAAATAATAGTCAATAAATGACTAAATGAATATCATTTCATCATCCTTAATTTGAAATTTGTAAAAAGTTTATACCAAACTTGTTCATTTCTTAATTGATTTTTAATTCTTAAAAATATATTGAAAGAAAATCCATTCAGCTTTTAAAAAATAGAAACATTAATAGACTTATTCTAAAATATTTAAAAAATAGTAATAATCTCAAATTGTTTATCTTCATTTTTAAACTTTGGTGTCAGTTTTGTTGAAGTTTTTGTTGGAAATTACGATTATTTAAATACATTTTTAAAGTCATATTTATTGTAATTGAAATAAGATATAAGTTACTTGTATCGATTGTAAATTGCCAAAGTTGTGATACTTTCTATGAGTAGGCAGAATTATTTTCATTTTATTTAATTGGTCAATTCACAAGGCCTCTTATCAGTCATATTGTCATAATGTCCTAATATATCACGACTCGGCGGCTCGGCTTAGCCGACTCTTATGCATTCGGCGTTGGTCTCTGCTGTAGTATTATTTTAGGACATTTTTTGCTTGAAAAGCAATAAAAACCATTTAAAAATGTTTAACATACATATATGTTAATAAAAATTAAACCACTAAACTTACAGTTTTGAATCTTTTTTTATTTGATTGAAATTATTGTTACAATTTCCAAAAATAAAAATTATTTTTATAGTTCTAATCACTAATGATGAAATATTGAACCTTTTTCGAAAACCCTTCCATTATGGTTTTTATAGTGCTTTATGTCGCTTTGTTCGAACAGGTTGTCCATCTTCGTTCAAAATCTACCACACTTTGGGACACCTTTTTTGTGCTCTTCAATTCTCTTTTAACAAGAGCCCAATATCTAACCACTGGACTCAGCTCCAGGCAGTTTGGAGGAATTGTCTTGGTACAACTACCACATTATTGGTCTTGTACCACTCAACCCCTTTCTTACCATAGTGACAGATGCCAAATTAGGCCAAAAAGAGGTGGACACATTAAGAAGTCTTATGAATGAAAACATCCTTTTTTGTAAACATTTCTTGATGTAAACAAACGTTTGGCTTTTGTAACAAACGTTTGGCTTTTTTGCCACAACTGCATATTGCTTGCCATACCAAGAACTTTTTGGGAAATTTTGTCTGCTTTTGGGTCCTAAACTTTTTTTCAACATTCCCTCGAGCATCTGCAACATAATAAAATTGACCCTGAGGCTGCCAAAAATTTTCAATACGTACATTTCGTCATCCATTATGCAGCAGGTATATATTGTCTTTGGCCTCTAAATTTTTAGCAGAGTTCCTCTCAGGAACTTTTTGAGCCTCGTATGTTTTTAAACCTGCATTAGCTTTAACTTTTCGTACCAAATAGTCCAAGTACTGACCTAACCGGGCTGCTTTCCTACCGGATGTGTTGAGAGCTCTTTTGAAAATGCTTTCCATTTTTTTGGCTTTAGAAACATCATGTGGACAATTCCTTCTACCTGAACCTGATTTTATATCAACTGACAAATTCTTCCGGTACTGTTTAATAACATTGGAAACTGTTTGATAGCAGACCTTTGATTGTTTGGCCAACTTTTTGTAGAACCAAGTTGGATTTTGTTGAAAATATTTAATAATTTTAGTACGCACCTTTTTCATTTTAATCAGATTAACAACAAATGAACATAATTGACATTAAACATAATAACACTGACATGCTTTACAAAGGTAACTTGATCAAACAAAAAAATCAAATAATACTTGGGTTAAAAGTTTTAATGAAAAACGTGTGTTAAAAATTTTACGATCTCAGTCTTTATTAAACAAATTTTAAAGGCTAAAGGGTGTTCTTTTCATATTTTTTTAACAATTTAAAATCGATTTACAAATTACTGCCTTAAGATTCTATAGATTAATTTTTCAAATTATTAAATATGAGATTTAAACAGTGGATTCTTTAACTTGGAACAGTCTGATATAAATTCAAGATGGCTTCAATGACAATTTGAAAAATTAAAAAACAAAAAAAAATCAGTATCAAAATGTTGAAAACTTTCTAACATTTTTATAGCTTCTCTAAAAAGAGCACAAACATATTTTAATTTGTTTCAATAATTGTTTTTAATCCCACTCACTGCATTTTAAATTTTATTTCCAAAAAAAGCCAACAAGTCTCAAAAAATCATTTCCTTTTTAAGCACTTGTGCTTCCTAAAAAAAAAAAAAACTTTTTTAGTTAATTTTTAAAACATTTGAGTAGGGGGGCAACACACAGAAGACTGGTCAGTTTTAGTATAATGGCCTTTTCATACTTTAAAGCAAAACCCCACAGTGACCAACTAATTAAGTTAAAACACCATTATGACACTTAAGGAAAACTGCACAGCAGGACATCAATGACTTAAAAAACAATTAAATCGCCAACAAAAAGACAATAAAGCAAAAAAACATGAATTGAAATGATACAAAATGTAAAAAATGCAAAAAAAAAACGAAATAAACTGAAATAAAAACAAGGAGGGTGAAATACGCACTACAAACATGTGTTACATGAGACAATTCCAACAGACATATTGGCTACCAGCCAATTAATAAACATACAATTTAACGAGCAAACAAACTACAGTGGAGGTCTAAAAAATAGCACCGTAAACATATAACAGTAAGTGCTAAATTACCTCGAAGGGAAAATTGCTATCGTGATATTTCCATGAACTTTTCATTCACAATAGTTGATTTTGTTCATAACAGCTGTTTATTGTTTACAAAATTCCATCTAAAAATTTCACAATATGGGGAATTTTTTCACGTGAACAAAATTCATGAACGAAAAATGGGAAAAGGGAACATATTTCATGTGAAATATTGACTCGCGATAGGGGTGAATAAGTAGAGTTTTAAAGGCTTCAAATACTTGACTAGGGTCAATATTTGTAAGTTTTTCTTGTTTACTCAAGTCTAAACTTGTTTGAATACACTACTTCCACTTTTTCCATTTGGAGATATTTTAAGACCAATATTTTCTTGTTTTCATGTTAATGAGTGTTGTTATTTCACATTAGATGCAATAATTTTCCAGCTTTATTAGTTAAATCTCTATATGTGCTCTTCTGTTTCCCATAACTGTTAAGTCCTATAAATCCCTACCAAACCAGACAGTCAGTCATGCAGCCAGTTACAGTCACAGTGATTTACAAACAGAAATTCCATAAATACTTACATACATATACAATATTTATAAAAAAAAAGAAGACACTCACATTCACAAAATAAAAATTTAAATTCATGCGCATGCGTAGAGATAAATTTTATAAGACAACTACATCAACAACAACAACAAAAAACCTTAAAATGTCAATGAAATTTATGATTAAAAGAAGACAACACAACACATACGTTCACAACTGCATGAATTAAATAAAGTTAAAAAGAAAATAGGTAAAATATATTTAAATTACAATTAAAATAAAATATATTTTTACTACCGTTATGCTGATAAACTTAAAAATAATAATATTCTCTCTTGGACTTCCGTTTCCCCCACACATGACACAGCCATCATCCCTACACACTCTCTCTAAATGCAATAAAGGCGAGTCATTTAATTTCTTCTTTCGTGTGTGTGTGTGTGGCTTTTTTTTGGAATGTCATTAAACAGGGAGTTTTAATGGGAGCTTAGATATGTGTTTTGTTTATAGGTGTCAAAGTGACAGGTGTCATTTGGTAAATGTACATTTTTAAACTTTGTAATAAAATAAGGTAAAGAAATGCATAGTTATAGGAATTTTGAAGCAAAATGCATAATATTGTTAAGAACAGATACCACAATATATGCAAATAAGGTGAAAATGAGGCAATCAACTTTGAATAAAATAAAATACATTTTTCTTTAACCAATTTTGTATTTTGACAATCAAAACGGGCGACAGATCTGTATTTTGAGGCGGTATAAATATTATGCTTTTCATATTTTGGTAATACATGATAATAAAGTGTGATGTCCATTGGACTAAACACATTTTTTCTAGTGTCGAATGAAGCATTTGGAAACATTGTGGGAAATACTTCATACCTTCTAATCTTCTTACTATTTACAACACCTCTATCCAAGCGAAAATAAAAACCAGTCAAATTGCTTATCGGTGACAATAGTCTATCAAAATTTTAAAATACAAGTTAGCGAGTTCACTCGGAGGCCTTGTGGTCCATTGTGATACCCTTAGAATTACCATTCCCTTATTTTAAAATTCCATACATGAAGGGAGAATAGTTGCCCACCCTAATTTCGTTGACTATGTACTTCTTGTGATTCCCGTGAGAACCAGCCGGTACTTCTAATAAATCTGATCATATTTACTAGTGGCACATCTCTGAGACAGTCCAGATCATGGAAAAGAGCTCTACCAAGATGTAGTAGTCTATGCTCTTGTAAGGCTGGGCAGTCACATAGAAGGTGTTGTACCGATTCTTCCTCCTCCTCATCCAAACAACTTCTACAATACCTATAACGTGGGTAACCCATACGTTCCGACATGCGTCCAATCATACAGTGCCCAGTGATTATACCCGTAAGAAGCCTGATCGAATTCCTACTAAGTGACAAAAGAGTCCTAGTCCTATTCTCTGTCAGAGTGGGCCAGAGCAATCTGGATATTCTACAAGTGGTGATATTTGACTACCTGAGTTCCGTCTCACTAATGATTTTTTTACTTTTTAGTACTAAGTACTTTTTTACAATTTAAGTTCTTTTAAATTTTTAGTACTTTTTTTACAAAAACTTCATAAGTTGGTTCTAATACTATTTGTTTAATGATTTTTGTACTTTTTAGTACAAAGTACTTTTTCACAATTTAAGTATTTTTAAATTTTTAGTACTTTTTTTAACAAAAACCTGCAAATCTCAAATTGTGATTAATTATAGAAAAGCATTTATCCATTTGTTTTCAATTTAAAAAGTGTACGTGTTAAAAACTTTAAAATATATTTATGTTTATTCTAAGAACGTTTAAAATACCATTTGAATTATGAGTTTGGTACTTTTTAACATTTAGTACCTTTTTTTACCATTTAAGTACTTTTTTATATTTAGTACTTTTTTTACAAAAACAGGCAAATCTCAACTTGTATTTTATTTAAGACCAAATTTAAAAACAAAAATCCATTTTTAGAAATTTTATTCACGCTTACTTTGTAAAATGTTGAAAGTGGGCGTGGTAAATATTTTAAAATTTTAGTATTTTTTTTGTTTCGTTGGTTGTGATTTTCAAGTTTTGGTTCAAAAAGTGGTAAATAAATTATATCCAAGTGCATAATGATTATATTCTAATTTGTCTACTACGAAAAAGTAAAACAATTTCGACATTTGACAACAAATTTTAATGAAGGTTAGCTCCTTTTATTAAGACACTTTTTAAATTAATTACCGTTAAAGATAAATATGTATGTACATTATTAAGAAGTCCAAAGAATTTTCTTTCCATATACTTTTGAAAATTTTAAATCGAACTTCATCATTTTGCATCACCCTGTATGTGTCGAATAAATATCGTCCCACAAAAAAAAAAAAAACTAAATGTCATCAAAATTCAGTTTTGCTATTTCCTTAATGTCAATGAAGTGTATTTTATGATTTGGAGATGTCTTTTGCAAAAAAGGAACAGCCTGAAATGGATCATTGAACCATAGACAATTGCAATTTTCTTATGAATTGTTTCTTTCGTTTTTAGCTTTAATAATTATTTTAGAGAGAGAGACTGCATACGAATAAGGACAGAAATTGTCATGTTATGAGTGATGTATGTTTAGAAGCAGAAAAGGGTAGACAAAGGCCCCAAGGAAAAATGATCAGCTCTATTCGCGTTTTCGTTTAGATAAAACTTTGAATAATTTTGAATAAAAGACATATTTTTTTTTTTAATTTTTACCATAAATGCTTAATATCACATTAATATTAAGCATTTTATTGTAATGCTTAATATTAATTCGAACACACTAGTTTGTCCGTTAAGAGCATTGTAGAAGATTCCCGATAGATGGCGCGTGTATAAATGGTAGCAGAGGTTGCAGTAGTTAGTAAGTTTATCATAGGCGCTGTTAGAGTTAACATCAACTGTCTTGTACATGTATAGAGACACTGAGTGACTATTTGAACTGTTGTTGTTGTACATTTTAAATAAATAAAGAGTTGTTACAAATTTTAAAGTACTAAACGGCTTTTATTTGTAATCAAAAGTATCCGGTTTATTTAAAGGAAATAAACCAACGTTTTAAAAAGGTTAAAACGTAACAATACAATAATATCAAAAGAATTTTACACAATTTTTTTCAGTCTAATTATCAAAGTTAGCCCTACCCTGCTTAAATAGTTGCTGTCGCAGTCGCTGCTTTTAATGTCACTGGCTAAATATAATGAAACTGTAAATTGGTTTTCTGTCTTTCTCTATTAATGTATATCGTCGTCATATCATCATTTCAACATTTCATTAAATCTTTTAACAGATTCTTGTTGTTTTTTCTTACAGTTTCTTTAGCTTTGTGGTCTTTTTCTGATCAAATTTTATGATGCTGTGCTGTGTCTTTGTCAGACTCCTGCCTCATCATCAACCAACATCATCTTCTTATTGCCATTTAAAGGCAAATGCAACATAAAGCTGCAGCAACAACAACTAGCTAAAACAATATTTATTTGTCGTATAATGCCACTTATGGCATTTTGCTATCATTGCAACATTTTGCAGCTAAACACAATTTAGAAAAACAACAATAACAACAACAGCAACAATCTTATGAGGCATCAGGGTATTGTACAGATTGTTATAGTTGCAACAACCACAACAACTAACTCATGAAGTGGTTATAATAAGAACGCACCAAAAATTACAATAACAACAATCACACACATGATGATGATGCTGACTTGAATCGACTTGGCTGGATGGTTGGCTGGCTGCTTGACTGTTTGTCTGTCATATTTTAAAAGAAAAATGTTGTATGTTTGTCTGTATAAAATATCTGTTGTCTTGAAAATGTCTTTTGCCTTGTTTTAGAAGATTTTTTTTTTTCAGTTTTCTTTGTATCATCTTCTAGGTTGCTTACCTACAGTGCTGTAATCATATGGGTCCTTCAAATATTAAAAATTTCTTTTCGAAAAATTACCTAGAACTATTCGGTATATTTTAAATATTTTCGATAATTTTACTTAGACAATTCGTAAGTTTTCGATTGTTTGTTCGTATGATATGCTACAAAATAAAAAAGTTATAATGCATATAAACCAAAAGTGTAGGTGGTAAGTCACCAGGTTTTCTTTAATTTTGAAAATAACTCCTAAAATCTAGAATTATAGCCAAACAAAATTTCTTCAAAGCTTTCATTTTTAAAACGATTTTTTGAAAAATACTATATGAAAAGAAAATTCTTTGACATATGAAATAATTTATACAATTGTAAACTAAATGCCTGCATACATTTTTTAAAGCTATAAAAATGTTTTAATAATTTTCAAATTTTTTTAATTTTTATGTTAATTTATTAATATATTTTGATTATACTTAGTAACCATAAATATTAGAGTTTCCAAAAAAACCGAAAAATTTCAAAACCGCGGTTTCGGTTTTAAAAAACTGAAAACCGATCGGTTTCGGTTTGGTTTTGTGATAATTTATTAACTATTAAATCAGTTGATAATATAGGAACTGCGAAACAAATTTAAAGTTCAAATTTGATGAGTGTTTACGAGGATAACGAAAATTGGTACTTTATCTTTTAATGGTACCTTTTTAATATATTAAATTAGTTAAAGTTGGCTAATATGCTTCTCAGTAAAGAAATAATCAAGAATAGGGTGCTCAATTTTATTATGATATACCAAAAATGGAGAACTAAACCGAACTAAGGAGTACTTTTTTGTTCTTCAAAATGAATTTACTAATGGTACTTTTTTAATAATAAATTATTCTACTTATTGACATAATAGTTGGCTGATATGCTTCTGAGTAAAGAAAGAATCAAGGATAGAGGGCATAATGATGTTGAGGTAACAGAAACTATTATTGAAATTTCTATAATAATGAACCTATAAGCAGGATATTAAACACACATGATCCCGACTGAGTTAGAATATAAAAAAGGAAATTGCAGGCATTTTTCGAACTAGTAGTACTTTTTGAATATTTTATAACTATTGACCTAGAAACGCGAATTTAAAACGGATAATAAATGTTACTATTTCTTTATTGTAAAGGTACTTTTTTAATATTTTATAATAATAAACCTTAACATTAGGCACAAATGATTCTGAATGAGTTAGAATTCACGAAAGGTGATTATAGTCTTACCTTTCATTTGTATTTTCTATAATAATGGAAACAGAAATATGAAATTAAACATTCATGATGCTGAGTAGGAATACAAAATGTGGCATTTATGGTACTGTTTTTATTCTAATAATACGTCTAGAATGAGCTACAATCCACATTACAATTAATCGATAAACATGAAACTAGAGACATGTTTTCCTGAATTAGTATTAATGTACAAAGGGAGACTTAATAGTACTATTTCTTTATTCCATACTTTTATCGGACATTTGAAAATAATTAGGACTTTGTTACAAAAATTTTGCATTATTTAGCTTGCGAAAGGTAGCCTGCTACATCATCTGAAGCAATTATTGTAATACAATTTAAAAAATTTAAACAAATCTTACGATATTTTTACCGATCTGTTTTTAGAGATATTGGATGAATAATTGGATGAAAAAGTTTGTTTCTCATTTCTAAATTTTGAATTTTTCTAGTGAAAATATATTAAAAGTGAAAACCGAAAAATAATTGTCGGTTTCGGTTTCGGTTTTAGGCCTTGAAAAACCGCTGTTTCGGTTTCGGTTAAAACCGAATTGGAAACTCTAGTTCCACTTATGAGGAAAACGACAAAAAAAATTAAAACTTTTGAGACTAAAATTTTGAATTTTGTTTGAAAACTTTGAAACTGCACTTAAAATTAAAAAGTACTAAAATTGTAGAAAAGTACTTTTACTCAAAAAAGTACTAAACTCTTAAATAACTATTTAAGACGTATAAAAAAATACAAATTTTAAAATTAAACGACCACTTTTAAAGTTTTACACCTTTAAAGTTTTCTTAAATTGTTAATAGATTGAGTTTTTAATGTTTGTTTTAATGTGCTAAATTGTAAAAAAGTATTGTACTTTACATTAAATAGTACTAAAATTATAACTCAAATCGTATTTAAGTCACATTTACAACCAGCTAATAATATTTTTTAAAGTTTTAGCACTCTCACTTTCAAAATTTTATAATGTTTTTACCTTTAAACATTTTCTTAAATTGATCATAAGTTGTGTTTTGAACATCGTTGAAGAAAGGTACTAAATTTAAAAAAGTAATACAATTTTTAAAAAATACTCTATATTAAAAAGTAATAACATCTTAACACAAGTCGTATTTAAGACTAATTTAGAAGCAATTAATGATAAAAATAATCTATACATTTCAAAATCTAACTTTCCACATTTTATAAAGTGGATTTTTGGGGGTATGTATATTGATTTTGCCATTTTGTTTTGTAACACATCGAAATATTCATCGCAGACACACAAAAGTATATATTCTTGGTCCTTATGAAATTCTAAGACCACCTAGCTATGTCCGTCTGTCTGTTGAAAACACGAAAGGAGCTAGCTGGCTGAAATTTTCCACAAATACTATCTGTTGATAAGGTTTGTTTGGTATTGAAAATGGGAATATCGGTACATGAAATAAGATATTTTTAAATTTTGACAAATTGGGCGTTACAAAATTGTATAATTTTTAAATTTGGAAGTTTTACATTCTTCTTAAATTGATCATAGATTGAGTTTTGCATGATTTGGATAATAATGTACTAAATATTAAAAAGTATTAAAATCATAACTCAAATAAGTATTTAATTACAATTAACTTATGATAAAAACAAGTAAGAGAGCTATATTCGGCTGTGCCGAATCTTTTATACCCTTCACTAAATTATACTTTAAAATAAAATTAAAAAAAAAAAATTTAATATTTAAAATTTTTTTTTTTTTCGAAATTGTGTTTTAATAGATTTTTCCAATTTTTTAAAAAAAAGAATTTAATTTAAAATTTTTTTTTTTTAATTTATTAGTGAAAAAAATTTATGACAAAAAAAAAGTTTTTTGTGAAAAAAAATTCGGGATAAAAAAAGCTTTCTATAGCCTTAATGGACTTTGAAATATCTATCACTACATATCCATATTGTCTATATTTATGACTTAGTAATCGAGATATAGATCAAAAATAGGCCAAAAATAGATGTTGTCTAGGATTTTTGCTCATATCTCCGTTATTTATAGACGGATTTTGCAAACTTCTCGAAAGCATGTCTGACAGAATTATTGAAGATTTGGATCCCGAAGATATCTGGGGTCTTCAGAAAATTGATTTCAACAGACATACAGACGGACATGGCTAAATCGACTCCGCTATCTATAAGGATCCAGAATATATACATATACTTTATAGGGTCGGAAAATTATATTGTGGAAATTACAAACGGAATGACAAACCCTTCTCACGAAGGTGAAGGGTATAAAAATATAAATTTAAAAGTTTTTTTTTACAAATTTTACAAAGTGTACGTGACAATATTGGAATAATTGCAGTTTTTATCTATTCATATCATTTAAGGTATTAAAAATCAATTATGAAATGACTAAGTTAGGATTCATTAAGAGCGCGTAACAAAATATAAATATACATTTGACTTAACTTCAAATTTTAATTGTATTCTTAAAATAATGATTACCGTTTTTGTGTGATCAAAATTTAAGCCACTTTAGTCTGTGCTGTAGCACAGTGTTATTAGAAATATATAAGTATGGAATATCTGTTAGCAAATAATAATAATTCCTTGTATTGTCCATATTTGTATAATCAGGAACTGTATTATTATTAAGCATACAGTACACGACAATAGTATTGTACATATTTTATTATTTTTCTAAGGAAATTATATATATGATTTTGAAATCAAAATAAAGTATTTGCCTTTTACCTTAATTCAAGGCTTTTGCATAGTAAGTGTTGGAAAATTTTTGTGTGTAACTGTAAACATTATTACATTTACTGCAGCTATTGTCTAAATATATTGAGGCTGCATTTAAAACTCATACTAATATGTACCCTATTTATATGTATGCTTTATAAAGAGATTATAGTTAGTTTTGTTGTTGCTATATGCCAAAGTGTCATTATTATTCTAGCATTTTTTTTTTTTTTAATAGTAAAACCAAACAATATTTTTTGCTTTATTGGCAATAAATCGAAAAACAGTCTAGCATTTTAAAATGAAATAATCTGTACTACAACACATTATTTGTGACCTGTCATTGAAAAATCTTATACAAAGTAAAAAAAAAAAATAAAGATCAACAAGCTCTACAAATAAACTATAGTCAGCAAAATAAGGTTTAAATAATGGCAACACTTTAGAGAACCCTAGAAGAAGGACACTTATTATCTTTACACACTCGTAAAGAGAAGTAGAAAAAATGCTTTTAAGCTCAAAATTATAGTCTTTTAACAATTTAAGGTAACTGTATTTTTAGGTAATGGAAACATAATTGTTTAACACATGTTATTATTTTATTAATTAACACTTCCCTTACAAAAATCATCAAAAAAAGTGTAAATGAAAAGATTTTTCTTTTGTAAGCATAAAACGAAATAAATATTTTTGTAATAAATTATGTCAAACGGAAGTATTTAATTTAATTAACACACTTAAACACTCACTCACTCATTCATTCATCAGTTAAAATAAAATAATATTATTTTTAGAATCATGAAGAGTTTGTAGTTAATTAAACTCTGGCATAAATTTAATTAAATACGAGCAAAATTAAATAAATTGTAGCATCATTTAGAGATGTCAGGGTCAATACTAGCATGTTTTACATATGGAAAATAAATTGAATTCAAATTCAAAAAGATTTCAAATCATATGACTGACACAGAATTTTTATACCCTACACCACCATAGTGGGGAGGGTATAATAGATTTGTGCAGATGTTTGTAACGCCCAAAAATATTAGTCTAACACCCACCTTAAAGTATACCGATCGACTTAGAATCACTTTCTGAGTCGATTAAACGATGTCCGTCCGTCCGTCCGTCCGTCCGTCTGGCTGGCTGGCTGGCTGTCCATGTAAAGCTTGTGCGCAGAGTACAGGTCGCAATTTTAAAGATATTTCGATAAAATTTGGTACATATCATTTTTTCTGCCCAAGGACGATCCCTATTGAAAATGGCTGAAATCCGTCCATTATTTGACCTAGCCCCCATACAAATGTCCTCCCGAAAGTGGATTTTATCCGTCACAAATGTTTAATTTATATAGGTATCTACACAAGTTTTTGTCCAAATAAGTTTTATATATAGGGAATTCATGTCACCAAATTTTATTATGATCGGTCCATAATGAGTCATAGCTCCCATATAAGGCCTGCTTCCGATAATCACTTTAAAGAGCATAAATCTCCTACAAATGTTGGTATACACATAAAATTCAACATAAATAACTTTCATATAAACATTAATCACGTGACAAAATTTCGTGGTGATCGGTCCATAATTTGTCATAGCTCCCATATAAGGCCCACTTCCGAAAATCGCTCACGAACATAAATTATTGAAATTTTGAAAGAAAAATGTTTTTGCTCATTTACTTAGTGTAGGGTATTATCTGGTCGGGCTTGACCGACCATACTTTCTTACTTGTTTATTTTTAAAATGTTAAAGAAATTTGATTTGATTTTGTATCCTAGATGAACTAGATATATTACACTGTAGCACAGTATATCTATCTAATGGAAAAAATTTAAAAAAAAAAACAAATAATATTATTCCCTACAAAATTAGTGTAGTTAAAATAATATTTTTTTTTTTTTGATAATATGTATAATGATTTTTTAATCGAATATTAGGTTCGGCTCGGTTATGACCTGAAAAACTGGTTTCGGTCTTGATTCTGGTTTCATTCAGAATATTGAGAGGGCTTTTAGAATATTTATTGAAATAATTATGAACTTAGTTGGAACCAAAATTTAAAACGAAATTAAAAAAAAATATTTTGATTGTAAAGGATGTTTTTTTAAACCCAATACTATCAAAAGAACTATCATACTGCGCTCACTTTTTGACATTTATAATCAGTATACTCTGGCAAATCACCATGAATAGCTTGACGCTTGAACATCGCTACCAAATTAACCAAAATTACTTTCAAAATCAGTCACCGATTCGCACAATTTATAGACGACTGTTTTATTGAAGAATTGTGTTCAGCGTTGAGGCTAATGCACATCCAGAAAAATACACCCTTTGGTGCGGTTTACACGCTGGTGGCATCATTAGACCTAATTTCTTAAAAAATTAAGCAGAAACTCACATTACGTTCAATGGAGATCGTTACTGCACCATGACCAAAGATGTCTTGTTTGAAAATATGGATGACATTGATCCAGGCAAGATAAGGTTTCAACAAGATGGCGCTATGTGCCATATGGCGATAACTTGATTTCGAGAAATGGACCTGTTAATCGACCTCCAAGGTCATGCGATTTGACACCTCGTGATGTCACTGGTTTTTGCTGATAAACCAGCAACAAATGACGCCTTAGAGACCAACATTGTTCGTGACATACGGCCAACAATGCTCGAAAAGGTGGTCCGAATGGGGACGTCAAGAATGCGTTTCGTCAAGAACTGTCGCGGTGGCCATATACCCGAAATTGTTTGATTAGTTGTGTTATTTTTTTACAATTTCAAGTTCTATTGGGCTTAAAAAATACCCTTTACAAAGAAATGCATATTGTTAGCTTGGTGTGCAAACGTGCTTTTTCATAAATTTTACAGGAGACATAGAAAACGTTTTAAAATGCAAAACTGCTTTAACAGATTTCAATGTCAATGATAAATAATCACAGCTTAGAAGAACTGCTTTGACGACTAACAAGTACTTTTTTTCCTATTTAAAATCAGCAAAATCCGTCCATAAATAATGGAGATATGAGCAAAAATCCGGACAACCTCTATTTTTGGCCTATTTTGTATCTACAGTGTACTCTCTCATAAGCGGACACTTAAGGGACTGACAATTTTGTCCGCTTATGAGAGTATTAAATAATCCCAAAGAATGTTTTTGGGACTGAAAAAAGTGTCCGTTTATGGGAAGTGTCCGCTTTAGAGAGGTGTCCGCAAAGAGAGAGTACACTGTAGATAAAAAGTAGGCCAAAAATAGAGGTTGTCTCGGATTTTTGCTCATCTCGATTACTAAGTCATAAATATAGACAATATGGATATCTAATGATAGATATTTCAAAGTCCATTGCAACGATGTATATAAGGATATAGTAAGTTGGACCTACAATGGGTCAAAATCGGGAAAAATATTTTTTAACTCGAATTTTTTTTCACAAAAAACATTTTTTTGTCATAAATTTTTTTCACTAATAAATTAAAAAAAATAAGTTTTTAAATTAAAAAAATTTTTTTTAAAAAAATTGGAAAAAAAATTTTAAAAACAATTTCGAAAAAAAAAATTTTTAAAATTAAAAAAAAAATAAATTTATTTTATTTTAAAGTATAATTTGGTGAAGGGTATATAAGATTCGGCACAGCCGAATATAGCTCTCTTACTTGTTATTTATTCCAGTTTTTTGTATTAAAATCTCAATTTTCATAAAAGGTGGACAAGGTGGATATTAAAATCAAAACAATTGCATTTTTACTTTAATCAAGGTTAGTTTATTATAAAAACTAAGAATACAAATAAATCAAAACCTAAAGAAATCACCCGATTTCAAGGTTTTTTGAGGAGTGGGGTGGTTAGTTTACTAACCACTGTGGCAATTGGCATTAAACATAATTATGATACAAATTTTCGTATCGTATACATTTTTTGGAAATCGAATATTTTTTACAAAATTTTCTGACCAAACAAACGCAAAGTAACACTGAATTCGATGAACAATAAACACTCTGTGCTTTTTTGTATTGAGTGCATGAAAGTCTCTTAAAAAAATGCGGTTTACAATGTTTTAAAGACTATAGAAAAGGTGGTTAGTAAAGTGACCACTAAACCGCAAAGAGTTAATAGCTGTATAGATTTGCTTTTCAAATAATTTTAAGAATTTGAAAACGATTCAGTTTTGACTATGTTAGGCTTAGTTAAGTCGAGCACTTAACACAAAAATCAATATTTGACTATAACTTCAAATTTAAAGTTGATGAAGTTCTCAACTAGATCTAACATTTAGCTGGTATTACTTTTTAAGCCAATCAAAAGGTTAGAAATTAACAGAACATATATATTTGTAAATCTGTCGATTTATATGTCTCACTTGTTTACACATAAATTGACTATTTATTTTTTTCCTTACGTCTTTAACTTTTTTTTTTCTAGGTTTTCATGTCAAAACTAATTCAATTGCTAGAATTCCAAGCCTTCGAACCATAAGAACTTGCCATGTCGTTGAAATCAAAACATCAACATTCATTAAATGTAAGTGTATATTCTAAACAAGATTCGATACATAACAAATTTACATAAAACTCTATTCTTACAATCATAAATCAAATGTTCCTACAGGTAAACACCACTTTTAGATGATGCTTAAATTTCCCAAAAAAAAAAAAAAAATAGAAAAAAATTTAAAATAAAATAAAACCATAAAAATAAGAACAAGGAAACATGTGTAACCATAGAAAAATTCTAGACATGGTCATCATTTACTTCATTATGGAGGCAAACACAAACAAGTACAAATGAAGGCAAAAAGGAAAAAATCCAGAAATACAAACATAAGTAATGATTTATGTCTATAACTACAACTACAAAAAAACAGCATATAACAGACAACATATGTATGCAGATACCAGCTACATTTGTATCTTGTAAATGCATAAATGTATAAATTATCAAGAATTTATTGCAACTCAAGGATGCAGAGAGAAAGAAAGAAAGTGTGTGCGAGCACAAAGGAAAATAAGTCAAACATTTTCAAATTCTTCTAATTTTCTTTTCAAAACAACCTTTCATGTCGTATGTTCGTTTCAAATTTAAGGTGTAACGGTTTAGATACAAAATTTGCACACTTTTAATTTCTGGTTTGTGGTAACATTTGCTAGCTGCACATAGTTTAAACGCATGAATGTTTATATGTGCAACATAAGGCGCCATCTGCTGCTTGTAGCAGGGAGTTGTATGTTTGAATTTTTCATTAATTTCAGTGGCGCGTAGCATATGCAGTGTAGTTTTTTTTACTTTCTGTGGCTCACAAAAAACAAAAACCTCAAAAGAAAAGAGAAATACTTACTATAGATTTTTGCATGCAGCAGAGATAGCCAATGTATGAAAGTTTCTGACGAATAATGGAATGAAATGTGACACAACTTAAGTTATCTTTACACACGTTGGAGCTGAACTATAAAAAATCGACTTAATCGATACTTGATCCACAAACTTTTCTTCAACAAATTTGTGAATAAAGTGTTCTTTAACTGTGATGAGAACTCATATGTGAGCTTTATTTGTTAAAAGAGTTTGTAATTTGAATATACTGTATCAACTAGTCTAGTTTTAAGACACTAGCATTGAGGGGGTACATGCGCCATTGGGGTATATTTGGCTTCTCTAAATGATTAAAATGTCTCATTTTGCTTCCCTTTTTTTATTGTTTATTAGTTAAATATCTCATTTTTATTATATCTGTCTCAGCAATTCTTCTGTGTTTTTTCTTAGTTATTCCAATTTAAGACTCCCTGCCTTAGGCCTATTATTACATGCAGTAAATTTTCATACAATACCGACATGTGAGCCCACAAAATACCAACCAAACTGAAGCGTAGCGAAATCCATTCAAGCCACCAATCTTGTTGACAGCCTTTTTTTCTTTTTCTTTTGCTGTGCTATTTTGCTATTTTCTTCTTTTTTCTTTTTCCAGGTTTTTTTTTTATTCCACAAGTCTTAACAATTTTAGATTTCAAACATGAAACAAAAAAATATAAAAAATCGGTTGATAAGGCGTGGAGAGAAGCCATCATTTAGCATTTAGCATTTAGAGTTTAGGGTTTGGTTGTGATTTAAAACTAATAAATTTATGATGGTTTTTTATAAGACTTCCTATAAAAAAAATAGAAACAAATACTACTCCCTCTGCTAAGAAACGTGAGTGTGTTTTTAAGTAGAGAGTGGCCAGAGAATGCTAAAAAAATACGGGCAAAAACTGGACAAATTTAAAAACTAATACATATAAACAAAGAACTTGTGATGATGTACATTTTGAAATACTGATTAATTTTAAGTATATGCAAACTTTTATTTAAATTGTTTGTCAAAAGTTGAAGTTATGGTACCTTTCCCACAAAATATGGAATTGGAAACAAACTTTCACGCAGTCCTTTTTAAATCGATTTAAATTTTTTAAAAAGATATAGAAAAAATCTTGGTGTTTGAAATAATCCTTACGTTTGTTTGAATAAACTAAAATATTGTGAAGATTTTTTAATTAAAAATATTTTCGAGTTGTTTTCTACATTTTGCAACTGTGGCAGGTATTAATAAAACAAATTTATTCAAAATCACTAAATCGAATGGAATCCAGATTTATTTTGAATAAAATAAGAAAACTTTCACTTAGATTTATTGTCAGATGTTAAATTCGATGTGCTTTTTCTCCCAGTATCTGGAGTTAGTAAAAAGAAATGATTTTTGTGACTTGTCGCACTTAACGAGTGCTAGCCCCGTCATTTCTTAATCGATTTGAAATTTTAAACACGCCCACTTTAAAAATTGCATAAAGAGGGCGTGTTTAAATTTATAAAAAATACTATTTGCTTTAAGCTTATTCTAAAATTGTTTATTTTTTAAGATTTCCATGTTTTCGTAAAAGTACTAAATATTAAAAAGTACTAAAATTGTATAAAAAAGTACCACATATTAAAAAGTACAAAAAACATAAATCAAATCATTTAAAACGTATTAAAAAAAATTAACATGTTTTTGTGAAAAAAAAGTACTAAATATAAAAAAGTACATAATAAAATTGTTGAAATGGTACCAAAATCGTAACTCAAATCGTTTAAAATGTATTTAAACCCAGTTTATGATACAAATATAATTTTTGAATATTAATAATTTTAGCTTGCCTTGAAATTAAATTTTTTTCATTTAAGCTTGTATTATTAGAGGCATTACTCCATGAAGATTGTTATAAAACTCAACAAGAACTTGTCAGGACCAGGCGAATCGACACCAAAGCATAATATCCATGGCGTTAAGGCAATTCTATGTATTTGGTGGTAGGAAGAGAAAGAATTTTATCTATTATAAGCTGCTGAAATCTGACCACACCATAAAATTATTGAGTTTTCAAGATTTCCACGTTTGTGTAAGAAAGTACTAAATATTAAAAAGTACTATCACAAAAAAGTATCAAAAAATATAACTCAAAGTTTTCAAAAAGTATTTGAAATCAACTCACGATAAATTTATATATTTTTAAACACTAATCGCGGCCAGTTTTTAAATTTTTAAATAAGACTTTTACATTTTCTTAGCTTGTTCTAAAATAAATCATAGTCTGATGTTTTTGTAATGAAAATACAACATTTTAAATGAAATTAATGAAATCTAACCACTGAATTAATTAATTATAAGGACCATAAAGCATTCTGGTACATTCTCTTTCTTTTATTTCGTGATATTTTTTAGACGATTTAAGTGAATTAAAGCTGCTTTCATTTAAAACATATATGGCTTTAAGAATAGTTATTTAAATTATGGTAATTTCAAACAAAATTTCCTCCAAATTTCAAAAACTAATAAATAAAAATTTATATTTTATATATTATTTAATAATTTAAATCGAGTAAGAAATGACTAAGTTAGAAATGACTAAGTTACAAAACATCAATTATTTACTTGAAATTTCTGTCACATTTTGCTCTGTTTCATTTCAAGAATTTTAATAATTTAAAAAAATCTCAAGACTTTTACAAGAAAATTGTGGGCATCTCTCATAAGCAATACAACTGGCATCACTGTGTGTATGTCAAATGTAAGTAGTTGCCATATGAGTGTTTTTAAGTACATGCTGTATCAATTTCTTTTATTCGTTTAAAAAAGTGGTTGCAGTTTATATTTATTTTTTATTTCTTTTCATGTTTGCAAGTTAGTTTATTTATTAAATACATGTATGATCACGTTTTATTGCTGATTTGTCAGAAAATACTACAAAGTAAGTAAAAGAAATATTAATTCAATGACAAATCAGTGGCAGTCAATATGGGTTACAACACACAGTGTTTTTTATTAAAGAGGGGTTTTGATTTTCTTTTTTTGCTTATTTTGATTATAATCTGTTTAGTGAAAAATGAAACCATTTTATTATTGAATAAAATTATTATATGATTGGAATGTTATTGATTTTACAGCAAAAAAATAAAAGTATACAGTAATATTACACAATAGTAAAGAGATTTATACATATGAATGTTGGATACACTGAAGAAAAAAGGTTAAAATAAATCAAATAAAAACAAAATTTTTTATAAAAAGCATTAGAATATAACAAAAATATTATAATATTCTTAAGAATTTGAAACGAAATATCTGCTTAGTTATTTTTTTTCGCGGTAGCACAGTGTAATTTACAATCCAATTTAACAACAGCTAAGCACACATATTCTTATGCCAATCTTATATTTTATTATTTAAACAATCAAAATATGTGTTAGAAAAGTTATTGAATATATTGCTATTTTATTAAAATTAAACTCAATGAAGAAAAGAAAAACCAAAAATAAATGATTATTTCAGCCAAATCCAAATAAATATTTATTTTATAGCGTAATTTTCCAAGAGGCAAGTGACGTACGGCAGAGCCAATTGAACTCGAAGAATTATTTGTTCAAAAGAAAGACAATTTGTTATATGTATGTATGTATTATATAAACAATAACATCAAATTTATACATAAATAATTT
The DNA here is from genome assembly GCA_942486065.2 of Calliphora vomitoria. Taxonomy (NCBI): domain Eukaryota; kingdom Metazoa; phylum Arthropoda; class Insecta; order Diptera; family Calliphoridae; genus Calliphora; species Calliphora vomitoria. The sequence goes on along the minus strand of OW818029.2, from coordinate 58,113,978 downwards.
GCGTTTGTTGTTTAAGAATTATTGTTATGAAATAAAGAAGAAAAAAAACTTTACAATTTTTGGTTGATTGAAGCCTCAATAACAATGTTTTTTTTTTAGGGTTAAATTTATTCCAAATTTTATTTGTTTTACAGGGGAAACAACAGATTGTCATGAAAAAAAAAGAAACATCATGTAGTAAACAATTGTAATAAAAATGTTGTTTATGAAATAAATTTTGGTTAATAAAATATGAATAATAAGCTGTACAAAAAGAAAAAAGAAACATAAAAAAAACATTATTTACATTTTAATATAAAAAACTTTAATAATAAAAATGTCTAAATAATATAATGTTTTCAGAAAACGCAAAAAATATTTTTTATTGAAACATTTGATTCAAAACTAAGGACTGAGATCGAAAAATTCTTAACTTAGATATATCTAAATAAAAATGCAACCACTAATCTTACAGTTTTGATTTTATTTTATTTGATTGAAATTATTATTATAATTTACAAAACAAAAATATTTTTATAGTTTTAATCTCTAGTGATGAAATTTTGAACCTTTTTTCGGAAACCCTTCCATTAACGTTTTTATAGTGCTTTCTGTCACTTTGCTCGAACAGGTTGCCCATCTCCGTTTAAAATCTACCACACTTTTGGACACCTTTTTTGTGCTCTTCAATTCTATTTTAACAAGAGCCCAATATCTCTACACTGGCCTTAGCTCCGGGCAGTTTGGAGGATTTGCCTCTCTTGGTACAACTACCACATTATTGGTCTTGTACCACTCAAGGGCTTGTAATGTGTGCCAAAAATAAGTGGACACATGAAGTTTTATGAATGGAAGCACCCTTTTTTGTAAACATTCCTTGATATAAATTTCGGTATTTATAGAGCCCTTTGTAACAAATGTTTGGCTTTTTTGCCGCAATTGCATATTGCTAGCCATACCAAGAACTTTTTGGGAAATTTTGTCTGCTATTGGGTCCTAAACTTTTCTTCAATATTCCTTCGAGCATCAGCAACATAAAAAAATTAACCCAGAAGCTGCGAAAAATTTTCCATACGTACATTTCGTCATCCATTATGCAGCAGGTATATTTGTTGTATAAAATTTGACTTCAATTTCCGTGCTCTGTTTTTGGGCTCTAAATTTTTAGCAGCGTTCCTGTCAGGAACTTTTTGAGCCTTGTATGTTTTTAAACCTGCATTAGCTTTAACTTTTCGTACCAAATAGTCCGAGCAATGAGCTAACCGGGCTGCTTTCCTACCGGATGTGTTGGGAGCTCTTTTGAAAATGCTTTCTATTTTTTTGGATTTAGAAACATCATTTTTACCTGTACCAGGTTTTCTATCAACGGACAAGTTCTCCCGGTACTGTTGAATAACATTGGAAACAGTTTGACGGCAGACCTTTGATTGTTTGGCCAACTTTTTGTAGGACCAAGTTGGGTTTTGTTGAAATATATTTAATAATTTTAGTACTCACTTTTTTCTGGTCACTCATTTTAATCAGATTAACAACAAATGAATATAATTGACATTAAACATAATAACTGACATGTTTTACAAAGGTAACTTGATCAAAAAAAATAAAAAATCAAATAATACTTGGGTTAAAAGTTTTAATGAAAAACGTGTGTTAAGAATTTTACGATCTCAAACCTTATGTGATACCTTAATTAAAAAATCTTGGGGATTTTCCTTTCATAACATTTTTAAACATTTTAAATCGATTTAGAAATGCCTGTGTTAGGATTCGTAAAGTGGCTGAAAATCAAGATTTTAGGATACTCCACTCCAGCTCTATAACTTAGAATAATTTCGTTGCTAAGAATATAAAATTATTTTTATAGTTTGGCTCATTTTGCTTTTTTGTATTTTTATAAATGAAAATTAGTCATGTTAATATTTAGAGCTGTTATGTTTGTGAATAAGAAAGCAATTCGTAGTACAAATTAAGTTTATAAAAATTTTTTAAATATTTATTTCAATTTACCATTGAGTGTCTTAAACTAACGCCTAATTACCATATTATATTCAAAATCAAAAACATTAGTATGCTAATGAAGTTTGACAAAGAGAAAGAGAGCAAAAACAAAAGAAAAACACAAACAACTGAAATGAATTAATTGTAATCGTAAATTATACAGTTATTTCCATATGCAAGATTTACACATGCATGGAACTATGTGTGTGTGTGTGTAAGCGTAAGAAGAGAAGGTCTGGGTTGAAGAGCTTTTGAACTTTTAATGAGCCATAAAGTACCAAAACTATTACAATAACATATCACACACACACATGCAATGAAAATAATTCTAATATCTCACACACCCACACCATTTTCTAAGGATTAGAGGAGAATAGAATGAAACCTTAAGTGGTAAATTACAAAAGCAAAACAACAACAACAAATAAAAAGAAAAACTAAATGAAAAACTTTAAATACTTCAAATAGGCACGCGTTAAACATAAAATATTTACATACAATACATATTAACACTACAAGTAAATAAGTATGTGTATATATGTATGTATTAAAAAAAAGAGCGGGAGAGTGATATTACTCCCAAGATGGAGTCGGGTTATAAAAAGAAATGAGGATAATTTTAAAATCGTGTAATAAAAATACTCGCACATATAAAAGAAAATGTGATAAATTTTAAGTGTGTGGAAAAGAAAATACTTACATAATAGAAACATTATTATTGGAGGGGGGCTGTCGAGAAATCGGAAAATGTTAAAAAGATTTTTATCTCACGCACACACACACACATTCGTTGAAACATTTGTAAACCAATAAATTTGTTTAATGACATTGACTTTTTCCTTCTATTTCTAGGAAAATGTTATAAGAAAATTGAAAATTTTTGGTCATTATTTATAATGTAGGGGAAATAATTTGATTTTATAGTGCTGGTATTTAAAATAAGGGAATTAGGAAAAACATATATGGGTGGTTGGACAGAGAAGTTAATAGAAGAGATGTCTAATTTAAAATCTGTATTTTAAAGTATATAATTTTATTTTAAACTTCTTGAGTTTAACTAAAAACTAAATTCTAGATTTATTATTTTAAAAAATGTATAAAAAAATAAAATAAATATTGAAATAACGGTAACACATAAGGCTTTTGCATCGTTTTCTTAGATAATCTTTTTGTTTTAATCTCCTTTCTTGCAGAAGTTTAAAAGTGTCCATTGTTTTGCTACTGCTAAGAAGTATAACCACATTCTATCAGGCCTGTCACACATTTTGTTCGGAATGGTTTCAATTCCGTAGTTTTTTTCCGATCGATTTCGTGTTAGGTTCTTCAGATTCCGTGTAATTTATTAATTCCAAAAATATTTAATAACTCTATGTTTGTGATTTAAATTTGACAGCGTTTTTTCTATTAAATCAAAAGGGAAGAAATTTATTAAAAATTTTAGAAAAACAAATAATTACAAAGAAATATCAATTCCACTTTAAAAACGAAAGAAATTTTCGTTTTAGTTTTTCTGAAGAAGCAAAATATGGAATTAATTCCACTTTCGATCGGAATGGAATTCTGTGACAGAAAAATACATTATTTAAACTTAGATATATAAGGACTGAGATCGAAAAATGTTTAACATACATATATGTTAATAAAAATGAAATCACTAAACTTACAGCTTTGAATCTTTTTTTATTTGATTGAAATTATTGTTACAATTTACAAAAAAAAAAATATTTTTATAGTTCTAATCACTAATGATGAAATTTTGAACCTTTTTCGAAAACCCTTCCATTATGGTTTTTATAGAGCTTTATGTCACTATGTTCGAACAGGTTGTCAATCTCCGTTTAAAATCTACCACACTTTTGGAGACCTTTTTTGTGCTCTTCAATTCTCTTTTAACAAGAGCCCAATATCTATCCACTGGACTCAGCTCCAGGCAGTTTGGAGGAATTACCTCTCTTGGTACAAATACCACATTATTGATCTTGTACCACTCAAGACCTTTCTTAACATAGTGACAACTGCCAAATTAGACCAAAAAGAAGTGGACACATTAAGAAGTCTTAGGAATGGAAACATACTTTTTTGTAAACATTCCTTGATGTAAATTTCGGTATTTATAGAGCCCTTTGTAACAAATGTTTGGCTTTTTTGAGCAACTGCATATTGCTTGCCATACCAAGAACTTTTTGGGAAATTTTGTGTGCTTTTGGGTCCTAAACTTTTCTTTAACATTTCCTTGAGCTTCTGCAACATAAAAAAAATTGGTCCAGAAGCTGCGAAAAATTTTCCATTCCTACATATTGTCATCCATTATGCAGCAGGTATATTTTTTGTATAAAATTTGACTACAATTTCCGTGCTCTGTCTTTGGCCTCTAAATTCTTAGCAGAGTTCCTGTCAGGAACTTTTTGAGCCTTGTATGCTTTTAAACCTGCATTGGCTTTAACTTTTCATACCAAATAGTCCGAGTACTGACCTTACCGGGCTGCTTTCCTACCGGAGGTGTTGGGAGCTCTTTTGAAAATGCTTTCTATTTTTTTGGCTTTAGAAACATCATGTGGACCATTCCTTCTACCTGAACCAGGTCTTATATCAACGGACAAGTTCTCCCGCTACTGTTTAATAACATTGGACACAGTTTGACGGCAGACCTTTGATTGTTTGGCCAACTTTTTGTAGGACCAAGTTGGGTTTTGTTGAAAATATTTAATAATTTTAGTACGCATTTTTTTCTGGTCACTCATTTTAATCAAATTAACAACAAATGAACATAATTGACATTAAACAAATTAACTGACATGCTTTACAAAGGTAACTTGATAAAAAAAAAAAAAAAAAATCAAATAATACTTGGGTTAAAAGTTTTAATGAAAAACGTGTGTTAAGAATTTTACGATCTCACTCCTTACATTTATTTGGTAAAAGGTCATGTTTTTGAAAACTGAAATTATAAAATACATATAGTTAGTTTAGTTTTCCAAAAAAGTTTCCATTGTTTTGCCACTCACTAAATTCAAAGCAAGATCATTACTCTGAACTCATTCTATATTTTCATAGTAAGTACATAGTAATATTTCATACACATAATTAAGAATTTTCTGAAGTGAGCAATATTGTTTCAATTATGGCTTCCAACAAAATACTTTTTTCAACACCCTCGCACATTTAACTATTTAGTTCCACAACAACTACTGAATACAATTTAATGATACTCATTAAAACATAGACACGCTTATGCTTTAATAATATTACATTAAAGTATGCAGGAGCTGAATGCATCGGCAGCAAACAGGGAAAACTACAATCAAAATTTTCCAAAAACACTAACAAAATATATGTATATATGCCACTGTTCCCTAAAGTGCTATACGATGTATTTGTTAAAGTCATTCAACACACCCTCACCACCTTTTTTTTTCTTTCTTTCTTTCAAACTAAATATAATTTTTAAATTAAAAACAAAGTTTAAAAATAGAAAACATAAATTAAATTATTATAGTAATTTTAACAACCAGCAGCCCAGACGGATTTAGTTTCAACTATAATTTTATTTTAGTTGAAACAAAAACCAAAAATAGTTGACAACCAACACAACCAACACTTCGCTAATGACATAAACATCAATGATATTATTATTTCTACGATATTTATGTTCATCTTCTTTTCCGTTTTCGTGTTACCGTAACTAAAGAGCAACAACAACAGCATTTGCTTTATACATATAATTTAAGGAGTAAATAGAGGAACTAGTTTAAAAATATAATAATAAAAAAAAGAGAGAAAGAACCTGGGAGAGTGCAGTCGTTGTAAATAACGGATAAAGTCATTAAATTGTTGCATCCGTTGTCTTTTTCTTGTTTTCTTAATTTCTAAAGTCATTTGTGTAGAAAATTGTTGTTGTAAAAAATTACTTCCTTTTATATTTTGCTTTCATCTGTGAGCATGTGTTTTTTTAGTGCTTATTATTGTCACCTTGCATTGTGTCACATTATTCTAATGTTTATTTATATTTATATTTATTTTGTTTTAGTTTTATTTTTCTATATATTTCTCTATATTTCTAAAGCATAGTGTTATTGAAAATATGTAGTAGGTATTCTAAAAAAAAAGATTCCATTGTTTACTTTGTATTAGATTTCTGTCATCATTAGTTGACATTTTAGGTTGGTTTCTTTTTCTGGGGCGACATTAATGACCAGTGACTGTGTCTATGTTTAGTTTATAAATTTTTGAAATCTGTGTTTTAAAATAAAAGTTGGTTTAATATTTATTCTGTAGATATTTTTAGCATATCATACGCATAGTTTAAAATGTCAAACAATTTTATAATTCTTTTGTAGATTTATGAAAAAGATTTGTTTGCTACATCCTACGAATATCTCTACTTATTTATGTCAAAGTCAATTAAGACACTTGCAGTGGTTGACAATACAATGCTAACTTTTCCAAATATTTAATTAAGGAGTGAGATCGTAAAATTCTTAACACACGTTTTTCATTAAAACTTTTAACCCAAGTATTATTTGATTTTTTTTTTTATCAAGTTACCTTTGTAAAGCATATCAGTTATTATGTTTAATGTCAATTATATTCATTTGTTGTTAATCTGATTAAAATGAGTGACCAGAATAAAGTGCGTACTAAAATTATTAAATATTTTCAACAAAACCCAACTTGGTACTTCAAAAAGTTGGTCAAGCATTCAAAGGTCTGCCTTCAAACTGTTACCAATGTTATTAAACAGTACCGGGGGAACTTGTCCGTTGATAGAAAACCTGGTTCAGGTAGAAGGAATGGTCCACATGATGTTTCTAAAGCCAAAAAAATAGAAAGCATTTTCAAAAGAGCTCCCAACACATCCGGTAGGAAAGCATCCCGGTTAGCTCAGTGCTTGGACTATTTGGTACGAAAAGTTAAAGCTAATGCAGATGTAAAAACATACAAGGCTCAAAAAGTTTCTGGCAGGTACGCTGCTAAAAATTTAGAGGTCAAAAACAGAGCACGGAAATTGAAGTCATGTTTTATAAAAAAATATTCTTGCTGCATAATGGATGATTTTTCGCAACATCCTAGTCAAACATTTTATGTTGCTGATGCTCCAGGGAATGTTGAAGAAAAGTTTAGAACCCAAAAGCAGACAAAATTTCCCAAAAAGTTCTTGGTATGGCAAGCAATATGCAGTTGCGGCAAATGAAGCCAATCATTTGTTAGAACGGGCTCTATAAATACCGAAATTTACATCAAGGAATGTTTACAAAAAAGGCTGCTTCCATTGATAAGACTTCATAATGTGTCCACTTATTTTTGGCCTGACTTGGCATCCTGTCACTATGGAAAACAAGCCCTTGAGTGGTACAACAACAATAATTTGGTATTTGTACCAAGAGAGGCAAACCCTCCAAGCTGCCCGGAGCCAAGGCCAGTGAAGAAATATTGGGCTCTTGTTAAAAGAGAATTGAAGAGCAGAAAAAAGGTGCCCAAAAGTGTGGTAGATTTTAAACGGAGATGGACTACAGGTAGAGCAAAGTGACAGAAAGCACTATAAAAACGTTGATGGAAGGGTTTCCGAAAAAGGTTCAAAATTTCATTACTAGTGATTAAAACTATAAAAATATGTTTTTGTAAATTGTAATAATAATTTCAATCAAATAAAAAAAATTAAAACTGTAAGTTTAGTGGTTTCGTTTTAAGAATGTTAAGAATTGTTCGATCTCACTCCTTAAAAGGTCAAAACCTAAACAAAAATCTTATGAAATTGAAGTATTTAGTATTTCTTTAATATATACTTTGATCTACTTATACAAAGAAAAAAAATAGAACATAATTAACTAAATTCTAAAAACAGAAAACAAACTAAAAACTATTTATTATTATGGTATTAAAAAAACTAATGAAACAAATCGTGTGGTCCTTTTAATGACTCAGTATTTTGTTGGATGTCGCTTGGTTTTTATTACTGCTTCACAGCGACAATGCATTAAAGCAACTAAAGATTTGCCATTCCCTTATAACCGCATCTGGTAAAGCTTCCTTGGCCCACTTCCGAACACTAAATAAAAGTCATATTTTTGATAACTGAAATTACGGAATATATGTAGGATTCAAAAAAAGTTTTCATTGCATTACCAAATTAGAGCCGCTACTTTAAGTAAAATTATGACGGCGTTACAAATTTCAGTTCACCTTTGTTATACAATTTACTTGCTTGTCATTTATGGGAAATTTTATATTCAAGGGAAATTTTCAAATGTTCGTTTGTTAACAAATTATGTAACTTAATGCATAGTTAATGCATAACTATCTTTATTTATAAAAATTTCTTCAACTTTTATCTTAATTTTATTAAATCAACACTATTTTGAAAATGTTGCCATATGACATTTTCTGTGATACAATTTTTTATATTTTTGGTTTTATTTATTTCAGAAAATTTCCTTCATTATTGTATAAACTTACATATTTTTAATATTAACAAAAATTTATTTATATATTCTCTACTAGTTTTATTTACAAATTATCATGTAATAACACGCAATGTTGCATTTTCTGTAATAATTTCATGTTTAGTTATAGAGAATGTGTAAAGTTTTTTAATTGTGTTATTAAATAAACATAAGTACAAAATTTTTATATGTAAATGTTATAAAATGTTTAAGCGAAATTGTTTTAAAAAAACATAAATTTTGTTATTTTATGATGAAATGTCAGGTTTTGATGACAGTTGCAAATAAAGAAATGTTTTGTAATTAAAATAATTTGAATAATTTAGATGCCCTACACAAATGATTAAAACTGATGTTTAAAAATGAATGTCATAATGTTACCTGTTGGATGTAAAATTGTTTGAAATTATAAAAATTCTTGAGACTTACCTAAAATGAAAAGAAAGAATAATATAATTAATAATTTTATAACTTCAGTTAATAAATAAAATAAATAAAAAGATATTTTTAATTACTATTCTTATACCTAAGGACTGAGATCGAAAAATTCTTAACATACATATATCTTAATAAAAATGAAACCACTAAACTTAGAGTTTAGATTTTTTTCTATTTGACTGAAATTATTATTACAATTTACAAAAAAATATTACTTTTATAGTACTAATCAATAGTGATGTATTTATGAACCTTTTCGCAAACTCTGCCATTAAGGTTTTTATTGAGCTTTCTGTCACTTTGTTCGAACAGGTTGTCCATCTCCGTTTAAAAACTACCATAATTTTGAATACCTTTTTTGTGCTCTTCAATTCTCTTTTAACAAGAGCCCACTATCTCTCCACTGGCTTTAGCTCCAGGCAGTTTTGAGGATTTGCCTCTCTTGGTACACATATCTTTACCATAGTGACAGGATACTAAATCAGTCCAAAAATAAGTGGACACATATATAATAAGTCTTATGAATGGAAGCATCCTCTTTTATAAATATTCCTTGATGTAAATTTCGGTATTTGTAACAAATGTTTGGCTTCATTTGCCGCAACAGCATATTGCTTGCCATACCAAGAACTTTTTGGGAACATTTTCTGCTTTTGGGTCATAGACTTTTCTACAACATTTCCTCGAGCAACAGCAACAAAACACTAAAAGCTGCGAGAAATTTTCAATAAGTACGTTTCGTCATCCATTATGAAGCAGGTATATTTTTATACCCTACACCACCATAGTGGGGAGGGTATATTGGATTTGTGCAGATGTTTGTAACGCCCAAAAATATTAGTCTAACACCCACCTTAAAGTATACCGATCGACTCAGAATCACTTTCTGAGTCGATTAAACGATGTCCGTCCGTCCGTCCGTCCGTCTGGCTGGCTGGCTGGTTGTCCATGTAAACCTTGTGCGCAGAGTACAGGTCGTAATCTTGAAGATATTGCGATAAAATTTGGTACATATCATTTTTTCTGACCAAGGACCAAGCCTATTGAAATTGGCTGAAATCGGTTCATTATTTCACCTAGCCCCCATACAAATGTCCTCCCGAAATTGGACTTTATCGGTCATAAATGTTTAATTTATATAGGTATCTACACAAGTTTTTCTCCAAATAAGTTTAATATATACGAAATTCATGTCACCAAATTTTATTATGCTCGGTCCATAATTAGTCATAGCTCCCATATAAGGCTTGCTTCCGATACTCACTTTAACGAGCATAAATCTCTTAAAAATGTTGGAATACACATAAAATGCAACATAAACAACTTTCATACAGACATTAATCACACCACTTAATTTCATGGTGATCGGTCCATAATTGGTCATAGCTCCCATATAAATCTTGCTTCCGATAATCACTTTAACGAGCATAAATCTCTTAAAAATGTTGGTATATACATAAAATTCAACATGTATAACTTTCATACAGACATTAATCACACTACTTAATTTCATGGTGATCGGTCCATAATTGGTCATAGCTCCCATATAAGGCCCACTTCCGAAAATCGTTCACGAATATAAATTATTGAAATTTTGAAAGAAAAATGTTTTTGCTCATTTACTTAGTGTAGGGTATTATATGGTCGGGCTTGACCGACCATACTTTCCTACTTGTTTTTATATAATTTTACTTCAATTAAATTAAACTTCAAAATTTTTAGCAGAGTTCCTGCCAGAACCTTTTGAGGCTTGTATGTTTTTATACCCTTCACCTTCGTGAGAAGGGTATATATAAATTTGTCATTTCGTTTGTAATTTCCACAATATAATTTTCCGACCCTATAAAGTATATATATTCTGAATCCTTATAGATAGCGGAATCGATTTAGCCATGTCCGTCTGTCTGTCTGTTGAAATCAATTTTCTGAAGACCCCAGATATCTTCGGGATCCAAATCCTCAATAATTCTGTCAGACATGCTTTCGAAAAGTTTGCTATTTAAAATCAGCAAAATCCGTCCATAGATAACGGAGATATGAGCAAAAATCCGAGACAACCTCTATTTTTGGCCTATTTTTTTATCTTTATCTCGATTGCTAAGTCACAAATATAGACAATATGGATATCTAATGATAGATATTTCAAAGTCCATTGCAACGATGTATATAAGGCTATACAAAGTTGGACCTACAATGGGTCAAAATCGGGAAAAATATTTTTTAACCCGAATTTTTTTTACAGAAAACATTCTTTTGTCATTAATTTTTTCCACTAATAAATTAAAAAATTTTTTTTTTTTTTAAATTTGAAAAAACTTTTAAAAAACAATTTTGAAAAAAAAAAAAAATCTGAATGTTTTCCTACCGGATGTGTTGGGAGCTCTTTTGAAAATGCTTTCTGTTTATTGGCTAAAGAAACATCATGTGGACCATTCCTTCTACCTGAACCAGGTTTTCTATCAACGAACAAGTTCTCCCGGTACTGTTTAATAACATTGGAAACAGTTTGACGGCAGATCTTTGATTGTTTGGCCAACTTTTTGTAGGACCAAGTTGGGTTTTGTTGAAAATATTTAATAATTTTAGTACGCACTTTATTCTGGTCACACATTTTAATCAGATTAACATGAAATGAACATAATTGACATTAAACATTATAACTGACATGCTTAACAAAGGTAACTTGATCAAAAAAAATATATATATCAAATACTTGGGTTAATAGTTAAAATGAAAAACATGTGTTAAGAATTTTTCGATCTCAGTCCTTAAAACTTAAAAAAAAAAAAAACAAAAATGCTTAGTGGCAAGTTTTAAAAGAAAATCATGTAGCATCTTTTCATGACGACTATCTCATATCATTTGATTAATCTTTTCTCTTTTTAATTATTTTCAACATATAAATTTCATGTTTCACAAACTCAAACTAAAGCTTAAATTGAAATTAAAACAAATCCCAAATTCCCACAACACAACAGAACAACTTTGTGTATTTGTTTACAAAAAATTTCCCTGCTGTTCCCTATTAAAAACAACAACAAAAAATAAAGAAGCAGCAGTAAAAATATAAAACATATGTTTTTTGTTTACCTTGCACTTTAACCAAAAATTGCTCCCTTCTCACACTCATATTGTATACTCCCACTACAAAAGGGAAATTTATGGAGTGACAAAAAACATTGTTTGAATTTTTTTTCTTGAAAAAATAACAACAAAACAGACACACACATTTACACACATACAATTTAGCAAAACATGTTTATTAATTTTCAAAACAAAATTCCCATAAGTTCCCACAGTTTTTTTTTCGGAGGGTTTTTCGAGAATTTATTATGTGCAGCAGGTACAAAGGAAGAATGGTATAAAAAAATCAACTAAAACAAGGAAGTTGTAACAAAATTCTATAAATGCATTGGAAAAAAAAGGACGAAAACTCCATGTACAAGGATCTTAGAGAGAGGGGGAGGGAGAGCGGTATACAGAAAAGGGAGGAAGTTCTAAAACAAATATATCAGAATTTAAAAGTATTATCCTGGCATTGTAGTAAACATTTTTACATGTCACCAGGGTTTTGCGTATGAATAGTATGAGAGCAAGAATTTATTAGAGAGCGTTTTTGAGTTATAATTTTTTGTAAAATTTTTTAAAGTTTCATTTCAATTTTTATGGTTTCCTGTCTTTGCCTGGTATTATATTAAATACATTTGCTTCTACATTTACAAAATGTAATGGAATTGTGCTAGGGAGTGTGATATTTACTGGGATTTGTCCGTCTGTCTTTCCGCCTGTCATTTTGGTCTTAGATCATAATGTAAATTTTAGTATATTAAAAACTTACAATGTCTTCAGCAAATTGTTATTGTAAGGATAATAACAACAAGACACAGTGCGATAAATAATATAATAAACAAAGTAAAATCTATAAAGATATAGAAAGTTCTTTCCAAAATTAATATCAATCAATTCCTGACTAGTTCATTCGCTGTTATATTATTGTTTAGGTTTTTTTAAGAAATCTGGAAATATGAAAATACAATAAACTTAAACTTACAAAAAACATAAGTTTAACTTTAGTTTAACTCAAATTTAATTAATTTATTTATATTTGAAATTTTTAAAATAAACAAATTTTATAATTGTAGTTAAGGTTAAACTTTAGTTAAACTTGATACAAATTTTACAAATTAATCAATATTTAAGAAAAGCTTTTTATATCATAAGATTGTCTAAAATCAAAAATATAAATCATAAATTTAAAGTTAAAACTGTTAAAACACAGGATTAACTTAAGTTTATTTGAAATTAAAAATATTTAATTAAACTAAGCTTAAGTAAAAATATTATTTCCGAAAAGTAATTTGAAAATCTAAGAGAGACACGCAGGTAGCAGTTAAATTCTGAGAAGTCAAAAATAGTTTACAAAAAAAAAACATAGAAAACATGATTTGAAGGCTTAAACTTCTAATCCAGAGGTTTTAATTTAGTTTAACTTGCATATTGTTTATTGTGAGTTTGTTATATAGTTTGAGTTAAATAATTACTCCCATATACCAAAAAAAAAATAAACTTAAACAATTGGTCAATTCCTATCATGTCATATTGTGATAATGTCCTAATATTTCACGAATCGGCTGCTCGGCTTAACCGACTCTTAAGCTTTCGGCACAAATCTCTGCTGGTTGGTTACGATAACACAATAAACATAGCATAGAGTAGTATCATTTTAGGACATTTTTTGCTTGAAAGGCATATCAACATTTTTAAAACATTGTGAAATATTAGGACATTATGACCTTGTGACCTTGTGAATTGACCAAATATTTTAAAGCTAAATTTCTATACTAAATTTGATTTAAAAAAGTTGTTTAAATTTAAAAATTGTTTATAAATAAGGCCTTTAGGTTTTAGCAAATCGAACTTAAAAAACTTAAAGTTTAAACTTGTAAAGTACTAGTTTAACTTAAGTTTAACGTAAAAAATATTACATTAAACTTAGCACAAGATAAAGTTTGGCAGAATCTTGAACGAAATTGATTTAAAAATCAATTTTAACCCCCAATAAATAAAAACTTAAGTTTAAACTTGATTGAAATTAGTTTAACGTAAATATAACAAGTTTAAACTTGTAAAACACAGGTTTAACTTTACATAAACGTGAACTCAAAGTAATAAATTTAATTAAACTAATTTTACTTATCATTGTTTCAAGAATTTTAAGGGATTTTTAATGAACTTTGCAAATTTTACTTACATTTAAGCTTGACAAAAGAAATTAAAGCTCATTGTAGCTCACTATAGTTTTAAACTTTTAAAAAATCTAGTTTAACTTTAGTTTAGCTATAAAAGAGGCTATATATTGATTGTTTCAGGTTTTAAGTTGATTAACATTCAGTTTTTCGGTTGTTTTTTTCTTTGCGTGGGATTTTTCTATCAATTTTGCAAAGTTAACTTAAGTTTAAACTTAACTAAAATAAGTTTAACCTTAAAATATCATCAACAAATTTATAAAAGTACTTCTAGAACACAAACTATATTGAATTAAAGTTTAAATTTTTTAAACTACAGTTTAACTGTAGTACATTTATATAAATATGTTTCCTTTTAGGCTTTCAGTAAATTAATACGATAGTGTATTACTATTTCGATGTATTGTTTCGTTAAAATAAGTTTAATCATAATATATGTCTTTAAGAAAATAATATAAGTAAAATTGAAGTTTAAACATAAAAAAACAATATTTTAATTGTGGTTTTTATACACAAATGTAGAGGTTGTAAGTTGTTGTCTTTGCCTGGGATTTTTAAATAAAGTTTGTAAAGTTAACCTAAGTTTAAACTTGACTAACTTAAGTTTAACCCTAATTTATCATCAAAACCGCTATTAAAGGTCATATATTATACAATAAATAAAATTACAATTTAAAAATTTTTTAAAACAAAAATTAAACGAACGTTAAACGGCTTTATATCATTAAATTTGCAACTTTTATTGAGTGGAATAAACAATGACATTCTCAGGTTTAAACTTTTAAAATAAAAATATTTCAAATCGTTTAAACTTGTAAACAGTATTAAATTAAGTTTAACATCTCACATAGAAAAACATATTTATTGTCTTCTATAACCGTATACATTATTATCTGCCACGCTATTCATTTACATTAATGAAGACTCTAACATATGAAGCCCTACTACTACAGCCAACTACTAAGAAATCCTGCATACGTACAATTACATGTGTCTTAAGGACTAAATGTCTTAAAGAAATCCCTTCTAGCAAATGCCTTCAAGTACTTTCACACATGTCTGTCTGTCTGTCCGTTTGACTGGCTGTCGGCTTCAACATTCATACAACTTCCCTGTTTGCATATGACTTTGCAACAGTCCCTGTTATTTGTTCCTTAAATTTCATTAACTCTAGATTAAATTACAAGAGTTTCAAATGTTTGTTTGTCACCAAATTACCATTGAACGAAGACAGCAAAATAATTCTTTGAAAATTTCTTAAAAATAAATATTTATTTTAATTTTCTTCTCTATTTGTTTGCGTCTGTGTCCTTTTTTACTTAGCAAAAAAAAAAAAAAGGCTACAATTTCTTAGGTCTTAGGTAAATTTTAAGGTTATGGGAGTATTTTTGGCGAATTTTTTATTTTTATATTTTAATCAGTCAAGGGTTTTGTTTTTGAAATTTGAAACTTTTATTAATTAACTAGGGATTAGTTCCCTAGTTAAGAAATAATTGTTATAATTGAAAGATAAATGGAATTTTTTTTATTTATAGTTTTCATGTGCAGGTGTTTTACGGCTAATAAACATTATTTGGGAGTAAATTATATGTATAAAAGAATAATTGTACAATATTAATTCTAAAGTTCAAATTACTGGATTAACTTTAAATTAACGCAAACGTGAGGTATTAATATCAATTTAATAATAATTAAGTTTCTTTTAAAAACATTTTTAACTTATTTTTGTACAATAATTTTTAATGAAAAATTTAACTGAAATTTAAACTTGACCAAAATATGTTAAAGCTTTAATAATACAAACGAATTAAAATTAAAATTAAAGATTAAACTCAAATTAACAGTTTAATTTTTCAGCTGATTTTTTGATTTTTCTCCTGCAATCGATCTTTAAATAAATTAACTAAAGTTTAAACTTTTAAGTGAGTTTAACTATGATATATCCTTCATTACAGAATTAATAAAATTTAAGAACACAAAAAAAATTAAATTTAAGTTTAAACTTGTAAAACAAAAGATTTACGAAAGTTTAACTTGTATTGAGAGGGTTAATGCTAAGTTTAACTTAAATTTCACTGAATAAAATGAAATTTCTTAAAATAAACTTGAATGATCTATCAATTTTGAGTTCAAACGAGAGAAACATAGGTTTATTTTTTAATTAAAGTTTAACTTATAAAATACTAGTTTAACTGTCGTTTAGCTACATAAATGTATATAAATATTTTTAATTAAAATTTCTTGTTAATTCGACTTAAAAGTAAGGTTAAACTAAGTTTAACCTTTAAAGTACTTTAATTTCTTTATAGATTTCTACAATATTTGTTTCAAATATTGAAAATTATAAAAACAGATTTAAAATTCTTCAACTTTACCTTAAATGTTTTTCTTGTAACAGGTGGCGCAAAAGTAATCCTCCTATCAGAAAATGCTATAAATTTTGCGATTGTCCCCTAATGTCAGTTCTGTTTTGATATTTGTGTAGTAAACACTAGCGAAATACACGTTAATAAACAATGTTACGCTACACTGCTCCAGAACGCGGAATATTGCTGACTATTTATTTGACCAATAATCCGCAAAATTTATAGCATTTTCTGATAGGAGGATTACTTTTGCGCCACCTGTACATCAGTAGTTTAACTTTATTTTAATTTGCAAAAAATTTGAATTTACATTGGTAAACTTAAACGTAAAGTAAAACTAAGTTTAAACATTAAAGTTTTCAATTTCATGTAAAACAATCATAGATAATTATATATAGAGACGAGACATTCCGTTTTGTCAAACAAAAAAACAAGTCTATGACTAACATGTATTTTATTTTTGCAAGAGTTAGGTTTTTGACAATTACGTCTTGTCTCTGTTACCATATATCTACAATTATTTGTTTTAAATATTGCAAATTCCTGAAATAGAAAAAAAAATTTTAAATTCATCCCTCTTTAATCTTTTAACTCAGCCTACAAATGATTTCTTTCTCAAGATTTATTATTTAAATTTCTTGAAAAAATTCTTTAGGGTTTTATAACTTTTTTTACTTTGTTTTTTAGACACCTTAAAAACAAACTTGACTGTTTTTTCTTTCTACTTTTCATATTCTTTACACATCCATTTTTGAGTAGCTTTTACGCTCTACTGTATAAAAAAAAGAAGTGATATTTTTTCCCATTGCAGATGCTGTAAAATGTCATAGAAAAAACATTGTCTGCATTCATATTTGTAAGTCCTTTTTTTTTTTGCACAAACATTTTCAAGTACAAGCCAACAACAATAAGGAGAAAATGAAGCAAGTGTCATCTTTTGTCATTAGAAATGCAACACTGCAGAATGTCACTTAAGGTTACAAAATGGAAGTACAATAATAGTTACACAAACACATGGACACAGACGCACACACACATACCCAAAGAAATAAACTTGAAAAATAACTTTTGTAATTTATACAGTTTAAAGGTATTTTACTTTTGTTTAGCTCTCTCTCTGTCTCTTTCTACTCTGCTCTTATCTTTCTCTGTTATTTACCATTTTAAAGTTAAACTGTGTATTTGTTTTTATTGCAAAAGGGAAAGGTAAATAATTTTCCAAAGTTGCATTTGATAATCTTCTGTTTTAACTTGAAATACTGTTATTTTTATTTTATTTTATTTCAATTTTCTTTTTTTAATTTAATTAAAATTGTGTTTAGTAATTTGATACATAGTGTATTTTATTTGTATTAGAAGCAAAACATTAGTTTTTATTTTGGTGTGGACTTGAGGAATTTTTAAATACATCATGTTGTAGACTTTTAAGAGTCTTGTCTTTATGTGTTTCAGTTTTAAATTAATTTCTTTTTCTAATATGTAATTACTATTGTGTGTTAAATGCTTTTATTAATGAGACATTGATTGATGATGGGTTTTAAAGCCTTTAGGCTTGTTAGTTTAAACACTTTTATTTAATTATTATTTAAATTAATAGATTTGTTTTGAATATAAAGAAATGTTCTCAAGAGTTTTTGAAAATTTTAGAGTGTGACCTAATTTTAGGTTTTAAAAAATTTTAATAATTATTTAATTAAAAGAATTTAAAATACTGATTAAACTGATTCTTTAAAGAAAATTTTAAACAAATGTTGATCATTACAGTGCTTCAAGGAAATGTAATAATTGTTGCAGCGATACAGTAAACCTGCCATTTACCTCGGGTGAATCCGCAACATCCAGTTCAATGGTCGGCATATAGAGAACATGAAATATGGACAATTCCACGAGAATGACTACCACGACTGAAAACCCAAAAACCCTTGAAACTTTTTTTCAAGATGATTTGAATAGGAGAAAACACTAAAATATTACTATGTGTCAGTATTTAAAGCTTATTACAACATCTTATTGGCAAAAATAATAGTTTAAACTGACTATATTTAATTTTTGAATTTAAGCTCCCAATTAGCATATAGTGTGAAATGAATTTGACTCTGATTGTTTATTTGCTATTATAAAATTGTTTATTGAAACCGAATGTATATTTTCTATTCATTTTTTTACTTTTTGTATAAATATATTTACAAAATATATATTGTTTTATTATAAGAGAAAAATCTGTCACGTACGGTATGTCACGTACGATATTAAATTTTACTTATTATAAAATCATCCAATGATTGTTTTTATTTAAATATGACAGATTGTAAAGGAAAAATATTTGGTTTAGAGTAAGAAATTAAAAGAAAACCTAACGCCTCTCACGATTGGCAAATTTTCGCATATTTCTACATGTACCTCAAAATGACTTCCGTTTTATGTCACGTACGATATACCCTTATTTCGCTAGATATTTTGAACAACAATGTGTCGAAAGAACTTATTATTTTTTTAAAATATAGTACCCTCTGAATGGAACATAAAGACCAAATTATTTTTCAGATACTCTTATTTTTGCAAGATCTATTTCACTCTATAGGCGTACAAATGTCACGTACGATAACATGGAATTGCCCATATGGATTAAAATAACATATTATAAACTTAGTTGCTCTTTTGTAATATAAGGCTGCTATTGAATGTGATTTTTATTTCTTATTTGATCATTTGTATAAACTTCGTCGACATTCGTGTTGTTTACAGCTAAATAAGTGATAATGTTCGATCGCCAGTATCTATTAGTGCCGACCACTGATCTAGATTGATTAATACATTCTAACCTGGTGCCATTACAGCTTTAATCAATAAAATTTTACTTTACTCTCATATAAGTCTCTCTATTCCTAAACATTTTTTAAATTATCCTCATTGTTTTAATCGATTTAGTTTAAACCCATAGAATATTTAAACTTAACAAGTCTAAACCAAACAGATTATGCGATTTATTTCACACTTAAACACATTTTTACTTAAGTTTAACTATACCCAGCAGTTAAGCAAGTAGTCAATGTCACCCTTATATAAATTAATTGTCAATAATGTTCTGGCTGGCTCCAATTTATATATTTTGGGTCATTTGACACGTATGTGCTCTTTGTAGTTCAGAGAGAAGACAATTGGTTACTTTATATATGCCAGGTAATCTAGCGTGAAGACAATTGTCACTTAAGTGTCTCTAAGTAATCTAGAGTGTAGTCACTTTAAACGTTTGGTGAGTAATTCTGCTTTTATACAAATTGTGTTGATATAATTCTCATACAGTTTATTTTTGCTTAAGTATACTGATATCACATCCCTGCAGTTAAGCAAGTAGTCAATGTATCCCTTATAGACAGTAATCGTCACAAATGTTTTATCACTTGGCTGACTCCAATTTATATATTTTGGTCATTTGAGACGTATGTGCTCTTTGTAGTGCAGAGATAAGACAATTGGTTACTTTATATATGCCAGGTAATCTAGCGTGAAGACAATTGTCTCTTAAGTGTCTCTATGTAACCTAGAGTGTAGTCACTTTAAACGTGTTGTGTGATAATTCGTTCAAACTGGTTTTATACAAATTGTATTGATATAATTCCCATACAGTTAGTTTTAATATTTGCTTAAGTATACTGATATCCTATCTAACATAGCATGAAGTCAATAGTCACTTTAGAGTCTCTTAGTAACCTAAAGTGAAGTCACTTTAAACGTTCCTTTTTGTACTGCACTTTAGAAAGTAGTTATTTTTCCCACCAGAAGCAATCCATTGGAGAGTTGTCGAAGAAAGGTTTGTTTACAAGCTATCGTTTATTGGACTGACTATGATATGTCTTTTAGCTGACTATTTGAGGTCAATTAGCACTCGTACATGTTAAAATAACTAGTTATGTAGCTGATCAAGTTACCACTAGTAAGGTAACTGACGTTTTTTAACCAGTATGTAATGCCAATGCATTGACTACTTTGGACCAGCTATTAGACAGTCTCATTGAAGTCAAAAGGGTCAATTGACCCCCTGCTTAGGACATGCCCGTGTTAAAATAACTAGTCACGTAGCTATTGAAGTAACTAGTTCCCACCCTAAATGATGGGTAAAATCACTAGTTCGGGACTGTCTCCTAGAACTGCTGGGATAGCGTGAAGTCAATAGTCATTTTAGTGTATGAAAGTAATCTATAGTGAAGTCACTTTAAAAGTTTATTTTGTACTGTACTTTAGCAAGTAGTTATTTTACCCACCAGAAGCAATATATTAGGAGTTGTCGGAGGATGTTTTGTTTACAAGCAATCGTTCATTGGACTGTCTATGATATTTCTTTTTTGGTGACTATTTGAGGTCAATTAGCACCTGTACATGTTAAAATAACTAGTTATGTGGCTGATCAAGTATCCAGTTAGGTAGCTAAGTAAGGTAACTGATAACCGGTATGTGATGCCAATGAGTTGGCTACTTTGACAGTCTCACTAGTCACGTAGCTAGTTATGTAACTTGTTGTCACCTTAAATTATGGGTAAAATCTCTAGTTCGGGTGTGTCTCCTAGAACTGCTTGGTTTTTATGTAAACTTTTCCCTTTTATACAAAAAAAAAAAAAAAGTTTAAAATGTTTGAGTTTTTTTTTTTATTTAGTTCACTTTTCTCCCAGTGTAAAAGTGAGTATATGAATGAGTAGTTTTTATTTCATTGACCACAACATTAACGCAGTGGTTTCCTTACGACAAAACAAAAACTGTTTGCAACAAAATAAAATAATAAAAAATACTGCTGCATTGTAGTGGCAGTAAGTAGTTGAAGTAGTGGCATTAACTGCTGCTTATGTTTCCTTAAAACGTATAGAGCGATATTTTTCCTGCTACGTTTTAAGTAAATTAACACTTTAGTATATTTTTTGCCATTGTTGCTGCTTTGTTTCTTGCCTGTTTGCTTGCCACCACAAAAACTTCATCTTTTGCGGCTTTTTCTTTCAGCTCTACTCCTTAAGCCCTCTATCTCCCTAACGTTTTAATGTTATATTCAAATGGTGTCTTGTCTAATTAACATTAAACATTTGTTTGGTTGTTTATATTTTAACAGAAAACCAAAACAAAATGTACTATACATACAACATACGTATATTCTTCATACATACAAGTAGAAGTACACTGGTGCATATTCCTATAAACGCACTTAATTTTTTTCTGCATTTTTGTTATATCTTTGTTGTTCTCATCCAAAAGCAATATTTAACTATTTTAATGAGAGACAACTTAACGGTACTTTTTAAAAGTAAACAATTTTTTTTTCTTATTTTTGTTGTTTGCCTTAATTATGCGATCAAATGTTCTTGGTGATATTTTAAGTGGAAGATTCGTATAAACGCACACGCGAAATTTGTTTTTAAAAAAGTGACCAATAATAAAATATTATCAATTTTAGTTTGTTTTCAACCAAAGGTACGTTTCTAATAGTAATATCTCAATTTACTGTAACTTTTCCTATTTTAATCAATAAATTTCATCACTTTTAAAGATGCCCAAGTTAACTTTTTTGTCCGATCAAGAAAAGATTCAAATTAAATTTTTTCACGACCAAGGATGCTCCAATAGAGAAATTGGACGTAAAATCGGTCGTTCGGAAAGTGTGGTGCGAAATTTCTTTAAGAAAGGTCAAAATTATGGAGTTCGCAAACCAACAAAGGGTAATACAAAACTAACAAGAAGACAACTTAATCTAATAAAACAAGAAGCAACCCGCAACAAATTGAATTCCACACAAATAAGGAATAAATTAAATCTTCCTGTGACTTCCAAACACGTTGCACACATTTTACGAAACGATGAAAACATAAAATGGAAAAAGCCGAAATGTAAACCAATGCTAAAAAAACACCATAAAGAAAATCGCCTAAAATTCGCAAGAAAATATATGAAATGGACATATGAGTGGAAAAAAGTAATTTTCTCTGACGAAAAAAAATTTAATTTAGACGGCCCAGACTCATACTCATGCTATTGGCACGATTTGAGATCTAAAGACGTTCGGATGTCAAAACGTAATTTCGGTGGTGGCAGTGTTATGGTTTGGGCAGCGTTTTCTGCAGTTGGCAAGTCGAAAATTTGTTTTGTTCCGACAAAAATGAATAGTTCGATTTATAACGAATTGTTGGAAGATGCTCTTCTCTCTTTTATGGACGAAAAAATGGATGAAGATTGCATATTCCAACAAGATAATGCTGCAATCCATGTTTCTAAGCAATCGAAATCTTGGTTCGGACTTAAATCCAATGGAAAACTTGTGGGGATACATGGCCCGTAAAGTTTATGCAAATAATGCCCAGAATGAAGGCATAAAGACTGTGACAGAGCTGAAACTAAGAATTAAACAAGTCTGGGAGGAAATTGATTCCGATCTGCTTAAAAAATTAGTGGAATCAATGCCAGACCGTATTTTTGAAACAATCCATAACAAAGGATCATCCACACATTATTAATAATGCTACAATGGCCCAAACATTAAAGTGCGTTTATAGGAAAATACCCTTAAAAATGGCTGTTAATATCGAAAATTAAGTAAAAAAAAATAATTAAAGTACAAATGAATTTTTTTTGTAAACTATATTTTAAGTGAAGTCTTAACTAATTTAATACACAAATTTATAGCCCCCTAAATATTTTCTTGTTTAATTTTTACCTTTTTTTAAAAAAAAAGTAGTGTGCGTTTACAGGAATATGCTCCAGTGTAGTCTTGAAGATATTTAGTTCAAATGTAAAGGAAATTAAAAGAAAAAAAAAAAGAAAACACCAAAGCAGCAGCTGTGATTTCATTTTTCATTAAGTGTTGAATTTCTTTTACATGCTGCCAAGTTAAAGTATTTAATGTAATTTGATCATAATTTAAGTGCAGCAGTTTTTTTTGTTGCTGTTGTTGTTATTTTTCATAGCATTTTGCTTTTATTTATAATTATTCATTGTGGTTTTTATAAATAATATAATGTTGGGGTGGTGGGTTGTTTTTTTAAATAAAATCAAAAAAGAAAACTTTCTTTTTAAAACTGTTTTGTCTAATGAAATTGTAGCGGAAAAGTTATAATAAAAACTAAAAATAGCATTGAAATTTCTTTAAAAGCACTAAAATTTTAGTTTAGTTTATATTTTATTAAGAAAATTTGGGTTAATTTAAAAGAAATTCACTAAAATGATTTCCCTGCTTTGGCAACATGATGCTAATCACATAGTGGAGAGGAATATGTTATTATTTGCACATAATTCTAGAAATATATTTTACTTTATTCGATTATTTATTACAAGTAAATGTTATAATAATGTATGTAAATAAAATGTATTTTAATGAAATATTTTCTTAAGCAACATGTTGCTAGAATTTTTTTTTATAAATTTTTTGAAATATAATCTAAATTGTTTATATACTATCTTCCTCAGAAAAATACTATAAAAACCTAATTATAAGCAAATTCTTTTAAAACTCTTCTTTGGCCACATATTGCTAGCAACATTATTTAACTAAAAAAATATCATATTTTTAGCAAATTTATAAAGTTTTAATAAGAATATATTTTAGAAACTAAAAATTAAATTGATTTATTTTAATCATTTTTATGGCAAAATTAAAACAGAAAAATTTTTGGGAATGTGATAGACATCAAAAATCAAGTTCAGTCAAAACTTTTTCTTAGCAACATTATTTACCTGAAAAAGCCAATAATTTTTGCAATTATAAAATTTTAGTTTGAACAAATGTAAATAACATTTTTTAGTTTTTTTCTTTACTTAAATGAATCTTGATTTGATTTTAAAGAAATAAATTTTAAGGAAACATGTTGCTAGAAACATTTTTGAGAATATGATAGATATTTATATAATACTACTTAGAAAAAACTTACCAACATGTTGCTAGCAACATTACTGACTAGTAAATATCATAATTTTGGCTACTTCTATAGTTTTAGTTAAATATTTTCTATGTCAACATGTTGCAAAATTAAGTTACAAATACTATTTTTAATTTAAAAAAAAAAATGCAGTAATTTAGCTTACATAAAAAAAAAAATCACTAAAATTATTATTTTTCTACTAGGCATTATTCGCCAAGTAAGAATTTATAAGTTTCTCACTATGAGAATTGCTGTGAAAACCTAATTAACATCAGTCTCTTTGGCAAAATGTTAGAAACATTAATTTAATTCGAAAATATGACCAATTTAGCTATTTACCTGCTATTAAAAGAACAACATGACCTTATCAACATGTTGCTAATAATATTTTGGTTTGTTTCATAGTTTGTATTTTAACTATTGATCAGAAATAAATGTGTTTTTTTAAGTCGAGATTTTTTTTCTAAATATGATATATGAGAGGACCATTTATCGAAATAAACGAAAATCTGGGCTTATAAAAAACCACGAGTTAGGGCCTTTCTATATTAAGGTAACGATATATGTGTTTAAAAGTGAATTACTTTGGCGACAAGCTAGCAGCAACATTTTGTATAGGTAAGGAACATTTAGCTGGAAATGTTGCAACATTTGCAAGTATGAACTTTATATTAAATAAGCGACTTTAAAGTTAATTTTCTCTTATCAACATGTAGGTAGCGATATTTTAATAAAATTTTGTTAAATTTTTCACTTAGAAACTTAGTTTACAAAATTAATTGTCTTGTCAACATGTTGCTAGAAATATTTTAATAATAATTTTGTTAATTTTTTATTGTTCATAAATAGCTTTAATCTGTACATTCTAAGAGTGATATACGTTAGCAACATGTTGCTAGCAACATTCTGTCTGTCTGTTAAGTTTTGCAAGATGTAAAAACAACTTTAAACTAAAAAAGCGACTAAAAGTACATTTTGAACATGTTGCTAGCAACGTTTAAATAATATTTTGATCTATATCGGTTTAATACTTTATCAGAAACAGCTTTAATTCAAATAAAAACTTGTTTACAAAATAAACTTTCTCGTCAACATGTTGCTAGAAACATTTGAAAACTAATTTGATTTACTTTTTAGTTTAAAACTTAATTATATATAATAAATAAGAATAACCCCACATTGCTTTGAAAACATGTTGCCCCAGCAACACATGTTTATAAGCAACATGTTGCTGGAACATGTAAAATATTACTATAAAATTTAAAAGTAGATTTTATGTAGAATTTGACCATCTCAACATGTAGCTAGCAAAAGTTTTGTTTTATTTTTTAAATCAGAAACATATTTATTTCAAATGTTTTCATTGGTTTTTCAAAGATAATTGTCTGGAAAATAAGAACATTATTATTGATCTGAAAAAATGTTAATTGAAATTAATTATATTTTACAAAACAACTGTCATCTCAACATGTTGCTAGCAACATTTTTTAACAGAAACCCTTTGGAGTTTTGAAATTTGTTTTTTTATGAAACTCAACTAAAAACCTAAAATATTTTTCTGCAACATGTTATTGAAACAAAATATATTTAAATTTTATTAAATTAAATAAAAATTGTTAAATGAATTAAAAATGAATTTAATTTATTTCTTAACATTTTATTAGCAACATGTTGACAAAACATGTTGACAATTTTTCTTTAGCAACATGATGCAACAAAAGTTTTACAACACAGTAAATAAAAAAATATGAAAAAAACTATATTATAAAATTTTACTAGCAACATGTTGTCATTTTTTATACTTCTAAAGGAGGATTTTCCTTTGCAACATGTTGCTGATACAGATACTAGTTGTTTGAATTATAAACCAAATTTGTCTAATATTTACCGTAAAAAAAATGTTTAATAAAAAATTTATTTGTTGGTAGACTTTCGATTCTTATACTGACCATGAAACCTTCAAGAAACATGCAGCCAGCAACATGGTTTGTAAACATATTGGAATTTCTTAGATTACTCAATTTTTAAATGTTTTTTTTTTAACTTTTAATCTACATTAAAAAAAAATTAACATAAAATATTTATTGTTTAACCACTATATTCAATTAACATATTTATACGATCACTGCCAGTGTAAACCCATTATAAAGTGAAAGGTTTTACAAGTATATCGTCCAACGTTGGTGTTTGGCCAAAAAAAAAAAAATAAATAAAAATTTGTAGTGCCTTTGTTGTTTTGTGTTGCAAGATCGTCTGTTAGTTTGTGTCACTTAAATTAAATATTTAGTTGCAAACAACATTGTTTGTCTATTGTCGGTCGGTCCTTCCGTATCGAAGTCCTCCTCTACTTAACTGTCGACTGTCTGTCTGCCTGCCTGCCTATCTGTTCGCATGTTATTGTTGTTAACATGGAATTTTTTTTTGGAAAACTTTTCTGCTGACTATATTGCTAAGTTTTGGTAACCGT
Source organism: Calliphora vomitoria (assembly GCA_942486065.2). Taxonomy (NCBI): domain Eukaryota; kingdom Metazoa; phylum Arthropoda; class Insecta; order Diptera; family Calliphoridae; genus Calliphora; species Calliphora vomitoria. The sequence goes on along the minus strand of OW818029.2, from coordinate 58,087,152 downwards.
TTTGTTAAACATTTCTTTGGTGATTTCCTTTTTTTTTTTTTTTAAATAAACATTTTAAATGTTTTGTCTATATGTAGTTTTTTGTTTTACATTGCCATTTTATTCAATATGTATGTTAAATCACGAAAAAAAAAGCAAACAAGTCAAAGATCAATGTGACAACATTTAAGAGGTAACCAAGCGACGACATTGTGGGTTCATGGTTGCTGGCCGTTAGTATTTTATACGTTGTTCCTTTTTTCCTTTAAAAACATGCTGTGTGTGTGGTATACAAACATTTTAACTATAAACAGTCCATACTTTCTAAAATAACTTATGGTTGATTTAATAAAATAAACAACGACTTCAACAACAAAAAAAAAATAAAGACTTAGTGTAGTTACTAAGGATTAATATTAATTTGATAAGAAACAACAAAATTTTTTAAGGAAACAACATTAAAGGGTGTGAAGATAAATACGTCAGTTAAATACGTCCCACATTTATGTTAAATACGTTCCAAACGCTGTTAAATTAGTTTTTAAATCGGTAAAAAAAGATTTCTTCAATAAATATTATAAAATTATTGAACAAATCAATAAAAACCATTAACAAATATAATTTTAAAAAATTAATTGATTATATATATTTTTTGGAGAAAAAAAATTGGTTTTTCACCAAAAATTTATGAAAAATATCTAATTTTCAAGTGAATTTTTCGGAAATTTAGAGAAGACATGAATCGGGTCACCGCCAGAGTGGGAGTAGCCTAGGACTAGTAGATTCCAAAACTATATTGTATATGTCTGGAACCAGCCGTGTATCCGAGATAAAATTTTTTGAAAAAATTGCTTTTTCACCAAAAATTTATGAAAAATATGTAATTTTCAAGTGAATTTTTCGGAAATTTAGAGAAGACATGAATCGGGTCACCGTCAGAGTGGGAGTAGCCTAGGACTAGTAGATTCCAAAACTATATTGTATATGTCTGGAACCAGCCCTGTATCCGAGATAAAATTTTTTGAAAAAATTGCTTTTTCACCAAAAATTTATGAAAAATATGTAATTTTCAAGTGAATTTTTCGGAAATTTAGAGAAGACATGAATCGGGTCACCGCCAGAGTGGGAGTAGCCTAGGACTAGTAGATTCCAAAACTATATTGTATATGTCTGGAACCAGCCCTGTATTCGAGATAAAATTTTTTGAAAAAATTGGTTTTTCATCAAAAATTTATGAAAAATATGTAATTTTCAAGTGAATTTTTCGGAAATTTAGAGAAGACATGAATCGGGTCACCGCCAGAGTGGGAGTAGCCTAGGACTAGTAGATTCCAAAACTATATTGTATATGTCTGGAACCAGCCCTGTATTCGAGATAAAATTTTTTGAAAAAACTGGTTTTTCACCAAAAATTTATGAAAAATATGTAATTTTCAAGTGAATTTTTCGGAAATTTAGAGAAGACATGAATCGGGTCACCGCCAGAGTGGGAGTAGCTTAGGACTAGTAGATTCCAAAACTATATTGTATATGTCTGGAACCAGCCCTGTATTCGAGATAAAATTTTTTGAAAAAACTTGTTTTTCACAAAAATTTATGAAAAATATGTAATTTTCAAGTGAATTTTTCGGAAATTTAGAGAAGACATGAATCGGGTCACCGCCAGAGTGGGAGTAGCCTAGGACTAGTAGATTCCAAAACTATATTGTATATGTCTGGAACCAGCCCTGTATTCGAGATAAAATTTTTTGAAAAAACTGGTTTTTCACCAAAAATTTATGAAAAATTTGTAATTTTCAAGTGAATTTTTCGGAAATTTAGAGAAGACATGAATCGGGTCACCGCCAGAGTGGGAGTAGCCTAGGACTAGTAGATTCCAAAACTATATTGTATATGTCTGGAACCAGCCCAGTATTCGAGATAAAATTTTTTTTAAAAATTGGTTTTTCACCAAAAATTTATGAAAAATATGTAATTTTCAAGTGAATTTTTGTGAAATTTAGAGAAGACATGAATCGGGTCACCGCCAGAGTGGGAGTAGCTTAGGACTAGTAGATTCCAAAACTATATTGTATATGTCTGGAACCAGCCCTGTATTCGAGATAAAATTTTTTGAAAAAACTTGTTTTTCACCAAAAATTTATTAAAAATATGTAACATTCAAGTGAATTTTTCGGAAATTTAGAGAAGACATGAATCGGGTCACCGCCAGAGTGGGAGTAGCCTAGGACTAGTAGATTCCAAAACTATATTGTATATGTCTGGAACCAGCCCTGTATTCGAGATAAAATTTTTTGAAAAAATTGGTTTTTCATCAAAAATTTATGAAAAATATGTAATTTTCAAGTGAATTTTTCGGAAATTTAGAGAAGACATGAATCGGGTCACCGCCAGAGTGGGAGTAGCCTAGGACTAGTAGATTCCAAAACTATATTGTATATGTCTGGAACCAGCCCTGTATTCGAGATAAAATTTTTTGAAAAAACTGGTTTTTCACCAAAAATTTATGAAAAATATGTAATTTTCAAGTGAATTTTTCGGAAATTTAGAGAAGACATGAATCGGGTCACCGCCAGAGTGGGAGTAGCTTAGGACTAGTAGATTCCAAAACTATATTGTATATGTCTGGAACCAGCCCTGTATTCGAGATAAAATTTTTTGAAAAAACTTGTTTTTCACAAAAATTTATGAAAAATATGTAATTTTCAAGTGAATTTTTCGGAAATTTAGAGAAGACATGAATCGGGTCACCGTCAGAGTGGGAGTAGCCTAGGACTAGTAGATTCCAAAACTATATTGTATATGTCTGGAACCAGCCCTGTATCCGAGATAAAATTTTTTGAAAAAATTGCTTTTTCACCAAAAATTTATGAAAAATATGTAATTTTCAAGTGAATTTTTCGGAAATTTAGAGAAGACATGAATCGGGTCACCGCCAGAGTGGGAGTAGCCTAGGACTAGTAGATTCCAAAACTATATTGTATATGTCTGGAACCAGCCCTGTATTCGAGATAAAATTTTTTGAAAAAACTGGTTTTTCACCAAAAATTTATGAAAAATTTGTAATTTTCAAGTGAATTTTTCGGAAATTTAGAGAAGACATGAATCGGGTCACCGCCAGAGTGGGAGTAGCCTAGGACTAGTAGATTCCAAAACTATATTGTATATGTCTGGAACCAGCCCTGTATTCGAGATAAAATTTTTTTTAAAAATTGGTTTTTCACCAAAAATTTATGAAAAATATGTAATTTTCAAGTGAATTTTTGTGAAATTTAGAGAAGACATGAATCGGGTCACCGCCAGAGTGGGAGTAGCTTAGGACTAGTAGATTCCAAAACTATATTGTATATGTCTGGAACCAGCCCTGTATTCGAGATAAAATTTTTTGAAAAAACTTGTTTTTCACCAAAAATTTATTAAAAATATGTAACATTCAAGTGAATTTTTCGGAAATTTAGAGAAGACATGAATCGGGTCACCGCCAGAGTGGGAGTAGCCTAGGACTAGTAGATTCCAAAACTATATTGTATATGTCTGGAACCAGCCCTGTATTCGAGATAAAATTTTTTGAAAAAACTGGTTTTTCACCAAAAATTTATGAAAAATATGTAATTTTCAAGTGAATTTTTCGGAAATTTAGAGAAGACATGAATCGGGTCACCGCCAGAGTGGGAGTAGCTTAGGACTAGTAGATTCCAAAACTATATTGTATATGTCTGGAACCAGCCCTGTATTCGAGATAAAATTTTTTGAAAAAACTTGTTTTTCACAAAAATTTATGAAAAATATGTAATTTTCAAGTGAATTTTTCGGAAATTTAGAGAAGACATGAATCGGGTCACCGCCAGAGTGGGAGTAGCCTAGGACTAGTAGATTCCAAAACTATATTGTATATGTCTGGAACCAGCCCTGTATTCGAGATAAAATTTTTTGAAAAAACTGGTTTTTCACCAAAAATTTATGAAAAATTTGTAATTTTCAAGTGAATTTTTCGGAAATTTAGAGAAGACATGAATCGGGTCACCGCCAGAGTGGGAGTAGCCTAGGACTAGTAGATTCCAAAACTATATTGTATATGTCTGGAACCAGCCCAGTATTCGAGATAAAATTTTTTTTAAAAATTGGTTTTTCACCAAAAATTTATGAAAAATATGTAATTTTCAAGTGAATTTTTGTGAAATTTAGAGAAGACATGAATCGGGTCACCGCCAGAGTGGGAGTAGCTTAGGACTAGTAGATTCCAAAACTATATTGTATATGTCTGGAACCAGCCCTGTATTCGAGATAAAATTTTTTGAAAAAACTTGTTTTTCACCAAAAATTTATTAAAAATATGTAACATTCAAGTGAATTTTTCGGAAATTTAGAGAAGACATGAATCGGGTCACCGCCAGAGTGGGAGTAGCCTAGGACTAGTAGATTCCAAAACTACATTGTATATGTCTGGAACCAGCCCTGTATTCGAGATAAAATTTTTTGAAAAAATTGGTTTTTCATCAAAAATTTATGAAAAATATGTAATTTTCAAGTGAATTTTTCGGAAATTTAGAGAAGACATGAATCGGGTCACCGCCAGAGTGGGAGTAGCCTAGGACTAGTAGATTCCAAAACTATATTGTATATGTCTGGAACCAGCCCTGTATTCGAGATAAAATTTTTTGAAAAAACTGGTTTTTCACCAAAAATTTATGAAAAATATGTAATTTTCAAGTGAATTTTTCGGAAATTTAGAGAAGACATGAATCGGGTCACCGCCAGAGTGGGAGTAGCTTAGGACTAGTAGATTCCAAAACTATATTGTATATGTCTGGAACCAGCCCTGTATTCGAGATAAAATTTTTTGAAAAAACTTGTTTTTCACAAAAATTTATGAAAAATATGTAATTTTCAAGTGAATTTTTCGGAAATTTAGAGAAGACATGAATCGGGTCACCGTCAGAGTGGGAGTAGCCTAGGACTAGTAGATTCCAAAACTATATTGTATATGTCTGGAACCAGCCCTGTATCCGAGATAAAATTTTTTGAAAAAATTGCTTTTTCACCAAAAATTTATGAAAAATATGTAATTTTCAAGTGAATTTTTCGGAAATTTAGAGAAGACATGAATCGGGTCACCGCCAGAGTGGGAGTAGCCTAGGACTAGTAGATTCCAAAACTATATTGTATATGTCTGGAACCAGCCCTGTATTCGAGATAAAATTTTTTGAAAAAACTGGTTTTTCACCAAAAATTTATGAAAAATTTGTAATTTTCAAGTGAATTTTTCGGAAATTTAGAGAAGACATGAATCGGGTCACCGCCAGAGTGGGAGTAGCCTAGGACTAGTAGATTCCAAAACTATATTGTATATGTCTGGAACCAGCCCTGTATTCGAGATAAAATTTTTTTTAAAAATTGGTTTTTCACCAAAAATTTATGAAAAATATGTAATTTTCAAGTGAATTTTTGTGAAATTTAGAGAAGACATGAATCGGGTCACCGCCAGAGTGGGAGTAGCTTAGGACTAGTAGATTCCAAAACTATATTGTATATGTCTGGAACCAGCCCTGTATTCGAGATAAAATTTTTTGAAAAAACTTGTTTTTCACCAAAAATTTATTAAAAATATGTAACATTCAAGTGAATTTTTCGGAAATTTAGAGAAGACATGAATCGGGTCACCGCCAGAGTGGGAGTAGCCTAGGACTAGTAGATTCCAAAACTATATTGTATATGTCTGGAACCAGCCCTGTATTCGAGATAAAATTTTTTGAAAAAATTGGTTTTTCATCAAAAATTTATGAAAAATATGTAATTTTCAAGTGAATTTTTCGGAAATTTAGAGAAGACATGAATCGGGTCACCGCCAGAGTGGGAGTAGCCTAGGACTAGTAAATTCCAAAACTATATTGTATATGTCTGGAACCAGCCCTGTATTCGAGATAAAATTTTTTGAAAAAACTGGTTTTTCACCAAAAATTTATGAAAAATATGTAATTTTCAAGTGAATTTTTCGGAAATTTAGAGAAGACATGAATCGGGTCACCGCCAGAGTGGGAGTAGCTTAGGACTAGTAGATTCCAAAACTATATTGTATATGTCTGGAACCAGCCGTGTATCCGAGATAAAATTTTTTGAAAAAATTGCTTTTTCACCAAAAATTTATGAAAAATATGTAATTTTCAAGTGAATTTTTCGGAAATTTAGAGAAGACATGAATCGGGTCACCGTCAGAGTGGGAGTAGCCTAGGACTAGTAGATTCCAAAACTATATTGTATATGTCTGGAACCAGCCCTGTATCCGAGATAAAATTTTTTGAAAAAATTGCTTTTTCACCAAAAATTTATGAAAAATATGTAATTTTCAAGTGAATTTTTCGGAAATTTAGAGAAGACATGAATCGGGTCACCGCCAGAGTGGGAGTAGCCTAGGACTAGTAGATTCCAAAACTATATTGTATATGTCTGGAACCAGCCCTGTATTCGAGATAAAATTTTTTGAAAAAACTTGTTTTTCACCAAAAATTTATGAAAAATATGTAATTTTCAAGTGAATGTTTCGGAAATTTAGGGTATTCCAGTTGTATAATTTTTAAATATTTGTGTTTTCATCAAAAATGTATGAAAAGTATGGAATTCTTTTATTTATTAAATATAATTATTATAATAATAAAACAGAAAAGTTATGATGGTTTTTATTATTTATTTAAATAGGACTACTAATTAATTATATTTACATAAATATATACTTAAAAATAATGTTCATAAATTAAAATTTGGTAAAATATTTAGATAAGATTGTTGAAAGAGTACCAAGTTTACGAAGTGCACACTTATTTCATTCTTAAGCATAAGTGACAAAGAAACACACCTTTGGAAGTATCCTTAGTGTCATAGTATTTTTTTAGGCATTCTGCATCAACAGTTCTATTGCACTGTTTGCATTTTGTAGTATGCATATCTATTGGTAAATCACCTTCACAGTGCAAACAGCTGTCTGTCATATTTCTTGTATATGACAACAATTTTGTTTTCATTACTTCCCGATATGAGTCTGAATTCATTATTTCTGTCAAAGGAAGATTTTTTAAAAGAGCTTCGATGAACTGACAGCAATATACGCCACAATTATACGTGTCTTTCTGAATTGAATGTGGCAATTGTTCGCTTTTCCACTCATTTATTGAAAAGCCTAATTTTGTTATTATTTTAAAGAATTTGCCAATGATAACATTTCTGACACTCTTTTTTCTTCCCATTGGATCGATATAATCTACTATTTTTGCAACAGAATTTGCATACAGAAATGTAAAATGGTTTCTATATAATATTGGTACAATGATCCGATTCATGTCTTCTCTAAATTTCCGAAAAATTCACTTGAAAATTACATATTTTTCATAAATTTTTGTGAAAAACAAGTTTTTTCAAAAAATTTTATCTCGAATACAGGGCTGGTTCCAGACATATACAATATAGTTTTGGAATCTACTAGTCCTAAGCTACTCCCACTCTGGCGGTGACCCGATTCATGTCTTCTCTAAATTTCCGAAAAATTCACTTGAAAATTACATATTTTTCATAAATTTTTGGTGAAAAACAAGTTTTTTCAAAAAATTTTATCTCGAATACAGGGCTGGTTCCAGACATATACAATATAGTTTTGGAATCTACTAGTCCTAGGCTACTCCCACTCTGGCGGTGACCCGATTCATGTCTTCTCTAAATTTCCGAAAAATTCACTTGAAAATTACATATTTTTCATAAATTTTTGATGAAAAACCAATTTTTTCAAAAAATTTTATCTCGAATACAGGGCTGGTTCCAGACATATACAATATAGTTTTGGAATCTACTAGTCCTAGGCTACTCCCACTCTGGCGGTGACCCGATTCATGTCTTCTCTAAATTTCCGAAAAATTCACTTGAAAATTACATATTTTTCATAAATTTTTGGTGAAAAAGCAATTTTTTCAAAAAATTTTATCTCGGATACAGGGCTGGTTCCAGACATATACAATATAGTTTTGGAATCTACTAGTCCTAGGCTACTCCCACTCTGACGGTGACCCGATTCATGTCTTCTCTAAATTTCCGAAAAATTCACTTGAAAATTACATATTTTTCATAAATTTTTGTGAAAAACAAGTTTTTTCAAAAAATTTTATCTCGGATACATGGCTGGTTCCAGACATATACAATATAGTTTTGGAATCTACTAGTCCTAGGCTACTCCCACTCTGACGGTGACCCGATTCATGTCTTCTCTAAATTTCCGAAAAATTCACTTGAAAATTACATATTTTTCATAAATTTTTGGTGAAAAAGCAATTTTTTCAAAAAATTTTATCTCGGATACACGGCTGGTTCCAGACATATACAATATAGTTTTGGAATCTACTAGTCCTAGGCTACTCCCACTCTGGCGGTGACCCGATTCATGTCTTCTCTAAATTTCCGAAAAATTCACTTGAAAATTAGATATTTTTCATAAATTTTTGGTGAAAAACCAATTTTTTTTCTCCAAAAAATATATATAATCAATTAATTTTTTAAAATTATATTTGTTAATGGTTTTTATTGATTTGTTCAATAATTTTATAATATTTATTGAAGAAATCTTTTTTTACCGATTTAAAAACTAATTTAACAGCGTTTGGAACGTATTTAACATAAATGTGGGACGTATTTAACTGACGTATTTATCTTCACACCCTTACAACATTATATGAATGCAATCGAAAGTCGACAATTTTGTAAACATTTTCAAGAAAATAGGTACGACAATTTTATTATGGAAAACATTTAAGTATAAAATTTATATTGTTTTAATAAGAAAATCTTTTAAAAACTGTAAATAAATTTAATTTTTGGAAAATATTTTCTATGGCAACATGTTGCTAAAGAAATGCCTTACTTGAAATAAAAAATAAAACAAAATAATTTACAGTAATTTATATTTTGCTCTGATAAATGCTGTAAATCCAAATCAAAATCGGTATCTTTGGTAAAAGTTGTTAGCAACATTAATTCACGTGGAAAATATGACAAATTTAACTGTTTACGTGCTATTATAAGAACAACTTGAACTAATCAACATGTTGCTAGCAACATTTTGTTCATATTTTAGTTAGCAATTTAACTATTGATCAGGAAATTATGGAATCTATATTTTTAAAGTTAATTACTTTGGCGACATGTTGCCAGCAACATTTTGTATAAGGCTATATGTAACAGGTTGCTGGCAATATTGCAACATTTGCAGGTATGAACTTTAATTTAATAATAGTTTTTAAAGTACATTTGCACTTATCAACATGTTGCTAGCAACATTTAAATAAAATATTGTTTAATTTTTCAAATTAAAACTTAATTTTGTCTCGTAAAAAAATAAATTGTCTTGTCAACATGTTGCTAACAACATTTAAATAGTAATTTATTTTTATTTTTTACTATAAATCTTATTTATTGAACAGAAATAGATTAAGACCCTGATTCAGATACACGAACAGAACCATAGAGAAATGCACATAGATCGGAAACTAGAAAAACACTTAAACCAAAAAAATATTCAAAATAATCACACATACGAGTGTTGTTTTTGTTTTCACACAGTTTTTTTTACTAATACATTCTCACCACTTAGGTTTTTGATAACTGAGTTAGGTCTTTGACAGCAGAGTTTCCGATCTATGTGTATTTAACTATGAACAGAACATTTTTATGAAAATCAGTCAGTTTTCAAATAATTTTTGTGTTTTCCGTTTACGTTTCTGAATTAGGGGTTAAATCCATAGAGAAAATATACATAGAGCGGAAATTAAAAAAAAAAACTCAAACAATAAAATTACTCAAAAAAGTTATACATACGAGTGTTGTTTTTGTTTTCGCATAGTTTTTTTTACTAATACAATCTCATCACTTAGGTTTTTGACAACTGAGTTAGGTCTTTGAGAGGAGTTTTACCGCTCTATTTATATTTTCTCTATGGTTAAATCTATACTTTATAAAAGTGAATTGCTCTTGCTATCAGCATTTATTTGTTTGTAAAATATTGCAAGATGTTAGAAACAACTTTAAAAGCGGATTTGACGTTCTTAAAAATACTGTTATACACAATTTTCTATAGAAAATACTATTGTACACTAAATTGTCTATAGAAAATAATTTTATAAACAAGATTTTCTATAAAAATACTGATATACAAAAGATTTTCTATAGAAAATACTGTTGTACATAAAATTTTCCAAATACTGTTATACTGAATATTTTCTATAAAAAATACTGTTGTATTGCAAATTTCCTATAGAAAATTCTGTTATATACAACAAAAATAGCTATACACAATATTTTCTATAGAGAAAACTGTTATACATAACATTTTTTCTCAGAGAGAACTGTTATACACCAAATTGTCCATAGAAAAGCTGTTGCACAACAATTTTTTTAAAGAAAAAACAGTTTTACACAATATTATCCGCAGAGAAAATTATGTATAACAGATAATTTCTTCATTGGTGAATACTGTTATACACAATATTTTCTATAGAGAAAATTGTTATACACCAAATGTTCCATCAAAAAAATTGTTGTACACAAAAGTTTCTATAAGAAAAAAACTGTTACATAAAATATTTTTTACAAAGGAAACTGTTATACTAAAAATTTTCTGTATAGAAAACTAGTATACATAATATTTTCTATAGAGAAAATTATTTAACTTTAAAATTTTCTATGGATAAAACTGTTATACACAATTGGGGGATTCAAACGGTCTGCTATTAGTTCATATTGTCATAATGTCCTTATATATTATGATAGTTTAAACACATTTTTTTTGTGCTTCAAACAAAAACGTTCTGAACTATGATTATTGTTTTGTCATGTTGTTGTTTGAAACTCAACAACAATTTGTTTAAACTTTCATAATATATTAGGACATTATTTGAATTCCCCAATTATTTTATATAGAGAAAATTATTATATACAGAATTTTTTTCTCTAATTTTAGAGAAATCTGTAAATTTTTATTTTTACATTTGGTCAATTCACAAGGTCTCTTATCATGTCATATTGTCATAATGTCCTAATATTTCACAATGGTTTTTATTGCTTTTCAAGCAAAAAATGTCCTAAAATAATACTACTTTCTATGCTATGTTTATTATGTTATCGTAATGAATCAGCAGAGACCAACGCCGAATGCCTAAGAGTCGGTTAAGCCGAGCCGGCGAGCCGCCGAGTCGTGATATATTAGGACATTATGACAATATGACTGATAAGAGACCTTGTGAATTGATCAATTGTATAAACATGGCTTATAACTACACTCATCTATAATTTAGTAATATGTATTTATTGTTCAGCATTAATATAATATTGAATTTACAATGATCCTACGTACGATTAAGATTATTGTGAATTATTAATTTGAGACAATTTATTGCAATACCTTCTAAAAGGTAACAATCTCTTTTATAAATAAAATGTCTGTGCATTTTTTTACTAATAATTGTCTTTTATTTCTTATCCTATCATTCTCATGGACAATTATCCCTTATAATTTTCCATCATTCAATAAGAAATTATCGCGGAAAGTTAAATATCTAGAATTGTAACCCCAAGGAAAAAGATATGCAAGAATATTCATGCATAAAAACCTGAAAACTGTTTAGAGTATAAAATTAGTCACTTAAGTACCAAGTAGGGATGCCAAACGGGACTGGGTTTTACAAATCCCGGGATTCGGGATTTTAGAAATGTAAATCCCGGGATCCCGGGATTTTTCGGGATCCCGGGATTTTTCGGGATTTCGGGACTTTTCGGGACTTCGGGATTGTAGTTTAATGTTAAAAAACATAAAATTGAACAATAAACACTTTGTTTTTCGTTAATATATTTAAGTAAAAGTATAACAAAGCAAAAACTAATGCATTGAATTAAAATAAATTTGACACAACAGACATTTCAAATTTATACCCGAATTCTGAACTTCATAACAGTGATAAATCCATAACAAAACTTAAAACTTTATAATTTTTGTATTGAGTAAATATGCTATGTTCACTATGTGACCAATCGTTGGTCAGTTTAAAAGTTATTTACAATTGAAACTGTACAATTTTGGTCGAAAATGTTTGTTTCCTCTCTATATTAATATTGAAAATAAAATATAAAAGTATTGTTTTATTTTATAACAAAAAATTTCCGTCTGTCTGTTTAAAGCACGATAGGGCACAAACGAAAGGAGCCAGCTAGGTAAAATTATCCATATTGAAAATGATCCATGATTTTAAAAAGAAAACAAACACAAACTGCGAAGCGTTTTTTGTCACCCAGAGTCTCTGGCGGGAATCGAACCCGCAACCCCCAAATTGATAGTCCAGCACACTATCGTGTAGTCTATCGGTGTACCAATAAATTGTCCCCCGGAATATTCTTTAAGCAGTCATAAGTATGTTGATTATGCGGCACTTCTTATAAAATTTTGCACACAATTAGTTCTAAGTACTCTGAAATTATACTATAAAGTATTGCGGAAATCGAATCAGAAAAATATTTTATTGTCAATAAACAATTTGTATATAATAATATTAACATAAATTTCGATATAAGTCTTTCATTCATAAATGGTGATTCAAGTCCCCATATAAGGCCAAAACTACATATAAGATTCGGGTGGATATACAAGATTCGGCACAGCCGAATATAACACTCTAACTTGTCCCCTTAATTAAAATTCAAAAATAGTTTATAATTTAGCTATCTAGAGCTTCAAAAATCTCCCTAAAATATCAAAAGTCTCGTAGTTTTCCGGAATTTATTAATCCCGAAAAATCCCGGGATTTTTTTTCACAAATCCCGGGATTCGGGAAATCCCGATTCCGAAAAATCCCGGGATTTTCGGGATCGGGATTGGCATCCCTAGTACCAAGGTACTTTTGAACATGAAACAGTATCAAAAAAAAAAAATAGTACGATCGTATCAGCTATTCTATAACTGCTACTACTATTTAAATACTTAAATAAAGCAAAAACTTGATAACAAAATGAATTTCATGTAAAGGAATTTATGAACTTTTACTAAAACCAAAAAAAACACTCCATTAAAAAAGTAATGGAAATAACAATAACAACGACACATTATGGCCAGCCATTTAAGACGAAAACTCTTTTTTATAGAACATAGAGATGTTATGACATTAGGAGGCAAAAAACAACAGCAAAAATAAACCCTTAGCTGTAAAAGAAATAGCCAACAGTTGTTGTTTCTGCTAAGCGAATATATACTGTATGTTAGTATGTTGATTAAAAGTGTTGCATGTTTAGTGTTTAACAATAATAACAACAACAGAAACTGCCACCACACCTGAATGCGGAAGTTTTGAAATTAACTATTGCCGCAAAAAAAAAAAAAAAAAAAAAAAAAAACTTAAAACAACAACATTCTTTTACAAAAAAATATTAATATACAATAGGCAGGCAGGCACCTGCCATGACCACCAGACTATTTATGCATTTCTAAAGTGAACAAAAAAAAAAAAACCTTGATGATGTTGATGCTTGAACGTCATGTTGCATGACCAAACACAATGTAAATTACAGCACAACAGTTGGCCTGTAACTGACTGACGACTAACCGAACCAAAAGAATAGATGAAAGAACTAATGGAACGTATGTTGGCCTTATGTGCTGATTGCTTGGTGTACAACAGTAGCAATATCAATCAAAAGAAATCATAGACTCATAAAACATTTTGTTTTTATTTTCTATTGGTGATGACAATAACCAGCTCTGGGATTAGTAGATAAAAAAAGTTAACGGTTGTTATAGGCTGATGAGTAAATTGCTGTAATCTCTTGTTGTGTATTCTTGTATCTTTGATTTTTATATAAGATTTAGTTGGAATTTAGTATGGATGTATTAGAAAAAAATTATGTATGGGCATGTAAAAGACAATTAAACAAAAAAATATTTTTTTTTACTTTTATTACAAATATTGGGATCCTCAAAGTCTTCAACAAGTATTACCACTTGGCACTCTGTATTACAGTGCAATCATTTCGATAATTTTTCGGGAAAAAAAAATATTTAAAAAACGATTTTTATTTTAATTATTTATCCTATCTCTTCCTTGAAATTTTCTTATCATTTAAATATGTATTTATGTACTCACTTAAGTACATACATACAGTGGTGGCCATGAGGTTAGCACACTAGCTACTTGCTATTTTTAAACGCAAATATTTCCTATATTTCTTAATTTTTTTATGATATCTTTTGCATGCGTGTTACTTGTCCTTCTAAGATCACGTCCCATCATGTTCCGCATTATTCCTTTATATATATTTTGCGTTTTTCTATCCAGAATAGAATAACCTCAAAAAAACACTGGACAGTATTTTAGCACAAAATAAAAAAGTTTATTCATATTAAAAAAGTAAAAAAACAAAAAAACTTATTTCACTAAAAACTTAGTACTTAGTTGGATACCCTTTATTTTTGATCACAGCTGCTAGTCTCCTTGGCATACTTTCTACAAGGGCCATACAGCGATCCACTGAAATATCATTCCAAGCTTTTTCTACCTCTTTCCATAAATCGGCCAAATTTTTAGGCTTTTCTCTTATTACATGCTGCTCCACATCATTCCAAAGGTTCTCAATAGGATTGAGATCCGGAGATTGGGCTGGCCATTTTAACACGTCGATATTGTTCGATTCCAAGCAACACCTCACTAAGCGTGAGGTGTGTTTTGGATCATTATCTTGCATAAATCGCCACCTAAGTGGCATGTTGTCCTCTGCATAAGGTATCATTGTATTTAGAAGTATATTCTGGTATACATACTGGTCCATACGAGTATCAATCTTTTTTATAGGACCAACACCATACCCAGAAAATGCTGCCCACACCATCACATTACACCCACCGTGTTTTATTGTTTTACTGGTGTACTTTGGATTATGTTGCATGTTCGGAGGACGCCATACATACCTCTTACCATCCGATCCGAATCTACAAAATTTAGATTCATCACTCCAAAGGACATTTTTCCAAAAAATTAACGGCTTTTCCAAATGCTCACGAGCAAAGGATAACCGAGCTTGTATGTTCTTTTTTGAGACATGTGGCTTATGCTGAGAAATGCATCCACGTAAATTTTTTTCATTAAGTCTTCTTCTTATCGTTCTGCTGGACACGTTGATACCATATTTTCCTGAAATTTCTCTCTGGATTACGGTGGAGCTCTTAAATGGATCTTCGACAGAGGCTCTGTATATTAAAGAGTCCTCTTTACGTGAAGTTTTTCTGGGCCGAGGAGCCTGAGAAACATTTTTAGATGTTTTATATTTCTGAATATGTCTTAATGCATTATAAACCATCTTCCTGGAGCATTCCAAAGTATAAGCAATCTCACTTATACTTGTTCCTCTCGAGTTCATTTGTTGAATAATCTTTCGTTGTTCCTCTGTACACCACTTTTTTTTAGCCATATCTAAATAATGTTTATTAAGTCAGTTTGTCTTCCTCATTGATTAAATAATACCTAAACTTACCAATTAATATTTATACCCTCAAAAAACTTTTAAAAAATTTAATTATACTTATATGTGCTAAAATTGTGTCCAGCTTATTTTACATATTACTGCACTAAAATGCAAATTTGAAAGAGAATAGCGATAGAATGCAAAAAAAAAGTAACGGGACTTATTGATCACACCATAAACAACACTAATTACCAAAAACTTTAGTTTATAATTGCAATGAAATGAAATAATTTGCTTTAGAAAACAGCAAGTATGAAGTGTGCTAACCTCATGGCCACCACTGTATATGTATCTCCTCTTCATTTCACTTTAATGTCAAAACATTACATCTCTCAAAACCTTATAGAACTGAAAACCAATAATATTTAATGTACAATTTTTTATCTTTGGCAATAAAAATTTACTCAACAATCTAAAAAATCAATTTGTTGTTAAACATAACTGTGAACTTGGAAAATATTTCAAGTTTATTAAGCAGCATATTCTAATTATTTTGTTACGAAACATCTTTCATGTTTTTTTCTTCAAAATATTAAAACGGAAAAAAGTAATAAATTTCAATCAGTTCCCATGGTAAGAAGAAAAGAAAACAGAGTTTTTTTTACATTTATATTCTATTATTAATGATTTATGTTTTACCATAAGAAAAAAAAAAAAACAATCATAAAAAAATGGAAGGGAAATACATACTAGATAGACATAATTTTCATTAACCATCAAAATTGTAAAATAAAAGAACAACGGCAGTTTTTTGTTGAGTGGTTGTGGATGGGTACAAAAAAGAAAAGAGGGGAATTTTCTATCATCTTAATGAATTTCTATCGATATGCATCAGCATTTTTTTATTATTATTATTCTTGTGGTTGTTGCTGGCTAAAAACAAAAAAAAACAAATAACATCTGTTTGAAAGCATCTCACTAATACAACTAAAAATGTCATGTTCATGTGAACGAATAGTCCAGCCAGCATGTTATTTGCAGTCACTCACATTTACTCACTCATTCATTCATCGTACATTGTGTCAAATTCAATAATGTCTATCATTTGTCGTCATCATTTCATTAAGATGGCAAGACGATGGACGAAGAAGAAGAAAATATGAAAAACAATAACAACATTCATGGCAATGTGCATTAAATTGAGGTTTGATAGCAAATCATTCAACAACAACAACAATCAAAATGTAAACAATACGTTTTTTTTGTTTATAAGCAACAACTACTGTTATTTTTATTAAAGTGTTGGTGTTGGTGGGTTGTTGTTGCTTGTGTTCATTTATAAATGTGTAAGCTTCTGTTTCTAATAAAATTTATGTTCGGCTATTTTTAAATTCAAATTCCTTCTTCTACCATTTGAAGAATATCAAATTTATTTAAGCATCTATGATTAATTATATTTTCCAGCATTTTAATCAAAACTTATGACATTTTTATGTTTTTGTACATGTTTGTTTGGAATTATGACAATGATGAAGAGATGCCACTAAAAAGCAAAATCTGATTAAAATAATCAATCAGGGCTATTCCTGTTCTCACTTTCAGCATTCACCGTATTTTTGGAATATAAAAATATTACGTAATTTCCTCAGCATTTCTAATTATAAATACATATTTACACGTGATTTTTTTAACCTTAATTATATAATTTTAGAAACATTATTTTATATAAATATTGTTGTAATTATGCTTCCAAAAATCCGGTGAATGGTGAAAGTGAGAACATGAATATTTTATTGGTGGTGGGTACATAATTAAGAAATTCCTATGAAATTCTCCCCAACAAATTAATCTAAAATTGGAAATTAGTTCTTGAACTGTTAGCCATAGGGCTAATGAAGCTGGGTCTTGGTTGCTATCGCCCCGCGAGAAACTTCTTATACTATTAGTATACAATTTGCCAAAGAACATTTAAATTTGCCAAAGAACATAGAAACTGTTCTCTTTTCGGATGTATCCAAATACAATTTAAAAGGCAGTAATGGGAGGACATTTGTACGACTGCCGCAGAGGCAAAGAAACCCAAATAAGACGGTCATATTTGTCGGTGGCAATATTATGCTATGGCTGGAATTGGAAACAGATCCATTTTAAACGATGTTATGTATTCATAAGCTGAGGAATCTAAGCCGTTAATTTGGAGATTCCAGCACGACAATGACCCCAAACACCCCTCTAGGCTTGTAACCGAGTGGAAGCAATCCAACGATGTACGTGTTTTACAGTTGCCTGTCCAATCGGCAGATCTTAATGGTAGATCACAAAATACGGACTCAAAAGCTTTACAAGATACGGTTATAAGAGAATGCTAAAATATTTAATAGCAGACGATTGATTGGTGCAATGGACCGTAGCTGTGAATCACTAACAAAAAACAAGGGATATCCAACAAAATACTGAGTCACAAAAGCCAGACAAGTTTTGTAAAAATGAAACCTAAGTTTCCATTGTCATTGTTGTAATAAATACTTTTTAGTTTGTTTTCTATTTTCAGAATTTAATTAGTCAGGGCTATTCCTGTTCTCACTTTCACCACTCAACGTATTTTTGGAAGCACAATTACAACAATATTATATAATTTCCTCAGCATTTCTAATTATAAATGTATAATTTTAGAAACTTTATTTAATATTAATATTGTTGTAATTATGCTTCCAAAAATACGGTGAATGGTAAAAGTGAGAACAGGAATAACCCTGAATATGTTCTTATTTTGTTTTGTTAATATAAGATAATTAAAGTGTATATTCATGAAATACTAAAAATTACTTTGTTAAATATTAGGATAAGTTTCCATTGTATTTTATAGTACTGTGTGTCAAGGGGTAAGGGCATTAATGCAGAATAATTAGGGACCAATGACTCGGTAAAAATAATATACATGATCTCAAAAAATATCTAAACATTTTCATACATATTTTCTAGTTAAACTTTTCTGTGGTTTTAACCCCTAATTCGAATAAAAAAAATATTAAGTGGCAGCCCTGCTATCTACTGTTTTTTTTTTTTTTAATAAATATTATTTATGTTGCAATTAATTTGATGTCATCATCATAATAATTTATTAACAAACAAATCTTTCTTTTTTTTTGTGACAAAATTCAACACAGTCTATTGTTACAAACAAAAAATAATAATAAAAAATTCCAATTTATCTTGTGATTTATTTTCATTAGAGCGTAATAAAGTAAAACTTGTTTATTTGATTAATAAATATTAAGAAAAAAAAACCCACTAGAAAATCAATATAATTTGCCTATGGAATTGAAATTAATTAAGATTTAATTAAAAAGCATGTTGAGCATTTCAATAAAATATTAAATTACAAACTAAAACCATTAAATGAAGCGTAAAATTGAGACTGTTTAACATTTTATTATAACGGTTTTTAATAAATGGTTAAAGGCACAAGTATAGGAAATAAAAGGTGTTTTTTTAAGTCCCATAGAACATGAAATTGTAAAAAATAATACAAAAAAGTAAGTTTTATTCAAACAAATTTTTTATTCGAATGAACAATGCATGGCATTAACATTTGAAAATGATTTCGGGCAATTTTGTGAAACTTTTTCGAGCATTGCTGGCCGTATGTCACGAATAACACGAACAATGTTGGCCTTCAAGTTGTCAATTCTTGGTGGTAATCAGTGACTTGGCCCACAGGAAATAAGAGAGAGGTGTTGTTGGAAGCGAATTGACAGGTCCATTTCTAGAAATCAAGTCATCGATTCAATAATTCAATGATTGCGGTCTCGCCCTGATCAATGCTATCCATAATTCCAAACAAAAAAATCATTGATCATGATGCGGTAACGATCTCCACTGATCGTAACGCGAGTACCAGCATAATTTTTTAAGAAATTAGGTCCCATGATGCCACCATCGAGTAAACAGCACTAAACGGGGCATTTTTTCCTGGATATAATGGAGTCGGTGGGTGTGTTGTGGATTGGACTCACTCCATATACTGCAATTTTTGTTTGTTACTGAACTCGTTAAGCCAAAAATGACACTCATTGCAGAAGACAATTCTGCGATAAGACAGTCATCTATAAGTTAAGCAAATCGATGACTGATTTTGAAAGTAAATTTGGATAATTTGTTAGCGTTGTTCAAGCGTCAATCTATTCATGATGATTTGCCAGAGCATGATCATAAATATCAAAAAGTACGACAGTTCGTATGACAGTTAACACTTTCATAAGTTCTATCGGGCTTAAAAAACACCCTTTATATATGCGGTACACTCTCAGGCCTGTCAGATTTTCGGGATTGTATGAATTTTAGCAATTTTAAACATAACATTATAACAGTGCCTTTAAAATTGCGATTTTCGGATTTATTCTATAAAGATTGGCAGAATATTTTATCATAATCCTATGTCTACACCCGATAAATTTTTGTCATGATAAACGTCATGACAAACGATGTCAATGGTTATCAAGGTCAAGTTTAGTCTCCATTTATTAGTATTATTGCTTTGTTAGGACAAAATTGTTAGTGCTAATGCTCGGACAGCTTTGTCTTGACAATAAACGTCATTTATTGTTATGATAAATATTTGTCAAGTATAGACAGGGGCTAATTTGTATATGTTAAAACATATTTTGCTTGCGCTTTTTCATTAAAATGTTTTGACCACACTATTTAGAATTCAGTGATGCCAATATGATAACACTTCTTTAATCTGTTTCATTTCAATTTAAAGTTTTTAAATGGTTGTGAGCTATTTTATTTTTTTAAATAAAGAAGTACCGCAAAATCATCAAAACACTGTGATTTAAAACTGAGTCTTAATGTGGTCAGTTCATTTAAAACATTTAACTTTTTAGGCCTTTTAAATCTTTTATCTCGAAAAACGTCATAGATTTACTAAATTTCCCTTGAAATATGTTAAACCATAACCATACATATATTTATTTATTTTTTGTTTAAACTTGAAACTGTGTCATAAAAATTATTGACAGAAATATGTTTGTTTGTAGATTCATTTTAATGTCAACTTAACATAGATTAAAAAGAGATGACAACAACAAAGAGACACTGACAAACAAACGCAAGCAGCTGATAATAATACTTAAAATACAATTTAATTACAATTCCATTGAAAATAATATTAAATAAAAAAGTGAAAATGCCGCTGTAAAACAACGGAAAAAAAAGGAGATAAATATTATTTACCAGAGAATGTATGTCAAAGTGTAAAATAAATAAAACAGCCAAACATAAAAAGCAAAATGAACAAGAAATAGACCTTTAAATATGTCAACACTAGCAGTGACATAAAAAAAAATGTGTCTACTGAACAAAATTCAATATTTAAACGATTAAATTTTAGACCAATAAATTGTTGTTAATATTTGTTTGTTATAGAAATTAAATAACGATAAGAATTATGGAATATTAAATAAATAAATAATTATTATTTTGGGGGGAAAAAAAAGTAAAGCAGCAAGACAATATTGACATTAGAACTTACTAAACCATAATTATGTCAGCAATTGACATTTAAAACAATGTTGTCAGCTTAATTGTGTTGAATTTAAAAAAGGTTTTCAAGTTTAAGATAAGGGCTATTTTTAATTTGAAACATTTTTTAATGAAAATGTGGGTGTTTTTTAATAAATGTGTTTATTTAATTCTAAATTTTTCATAAAAAACAACCTAATTATAAATAACGTGACAGTTATCAAAATCGCTGACTTTAAACTTTCTTTTCATCTGTGTTTGGAATACAAAACCTGTAAATTTGTTTTAAAAAAAATTTAATCATCTTAGAACTTAAAAAATCAACATTCTGTCATTTCTCAGCGCATTTAAAATATATTTTTTTTTTCAATTTAATTTTTTTAAAACCACAAATTTTAGAAATAAATCTTATTAAATTTGTTCAAAACAAAAATACCCGGAACTTAATTCCATAAACCAAAATTATCTTCCAAAAAAAAAATACAATAAAAATTGTAAATGATTTATAAGCCTACATAAACATATAATATATATACATATAAATAATTAATATCCAATAACACTGTGCTACAAATACTCCACAGAACACTACGTTTGAGGAAAATACATCCATAATTTTAGTGACTCCACACACTTTCCTTACATAGTTAGTTCTTAATCGAGTTAAATTTTTTTATATAACAAGTAGTAGTGCTATATTCGGCTGTGCCGAATATTATATACTTTAAAATAAAATTTATTAATATTTTTAGGTAATCAAAATTAATTTTTTTTTTTTTTTTCAAAATTGTTTTTCAAAATTAAAAAAAAAAAATATATATAAAATTCAAATTGTTTTTCAAAATTTAAAAAAAAAATTTCAAAATTGTTTTTCAAAATTTAAAAAATAAAATTTTTTTCAAAATTTAAAAAATAATTTTTTTCAAAATTGTTTTCAAAAATTTTTTTAATTTTTTTTTTTTAAATTAGTGAAAAAATGTATGACAAACGAATTTTTTTGATAAAAAAAAAAAATTCGGGTTAAAAAATATTTTTCCAGATTTTGACCCATTGTAGGTCCAAATTACTGTAGCCATATATAGATCGTTGCAATGGATTTTGAAAAATCAAACATTAGATATCCATATTGTCTACATTATTATTTTAGTAATCAGGCCAATAATCGAGGTTGGCCCGGATTTTTTCGAATATCTCAGCCATTTGGGAGCCGATTTTAAATAGCAACCGAGCCGGAATTCCCGATATATTGATGAATGAATCAAGTTTGTAATATATTTGGGGTCTTCAGAAAATTGATTTCGACAGACAGACAGACGGACATGGCTTAATCGACTTCACGATCTATAAGGATCCATAATATATATATTTTATAGGGTCGGAAAATTATATTGTGGAAATTACAAACGGAATGACAAACTTATATATACCCTTCTCACGATGGTGAAGGGTATAATAAAGAAAATCTATGTAAACATTTGCATGCATACTCGAAAAACGAAAGGATTTTTTTTTTCTAATAAAAAAATATATATTATACCCTTCACCATGAATTGAAAAAACTAATTCGTAGTAGCAACCGAATTATTGTATTAATGACCGAATTTTACAGTTAAGGCTACAAAAGTTTAGAAGGGGTAACAAAAGTTTGGTTGCTTCAACCAAAATTCTGCCTTATCAACTGACTTTCTGTAGATTTAGCCGAATCGAATGATTCGGTTGCACGAATTTGTTCTCTCTCTATATATATATAAGTTTGTCATTCCGATTGTAATTTCTACATTTTTCATCGTTATAGGGGTTTACTTTTCTTTATCATATGTTGTTTTTAAATACGTTTGACTATGATTTGATGTTGGTACTTTTTAAGATTTAGTACTTTTTACAATTAGTACGTTTTTACAAAAATATCCAAATTTAATTTTAGACACGCCCCATTTGTCAAAATTTGAAAGTGGCAGGCTCAGAATTGTTAAATTTATATTTTGTATATATTCGTAAGTTCTCTCCAACATATTTGATTTGAATTTAGATTTTTGTACTTTTTTCAACTTATTATATTAAACACTTTTTTAATATTTAGTACTTCTGTATCACTCGAGAAAGTTCTCAACCTATACTAATTCAATTAACTAGTTTATTAAATATATTTCTCTTATTATGCAGCACAGTGTAGTGTAGGGTTTTATTGAACTATTGGCGCTAGAATTATAACCATAAAAATAACGGATATTATATTTA
Source organism: Calliphora vomitoria (assembly GCA_942486065.2). Lineage (NCBI taxonomy): Eukaryota > Metazoa > Arthropoda > Insecta > Diptera > Calliphoridae > Calliphora > Calliphora vomitoria. Next base: position 58,063,938 of record OW818029.2, on the reverse strand, counting down.
AACTATAGGAAAAAATAATAATCTTGAAATTACCATATTTAGAAAATGCATTTATTTGTTTATGACACTTATAAAACTGATTGAAATAATCATGTCTAAGGCATAAAATAAAAAATGCAATTGGTTTTAAAAACTGTCAGTCATTAAAATGTCTTAAATTGTGTGTGTGGGAAGGCCCTGTAAATCAATTCAAATAAAAAAGTAATAAAATTGTAAATAAAATTTATTTATAAACAAAAGATAAAGAAAAAGAAAGTGTCAGTGTCAGTGTCAGTCAGCAATTAAAAAAATAAAAATAAAAAGTGATTAACTTAAGAGGAATAAACTTAGTCAACAAAATTTTTAGGAAAATTTTACAAAAATATTTTGAAATCTGAAAATTTTTAAAAATCAGCAAATTAAAAATTTAGTTTGTTATCGCCAAAACATTTAATATAAATATTTACGTTTTTAAATTCAGTCTTTCAATTATCAAAATACCACTTATTAAAACAGGGCACCCCTTTTTAATTATACTCGTAACTATAAACTATGGAATTCTTAATACAGTTTTACCCTACAAAAATACCACTTCCTCTCTTTTAATACAATAATCACATGGTTGGCATGAAAAAAATCACCTTAAACTTGCTTCCGTTTAAATTTTGACATTCCTACATGTATTTACTTTATTCCCTATTGTATCCCTAAATCAAAATTATAAATAACACCCAAGTTTATACAAGACTCTTCATTCATTCCGCCCTGTTTTTGTTATTATTCTATATGAAACAAGAAAAAATTAAATCTCTATTCATGTCATGTTTTATGGTTTTCCAACATGATAGAGAAAAAAAATCAAAAAACAAAAAAAAAGAACCACTTGAGTTTACTCGCATTGCACACATTGTTCTACTAAATACACAATACCGACATAATTGACAAGTATTGAAAAAGAAAAATTAAATAATCTAAAAATACGAGCACATTAAAGGTAATACTTAATACCTTTTTTCTTTTGTGTATTATATTCATATACTATATAAGTATATTTGTGTATTATATTCAGTAAAATTTTCTTCGAGTGTAATCCAAGGGGTAGACACGAATATTAAAATGCACCACTTCACTTGAACACTCAATCATCAGGGATCATGTGACATTTGTACAAAATAATATTCAAGTACTTCCAACTATTTATTGTTGTGTTGCTTGATTTGGTGTACTTTGGCATGGTAATAAAAATCCACACATTTCCTTTTCTAAAAATTAGAATAGTATTTTTTTTTTTTTTTTTGGAAGTTTGTGCAAAAAATGTTACCCTTTTTCGACATATGTAGTTGTATTTAGTGTGATAGATCTTTAAAAAAAACCTTTAATTTCATACCTTATTATTGGTTTCATAAGCAATTACAATACTTTACATGAGCCTTTTTTTTAAATATGGTGGAAAAAGGGCAACATTTTTACAGAAAAGAAAACTGCATTAATATTTCTTAATTTGTTATACAATAAACTTGTTAAATAAATAGAATCATATCTGAATGTAGCCGATCTCATAAAATAGAAAACATCAAGAAAGTGCAATTTAATTTTGTCCGAGAAAAACAAATTTTGCCCTTTTTCTGCCCTTTTTTTCGCCAAAAAAAACTTTATTCCAGAAGCTGGGTGGGCATATATATACAATTTTAATTGGTACCAAATTTATGGGCATTATAGTACTAAAAGTACGATTTTGTAAAAAAGGGCAGAAAAAGTTTAATACTTTTTCAGACAAATGTGACATTAAAGCATTTTCTTTACTAGTAATTTTTTACTTTGTCCTTTTTTGGACCTATGTTTCGAAAAAAGCTTTTATGTAAAGTACTGGATGTTGAACCTACACACATAAGTATACGCATAAAATTAAAAGTATTTTCAAGATCTATCAAAAAAGTACAGTATAGCTTCTAAAATAAATATAAAATTACTAAAATTGTTCAATCTTCAAATAAAAAATTACAAATTAGCCAGACAAAGGGCAACATTTTTTCCAGAAAAATATGACAGAAACGTCTCGTTTGAAAAAAAACAAGTAAGAGAGATATATTCGGCTGGGCCGAATCTTATATACCCTTCACCAAACTATACTTCAAAATAAAAATTTTAAATATTTTTAGGTAAACAAAATTAACTTTTTTTTTTTAAAAAAAAATTTTTTCGATTTTTTTTTTAATCTTTATTTTTTTTTAAATTTAAAAATTTTTTTTTTTTAAATTTAAAAATTTTTTTTTTTTAAATTTAAAAAATTTTTTTTTTAAATTTTAAAATTTTTTTTAAATTTTAAAATTTTTTTAAATATTTAGCCAAAAAAACTTTTGGTGAAAAAAAAATTCGGGTTAAAATTTTTTTCCCGATTTTGACCCATTGTTGGTCCAACTTACTATGGTCTTATATACGTCGTTGGAAAGGTCTTTGAAATATCTATCATTAGATATCCATATTGTCTATATTAATGACTTAGTAATCCAAATATAGGTCAAAAAATAGGTAAAAAATCGAGGTTGTCCTGGTTTTTTCCTTATATCTCAGCCATTTGTGGACCCATTTTGCTGATTTTAAATAGCAAACTTCTCGAAAGCATATCTGACAGAATTATTCAAGATTTGGATCCCGAAGATATCTGGGGTCTTCAGAAAATTGATTTCAACAGACAGACGGACAGACAGACAGACGGTCATGGCTAAATCGACTCCGCTATCTATAAGGATCCAGAATAGATATACTTTATAGGGTCGGAAAATTATATTGTGGAAATTACAAACGGAATGACAAATTTATATATACCCTTCTTACGAAGGTGAAGGGTATAAAAATAGACGCTGATAAAGGCATAAAATTAAATCTATCATAACAAATACAGGGTAGCTCAAAAAATAAAGAAAATTATATTCAAATTTTACAATTTGGTAAAAACTACAATTTAAATTTAAATATTGAATTTTATATGCTAATGTATAGACCTCAAATACCTTTAATTTGATACCAAATTTATCTACAAAAAATATACTTTATAATACCAAAAATACGATTTTGTAAAAAAGGGCAGAAAAAGTGCAAAATTTTTTTCTCTGAAAAGTGCGACATTATGTTTTACAACCATTTATATGGCATGTGGAAATGTAACGTTACTTATCAAAAAAAAAATAAGTTGGTAAGTGTTTTAAACATCTGAAGAAGTGGTTGTATGTTTAATGTGGTTGTTGTAGCAGCAATGATTACTGAGTTGGCAGCCCTTGGCCGAGTGAACTCTGGCCATTACGGTGCGTAGAACCTCCTATACTGTTCGGTGGAAAGTAAGTGTTCCAAGAATTTTGTCATAAAATTGTTAATTGTAAAGAGAGTATTTGATTAAAAACTAAGGCATTTACCCCAATTAACACGAAGCCTGGTTATGAGTAAACTAATGGTTATACACTCGGTTAAAATAATTTTTTTATGAAAACTCTCAGTATAACTATTAGTTAACATATAACCAGACTTCATGTTCCTGGGGTTAACAGGATAAATATTTTTTTCTTCTCTAAACCTAAGTTAAATCCTGTGTAAAAAAATATTTGCCAGTATCTGAACATTTTAATTCATCATACCAAAAAAAACTTTAGTATCTCTAAACAGTTCAATATACTTAGTTCTCTAAATTAATACAATTTACACACGATTATTAATAAAAACTTTAAACTTTCGAACACGATAGTGTCATAAAGAAAAGGCCAAATGTTACTTTCTCACATAAATGCTTCCCAGCGGAATGTTTATTTTAAACAATTTTCTATTTGTTAAATCATACTCAGACTCAAACACTTGAGGAATTTAAATTTTCAATTATCGCTCAGAAAGTATTGTATTGAAAGAAAGTAAGTAAACAAATAAATTAAAATAATTGTAATAAAAAAATAAAAGAAATAGAAAAGAAAAACCGTAACTGTGTCAACATGTAATATTTAAACGAGCTCATAAATTATTTAAGAGTATACATTTAGTACATGTTATTACTTTAACCTTTTTTATGGTCAAATATATCGGTTTTTTTATAACAATAACCAAAACTCTACTAGCACACATAACCATGTAAATAAATGACATTTCATCAACAACAAATAAAGAAGAACAACAAGGAAAAATGGTAACAACATTTTAATGTAAACATTACGATGGTGACCATTTTTGTTATTTACATTCACACAAAACTGTTAACACACAATTGTCAAGCAATTTTTAGTATACACCTACATTACAAACATACTTACATACATATGTAATGATGTATGTTTGTTATGTTTGTCTCAGGGTATTTTGTTTGTTTACGTTTTCAAACATTTTAAAGATGATGACAATGAATATGATGAGCACAGTGTAGCAACTTTTCCAGGCCTGTTATTTTTTTAAAAGAAAAAAGCAACACGTACGTACGTACATAAGCATACTTTCATAATAAATTGTAATTAATTTGAACTTTATGAACTTTAGCATGTTTTTTTTTTTTTGTTAGTTTTAAATGTTTTATTTTTATATTTTCCACAATTAAACTAACAATTTATTTTGTGTTTAAGTATTTTAATGGTTGATTTAACAGACCTATTTTTAATATTCATTAAATGATTGCCTGTCATTTACAAAACAGGCCTCTTTCATTCATTCATTCATTCATACGTTCATAGTCATACTTCAACATTTATGCAAGCACTCAATTACCCAAGTATGCTTGGTCAAATTACTGCGTGCAGAGACAGACAGACATAAACAGAAACAGAAACAGAGCGCAATTTATGTTTGTGATTCATTATTGTACTTGGTGGTACACACTACATATGATTAGCCTATATAAACTTTTAAGTATTATTTATATATGTAAATGTTTTTTTTAAATTTACAATATTATTATTATTATTATTTATTGTAATAGAGTTAGTTATATGTTAGTTTACAATCAAGCAATTGTTGCTTTCGCTGTTTTGCATGTAATTAACGATTTGCCATAAATAATTTGTTATTTTGTTTTGTTTTATATTTTATACACAATAGTGTTTGTTATTAATGCTATATTAAGTTAATTATTTATGCTAAATATGCTTAAGGTGTATTTAAAATATCAATCATTACAATTGTTTGGGTAATATGAAATTTATTATGCTGCTTTACAAGTGAACTTTGTAAAAATACCCAAGAGCTACATTTCTTATTCTTTGAAGTATTGGGAGTTTAAGGTTAAACGTGAAATAATTTTTTAAATAAAACTTAAAATTGAAGACTAATAAATTTTAAATCTAATAAAAAAAGGGCAAGTTGGAAAAAAAGTTTTTTTTTTTAAAAAAAATCTAAATTTGTATACTGTAATGGTTATGGCATTTAATAAAATTCTGAAAGTTAAGGTCTACAATTTTATGAAAAAATGCACAACATGGAAAAAATGTTACCTATTCCTGCCCCTTTTTCATGCATCATAATTTTTCATAAAATCATAATTAGTTTGCAGTAATGTTTATTGCAGTAACTTTTTTAATCTATCTTACCCTGTAAACTAATAGTATGATTACAATTTATTAAAGTTCTAAAAGTTGAGGTCTAAAGTCTAATTAAAAAAAGGGCAACATTGAGAAAAATATTGCACTTTTTCTGCCTCTTTTTCACAAATTTTTTTATTACATTTACTTATGTTACTCTAGTTTACTATGTGCTCAAACAAGATGATTGAAGTTTAAATTTGATGATTCTTACATACACTGCCTTACAATAAGACCTGTAGTTAATAAAAAAAACATATTTATTAATATTATTTTTGAGAATGGCACCATTGAAATTCTATATGAATGTGATAGATGTTGAAAAATTTTAAATTGAAGCGTATGATGCGATACAATGTGTCAAGTTTTCCCCCTTGATAAACTGGTTTATCCATTTTTATTTAAAATCATCTGACAGCCCTGTATTGTACAGGGTTTGGAACACCCTGTGAAAAAATTAAAACGCCATGATTTTTTTAATTTTATTTGAAAAGTAAGGATTGTTTTTCAATTCATCTTCCAGTACGGAGTATATGAGCAAACACATTTTCCTTTTTAAATTTCAATAATTTTTCCTATGTGAGTGATTTTCGGAATTGGGCCTTGCATGGAAGCTATGAAATTAGGTCGCATGATTTCTTCCTATTTTTTATTTCTGTTAAATTTTAAATTCCGCATAAAATTTTTAAATGTGATTTCATTTAATTATTTGTGGAGGAATTTGTGAGGGTGCCTATATAAATTATACGATTATGACCAAAAAGTCCTATTTCGATAGGAGATTTGTATGGGGGATTTCAACCACTTTCAACCTTAGGCGGAACAAAATGTGTCAAACCTAATTGAAGGTTTACAAGTTTAAATCGACTCAGGAAGAAATTCTGAGCCGATCGGTGTTCTTTAGGTGGATGTTAACTAATATTATTGGGCCCTTTATACCCTCCCTACTATAGCGGTCTAGGGAATTAAAATGGAAAATACTAACATATACTCACTAGGTGACCGGAAATGTATCATCTTACTGAAACATGCTATAAATTATAATGGCGGCAGCTGTCAATTTTGTTTTGACATTTGTGGAGTGAGCAAATACAGAATCAAATTAAAGGGTTTTCCAACAAGAGGCGTTACTAAAGCATTTCTGGGTCGTCGTGAAGCACTTTGTCGGACCGCAATACAGAAAATGGTGGAAAAATTCAAGTTAGTGATGTGAAGAATAAAACCCGTACACGTTGCTCAAGAACAACTGAGAATATTGCATTCCTCGTCGTTCTTTGGAATTAGGCATTCCACAAACGTTATTACACCGTATTTTGGATGATATTGAGCTGGACAACGTTTACTTTCAACAAGACGTCGCTACGTCTCACACAAGCAACGAAACCATTGCTCTTTTAAGGGAAAAGTTTCCGGGCCGTGTTATCTCTAGAAGGATCAACATTGGCCACCGAGATCTTGTGATTTAACACCTTGCGATTTCTTCCTTTGGGGTCACGTGAAAGATAAGGTCTACGCCAAAAGCCCAGGTCTATTTAAGACCTTAAAGATAGAATTCGTGAGGCTATCGTGGACATAGGGCAGCCACTTTGCGATTTGGTTATGGAAAATTTCATGAAAAGCATACGGTCCTGTAAGCGTGATCGTGGTGGCCATTTGGCTGATGTTGTTTTTCATTATTAACGGGACACCTTCCTCTTTATTATGAAATAAACATCCGATGAATACCAAAATAATAGCACGGAAGGAGAGAGAAATGTCAAATCAAACAAAATTACTCTCTTTTCACACATGTGTTGATACAATAATAAAATACATGGAAATACATTATCGTGTATTAGGTTAGGTAGTCATCTATACTCTTCAATATCTGCTCCCGATTTTCGTTGGAAATTTATCATAAGCACAAGAACAATGAAATATTTCAACGCATACGTATAAAAACAAAGATTGACTGTGATTTGTAAGCGATACAAAATCATGCTTTTATAGCAGCAAATTGATGAATTACCACTGGAGAGCATGTGGTTCCAACAAGACAGTGAAACTGCACGTATAGCTAGAGCAACAATGGGTTCCTAGAAATATGTTTCTCTAGTTCATCTTATATTTCGTTTCATAACTGAAATGTTAAAATTTTACCCAACTTTTTTATTTTGAGATTTTCTACTTCAGCATTTTCAAAACACCCTCGTGCAGTTCGTAATACAAACATTTCTTCAATAAACATTATTGTTTGGCGATTTTGCAAAATCTGCCTGTGATTTGTTGGCCTATTTTGCATTTGTGAGAAAAACACAAACCAACAATAATAATTTCAATTATGAAATGTTTGGAAACCAAACCAACCAACCACCCTAAAAATAAAAATAAACTGAGGTTAGTTTGAAAACAATATTTTCATAAATACAGCAGCATACAATGTATAATATATTGGTTTAATAAAGGGCTTGTTAACATTTCAAATGGGAATTGTTTTTCCCCATAAATATGCATTTTTCATGCATGCACTAAATTATAAAACAATGCTTTTGTTAATAGCAGTTTTCTTTTGCTTCATTAAACTTTATTTCCGCAATTGTCTCATTAATATATCATGAAATTATATGTATGTGGTTTTGTTTGTGGGTTTGTTTTCCGATATTCTATATGGCTCATTAAAATTACAAAACTAGAAAAACCTATAGCAATTATTTACATACATACAATTTTTAAGAAAATAAACTAAAATCACTGAAAGTTATAACAAAAGAATATAAAACGCCGTAAGTTATTTCTAAATACTTAGCAACAAAAACAATGACCTAATTTTGGTTGCTTCAACAAATTATTAAAGTAAAAAAAAAAACAACAGCTGATGTTATACTTAAGTGTTACACCGGAAAAAATTATGATGAAATTAACTAAAGGAAACTGAAAATAAACACATACACTCATCATCTGCCAGTACTTATGAAAATATTATAACATCCGTAGTGTTTTTTTATACTTTTTTTTTATTATTATTTTTTTATGTTTTGTAAAGAAAGCAAAAGACTAAAAGGTTTGAGATCATGAGGTATAAAACAAAAACGAGATAATAACCATGATAATGACTTGAGATATTTCTTTTTTTTCTTCTTATTTTCAAATAACATTTTGTATTTTTCTTAGTTTGTTATTTTTGTATAAAAAAAAAACCTTTGCAAGATGTCTCGTGTCTAAATGCAAGAAATAACTACAGATTACCAACTGCATCATGAAACTTTAAAACTGTCTAAGATGGCATGACAGATAAATATCTTCCCTTGTTTTTTTCTTATTTTTTTCTTTTTTGTTTTCTTAAGTTTATTTTATAAATGTTTTGTTAGATGGAATGTGTAAACTTGGTTGATGTGCCACCCAAAAACTTGTTTATATTTTCTTTTTTGGAGAACTTTATTTTTAAGTTTAAATTATTTGAGATTTTTCTTTGGGTATTTGTTCAAACAACAAAATTAATTACTTGGAAATAACGTGCTTAGTTTAAATTCTAATGTAAAATCGAAAAAAAAAAATTAAATGGAAAATGAACACCAAAACGAAAATATACGCATTGCCAACTATTTAAGAACTCGGGTAAAAATAAAACACTGATGCCAGTGTAGTTTGAATTTTAAAAGCTCGAAACAAAACTAAAGTATTTATTTTAGTTATATGTATTATCTGTTTCATTTAATCAAATACTTATTTATATAAAAATAGAACACAGTAGGGAAAAGGGAACAGATTAAAGATCACTTGGAAAATATTAATGAAGCATTTGACAGCTAAAGTAAGCAAAGCTCTCAATATATAATCTGCACACAGTCAAGCATGCAAGCATGAGTTTTTTTATACCCTTCAGCATATGTGGTATTATAAGTTTGTGATTCCGTTTGTAATTTCTACAATTTTCAGCTGCCATCCCATAATATTCTAGATCCTTTGAGATGTCCATGTGTTCATAACGTACATTTCCACTTGTTTTATCAATATATAAAAAAACAAGTAAGAGAGCTATATTCGGCTGTGCCGAATCTTATATACTCTTCACCAAATTATACTTCAAAATAAAAATTTTAAATATTATTAGGTAAAAAAAAATTATTTTTTTTTCCAGTGTTTTTTTATTTTTTGGAAAAATTTTTTCGAATTGATTTTTTTAAATTTAATTTTTTTTTTTAAATTTTAAAATAATTTTTTTTTTTAATTTAAATTTTTTTTTTTTCTGTTTTTTCAATTTTTTTTTTATTAATATTTAGCGAAAAAAAACTTTTGGTGAAAAAAAAATTCGGGTTAAAAAATATTTTTTCCGATTTTGACCCATTGTAGGTCCAACTTACTATGATATTATATACGTCGTTGCAAAGGTCTTTGAAATATCTATCATTAGATATCCATATTGTCTATATTAATGACTTACTAATCCAGATATAGGTCAAAAATCAAGGTTGTCCTGGTTTTTTCCTTATATCTCAGCCATTTGTGAACCGATTTCGATTTTAAATAGCAACCAAGCCGGAAGAATTCCGGAGATATTGATGTATGAATCGTGTATGTAAGTTGTTTGGGGGCTTCGGAAAGTTGATTTCAACAGACAGACAGACGGACATGCTTAATCGACTCCGCTATCTATAAGGATCCAGAATATATATACTTTATAGGGTCGGAAAATTATATTGCGGAAATGACAAACGGAATGACAAACTTATATATACCCTTCTCACGAAGGTGAAGGGTATAAAAACGAGTAAGAAAGTATAGTCTCATACACTGTGTATATGAGCAAAAATATTTTTCTTTTAAAATTTCAATAATTTCTTCTCCGTGAGTGATTTTCGGAAGTGGGCCTTGTAAAGGAACTATGACCAATTATAAACCGATTGTCATAAAATTAGGTTGCGTGATTTTTTTCCATATGAAACATATTCCTGTTGAATTTTATGTGGATACCTACATTTTTAAGAGATCTATGCTTGATAAAGTCATTTGGGGAAGTGGACCTTATATGGGAGCTATGGTCAATTATGAATTGATCTGAAAAACTTTTTTAAAAGTTATTTCTTTTTATATCCTAGATTTCGTAAGAATGACATACTCTTAAATCTGTCTACTTTCTGAAATGTCTGAAAACTGGTTGTTAAAAACCACAGTTTTTCAGTTCTAGTGAAATTTTTCATATCGCATAAAGTCTATGTATGGTAATAAATTCTATAGTTGTGAGTACAAAAATTATAAATTATTTATCCTGTAGTTTCAAGTGGGAGTGGCTTTAAAGTTGCAAATATTTTTGTTTGTATGTCTCTGATCAATTGAAATTGATATTGAAATGAAATTTAAAGGATTGGCAATGGGTCAATATATATATTTTGGATCCTTATAGATAGCGGAGTCGATTAAGTCATGTCCGTCTGTCTGTCTGTTGAAATCAATTTTCTGAAGACCCCAAATAATCTACAAACTTGATTCATACATCAATATATCGGGAATTCTTCCGGCTCGGTTGCTATTTAAAATCGAGAAAATCGGCCCACAAATGGCTGAGATATAAGGATATAGACAATATGGATATCTAATGATATCAAAGTCCATATATATATATATATATAAGGATATAATAGTAATTTGGACATACAATGGCCCAAAAAAATGTTTTTGTCATAAATTGTTTTCCACTAACAAATTTAAAAAATTAAAAAAATTTTTTGAAAAAAATTAAAACAAAACTATTTTGAAAAAAAAATTTTTTGAAAACAATTTTGAAAAAAAATTATTATTTTTAAAATTTTAAAAAACATTAAAAAAAAATTTAATTTTGAAAAACAATTTTGAAAAAAAAAAATTAATTTTGTTTACCTATAAATAAAGTAAATATAATTTGGTGAAGGGTGTATAAGATTCGGCACAACCGAATATAGCTCTCTTACTTGTTTTTAATTAAGCTTAATGGTTAATAAGTTTCGACACAGCCAAATATATCTGTCTGACTTGTTTCCAAATATCGCTGTTTGACTTTAATTAAAAAATTTATAATTAAAGGAATGAAATCAAGAAATTTCTTGTACAAAAATCCTTAAAATATTTTCATTAAATATATTTTTTTGGTGTAATCAATCGATTTTATTTCTCAAACTTAAATTTGTCTGTAAAATAATCTTCAGCCATCTTAAATGCGGCTTCTTTGTGCCAAGATAATAAAAGTAGCAAAAGAAACAAAAACTATAAAAATGGAAAATACAAACATACACTAGGTGACCCAAAATGTATCAGTATATTGGAAGATACATTACAACTTATAACAAATAGTGGCAACTATCAGTTTTACTCTGACATTTGCAAAGTAAACAGAACTCTATACTTCTCAATGCACTAAAAAATACGAGTACTTTCTCTACAATCCTGACCTCTGAGTATCTGATAATTCAGGTGTCATTCACTAGGAGTCCTTGCATTGAGGAGGTTTACTCCTTTTTTTTTTTTTTTTTTTGGAAAACACCTTAAATAACATTGACTGGTAAGCGATACAGAACCATGATCGAGTTTTCATTGATGAATTGTCATATCAGGAATGGTGGTTCCATGGAATTGCTCATACAGCTCACTCGACAATGAAGGATGCTTTTCCGGATGACTCGTTTTAATTTGACTTTTGGATTTTCTGAAATAGCGGGTCTATGATAACAAAACACACACACTCTGAAAACTCTCAAAGAGAGTAATCTACAAAAGTATGAGAATTTATTTCCAGAAATATCTAACGTTTAGATTCTAAACTGTGAAAATTGTAAATTATGAAATAATACCGTGAGTTGTGAGTATTTTTGGGCCACCTTGTGTTTATTTTTCTACTTGTTTAGTGTTTAAACAATTCGTGATTTTTCTGCAATTGTTTCTTTCTTTCCGTTTTATTTTACAATTTTTGTTGTTTTTTTTTTTTTTTTTTTTTTTTTTTTTTCTACTAATTTCTTGGCATGACCAAGGTGTAAAATGAATTTATGTTCAAATATGTTTGAAATTTCTCATGGTTTTACAGCATTTGAAATTAAATCATGATTTGTTAAGGGGTTTAGGAAAAAATTAAATAATGTTAATTAAAAAATGTTAATTTTAAAGACAAATAAAAAGTCGTGTAATAAAAACTAAGTTGTGAATAATTAAAGTTTTAGGAGAAGATTTCAACAATATTTTATTATTTTCAAGTGTTTTTCATACAAATAACAACAAAAGAACTTTCTGTAAAAGAATTTTGGTTGAAAAAAATTAATTCGAATTTAACTTCAAGATATTTAAAAAACTCAATAATAAAGAAAAAATAAAAATTTGTAGATAAAAAAATTTAATTTCGAAAAGTTTGAATTTTCGAAATTCTGCTAAATTATGTTTCTATTAATTTTTACATATTTATTTTACTTTTTTAAAATCGTGTTACAAAACTAGAAATCTTTGAATGTTACAGTAAGAGTTTTGACTCAATTTTGTAAGACGTTTAAAGTAAATATACAAATATTTGGATGAGAAATCTATTTTCGAAATTAAGTTCGAATTTTTAAAATTGCCCTAAAATACGTTTTAATGAATTTTTACATACTTTACTGTTTCTATTTTACTTTTTTTTATACAAAACAAGATTTTTCGAACTTCAATATTTGAATGTTGAATTTCGAGTTTAAAAACCTTTAATTAGAAAAATATTTTGGGTTCGAGAAAAATAAAGTTTAAAAAACAAAATATTATACAAAATTCCTAATTTTGAGGAAAAAAAAAATTTTTGAGATGAAAAATTTAATTTCGAAATTAAGTTTTAATCTTTGAATGTTACATTTAGAGTTTAGAGTGTTTCCAAAATTTCCATTTTGTAATAAATATACGATTTTGAACTGAAACTAAATATTTTCAAATGAAAAATCAATTTTCGAAATTAAGTTCGAATTTTCGAAATTCATGTAAAATGGTTCTAGATTAGTTTAAAATGTTTATTTATATATTGCAACGTTTTTAAAATTCAGTTAAAACGTTTTATTACAAAAATATTTTGGGTTCGAGAAAAAAGTTAAAGAAACTCATGTTTGTATAAATTTGTTTAATTTTTATTAATAATACAAATATTGAAATGAAAATTTAAATTTCGAAATAAAGTTCGAATTTTTGAAAATAAATGTTTTTTTTTAACAATTATAATTTTTTAGAAAACCATTAATTCCGGCTACAATTTCAAGTACCTATTTAAAATCCCTAAAACCACAGTCTGTAATAATCATCATTCAATATGTCATTTGATTTATTATCACCATTGTTACAGTTTCTATATCAAATATTGCATTATCTATCACATTGAACACATTTTAATTACTAATAAATTCACCACTATTGTTGTTTTCAAGGTTCTCAAGAGGCTCTAAACAATAAACCTTAACATTTTCAAAAGTTGTTAATCTATTATCTATGCTTGCACACGCATTGCAGTCCCTAAAATTGTTGTATGCTCTATATTTTCAACAGCTGTTTCGTGTTGCAAAATTTTTGTTGTTACTAATTCATTATTAAGGGTTGTTATTTACTTACGCACCTTTTGTTGTTATCTGACATCTTTTCTGTTTATTTTCTCTCTTGAGTTGCATGTTCGTTTAATCCTTCAAATAACTGGATTAACAAGAAACACATGTAATAAAATAATTTTTGTTTTTTATTTCCTTATTTTTGTTGTTAGTTTTAAATATTTCCATATTTTTTTGTTGGAATTTAGATTTTGCTGTTTGACATGTGCTTAAAAGAAAATAGAGGAGTGTATTTTATAAACGCCCTAATCTAATTACATGTAAACGTTAATTTTTTAAGCGTTTTCCATAAAGTCAGTTTTGTGATTATTGTTTAGAGGACCCTGCGGTGTCACTTTAAACAATAGTTAAAGCTAAAGTTTAGGGCGTTGATTGAGAACAAGATTAGAGAAACTGAACCTAGCTGGGTCAGGTAAATTTCAGCTGAGAAAAAACGAAAGAAATGAAATCGAAAATGCGAGATTTATAACCAAAATTAAAACAATGCCGAAAAAAAATATACTTTAAGTGAATTTTAGAGTTAATAAATTTCTATTTCCAATTCCTTAAGTTTTGATTAAAATCAATCTTAAATTTTACTTTATTTGATTAGATTTTCTATATGCCTAGAACTATTAAGGCTATTATAGCGATTTATTTTCTGTCAAAAACTCTTTAATTATTCTTCTTCTTCATATAAATGCCATTCAGCCGAGAATGACATAATGGTGGGGAAAATCACATATTGCGATTTTTAACTCTTAAATTATCATCTTCTTCTTCATATAAATGTCATTCAGCCTGGAAAGACATGTTGAGGGAAAATCGCCGGAATCTCTTTAATGTATGACTAAGTAACACAGCTGATCTGCCATGCAACAAAAAAGTGTTAAATACTTATTAAAAAAGTCTCCAATACCAGCTTTCTGTTACTAATTTAAATATTTTAAATCCATTTAAACCTTTCTACTCTAATTCAAATTAATTTCCTAAAACTATTTCAAAAAAATAAATAAATCTTTCTTTATTTTTTCTTTCAAAACTCCCAAATATTTTTGTCTACACTCCACACATAAATTTCAACAATTACAATTCAAAAAAAAACAGTTAGAAATACCTGTATACTGCTTACTTACAATGGGGGATAAAGTTGTAACCCATTTAACAAGTTTCAAATAAATAAGAAAAAATATGTAAATTTCTGTTTTTTTTTTTTTTTGCTTTTGAAATTTGTTTATCTAGTGTGTCGTATGCAAGTTTGGAAGAAAACTATTTTTTTTTTTTTTTTTCATTTTCTGTTTAAAAGCGTGAAAGTTTAAAAAAAATAAATAACACAGGCTGAAAATGTTAGAATAAATTGGAATACATAGTGTATTTGTGTGTATATAAGTTTAAAGCAGCAGGGGTGATTAAAGGGTGAGGCCATCTTATGATGGAAATTTCTGTTGTTTATTTCAATCAGGTTAATTTTAGTATAATTCTAGACTGTTTAACTAATTTTCATAAACAAATGTTTAATTTTATATCAGATATTACTGGACTACATAATATTCCTTATATATGTATATTGTATTATTTGTTTTATATTACAAAACAATTACAAAGAATAATGTTTAAACATATTCATGTTAGCAGAGAATTTGCCTGGTTTTTAATGAAAATTGTTGCAAATTTCCTGTGAATATGTTATTTAAGACGACCGAAATTATCATTACTTAAATAATCCAAATTAGCTTTATCGTTACTTTTTTTAATAGCCAAACTTGATAAAGAATTTGTTAAAATCAAGTGTGCACTTCCTTTTCTGTACCATAAATATGTACTGTTTAAGTTTTTTATATGAATTTGTTTAATATTCTAAACGAAAATTTAAGCCTAATTACTTAAAATTCCAAAAAACGCCAATAAGGTAACACTAATAACAACTCTGAGTTACCTGATCACACAACAAAGAAACTTTGTAGTTGGCAACGCTGTGTACAGAGATGGTTTTTATATTAAACAGGGATGGCATTCCCAAAATACTTAATTTAAATGTATTATAAACTATTACATAAAATAAAGAAATTTAAACAAACGGAAACCTGGGTTTCCCTTACTAGGGCTACACCCTGTTGTGTTAGTTGTAGTTTAGCGTAGAAGTGCATGCCTACTAAATGACTTTAACTATTCACGTACGAGTGAAATATCCAGCGTAGACTCTAGTATTTATAAAAATGTTATATCTGGTTGGTTGCATGGTTTGGTTGAATGACTTGTTTGTTGGCTTGTTATCAATGGCTGGTATACATTTTTTTGGAACTTTTTTCTGTTTGTTGGTGTATGTATGATAAACACAAAAGCGGCAACAGACAAGAACAGCAGCCAGTGGGTTTAAATACGAACAAAAAATGATATGGATGAGTGACAAAAAAAAAACTTAATTTAATTGTTAAAAGATAGTAGTAATAACGATCATTCATGATGATGAGGTTAAGAGGAGGGTATAAACGGCAAACCTAAATTTAACCAAATTTTAAACCGGAAAGTAATAAAGGTTTAAATAAAATTATGTGTGCATGAGTATCTGGTATATGTAGTATATGTTTCTGGGGGAAGAGTATATAATGGTTTCAACATTTATTTTAAATAGAAAGAAACGTTAATACACCTGTATAGAATTGTATACATATTTGTTTGTTTGTTAAAAAGCTTAGATTTCATTGTTCAAATAGCAGCAGCCCATTGACCTGTTTCCAGTTTGTGTGTTTGTTTAATACTAGACATGAGAGTAAGTCATTGAGTTAATGGAAATATGTACCTAGTATTTATTTCTAAAAATGTTAAGTAAACATTTTTCCCCCCTCTTTAGTTAGAGATATATTTATGTTTTTCTTTCAAAAAAAAAAAAAAAATAAAATTAAACACACAAGGTAAATGGAAAAGAGTTGGTAATTCTGTCAAATGTAACAGTTGTTTATTTTAGTATTAAAAGATAGCTTTAAAATAAATCAATTATGAAGCCTCCTTTACTTAGTTTTATCAAAATCAACTCAGAAATTTATTATGAGCCGAACTTAAAGATAACCATGTTTTTTTAAAACAAATATAACCATGTTGAATTTTAATTTAGCAACGTATTGACTTAAAATCCAAATATTTAGGATTTTAAGTCAATACGTTGCTCAATTAAAATTCAACATGGTTATATTTGTTTTAAAAAAATCTTTAAAAAAAGTTTGAAACTCAAATTAAGTGAAATTGATATATAATGAACTTGACATTAATTAAAAATATTTTTTAGAATTTTATAAAATTTATGAAAAAAAAAAAAAGTTTTTTCTAAAAACAATTAATTTTTCTTTTGCATTAAATGTTACGATTTTACGAAGGCTTTTAAGTACGAGACAATTTTAAATATAAAAAAAATATATTTTTCGAAGTTGAGTTCGAATTTTTCTGAACATACTTTTAAATGTGCGTTTCCATAAATTCGAGGTTAAAATCATAATTTTAATATAAAAACTAATTTTCGAAATTCTGTTTGAATTTTCGAAATTTTTGCAAATTGGTAATAAATATAGTTTGTGCTTTAAAAAAGGTTTAATGTAATTTTTAGTAATGTTTTTACTAAATTGATAATTTTAATTTTTTTAAATAACACCTCTTTTTATAACTCCTTTTTTAGTAAAGTAAATATGGAGTTAGTAAATTTTTAAAATAATTTTTCTTTCAATATTTTTTGTTTTACTTTTTTTCATGTAGTGGGCTTTGAAATGGAGCCACCAACCAACCATTTTTTTAAACAAGTTTAGGAACCCACGCACTTGCAGAGTTTTCATTTCATAAAGTGTTTATTTTTTTTATTTTGCTTCTACTTCTTCTATTTAAGTGGAAAGAAAAATAGCAATTGAACTGAATTTTTATTGTTTGGTTTTTGGTACTCCATACTTGTTTGGATTATAATGGTTTGGTGTTGTTTTACCACAAGATTTCCTTTTATTTTAAACCAACAAAAACAAAATCTACGAAATGGAAGTGTTAAAGAGAGTGAGAGAAACTTCAAAGTTTCATGACTTTTTTTATTGTTTAATTACCTACGTTGTTTTTTCTGTTTAGTTATTTTAAGGAGTTTTACTAGTTTTTTTTTCCCCCAATTTGTTACGAGAGTTCTTGAAAAGAAACACCTACATATGGTTTTTATGTTATTGGACATGCTAATAATAGATATCTGTAGAAAATCAAGTGAAAGCTGTCAGACCTGAAGTTGTCATGATATTATTGTATAGAGTGATTATTTCAACACTTTTATTTGGTATCATTAGTTTAAGGATAGGCGGCTATTAATAAAATAGTACAAAAGTAGCCTTAAGGTTTTAATTACAACACTGCAAATAATTTGCACTTAGAGAAATTTGCTCTGGAAACTATTTGTTGCCAACAGTGAAATCCTAAAATTGTCGAAGTTCATAGAACATTTGAATGTAGCTAATTATTTAAAGGAGTTGGAAATTTCAAATATTTTTTTTTATTACAAATTGGAGTGTCTTGTTTTCCTAAAATCCTGCTACTTATAATTAAATTTACCTTTAGATTTTACTTCTTTGAATATTTTAGACAACAAAATTTGAAACTTACCTAAAAAGAAAAGAGAAAGAAAAAAATTATTAGTATTTTGATATAATTAAACTTTAACATAATCATTCATAAATCAATGAAAATAGATCGTAATAATTAAAATGTGTGTTGAAACTGAAGATTTTATAACATAAGTAAACAATATTATAAGCATTTTTATATACATATTTTCGAAATTAAATTCAAATTTTAAAAATTATTTTTAATATTTAAAAAAATATTTTTTTGGTTTTGTTCAATACATTTTCAAGAATAAACAAAAATATTGTTTTTATACAAAATAAAAATATTCAAATATTTTCTTATAAAAAATTTATATTCGAAATTAAGTTCCAATTTTCGAAATTTTTCTACAATATTTTAAATTTGTGTTGAAAAATTTTCGAAAATTAAAAAAAAAAAAAAAAATTTTATAGAAAATTAATTTTCGAAATTTTTCTTAAAATAATTATTCGAAATTATGATTGAAATTTTTAAAAAAAAATATTTTTTTTATTAAAAAATTACTTTTTTAAATTAATTTTGACATTTTTTTAAAGTATGTGTGTTTGTATTGAAAATTAATTTCGAATTTTCCAAAAATGTTTCTAAAATATTTAAATTTTGTATTCAAAAAGTGTAACTGATTTAAGGTTAGACTAATATTGTTGGGCATTACAAACATCAGCTCAAACCCATAATGCCCTACCCAATATGGTGTAGGTTATAAACACATATGTGTACAAAATAATTATTCGAAATTAATTTTGAATTTCAAAAAATATAATTTTTTGTATAAAAAATTTCCTTTTTTTAAATTAATTTCGACATTTTTATTTTAAAATTATTTTTTTTTTTTCAAATTAATTTCGAATTTTCAAAATTTCGAAAAAAAATAATAAGAAATTACTTCGAATTTTTGGTTAAAATAATCTTCGAATTTCCATAATTTTATTACTAAAATACAATTTCTATTAAAAAAAAAATAAATTTTCGAATTTATGTTAAAATTTTCGAAATTTTTTTTTTTAATATTTCTAAATAAATTTTGTACATATGTATATGATTTTTTCTATATTTAACACAAAATTTTGTATTGTATGTATTTTGAGTTTCTGTTAAAAACAATTTTCGAAAGTTTGAAAATTCATTGATGAAATCTTTAGTTTTCATAATTTTGTGTTAAAATTAATTTTTTTATTGGGTGTAATACTTAAAAATGCGGAATTTTTTCAAATGTTTAGCTTTTATTTTGAAACTTTTGTAAAATATTGATTTTTTATAGTATTGGCTATTGTTACCTACGACCTTTTCCCATCTTTCTGACAACATATGGATTCCATGCCAAAAAAACTGCTCATCTTTTGAGGCCAAGAACGAATCAAGTCAATATCGGATACTCTGTTCCAAAATGAAACGTATCCCATACACCCAATATACATACATACTTCTAAATTTTGAACATTTTCTAATGTTTTACTTTTAACACATAAATTTGAAGATTTTAAAATTTTGAAAATTTTTCGAAATTCATAATTTAAAAAAGTCTAAAATAATCATTTTCGAAATTCATTATTTAATGAATTTTTTGCGTTTTCATAATTTTGTATTATAATTAAAATTGTATTGTATAAAAAATAAATTTGAAATTAATTTCCAATTTTCGAAATCTTCTAAATAAATTTTTTGCGTTTAAAAATAAAGACTTTTTTAAAATCAAAATTTTGATTTTCTGTTAAAAATTTTGAAATTCCTAATTTTAAGATTTTTATTTCCAAAAATAAATTTTCGAAATTAAGTTCGATTTTTCGAAATTCTCAAAAATGTGTCTAAATACATTTTTTGACATTAGAATATAATTTCTTATATTTAAAATAAAATACAGATTTTTTAATTCGAATTTCTTTAAAAAATTTTGAAATCCCTAATTAAAAAAAAAAATATGCATAATTTTATTCCATATTAAATAAATTTTCGAAATTAAGTTCGAATTTTCTAAATTCAAAATAATTTTTAATTACATTTAACACAAAATTTTAAGAATTTTATTTGTATATTAAATTAAATCATAACTTGATTTACATGATTCCCAGCAGTTTTTACAAGTGTAATAAATATATTTTTACTTAAAGTGTGAACAATCCCATAAGTACGACTAACAAAAATTTAACTTTTAAAATTTGTTTATAAAACAATTCGATACCAGCTATATACCACAAATTGAAGCCTTAAGCTTAAAAACAAAAATAAAATGATTTTCAATTTAATCTAGAGGAACAGATAAAAAAAATTCTGCTCAATTTCACTTTTATATCCCGAAAAAACAACGTGTTTCAATATTTTTGTAGTTTTTTTTTTTAATGTTAAATGCCAACATTAACATTTTCAGTTTCCATATGACTGCAGGCTTAACTAAACGGAAAAGATTAAAGGATGGCGTTGGGCTGGCTGACTGAGCAGCACAAAATAAAAACACACAGACAACAAAAATGCACAGGTTGAAATTTTTTTCAGTTTTTACTTTTTTAAACAATAACCAAGGTAGAAATATCAATGAACATCCAGAATTTATTACAGTGGAACTTGGTTAAAAACAATTTAAAAAGAAATACATTTAACACTGTAATGCTATGGATTATTAAAGAGCTTTTACTGTGAATGTTTTACTTTCATTGGCAACATTGTTTTCGTTATTTTTTTACATGTCTGCGAAACAAAAACCAACTTTTTGATGATAACAAAATATAGGAAATGATGTCAGTTAAAAATTACATGGTTTTTGCTTCATGTTCAAATTGTTTTTGCTGTTTATACTCTTACATTTTCAAAATCATGTTTCAAGCCAGCAGACATAATGAACTTGAAGAACCCAGGCAGCGCAGCAGATTAAGAAGAACAAGAAGTGCCAGGAACTGTAACACAATTTTCGTTCACATAATAATAAAATAATAAATAAAAATATGTACATACATACATATGTACGTACATGATGTATGTATGTGTGTATTAAAATAAAAAACACCACAATAACAACATTAAAAAGAATTTTGTAAGATAATTTGTTAAGAAGAAATGTTTATTTCTTTTATTATTTCTTCCTTTTCTTCTTCTGTTTTTGCACATACATACATAAATGTTCTTGATGTTGTTTATGGTTAAAGTTACATGAACATGATGTTAATTGGATGGATGACTGTTAAACAACAAGACAAGAGTAGGAAATTGAAGCTGGGTGATAGAGTATCCAAAACCGAAAACCGGTCAACCGGTTTTTTCATCTTTGCAAACTCGACAGGTTTCGGTTTTATGACAAACCGTTTTTTTGTAAGACGTTTAAACGGTTTTAATAAATTATGTTTTTTAAAGCTCATTCAAACATATTTTTGAAACACTTTGATACCATTTTTAAAAATACATATTGATTTATTTTATAGAAAATTGTAGCATTTTACAATATTTCGTAAAAGATATAAAATAATTGCATAAAGATAGAGCCTTAAGAATTCAAAAATTTAAAATTTCCGAAGATTTAGTACATAATTCTTATTAGCTCCACAAATAATAATAAATTTAAGTAGAGCTTTTTTATATTAAATAAAAATTTAATATAAACCGGTTAACCGGTTTTTTGAAGACAAACACCGAAAACGGTTAACCGGTTTTATTAAAATACCAAATTCCAAACCGGTTTTTTTCAAAAACACACTTATTCGGTTAAACCGCAACCGGTTTTTTTAAATTTGCCGGCTTTTTGGACACTCTACTGGGGAACCGAAAGGAGAGTGCACAGCTTATTTAAAGTAGTTTAAGCAAATAAAAAAAGGAATGTTCTTTATTTTTCTTCACAAGAATGTGTGAAATATTTGTAAAAATGATGAAAGAAGGTGAACCATTACTAAAGTGAAAGAGTGTGTAAATTGCATTTAAATGGGGAGTTTAACAACTAACTATCCTATGGGAAATACATACATACATAGATGTAAAAACATTTACGCGATCCACTCAGTGTGAGATTTGAGGTAGTAATAGTGAAAGAAAATACAAAAATACTTTGAATTTATGTTTGAAATATTACAAACGTTCCCGATTTAATTATATTTTTTTATGATATAAAAAACATTATTTTCGAAATTATGTTCAAATTTTCAAAAATTTTCCAAAAACATTTTGAAATATGTTTTAATAATTAAGCTTTTTCTAGAAATTTATAAAAAACAATTTGAATTTGTTTTTAAAATTAGTTTGAAATGAATTAATTAATTGATTTTTTATTTTATACATCTTTTTTATGAAAACTTATTTTCGAAATTCATCAAGAATAATTTTCCATTCGTGCTACCTAAAAAATATAACTGCACATTTTTTATATTAAGGGCTATTTTAGTAAAATTTAAAAAAAATCAATCTTAATTTCGAAAATTTATAAAATTATTACTAAATCTAAAATAGAATTATAAACTATAAAGAATTTTAATAATTCGAACATAATTTTGAAAACTTATAAGTTGCATTTTTTCCCTATAACGAATTTTGAATACATAAATAATCTTGAATTTTATTTTTAATAATAAAAATTATTTTTATTATCAAAATATATATTTAGATGAATTTCGAAAATTTTATCTTATTTTCGAAAATTTAAAAAAAATTAATTTTTACACAAAAAATTTATTTTTAACTCAATACATTATTTCATAAATTTGGTGGAAAAATATATTAAAAAACTAATTTAGAAGAATTTAGAAAATTAGAACTTAGTTTCAAAAATTAGATTATTTATCTCAAAATTATGGAAAATCATTAAATATTGATTAGATCAAAAAATTTATTTCAAATAAAATTTTAAAATTTGCTTTTTCAATTTAAAAATTCCCATTGTAATACATAAAAATAGTGTTTAGAACTATTTCAGATAAATTTTGAAAATTCGAACTTAATTTCGGAAATTTATTTTTTTATAAAAATAAATTGCATGTTACCTTAAAATACTGATTTAATTTTCATTCTATAAAAAATTTCGAAAATTTTAAGAGAAAAACCAAACACTCGTGTTTTAAATATTTAAGAAAATAATTTCGAATATTTATTTTAAATATAACATTAGTTTTTTAGATAAAAATGCAATATATTTATTAAAAAAATTATTTCGAAATTAAATTACGATGATTTTTAATTAAAAGAAATTCAAAATAAATTATTTTGATAAAAACTAAACTATATATACTATAAAATCGAAATTAACCTGGCGTTTACACATGCAAGTAACAGTTCGAAAAACTCAACACATTCATACTTTTGCACTAACACAATCATTCATGCATGTGTAAATTTACACACGCATGTGTCGTGTTTTTCGAACTGTTACTTGCATGTGTAAAGGCTAGGAAAGTTAAAATTTTCGAAGTTTTACTAAAAATATTTGTTTTTAAATTTTATCAAACTTCGAAGAATCTGTTAAAAGAAATTCGAAATTTATTATTTAATGTAAACTAAACAATAGTTTGGGGGATTCACACGTTCTGCTATTAGGTCATATTGTCATAATGTCCTTATACATATATTATGATAGTTTAAACAAATTATTGTTGAATTTCAAACAAAAAAAAGTGTTATTTTATGACAAAACAATAAACAAGTTCAAAAAGATCTTATTAGTTTAGAACTTTTTTGTCTGAAACACAACAAAATTTGTTTAAACTATCATAATATACAAGGTGGCGCAAAAGTAATCCTCCTATCAGAAAATGCTATAAATTTTGCGATTGGCCCCTAATGTCAGTTGTGTTTTGATATTTGTGTAGTAAACACATGCGAAATACACGTTAACAAACAATGTTACGCTACACTGCTCCAGAACGCGGAATATTGCTGACTATTTATTTGACCAATAATCGGTCGGTGACTTTGGCACAACGTGAATTTCGTCGCAGATTTCCTGGCCATCCAACGCCTACTGGTGAAACACTGGCACAACACGAGATGCTGCCAGGCGTGGCAGACCCCGGAGTAGCCGTTCTGCAGAAAATATTGCTGCTGTAGCCGAGGATGTCATGGAAGCGCCGTCGACATCGACCAGACGACGTGCCACGCAAATGGGTATCAGTCGACGGTCTTTACAGCGAATTTTGGTACAAGATTTGAAGATGTTTCCGTACAAAGTCCAGACGGTGCAACAGCTGTTAGCTGCTGACCGCCAATCGCGTCTAACATACGCTCAAGCCATCCTTAATCACCACCAAAAGGAAGATGATTTTTCATCAAAAATAATCATGAGTGATGAGGCCCATTTCCATCTTAGCGGGTACGTAAATAAGCAAAATTTACGCTTCTGGGTCACTGAAAATCCGCGTGTAACCCACGAAGAGCCATTACACCCGCTCAAAGTCACTGTATGGTGTGCTGTTTTCGCTGGAGGAGTCATCGGACCTTTTTTCTTCGAAGACATCGCGGGCCAAACGGTTACTGTGAATGGTGAGCGCTACAGAGCAATGATCAACGAGTTCTTTTTGCCGCAACTTGATGAATTGGGATTGGAAAACATGTGGTACCAACAGGTCGGTGCAACGGCACACACTGCACGTGCCACAACCGATATGCTGAAGAATGCATTTCCCGGGCGCCTAATCTCCCGTTTCGGCGATTTGCACTGGCCAGCAAGATCGCCTGATTTGACCGCTCCAGACTTCTTTTTGTGGGGCTTTTTGAAGTCGCGGACTCTTGCAGCTCTTAAAGACAATATCCGTCAAGAATGTGAGGACCTATCGCCGGAAGTTTTGGCCAAAGTGATGGAAAATGCCATAAAAAGGGCTCAAATGACAATCAACTGTGGCGGCGGTCATTTACATGACATCATATTCTCGACTTGATGTAAAAAAAATTAAAAGGCCAAATAAAAATAATCCACAAGAAGAATCAAAGTTTTTCATTTTTTTTTTTTTTAATTACAGCCAAAAAACATCGGAAGTTTACTTTTGCGCCACCTTGTATTAGGACATTATGACCATACCCCAATTACTTTATAAATTCTCCGGTAAAATTCTAAGTTTTATAAAAAAAATCTAAATTAATTTAAAATTTTCGAAATTCTATTAAAATAATTCTTAATTTGTTAATATTAAAATAAAATTTTTTTTACTAATAAATATTTCGTATTTTAGCTAAAATAATGTTAACAGTTATTTCATGTAAAGTGTTAGAACTAACTAACTAACACCCCATCTGTTCTGTGTCAGTTCTCTTATATGAACATTTTTCTATTGATTTTTATATGTTTCTGTATTTTCCACAAAAAAAAGTGTTAAAATCGTCTTCAAATTACCCCTAAAATGTGTGTATAGTTTTGTTTTGTGTGAACAAATTATTATAAGACGTACCTTTTACCCCCAAAAAGCCCCAAAGATAGTAATTTTTACGCTAAAGAGTAAGTTGATTTATATGAAATCCCTGACTTTTTAGTATTGTATTTTCATTATCAAAAGTGCTAATAATATTTTAAAAACAAATGAAATAAAAGTATTTAAAATAAATTGATGTTTATAATATGTTTTGTATAACCAATCTGGAAAGTAGTAAATTTTGTATTAAAATTAACTTTATGTGCCCAAAAGTACCATAAACAGTACACTTTCTAAAACATTATTAATAGAAAATTCTTTCTTTAAGGGAATTCCTCCAAAAAGTACTACTTTTTGTATTAAATGTGTATTACTTTAAGCACTTTTTAAACAAATGAAATGCA
The DNA here is from genome assembly GCA_942486065.2 of Calliphora vomitoria. Classification (NCBI taxonomy): domain Eukaryota; kingdom Metazoa; phylum Arthropoda; class Insecta; order Diptera; family Calliphoridae; genus Calliphora; species Calliphora vomitoria. The sequence continues at coordinate 58,037,551 of OW818029.2, read as the reverse complement.
TTTCATGCACATACTTAGGAAAACCATAGCAAGTATTTAAAATCCCTACTTTATGTATTTGTGCATAAAAGGTACAACTAACATATTTGTATTAAAAGTATTCAACTTTTTTTCGTAAGAAATCAACTAAATTTCAAACTCATATTACTACGATGATTGTAATTAAAATTGCTTGCCTACAAATGCAATATCTAACGCAAATTACAAATTGTAAGAGTATTATATTTTACTGGTGTATTATTTTTTTGTTTTTGGTTGAGTATTTTGTCTAACGCCTACAAATATCCTGCCTGTAGTATACAATCATTGCATACATATTTCAAACTACACACACGCAGTCATTAAAATTACATTGCAAGTTGCAACACAGATATACAGGCGACAGCAACAACGATGACGACAACGACGACTCTTGCTGGGTAAATGTTAAAGCCAACAAACAGCATTTGCGTTTGAGTACAATAATATTTACCTTTCAAATGAAACATCACCTAGTCATGGCAGCCATAGGTGTTAAAACCAAACAAACAAATGGATTTCATTATATATATAAAGTATAGTTAGTGTACACAAAATACCTACATACTTACTCCAACTCTAACTCTCTACTTTATAGTCTGCCATCATCATTCTATCTAACTCCTGTCTATTTTAGAGAATGTATGCGTTCGTTCGTACGTTCGTTTGTTCCTTTTGCATTTTTTAAGATTTCTGTGATTTATTTTTAATGCATTTAGCTCTGCGTGCTTGTGTGTGTGTGTGTGTGTCAAGAAAGAGATGTAGAAAGAGGGAGGGAAGTAGGTACGGTACAGCTAAAGCAGGCTCCTCACTACAGGCTACAAAAAACGTTGCAACCAAAACCAATTCATAACATTCCTGTAAAGTATTTTTTTATATAATTTTGTTTTATCTTGAAATTGTTTTTTAGAGGCAAAAAAAAAAGGTTTTAATGTTTTATGTCTACTGCTTTTGTAAGAGTTTGTAGGTATGTTTAGATGCTGTGCTCTGAGAGTTGCTAGCATTTAGAAATAGAAGAAGTTTAACATTAAAATAAATCCCCGTGTTGAATGCATTTTTTTCCTTTTATCCCCTGTTGCTGTTAGCTTTGCTGTTTTATTGAAAATTTAATTTAAATTCCATTAAATATGATCATATTGTATACAATTATTGTTGATAGGTATACATATTTCAACAGATTCAGAGACTCAAAAGAAAGGATTCTTTGGAAAGTTGTAATTCAAAATGGCCATTAAATTCAATAAAAATGTATCATATTTGTTTCCCTTTTGATAATTTCAAAACGTTCCGCTCACATTCGTCTTGTGTACATCGGTTCGTTCCTGGTGACTATGAGTGCCGAGCACTGTTTTAAACCTGACAAATCAACAACAGACCAAATATTTACACTGCGACAAATCCTGCCATTATTTTCTCTAAATTTAAAATATTCTTAGAAGTTTTAATAAATCCTTTAAGAACTTAAAATATCAATTTCTATTAAGTCGATTTACTAGAAAAGTTAATTTTGTTCAGTCTAAATTACCGAATTTTTCTGTAGTGGTTGAAAAGTATTAGTTGGATTGACAATTCGGTTATGGAAATCGTTATTCTTCTGAGTCAACTGATTTTAAGATCGAAAAAAAATATTTATATATTCGATTCATTCGATTGGTTTTATCTGTGCAGAAATAATACTGTTACTTTAAGATGAAAACTTATAAAGAATTTCCCGAATTTGCTATTAAGAAGAAATCGTCTAAAGTTGGTATGACGTTAGACGAGGCTAAGGCCAAAATAATGGTTGCAATTGTAATGAAAATAACACGAAAATAAGCAGTTCCAACATCGAGGAAGTAGACAATTTTACATGCCTCGGATCCTCCGTAAACCAGTCTTGAAATAAAACGAAATATATGTAATTCTTGCGAACAAGCAGTTTAAAATCAAAGCCATCTCTTGTACGTTCGCACTACAACTACAAGTTGTTGGAGAGTATAGGCTACTCCTAAGTGAACATAGCGATGATTGTGTTGGCTGGGACACGCTGGAAGAGCGAGCTCAGATACTACAGCACGAATGGTGTATGATAACCTATATGAAGGAATGCAAGACCGAGACTCTTTCCATCAGAGTCTAAATTGAGTAGGATGTAAAAATCGTTGGAAAATCCAACTGTTCCAACAAATTATTATTTTTTTGATCACGTTACCTTTTTAAAATATATCAAATATTCTCTTTTCTAAATCCTTCATTTACAACTATTATTTCGATCAAAATGGTGAGCGAAAAAAAGTACGTGAAAAATAATTAAAACTTTTCAAAAATATCCAATATGGGCATTCAAACAAATAGCAAAAGATCTGAAGATTCATCGTCACACTGTTTCAAAAGCCATTAAACATTATAAGGAAGACTTTAACATTGAAAGAAAACCTGGATCAGGAAGAAAAAAGGTCTAAGGTAAGGTAAGGCAAAAGAAGTCGAACAACTCTTGCGAAGAACAACGAACACTTCTATCAGAAAAGCAGCTCGTAAAGTTAAATGCTCTGATTCTTTTGTGCACAGAACCAAAGATAATGTTGGTTTGAAGTCGCATAAAGTTCAGAAAGTTTCAGATCGCAATGCGCTAAAGTACTCAGAAGCAAAAGAACGACTCAAATTTTATGTACCCAACTTCCGACTCAAGATTTTTATGTGGCTGGTGGAGGAGGTAATGTTCAAGAACAATACCGAACAAAACAAGTAAGAGAGCTATATTCGGCTGTGCCGAATTTTAAATTCCCCTTACCAATTTATACTTTAAAATAAAAATTTTAAATATTTTTAGGAAAACAAAAAATTGTTTTAATTTTTTTTTTGTAATTTTTTCCATTCTTTTTTTAATTTTTTTCAAAATTTTTTTTTTAAATTTTTCAAAAATTTTTTTTTAAATTTTTCAAAATTTTTTTTTTAAATTTTTAAAAAATTTTTTTTTAAATTTTTAAAAAATTTTTTTTTTAAATTTATTAGTGAAAAAAAATTTTTTGCGGTAAAAAAAATATTCTGATTGAAAAATAATTTTCCCGATTTTGACCCATTGTAGGTCCAAATTACTATAGCCTTATATAAATCGTTGCAATGGACTTTGAAATATCTATCATTATATATCTATATTGCCTATATTAATGACTTAGTAATCCAGATACAAAAATAGGCAAAAATCGAGGCTGTCCTGGTTTTTTCCTTATATCTCAGCCATTTGAGTGCCGATTTTCTAGATTTTAAATAGCGAGCCGAAAGAATTCCCGATATATTGATGTATCAATTATGTTTGTAAGTTATTTGGAGGCTACGGAAAGTTGATTTCAACATACAGACGGATATGGCTATATCGACTTCGCTATATATAACGATGCAGAATATAAGTATATACTTTGTGGGGTCGCAAGTGAAAAATGTAGAAATTACAAACGGTATGACAAACTTATATATACCCTTGCCACTCATGGTGAAGGGTATACAAATCTAACAAAATTTCCCAAGAAGATTCTTGAGTGGCAAGCCATTTCCAGTTGTGGCAAAAGAATCAAATTATTTAGTTTTATTTAACTTAATACAAGTATACGTTTTTTTTTTTTTTGGATCACTCTTTGTTTCTGCCAAATTTTGGTTTTATAGGTGCCTTCGTATTTCTGATCAACACAGGATATTCCATCGCCCTAGGTCCCATCGTGCCTTTAACAGACAAACGGATGGACGTAGCTAGATCGTCTTAGAATTGTATGAGAACCCATTGAAATTAACATTAAATGCCTTTATAAGAATGACATTTTTAAAAACGAATTCAGTTTTGCCCTTTTTCAGCAAAAAGGCAACATTATTGCCAGTAAGACTGCATTTGGAATATTTTGCATACTAAAATTTAAATCAAATACTCTTAAGAATGAATTCTTTTTCTACAAATATTATTTAAATTTCCTCATATTTCTAAATATGTAACTAGTTTAGTATTACATATGTATTTTTTTTATATTTTTTTTTAATGTATAAGTATTTTTATTTTCTTTAAACTTCCTCTTAAATGATGACGATACTCTATCTAACATCATTTTATCTTTTTTTAGTCTTCTTTTGTAACAAAAATCTTTTCTTCTTGTTTTTTTTCCATTTTTTTATAATTTAAACGTGATGTTAGTTAGAAAAAAAATTATAATATTTTATAGAAAATTCCTTTACATTATTCTTCCACTTCATTCTACTTATTTGAATTTTCAGCATTTGTTACATTGTCAGAGTGAGTGTGTATGTGTGTGAGTGTTACCCATTTTATTAATAAATTTTTATATTATTATGTAAATATCAAGATTAGAAAGGCAGACTCTTTTTTTTATTCCTAGAGAATACTTATTTTTTATTTTTATTTTTCTCTTTCATTTAATGACATTATTCTTTGCCTTTTGTTGCTGTTGTTCATAGTTTTTTCTTTTGATTTTTCTAAACCATTTAGTTTTGAATATTATGTATGTGACACTTTTTTTTTAATATAAGACGTTCTCATTCTCTTGCTTTATTTATTTAACGAGGAATTTTTTAATTTAACTCCAGCTAAAAGGCCATTTAAATGTTATAAAGTGGCATTTTAGATTGAAGATCTAAATTCATATGTGTTTGTGTGTTAATGAGAAGTCACCTAAGAAAAATGTTGGTGAAAGAGAAAATAGTCAGGTAGACAAATTTGAAACTTTCAAGATTCATAGAATTTGAATGGGAGGTTTATTTAGAGATTAAATAAAACGTATTTAAAGATCTTTGTGATCATGGAATGAGCATATGAAACTTATCTACCTTTACATATCCAATTACTAAACCTACAAATTAACCCCTTCATAAAAACTTAATTAAATTCGTTAAACACCCAGTTATACATTTTTAAGTATGACTAATCTTTACCTTCAACTAAAACACTTCTTCCCTTTTTCTCGCCCTATCAACTTGTAAACGCCTAATTGTCTGCAATCTTTAATAAAACAAACCCAAAAGAAACACTAAATTGAAACCCTTAAAATAAACCTAAAGGCGCCCAAACTTAACAACTAAAATCAAAACACATAAAAATCCCACGTGGTGCCTACAAAAATTAAAAAAACAACAATCATTATTGTGAAAACTAAAAAAAAAAAAAAAAAAAAAAAAACTCTCATAATAACCATTAATATCGAAACATATAAAACCAGTAATACTGGCTAGTCATGCTGGAGTTTAAAAATGATTAAAATTAAGATCTGAAAATAACAAAAATATAAAACACGAAAGAATCATAAGTGCCGGCTCTATACAATACTATAAAAACTTGTTCAAATTGAAGCCCATTACAAAATAATTTGGTTTTCTATGAAAAAAATTTTGTTCATTAAAACAAATCATTGATTGTGGCAAAAAAAAAATTAAAAAACACATAATAATTTGTATCCATGATTACAGTTTTTATTTCTTTAAAAAAAAAAAAAATCCAAGAACTATTAAATACCAAGGTCAAGTAAATAAGTACTTGTACAGATAGCGGGTTTTACAAGTACTAAAGATGTGGTATAAGTACCAGTATTGCCGCAGTGTTATTTTTCTCGACTATAATTCTAAAATCAATAATTTCAAAAAACTTATAACATACATGGACAACAAGTCATTAACTCAAAAAGTTTCTTGATTGCATGATTCGTTTTGAAATATCACTCTTCAAAGACTTTAAAATGTGGAGTTCTGCCGTGCTCTAATGGCATGGAGGTGATATGTTCGGGTTTACCGATCTTTAACTGGAAAAATGTTTGGTTCTTGTTGAACCATACAATCGCCTCCTGCTCAGTTTGATACCCTTGTGTGTAGATCAATGATTTCACTGATCAAAGATTTTAAAATTGGCAGTTTTGCAGTGCTCTAATGGTATGGAGGCGACATGATAGGTTTTTCCGATATTTAACTACATATCGATGGCTTAATAAAGAAATTTCGTATCTTAACTTTTAGTTACTTTACAGGAGAAGGAAAAAACTGAATAAAATCTGAAAGTGAACAAGTAAGAGAGCTATATTCAGCTGTGCCGAAACTTATATACCCTTCACTTTAAAAAAAAATTTAAAAAATTCTTATTTTTTTAAAAAAATTAGTTTTCGAAATTTTTTTTTTAAATTTTTTTAAAATTTTTTTTTTTTAATTTAAAAATTTATTTTTTTTAATTTATTAGTGAAAAAAGAGTTTTTTGTGAAAAAAATTCGGGTTAAAAAATATTTTTCCCGATTTTGACCCATTGTAGGTCCAACTTACTATTATAGCCTTATATACATCGTTGCAATGGACTTTGAAGTATCTATCATTAGATATCCATATTGTCTACATTTATGACTTAGTAATCGAGATATAGATCAAAAATAGGCCAAAAATAGAGGTTGTCTCGGATTTTTGCTCATATCTCCGTTATTTATGGACGGATTTGCTGATTTTAAATAGGAAACTTCTCGAAAGCATGTCTGACAGAATTATTGAAGACTTGGATCTCGAAAATATCTGGGGTCTTCAGAAAATTGATTTCAACAGACAAACAGACGGACATGGCTAAATCGACTCCACTATCTATAAGCATCCGGAATATATATACTTTATAGGGTCGGAAAATTATATTGTGGAAATTACAAACGGATTGACAAATTTATATATACCCTTCTCACGAAGGTGAAGGGTATAAAAATAAACAACTACAAACTTGTAATATATCGAAATATACTTTTAGAAAAGTTTTTTGTTTTAATATAAACCAAAAAATATGCATTCAACATTAAATGAGTTACCGCTATTTCTTTCGAACTATTATTGAAATGAGTTAGGGTTTTTTTAATTATTGATACCCTTGTGCGTAGCTCAATGATTTCAGTGATCAAAATGTCAAGTTAATTTGCGTGTGCTTATGCCTCCTAATTGGCCCTCAGTGGATCGATAGCGACGTGAACAATTTTCAAACTTTTTTGGATTTGCCTTTTTTGAAAGATCCATACAAGCGACAGCTATTCAGTTTGGCACTCATGTGGATAGATCAGCGATTTGAGTGCTTAAAAATTCATATTTTTGTGGGATCGGTGTTTGGCAAAAAATTCGTCAAAGACTGAAAGATGAAGAAATAAGTTGCCATTTCATGCTTCGTATTCTCATATAGTAAACTTCTGATATGTTTATATGCCTAGAAACAGGACTCGTATAGAAGTTCCCGAGATTCTATACTTCAAAACAGAAGTAGCAACCATTGTATCAAAAAGTTTTCGTTCTCTAAAAACATTTATTTAGAACCAAATAAAAATATTTCAAAACTATTGGCAAATAAATAAAAATTCTTTTAAATTGTCCCACAGTGTATTTTATGTTTTTATTTAATAAAAAAAAAAATCATAAAAACCTAAAAATAAAATCACTTTAAACCAAAATAAAACAAGTACTTAAACAATCAAAACCACCATACGAGTTCAGCGCAGCAGAGATTCTTATTCTGGCTGATCATATTGTGTTTATGTTGGCTTTTTTTTTTTATTCAATACCTACAACAACGATTTTTACTCAGGCTGTCTGCCGGTTTTCTTCTGTTCATTCGTCTGTCTATATGCACTGCAATTAAGTTTGATCTCTGTTGGCAGTACATATGTATGATCATTCATGTACTATGTGGTATATACATACTTACACACATTCATACAACATAACAATATTAACGAACAACAAAAAAAAAATCAAGTTAAAACAAAGGCGTCTTTAAGTATTGACTGGATTTCTGTTGTATCTTTTTAGGTGGATGTACGACAAGTATCTGTAGATGTTTTCACTGTGAGTAACATAATATGCTGTTTTTTGGTCAATACATACATAAATATTTGTAGTCTATAGTTACAGTATGAACAAAAATTCGAGAGAGAAAAAAAAAACCTCAATTTATTTTTGTTCAACCATTCATATATTCTTAAAGTTTTACCTTGAAATGTTTGTAGGTACTTGAGCATAAATGTGTGGCTGTCAGTTTGTATGTATGTACATCTATAGAATTATATAAAAATGTATCCAACAACAAAAATATCAATGAATAAATATCAAATATTTTGTTGTCTCATACCTGGCGAAAACTTTTTTTTTAACGACAAGAAGGTCACTTGAAATTATTGAACCAAACTCGATGAACTTTTCAAAACAACTTCATTTGTTTAGAAGTTTAAACTAAGTTTATGCTTCAGTTAAGCTTAATAGATTGTATGTAGAAGAGATTTATGTTTTATAGCCATTGTAAACCAGAAATATTGGTAAAACAATTTTAATGTGGCTGTAAGATATGTCGACAAGACGAAGAGTCGGACAACCAGTTTCTGGAGTTGTGTTCCAATAATTTTTAAATGAAAGCTTAAATACAGCCACATTCTAGTTGTTTTACCAGTGCTTAAGAGAAAAGCAATTTTCGTCCTAAATCGGTTGTTGTGTCGGTAACCATCCATGTTGTGTTATCAGTATACCGATCATCAAAAACTTTGAAAGCAGTAGGAATCGTTATTGCCATAGTTTCTCAAAATATTTAGCTTCAAAAAATGGTGAAAGAATGCATGTAATATTTCAGTACAATAGGACGCACTTACCAGTTTTGGGATGCAAAATATTTTTTGCAGGGAATATTGTCTGATAGTCATGTAATATTTAGTTAAATTATACATGTTTAGGCATTAGTTCCACTTGAGTAACATTTAATATTCCATGATCAATAAATATGCTTTAATTAAGCTACCAAAATATATCAGAATAACGAAAGAAGGTATAACTTTTGCGAATGGCTCAACTGTAATTTTTGGTATTTCGGAAGTATTTACATATCAACAAGCCATGTAGCGGGTTTACTCCTCAACAGCACAAAATACTCGCTCAGCAGTACATTAAAAAAGGAGTAGTCGAATTTTCAAGCACCATTTTCATTTGAACGTATAGATGAATAATTTATTTGTATGATGGGTGTTTGGCGGATAATTGTACAATACAAAGACTTCGGGGAAAGAACGCATATACTTTTTTGGCCCGGTTTACGTTGATGGAAGTTACTAAACGATGTTTGGCTCATCTTTGTTCACACACCTTTCTACGTTAATGTAAATGCTGGCTATATATATGAGCAACTTTCAACTTCCATTGGATTCGGATCATGTTGTTTAGTATCCATTTGCATTTATCAATGACCTGAGTGTTGAAAAAATCGATATTTTGGATGATGGATTTCGAAGGGGAAGTTCTTAAGATGAATTTTCCGAAGAAACAGATATCCATTTCAAATTGATTATTGATCAAACAATATTTGGAGGATTTTGCTTATATAGCTGCTGTTCTGTTTCAAACATATTGATCCCTTTGCGCGTAATTATCGTATGTTACAAAAACAACATTTTACAGGAGAGCGTTATTATTATTAAATTTCTTTGCTTTGGTGGTATCATCAATACCAAATATTAAATCCGATACAATAACCGATTTAGTAAATTAAATTTCACATACGATAAAATTAACTTAGTAATATTTCCATAAATATAGCGAATATCGGTATAATATTTTACTATGTTAAAATGTAACATACGATAATTTCGCGCAAAGGGTATATTCACAGATCTAGGAATCTGTTATGACATAAGCTAACAAAATCTGCATTTCTGGATCCTTTCTGGACCATTTGTGCCGGAGCTTTCAAGGAGATAATCAAGGAAATATTATTGATTTTGACCGTTCCAGGTTTCTTTCTATATGTTTTATGGCCTATATGAACAAACCGCGGTCTCTGCATGTTATCTGCTTGGAGCAAAAGAACTTATTGCTAAAAGTCCTAGTCAGAACGATTAAAAATACATAAAAAATTTCCAAATGGTCATCAACAATGGCGTCACTCACTTGATCGATAGCATCTTCAAAAATGAATGGAACAAAGTTTAAAATAATCCAAATTATACCGTTTCAATTCAAAGATATAGCAAAACAATATCTTATGAGTGTTTAAGGGCCATATGTACAAATCATTAGTCGCCTATTAAACAAAAAGTGTTAATTTTCTTTCAATAAAACTAGGATCATGGATATAAAAGGTTCTCATAGCCGATTATAGCGATATTATGGTTATTCTTTTTTTTCAATTTTAAAACATTTTTAGTAACCCTCGTGTTTAAGGAAACACAAATGGTAACATCTCTAAAAAAACTTTAAATAACCAAAAAACAGATCAAATTTATACAATGTAAGCAACATTTATAAAAGTAATAGCAACAACAACCAACCACAAATAGAGACAGAGATAAATAAAAAACTAAACATATTTAAAGGTGTTTTAAAACAATTCATCAACAAAAAAAAGCAACCCTTTGCAGACACGAATATTTGCAAAAAAAAAAAAAAAACAATTTTTCAAAAAAGTTTCCGTTAAAAAATACCAATACAGCAAAGCAAACAGCTTAGAAAAGGTAAAAGTAAATAATAAAAGAATAAAGGGGGTAAAACTAAAACATAACAAACAACAAAACAAGTTTAAAACAAGGGTGTTTCACACAAGTCGCTCTCTGTCGTACTCTCTTTGGCAATTGTCATCTGCTGATTAATAAAAAGATCTAAACAGCTGATTACAATTACAGCATAAACAATGTTTATATATGTACAATATGCAAATTAACCATGAGAACAATAGCAATGCATTTATAAAAAGATAAACGTAAATAGGTTTTAAAATTCGTTGGTTCTCTCACATTTTATAAAGATTTATATAAAACAGCTGTGAAAAGTTCAAGCTGAAGAGAACGAAAACACAATTTCTTGAAAATAGATTAAAAATAATAGAAAATTGTATGGGCCATAAATTAGAAACTAGAAAATTGTTCTGGAAATAGAATTATTTTTTTTTTTTCAAAATCTTTAAGTTTCCAATAATTTGTGTTTGAATTATAAACATTTCATGGAGTATAAAAGATTTATTAATCATTAAAGATATTGTTAAACTAAACAAACAACAAGAAGCGGATGATATATATATATATATATACGCACATGTAGAAATGCACCTTCATTAATTTGTTATTTTAGCCGGCAAATGTGTGTGGATGGTGGCTGTTTAAACTTTAAACGTATTTATGTATTTATTTATTTTTTTGGTTAACAATTCCACCATACACTGCTTAGAAGTTTATAGAAAATACATTTAAAAACGTGGAAAATCCAAGCAAACCATTCATTACACTCCATCCCATACACTCCATACTACCATGTTATTCCCACAGTCAAAATGTTTTTCTGTTCCTTTGGACAAGAAAAAAATCTATTGGGAAAATTGTGCATTATGTGTTTATGTTGGCATTGGTGGGTTTTTTGTTCTTAAGTTTGTGGTATGTTGTTGCCTTGTGTGCATAGAAACCCAGCAACAACAAAAGTTAAATAGAAAAAAAAAGTTCAATGACTCTCCCTTTCTGGATCCACTACGGGTATGATTGTAAGTGTGTGTATGTATGTATGTATGTATGTATGTTTACTTTTGTGTAATCAAAAGGGCCTTGTCTTTCTTAACTACATACTACCAATCAATATCCAACAATCAATACAATGCAATAAAAACACTCAATTTATTTATTTGTTCTCTTCGACTTAAGAATTGCTCTTACACAACCCAACAATAGTGCAGGCAGAGTACATACATAGTTACTACAAAAGCAAAAAATAAAAAAAAACTTTACGCAAGTTGTTGTGAAAATAACAAACGTAACAACAACAAACGATCAAAACAATTGATCGTTTAGCTTTTTTGTTTTCCCCCCCCCCCCCCCTTTTTTTGCTAGTTTTAAAGACAGTATGAGTGAAATACAGCAAGTACAGTAAATATTTACAGTGCGAGGAAATAACAGGGAGGGAAATTTTGAACTATAGAAATATTTTAAGTATGTTTAAGATAGCCCAAATTGTATCAGCTTTTCGGAAGATGCTATGACTTTAGCAAATGGCGGCAACTGTCAGTCAGTTATGTTATGATATTTGTGAAGTAAACAGTATTCACATCGACAAGCCATGGAACGCTTTGCCCCACAAGAGTGTGAATTAATAGTAGTTTAATATTTTACGGCGATACGTGTGATTAGGTCCATTTCCATCTCAACGGATATGTAAACAAACAAAATTTGCGCTTCTGAGGCATTGAGAATCCGAGTATTCACGAAGTAGTATTCCTCTCAATGCCTATACATTTACGAGTTTTTATTACCTCAAATTGATGAATTAGGTCTGGAGCAGATGGGCTTTTTTGAAGTCACGTTTATATTCGAATAGCTACAAACTCTGGAAGCTCTCAAAGAGTATAACTAACTCAAAGAGAGTGTGAGGACTAATCGCCCATACTTCTAGCCAAAACTACTGATAATATGCTAAAAAGAGCGGAAATGACCATTAATTGGCATCAAACATTTAAAAGAAATCATTACTTTTAAATTTTAAGATAAACAAAACAATATCGGTAGCGTGTTTTTGGACCAGCTTCCAAACTAAAACTCGTTTTAGCGAATTGCAGTAGAGGGAAAGACCGCCCGATTTTACCACTCCAAACTTCGTTCTTTGGGGATTTTTGAAGAGATTTATTGGATTAAACCACAAACTCTGAAAGCTTTCAAAGTATATACATATATAAAAGAGTACGAGAACTATTGAAACTGTGCTAAAATACTAATAAAACTATAGATCGAATGAAAATTTTTACAAAAATATCAAAGTTTGTACAAAAAAAAGTAACGTTGGAAATGCCTGATATTGCGAATTTAATATAACAAATCTAAAGAGTTGTCACCGATAAGGCCTGCATTCGATCGAGAAGCTCCAAATTAGACTTTAAATCTCCGACCCTTTCATGAGACTTTATTCGGCAGGACATTTGAAGATCAGTTGGATAAGTTTAAATAAAACCGAATCATTTTCCGAATCAAGTGACAATGAAGACTTCTTCAGCAAGTATAATCCACATAAAAACGGGCGGTAGAACGAATTTTGGCCGTAACTGTATGATCCATCGATTAACTATCGATTCAAGAATATGGAGTATTACGTAAAAATATGGAACTGTGTTTTATAAATGCAACACACAATCGAATTTTGCACAATAAATCATAATACTAATCATCTTCGCCATCTCCTAATGCGATCGTACAGCTCCAAAATAGACTTTAAATCTCTGGCTCTTACATGAGAGTTGCATTGGATTTTCTGTAGAATATCAGATGAAATAATACCGAAGCACTTGCATCCATCTTTCGACACTTGGAAAATGAAAATGTTTTTATTCCAAGTGAAGTGTCATGCTCAGAACTTTCATAGCCCAAATTAGTATAGATGGTTCGCATTACCCCATTCAGTGATTGTTACAAGATCAAATTAATATGGAAGGCATAGGTGGCTGTCATCTGCTAAAGAGTACATAGAATAGCAAACTAGGTCCTTGAGAAAGATAAGAAATAGAATAAGAGAAAAAATGGTGCCTTACGATAAGTGATATTCCATTTACAACTAGTTACTGAAATGCCTGAATCAATACAAATACGACTGCCATCTAAGCTATGTGACCGAGCTATCTACTGATTTTGAAAAAGAATAAGTATAAAATAAGATAAAATCATCAGAAATGATTTTTTAACCACTAAGTTTTAGTATTTCCTCAAAGAAATTATTTCAACACCCCTAAGAAATACTCATTGTAATTTTATATCCCCATTCCTAATATGATGTAAGCATACTGTCAGCTTATTTAGGAATCTTGTTTCTTAACAAATTCTTTCAAGAATTTCTAGAGATTTTATTTTCTGTTGGTTTTCTCTTGTGCATGTCTGTCTGTCTGCCTTCTTCTTGTAACCAAACAAGTACTTTTTTGCCTTGTACGTTTTCTGATGACGATAATAATGATGATAATGACGATGACGGAGACGATTGTTAAGTAGACAAACATTGTCCGTGGTATTAAGTATAGAACGAATACAAATAAACTTATTGAAAGATCATCAAATCTAAGGAGTGAAGAATGTTGTTAGGTTGTTTCGGCTGCTGCAACAAATGGGAATGTAATTATAAAATTGTTAAGAATCGTTTGTTGAAAAGAAGAAGAAAACAAAAAACAATTTTGTTGCCATAACAAGAGGATCTCTAGAAACCAATAATATAAGTGGAGTTTTGAGGTAAAATTTTTTAGCTTTACACTGTAAAGAATGGTTGCTTCTTTTTAATAGATAAGTATATATAAAGCGGAGTTGTTTTTTGGATTTTCTTTTAAATTGTTTTTAATAAGAATGTTAGTGATGTATAAACATGCTTGAAAAGAAACAAGTGTTGTCGATAAAGCTCAATAGTTTGTTTTTATATTTGAAAAATTGTTTTAAACTTAAAATATTGAGCGTATGACTTAAAATAGCGGGATTTTTTGAAATGTTTAGCTTTTATTTGGAAACATTTGTACAATATAAATTTTTTCAAAGTATTGGCCATTGTTAGCTATGACCTTTTCCCATCTTTCTGGCAATCTTTTGAGGACAATATCAGCTACTCTGTTCCGGTGAACAGTGAAGCGTATCTCAGAGAGAGCGTTCTGCATCGATCGAAACAAATAGAAGTCGGACGGGACAAGGTCTGGTCTATAAAGCAGGTGAGGCAAAACTTCCTAAACACTTCATTCTAAATACTTTTTAACAGGTATTACAATATTTAGCCGAATCGTGTCATGATGGAATATTACGGTTTCATGTCTGTCCTCATATTCTGGGCGTTTTTCTGTCAATGCTCGCTTTAAACGAATCAGTTGCGTTTGGTACAGGTTCCCTGTGATGCTCTGGTCAGATTTTAGCAGCTCATAATAGATAGGACCATTTTGCTCCCACCAAATACAGATAATTACTTTGGCGCCATGTGTATTTGGCTTTGGTGTAGATTCTGCTGGTTGCCCTTGCTTCACATACGATCTCTTACGCTTCGGGTTATTGTAATGAATCCATTGTAATGATTCGGCTCAAAAAATATTTTCTTTTATAACGTTCAAGCATCATTCCGGACATGCAAAATCGTCTTTCAAGGTCACTCGGCTTCAATTCGTATGGTACTCAATTTCCCTGCTTTTGAATGAATCCTGCTGCTCACAAACGTTTTGATATTGTTGCTTGAGTAGCTCCAAATGGTTTTGCAAGCTCTTGTTGAGTTTTACAACAATCTTTATGGAGTAATGCCTCCAATTCTTGGTCTTCAAACTTGTTTGGCTGGACTGGGCGATTATTGTCTTCAGTGTCAAAATCACCACTTCTGAAACGAACGAACCATCTCTCGCACGTTGAAACACGTTTATGGAATACATTCACCATAAGCTTTGGTGAGCAATCGGTGTGCTTCAGCGGCACTTTTTTACAAATAAAAGAAGTTAAGGGAAAACTTCCCGCATATGACGATTCGTTGGAACAAAATTCTACATTTTAGAAGCAAAACATTTAATGTTCATTAACAAAAACCGTGTTCAAAAGATACGCCATTAAGATCCTCATTTTTAAGTCATACACCCAATAATTACAGTAAACTTCATTGATATTCGATTTATCAGAAATGTCAGGAGTATTTTGGTTTATAGTTAAACCCATAGGGTAACATAGAGACGAGACCGAATTGTCAAAAACCTAAGTCTTTTGTCAAAAACCTATCTCTTGCAACAACAAAATACATGTTAGTCAAAGTATATTTATACAAGTACATGCAAGTGATCAGCTGTTCATTATTTTCTCCTTTGTAAATACTTTTGTGATTGTCAAAATTGTTTACTTTGTTGTTTTTCTTTCTGTTTGTTTACATTTTTTGTATGGAATTGTAAACTATTTTTGACAATCTCACAATGTTTTACACAAACAAAATTAATGTTGTTTTTTTATTGTTGATTTGTTGTAGAGTTGCATGTACTTGTATAAATATACTTTGCATGTTAGTCAATGTATTTTGTTGTTGTATCAGATTTATAATTTGTTGTTTTTTTTTTTTTTGACAATATAATGTATAATAGATTTATGTATAATTCTCTATGGTTAAACCTTTTTTTTTTTTTTGTGAGGTTTGTTTTATTCTTTTTGCATCAAACCATTGAATGTTTTAGAACTTTTCCTAAGTTATTGTAGAAGAATATTAAAGGAATTTATTTATTTCCTTAAAAATATAATAAATGACAACAGCTGTGAAATATTGTTATTTTCTTTGTTGTGACTTTTTTGGCATTCTTGGTGAAATATTTCTTAAAAGACACCAAGTATGTAAATGTTAAGTCAATGACTTTTAACAGTTCAAATTACTTAAATATTAAGTTTATATTTAAAATAAAAATATGAAAAACATGTGTATATTTCCTTTATTAAAGCCCTTTTTTCTTAATAAAAAATGTTTAAACAATTCTTTTTATTTTAACATAATTAATCATGAGTTTTTTCCAACTTTTCAGGCATATGTTTTTAAAAATTTCAACACACTTGTTTACGTTTTTTTTTCTCCACTGTGGCAAACAAAAGAAAAATACTTTTGGTTAACAAAAAAAAAAACTTGTAATTGTAGCACAAAAAAAAAATCAACAAAATTTAGTTTCATCATGATTATTTTTATTACCTTCAAAACTAAGATACAAAGTGTTGTTGTTTGTCTCTTTTGGTTTAGTTTTCTTTTGTCAGTACCTTCTATATTGTCTTTCCTCAAATCTTCAAGATAAATATTACTTGATTATTTGGTTGAAATGCGTGTGCCATAAAGTATTTCAAAATACCGAAATTGTATACGAAACAATAAACAACAACTTGCTCAAATATGTATGTATATGTATGTACGTTTAATATTTATACAATGTACTTTGTAAATATAACATAAGTTGTTTTGTTTAACTAAACAAAACAACAAAAATTTCAAAAATAAAACAAAATACCTTTAAAAGCCAAAAATAAAAAGTTGTTGTTTTGTTAAACCTCAAACTTCATTCTTGTGTAAACAAATGAAGTTAAGGGGAACCAAAAATTGTGTAAAAAAAAAAAGAATTGAACATAATTTTTATGATTGACAAGATATGATTACAAAATTATTCCATAGAATTTTATTTTAGCAGCAATTACTTTGATATTTCAGAAACTTTGGCAATAAAAAATATAAGTTTGTTAAATATTACTATATTTACTGGATATTTAGATTTTTGTAACAGATAATTTGATAAATTTTGTAAAATTGTTAAAATTTTGCATTCATTAACTGTAATTTACTTAAAACAGTTATCGTTTATTTGTCACCACAAGCAAAAAAAAACAATCATCTCTAGTTAGTGCCGCTATATTGTATAACTATGCTGCCAGATTATTTTTGCTAGATGAACTTAAATTTTCAAACAATTGAACATTTTTTAAACCAAAAATTATTTATCTTTAGAAAACTGGACAAGTTTCGTATTTATCTATGTAAAAATCGGATTTTCTTGTGTTGATTTTACTTTTAGTCTTTGAAATATATTAAAGTTTTGCAATTTTTATAAATTTAATTTAAAATTCCCCTTAAATTTTTATTTTTTTTTCAATTTATCTTTTTCTATTGTTCTAAAAACAACATTTGTTAACTTTTTTTATTAAATAAAACATCCTATACGGTTGGCTGGTTATCAACCAAAAAACTTTAAACCGAAAATGGTAGTTAAAGTTAAAATTAACCCACCACACATAAACATTATCGTAACATTTTACATAAATAAAAATACCAGTGAACAATAAAATTAAACAAACAAACACTGGCTAATAAAAAATTAACGTACACAAATATTTCTCAACATACTGTAAAAGTAATTAAAATGATAATATTGTGGGGGAAGAAAGAGGAAGAGAAACAAATAGTAAAAATAAAAAAAAAAATAAAAACTTAGGTAAATTAACATAAATGTATACATATGTTGAAATTCTAATTGAAAGGTATGAAAATTGTGTTAATGACCGAGAATTATTGAAATAATATGTACAATGTACATACTTATATAAAATTGTTTTGCACACAAGTTTAGTTGAAAAAAAATGGCTTATTCTGAAAAATTGAGTATTATTTAGTTAAAAACATGTGAATACAATTTAATTTCTAATCACAATTACAATTTATAATTTAAATATTTGAATTTTTGTGAATGGAAACTTTTCTGGAAAACTATTGGGTATATGACTTAAAAATGCGGGATTTACAATAGATGGTGTATCTTTTGAAAACGGTATTTGTTTTTAATAACTTATATTTCATTTTGAAAGGTACATATCTAGAGTAAACAACGTTTTTTTTTTTTTTGCTTCGAAAATGTAGAATTTTGTACCAACGAATCTTCATATGCGGGAAGTTTAGCTCTTCTTTAATTTGAAAAAAGTGCACACCGATTGCTCACCAAAGCTTATGGTGAATGTGTTTCACCGGTTTAAACGTGCTAGTGATGGTTTGGTTGGTTCAGAATTGGTCATTTTGACACGGAAGACAAAGATCGCCCAGTCTAGCCAAAAAAAAGTTTGAAGGTCAAGAATTGGAAGCATTACTCCGTGAAGATTGTTGTAAAACTCAACAAGAGCTTGCAAAATCATTGGCAGCTACTCAAGCAGCAATTTCATAACGTTTGCGAGCAGCAGGATTCATTGAAAGACGATTTGTATGTGAGCTAGGCGAAATCATTGACCGATATTGCCCATTTTCAATACAAAACAAACCTTATCGACAGAGAGTATTTGTGGAAAAGGTCGGCCAGCTAGCATCTTTCGTTTGAGCCCTATCGTGTTTTCAACAGACTGACAGAAGGACGAACATAGCTAGATCGCCTTATAATCTTATGAGGACCGAATATATGTATATATACTAATGTGGGTCTGCGGCAAATATTTTGATGTGTTGCAAATGACAAAATCAATATAACCATCGTTTTGATGG
This sequence comes from Calliphora vomitoria, assembly GCA_942486065.2. Lineage (NCBI taxonomy): Eukaryota > Metazoa > Arthropoda > Insecta > Diptera > Calliphoridae > Calliphora > Calliphora vomitoria. Next base: position 58,018,579 of record OW818029.2, on the reverse strand, counting down.
TGGGTATAATAATAACGATGTAAAAAGCATCATGAATTACCTTTATTTCAATATTTGTTTTACATATTTCTAAATTTTTTTTTTTAATTTTTTTTGCACAATAATTTTATAATAAACGATTTTAATTAGTAAAAATGGCTAGAGTCAATAATTGCGAAAATTTTAAAACAAAAATAATAAACGATTTTATCCTGGATTGAAGTAAAAAAACTATCTGTGATAAATATTCAATTAATAAATCAGCAGTTTCAAAAATTAAAAAAAAAATCTTGAAAAAGGTACTGTAAAAACTCAGCATTTGGCAAGATCTAGTAAAACTAATCCAATAAAAGAAAATAATTTAACAGCAACACAAAAATGAATGCACGGGAGGTTATCAAAAATTTAAAATTAGTTCTCAAACTGTTAGCAGCAGGGCAAATGAGAATGAATGGTATTGGTGGCTATAGCCCCTTGAAAAAAACTATTTTTCAAGGCAAGGTATGGATCTAATTCATATCATTAAATATGACAGAAATAGGATACAGATCCATTTTAAACAATGTTATGTATCATTAAGCTGAGCAAAATATGTCCGTATTTTGGAGATTCTAGCATGATAATGATGAAGTGGCCTGTCCAATCGGCAGATGTAACCTAAGGGCCTCATTTTATAAAACGCAACGGAAAACGTTAAACAATTTTTGTATGGAAAAATTTTAAGTTTAAAGCATTTTTCACGGTATTCTTCATGCAAATTACATACGGTTATGAACGCTTCGCTTTATAAAATAAGGCCGTAAGTTTCCATTGTTTTTCAATAGCATAATAAATACTACTTTTTTAGTTTTTCTATTTTCAGAATTTTATTTGTTAAAATATGTTAGTATATAGTATATATGTATTAATAAACTACTAAAAAATACAAAATTTCTTAAGAATTTTTGTTGTATTTTGACCTATTAGTTGAATATTAGGAAAAGTTTCCATTGTATTGACAATCTCCTAATTTTGTTGCAAATAAGCGACATATGCCAGCAAAACTTTTTATATACCACAATTTTTATATTAAACATTAAATTACCACAAAATATTTTGTTAATTGTTCTAATGTTCTTTTGGAAACAGGTGATTCAGCAGTTTTATTATATTCTTTACACATTTTCCATGAGGTTGCCAACAAGTAATTAACACAAATTTTTTAAAACAGCTGCTGGTTTCACGTAGGTTTTTGCAACATACTAAATACAAAAAGGTACAAACATAGAAATTATTGGGCAGGGCAAGATGACTTCCAAGGAAACACGTGATGCATCATTTAAAAGGTTTACGTGCTTGAGTGAACCGAAAACCACCATCAAAAGAACACAACGAACGAACAAACACAAGAAAATGTTAAAGATCCTGTGCAAGAAAAGGGAAAATTGAAAAGAAAACAAAGAAGGCAAAAAAATATAAAAAAAAATAAGCAGTAAAGGGCAGAGTGTAAGCAAATACCCTTAATGTTAAAGGTGGTGGGTATGGTGTTGCCAATTTGTAAATAGATTTTATTTAAAGTAAGGAAATATAAGAAAATAAAAACAAAAACTTTGTTAAAAAAGATATTAACCATAAAAACATAAAATTTCCTGGTTGTAATTATTATTTATTATTCAAATCGTCTAGAATATAGGTTAAATGTTGCCCATTTGAATTGTAGACATAATAAAGTAGTAAATATAGCAGTTTTATGTCCCTGCTAATTTATTTTACTTTAAATATATATAAATTTTTTTTAATATGTAAAATAAACAAAACAAAAATAGCCATAAATCTGTTTTAACAACTGTCAACACTAAATGCTTGTATGGCTAAGAAAAACATTTTGAAAATCTTTAAATCCCTATACAAAGTGAAAGAATGCACTGTCAAATTGTCTAGTCAAACACGCAACAAATGTCAAAATAATAACTTAAACACTTTATATTGCATTCTGACAAATCCCTTGCTCCTCCGCAAGAAAATACATTTTGTACATTTGCTGATATTATTTGGAAATATGTAATACAAACACTAACGCCAAATGCAAAGTAATTGGAATTTAAAAATCTTTTTTAAACCCATATACTATTGTAAATATATATTAAAGATTTGTTGTTGTGCTTGTTCTGGGTATTTATGCAATCAACAGTTTTTTTGAAGGGGATATTTTGTTGTTGCTGCTGCTATTGCAGTGTCAGAAGCCTGTCAATGAACGCCAAAATAAATTGAGCATTTTAAAATGCCATATAGTATACATTTTCGGTTCTTTTTTTTGGAGCAACCAAAATAAATGCTTATAAAGCACGTTTTGTGCATAAGCGGCGAAGCAAAAAAAATCTGTATATACACATATAAATAAATAAAAAAAATAACAGAAAAACAGCTATGAAAACATTTGCACTTAAGTAAGACATCACTTGAAAACCGTAATCGTATTTTCCTTTCTTTGGCTTTTTCTAGTACGAGCAGTACTTGCGATGTGGTAAATTATAAACAAAATTTTAAATAATTTGATATTTTCAACTATATAATAAATTACACTAGTCATTTGTTTACACAATAACATGTTGCCACAGTCAGTCTGAGAACAGAAGACTGTTCATTGGAATTTTAATTGCAATAAATTTAAATTTATATAAGAAACAAATTAAGCACAAATGAACGAAAAAGAACCCACGAAATAAAATTGCACAAATTGTTGACCTGTATTTAGCAACAAGTTGGAGTTGCCAATTTAGTCGTTTAGTAAATATTTTATTAAACACACAAGTGGAAAAACGGTTTAATTTATTTAGTAACTGTAATTATTAAAGTGCATACTTGAATTGCCAATTTAGCGTTTTAATAATAAATTACATTGACATCAATGGTGTGCATTTTTTTAACCGTTAACATGCAGTGTTGCAATACGTATCTTTTGAGTTTAGGTTAATTTGATAAGAGGGTCACCCTAATCATCTCGTTTCATGTAAGCAGCGTTAGCAATTTACAGCTTTTATTGCTAAATTCATCGTTTCTTACACCATTATCATTATCGCTCCATTTACTTCAATGACATTTTCTTTTTATAAATAAAATGTTGCATTTTTGTATGCCTCTTTTTTATAAAATTACTAGCTGAACCGGCAAACCTTGTCCTGCAGTACAAATTATTTCTAGTGAATATTTTGGATGTTAAATAAAAAATAACGAATGTATTCTAAGTAAATTTGGCATTTTAGGTATTTTTGATTCCAAATGAAGAGAAATACAAACAACATTTTTTGGCGAGCAATATTAAAAAAAGAAAATGGGTAGATAGGGACATCCTAATGACTTAGCGGTATGGAATGTACTTTACGACCTATTCTCGTACCTACCAAAAATATATAAAAAATTAATAAAAAATGGTAAATATGTATTGACATTTGGATATTGCTCATACAAAATACTAAAATCTTGGATAAAAAGTGGGTGATTATAGGTAATTTTGGATGCCAAATAAAAAAATGCGAATAAAAAGTTTTTGGCAAAAAAAATTGTAAATACAAATTCTGGATAGGGACACCCTCATGACCTAGCTGTATGAAATATACTTTACGACCTATTTTAATAGCTCCCAAATATACATACAAAATTTCATAAAAAAAGGTTTAGTCGTTTCGGAGGAGTTCAAACACAAACATTGTGACACGAGATTTTTATATAATATATATTTTTTGGATATCTATTGCAGATAAATTTGATACCAAATTACAAGTGTTTAAAAGGCATGTCCAATAGTATGTACAACGATTTTTGTGCTCGTTCACATTACAGCAATTGAGCAAATCCAAGAATTTTGCGACAAAATCCTAGTAGTTGAATATTTTCATACAGCGTATTAACACAAGTAAGAAAGTATAATCGGTCAAGCTCGATCATGTGATACCCTAACAACGAGAAGATGATTATAAGCAGTTTTCTTTTAAAATTTATATGGGAACTATGACCAATTATGGACCGATCGCCATAATATTAGGTGGCATATCTTCTGTATATATGAAACTTATATGTGTTGAATTTTATCGAACGGAAATCGCCTAGTGATCCTGAGCAGATTGGTATAATTTTAATTGGTATTGGGACAATATTTTTGCACGTTACAAATAGCAGCACTAACCCAATATCCCTTAAATTGTGGGCTTTTAAGAATACGTATACAGTGAGTTACAATACAATAGAAACATTTTTGGAAAATTATATTTTGTAATTTCAGTTTTCAAAACCATGACCTTTCACCAAATATGTATGTTTCCGAGATAAATTCAAATTTACTAGCTTTTCTATTAAAATACAGATTACATTTATAGAACATGGAAACTTTTAAACATCTACAAGAAAGAAGACTTAAACTAAAATAATATATAATGGTCACATATTGCAAATACTTAACTAAGAAGACATAACTACTAAATAAAATATATTTTTATTATTTTATTTATTTCAAAAACTCCTTTTACTTAGAATAATTCAAAACAAATATTTAGTTTTATTCTATTTGATGTTGTTTGATCTTACAAATCACTTGTAAGAGTAAACAATGTCAAACAAATTTGTACTAAAAAAGTGGTTACGCTTTTTTGAATAAATATTTGAAATGTGTGAGAAAAAATTTTCCCTATCTTAAGAAAATTATGTAGAATTTATTTTAATTTTATAATTTCCGAGATAATAAAAGATTTTAATGCTGAATTGAAGCAAAAAACTATCTGTGACAAATATTCAATTAATAAATCAACAGTTTCAAAAATTATAAAAAAAATTTTGTGAGAGAGGCACTGTAAAAACTCAACATTTGGGAGGCAGACCTCGTAAAGCTACTCAAAGGCAAGAGATTTTAAAAAATAACTAAAATTCTAGATCACAAAACACGGACGCAAAATTATACTACGAAGGAAGCTACTATACGCTTTGTAATTTCCACAGTTTTCATTTGCGATCTCAAAAAGTATATATATTCTGGATCGTTATAGATAGCGGAGTCGATATAGGCAAGTCCGTCAGTCGTATGTCAGTTGAAATAAACTTTCCGAAGCCACCAAATAACTTACAAACATGATTGACAAATCAATATGTCGTGTATAGTCCTGGTACACAAACGGCTGAGACAAAAAGGAAAAACAAGACTACCTCCAATTTTGTTTACCTATTTTACACCAAAAAATATTTTGTGCAACTAAAAAAAAATTTTTTTTAACAAAATTTTTTTCTAATCTTGTAGTAAACTTTGATGAACGCCGAATATAGCACTCTTTCTTTTATTAATATAAGTAAATATTGTTAAAATACTAAAAAAAAATTCATACGATTTTTTTTTTTAATTTTGAACTAATAGTATAATAATAATATTTGGAAAAGTTTCCATTGTATTGTATACCTTTATTTATTTGTATATTGTCCAATGCTTAATTACCTTTAAACATTTTATTTCCAATTTCAATATTTATTTTAAATATGTATTTCGAAATTATACGAAATTGTTTATAAAAAATTAATTTAATTTATATATCATTAATCATAATCAATTTTTAAGTTTACTAAAGGTTTATAAAATAAGCCTTTTATAAATTTAAAAATTGATCATGAATATGGGAGTAAAACTCTGAACCAGTCAACTGAAAACCTGTTTCTGACTTTTGTCCAAAAATTCACTTTTATTTGAAACAATGCTATAAAACAAATACTAGTTTATCACATATTTCCCTATAAACCTATAAAAGCATTTTGTAAAAGATATTAAACAATTTAAAGACATAAAATACCACTTTAAGCCTTAATAGACACTTCAGAGTATTTATGTTCACTTTTTTTATCACAAGGTCGGTCAAAATTATAGGTTACAAATGGAAAATGTATAAGAAAAAAGATAGATAAATCAACATTGTTATCTATCAATTAACATTACTTTTTTTATTTTGTTTATTATTATATATATGTATGTACATGCATAAGTATTGAAAACAGCAAAAATTTAAGATAAAGAATTATCTCAACAATTTACGTCAATTGTTTTTAAAAGGCAAAATAAAAAAATACAACAGAAAAAGTTAATGAGAAAAGCCATGTACTGCTTTTGTTTTGTGTACATTGGTATTCCTGTTAATTATACAGACATGAACAATTAGTAAATTTATGGTTAAAAGAGTTTTAACAAATTATCACATAATTCCAGCCGCCACCACCACCAACCAAACAAACAAATAAACACTACACCCAACCAGCTATAAAGAGTCATTTAGATATTCATTCTCACTGTGTGTCTGTCAGGCAATCAGCCAAATGTAACAAATTTTAAATGTAATTCAAGTAACAGAAAATTTAGCAACAACTTCATAGTGTTAAATTTTAATTTACGTTTTTTTATTTTGTTGTTTTTCTTTTCAGCCATTCGTCACTTTACAATAACTTGATTTTTTTCACTACTCAATGTTTATTTTGTGTAACACCCTCCCATACAGGCTAATGGATACAATGAAAACGTCCTGCGATAGCGTTAGTTTGATTAAGAAAAACTTCTTTTGGCAACATTATTTAGAAAAGCCCTTAGAGATGTTACCATATACATAAATAATTTAAGAGATTTATTCTCTTAAAAGGGATTTTCGGATGTGGGCCTTATATGGACAATTTTTATAAAATTTGGTGGTTTAATTTTTATTAAAGTTGTGAAAGTATTGAGTACTCAATACTTAAAATCTTTCTGTACAATGAAAAATTAAATATTTTTTAATGAAAAAGCACAATTGTGTTTATGAGAATTTAATTTTGAAATTTTAAATAGAGCTTTCAAGAAATGTATTGAGTAAAGTATCAAATAGACAAAAGTACCCTCATTTATTAACTAATATAAGACTTATATACATTGAATTTTATTTGAACATCGATATATTTAAGAAATTTATCAGGTCTAACCAATTTTTGCGGTGGGCATTTTATAGAAATATCTTTCCAATATGGTGGTCTAGGGTATCGCTGTTTGTGCAATACAAAACATAACATTTTCTTGGACATAAAGATATTTTGATCAGTATATATGCTGAAATCAATGGTATAAACAATTTAAAATGATCACGATCATTTTGAGAAAAAGTAAAGTAAAACTTCTTTGTCATTTTTCTTAATTCCGGCTTATCGGATATGTGCCAAAGCAATAATAAGCCTAAATTGAATCATTCTTCAGTCGTTAATCGCCTTAATTGTGTTTTATATGAAGGCTTTTCTTTTTCTATTCAACTCCCAAAGTGTTAAATGGTACAATTTTGTTATTTTAGTTGCTTTGCAATTAAGTTGTTGATTTTACTTCAAACCTCAAGTGAGTTCTTTCTGTAAGTGTAATTGAATTTTAAACACGTTTTGCGGTGTGTAAATTCACTCCGCGCCTCACCACTATTTATTTTACTAGTTTTATTTACTCCTGGCAAACACCAAATATAATAATGAAAGAAAAAATAGAGACGTGTTACAAAAACAACAAAATAAGGCCCAAAACTTAAGGTGGGTATTTGCGTTTTTCTATTGAATTTGAATTTTTCTTCGTTTAACTTAGAGTAGCGAACAAGACCAACCAGCCAGTCTGAAAGACAGATATACAAAGCAAGTGCAAAAATTGAGTGTAGGTACGTTTTTCTACAGATAAGAACTTGCCGAAATGATTACGTGCTGATAACGTAATACTAACATTTGTTTTTATTTTTTCATTTTCAGTTTTATATTTTTATTTCATTGTTAGTATCTTCCTCCTCCTCTAGTACTTATAATTTGTTGGGAAACAAACGTGTGCCGCATTTATGAAATTAGTTTGAACTCAAGATACGTTGCAAACCTTTTTGTGTGATTATTAAATATTAGGTAGTGGCGTAATACTTATTACAATGCGATAATGGTACATCATATTTTTTTTTAATTACTAAAATGGAAAAATAACTACAATGCTACACCAAAAATATGAAGCAATTCTGTTTTATTGGAGTCCATAGTGTTCGAAAATACTTATATGAAGTTTTTCTTGATCACTACATTTAGTAGTTTTTTATTAGCAAATGCAGTGGAATAACGACATTTTCTTAACGTTACAACTTATCAACAGTTTTCCAACCGATTTCTTCAAATATTTTTCTGTTTAAAATGTAAAACTTAAAAATATATCTCAAAAAAATAAAATAAAAACCAATTATGTAATACTTACGAACTGTGACCGTTTTAGGATCATACGCACTAACACGCCTCTCCACTGCAACGATTTTCTTTTGCACCACTCTCGCCCTATCGCCCACCGTCTGTAATTCCCGCTGCAAATCGTCAAATATATCGCTGGCTATCAGAACCAACGAGGCCAACTGCCTTAAGGCGTTACTTAAAGTAATATTACTAATTGAATCAAATTCATAGCCGGCCACAATTTTGGCAGAAGTTGGCGTTTGAGGTGTTTGCGGTGAACGCAAACGCTGATGCGACGATGAACGTATCGCGGCAGTACCGCTGGCTGTTGAGGGTCGCGAAGAATGCGAGCGGGTAGGTGAGGGAACGGTTGATAGAAATTCCACATGTTGTTTGAGTTTTTTCATGGGCATGGCGGGTGCCGGTGAGACGGGTGTAATAACACCATCGTCTTCATGATCGGTGTTGTAGGAAAAACTCGAAGCAAAACCATTGGAATGGGGAACAATGGTAACTGAATGATCTGTATTATCCGTGGAGCTTAAATCCAAACCATTTGAATTGTGTATGATGGCCGTGGTTATGGTAGTGGTTGAAGAGGATGAGGTTGAGGTCGACGATGGTGATTTTAAACCACTGCTGTCCTTGACATTGCTACTGTTGTTATTGTTGTTTAATATCCTTGATGAAAGCAATAAATCTTCCTGAGCTTGTTTATTTTTTTGATCTCTGCCATTAAGAGATTCTTCTCTCAACTGTGGATTGGAGGCAGATGGTGGTAGTTGTTTATTGTTGATACAATTGTTGTTTTTACATTTGCCGGGTATGCATAGGAACTTGGTTGTTCTATTGCCTCCCGTTGCCGATCCACAAACTTGTGCAAGATTTACCGGTTGCACCACACGTTGAACAAACGGCATTTTATTAGAAAAATTTCACACACTGGTTTTTCTTTTATTGTAAATTTTATATAAACATGATAAAATTTTATATTTTTCTAAAATTATTAATAATAATAAATTTATTTAAAACATAACTATGTATGTACATATTTATTAATCACTGGCACTTAATAATTGCTTTATATACTTTTTACACAATTTAACTCTTTCATCATTGATTTAATTTTTTTCTTTATTTTTTATTAATAAAAAAAATCTTGACTATTTTCTTAAATTATCATTTTTATCATAAAACCGGTAAAACCACTATCCATTTCAACTATCGAACGCATAAATCCTCCTTATTTCATCTCCTCATTCTTTTGTTTTTTTTGTTTTTACTTGTTTTGGTTTTGTTTTATTTTTATGATTTTTAGGCTCTTCTTATTTTCTACACCTTCATTTATGCTGCTTCATTATTATGTGTATTGTTGTTGTTGTTATAATCATCATATGCACATACACCGATACTAAAGTTATTTTAGCCTTTTTATTGTCGTTGCCGTCTTTAATGTAGTTGTTGTTGGTACAAAATTCCTTTACTAAATGATCTTGCACTTGAAACCTTTTTTGGGTTTTTTTTTTATTATTTTATATACAAATGAACACTATTTTTATGTATACACTTTAATTATTTGTTAATAAGCACTATTTTTAATAATTACACTACGAAATAAAATTTCATTCATAAACAAGTAATAGTTATAAATTATAAGAATATCCCCTCTTCACACTAAATTCGCTTGCTATTTATTGTTGGTTTATTGCTAAAACAACAACTCGCGTTTCAAAAAACCGTTTTATTCACTATGACGTTCTATCCGCTACGCGCGTCATTCTTGCACACCGGTTGTCGACTGAGGAGTTTTTGTTGCCTTATTATTGTCGTTTTTTCTGCTAACAGTTGCAAAAAGTAGTACTAGAAGCAGTCCGGCTCATCTGGCTAATGTCAAACGCTTCACACACACAACGTGTATTTCTTATGGTTTTGATAGGTTTGAAGACCCCAAATTTCGCATTACGAAAAACCCAATAATATTAAAAAACAGTTTTGCTAATGTGAGCTGCTCAGATGCTCGTGCCATTTTCCCGTCTACTACTATTTGGTGCTTCTGAGGCTACTGATAGAGAGATGCCAGACGTTTTAAATGCTTCTATGGAAATAAAAAACATTATTTGTTTAACATTAAATGATATGAAAATAAAAGATTCCATTACATATTATATTTTTGCTAAAAGTTTTAGTTTTTATTTACTATTTTTTTATTATAGCATTGTTTTTTACATATCAAAATATTCGTTTTTAAATATAAGAAAATCGTTAAAATATGGCATGCCTCTACTGTTTAATTATATATGACAGCTACTTTTTGTGTAACAGAAACTTGTTTGTAACATCGATACACTCAAAAAAAACTAATGAAATTATAATAAAAAACTGTAGAAATAACTTAATACTAAACAAAAACATATTTAATGCTACTTCTTTTGTTAATGGTTTTCCAAATACCTATTTTATTCCTTATTCATAATCAATTTTTAAATGTATTACAGGTTTATAAAACAGAATTTGCATATTGTTTTATATAATTAAGTTCCACAAATTGTTCCACTATTTGTTCAATTGTATTATCTGGCATCCCTGTAGCTTTCATCACATATCAAATCTGGCAACAGCATTCAGCAACTGTCAAAACAACTATGCTAATTTGCTGGTAAAAACTGACAACCATTTTTTATTGACAATTTGCATTTCACATTAAAATCGTTTACTTCGTGAAGAATTCAGATATTAGCTCAATTTATAAATAAATTATTAAAAACTGTAAATAAATACAAAAGGCAAACATGCCTAAATATTATTGCGATTACTGTGACACCTATTTGACGCACGATTCGCCTTCGGTGCGTAAAACACACTGCACCGGGCGCAAGCATCGTGACAATGTAAAGTTCTACTATCAAAAATGGATGGAGGAACAGGCGCAACATTTAATTGATGCTACTACGGCCGCCTTCAAAGCAGGTAAAATTACGCAAAATCCATTTGCCGGTGGACCACCTAAACCAGGTGGTGTGGCGATACCACCGCCACCAAACATGGCAGTACCACCTAGACCTGGTATGATGCCGCCCGGTATGCCTGGAGGACCTGGCATGCCGCCAATGATGATGGGTCCTCATGGTGGTCTACCGCCACCTATGATGGGTATGCGCCCTCCTCCCATGATGGGTCCTATGGGTATGATGGGACCACCACCACCGCTTGGTACCTTGGCCGGGGTACGACCAACATTAATGAATGGACCGCCACCAAAATAACAAGAGGTTAATACACAAGCAGCAGGAGCTCACAAAGCTGTAAAGAATTAAAATTTACATTTTCTGTCTCTAGAAATTTTAACTTAAGTTGGATTTAAGATTAGTATTTAAATTTTCTAATACTTACAAATTGTACTTTAAAAAAAGTTCAAATATATACATTTTTAATTAAATTTGATTTGAAAACAAGTTAATTTTTCATCCAAAGAACTCATTTTTTAAGGCACAGAACATATAAAATAAAATATTTTAATTGTAATGAGATATGTACAATGTACACATTGTACATATTTATGTTTTTAGGCATTAAACAATTGTATTACAAAGTGTATATTTTATACATAATTTACTGTTACGAAGTAAGAGTAATTCCATTTAATACATCTATTATTTAAATTTCTTCAAGAAATGTATTATTGAAATACATTCCTGTATGTATTAAATATATAATAAATTTATGATTTTTTATTAGGTGAATTCATCTATGGCTTGTACCTTGTAGTTCTGACAATAGCCCTCGCGAAGTCAGTCGATATCTTGGACATATGTATATCTCAGCAAAAAATATAAATTAGTATAAAGTGAATGTCAATTTAAGCAATAGCATATTTCATTCTAAATGTTTCCCATAGTAAAAAAATAGTAGTTTCTATATTTTTATTATGGTTACTCCGTTACTAGATTCGAATTTTTATACATACATTATTTTAAAATGTTTTCTGTAGAATCGATTTAAAGAGTAATCCCCTGAAATGTAATCTTAGTTTTTGGGAATACAAATAAGCATGTCTAATTTTTTTTTTTATAATATGTATAATAGTTAAATGTTTTTTTAATTTGATTTAGTTTATTATTCGAACATTCAATTGTTCAATGTTCGAAATATGCAAGCATTCGTACTTCCCAATACTACTAGTCTCAAAATCTTAAATTTTTTTTTTTGCCAACATTATCATTTCGGAACGTCAAATCTAGGTATTCATATTTAGAGAGACATTTATAATGAAATGTGCTATTGCTGAAATTGAAATTTTTTGCATGGATATATACAAAGTTTCACAATAATAAAGCTACGTACACACGATTGTCATATTCTTACAATGTTGTCAGAAAATGTTCAATAAATGGATAACAACCATATGTTTCAACATAAGTACTCATGGTTGTGTTAACCATTTTCTGAGCATGTTTCTGACAATCTGACAACCGTGTGTACGTTGCTTAATGTTGAAAATCAATTTCGAAAACGAAAAAGGATTTGATTTAATTTTTATTTCCTATATATTGCTACCTTTGGTACAAAAAGTATTCTTTTCAAATCATTTTATGTTCATCAGATATCTACTTAGTAGTGTTGAATATTTCAATGAGTAACAAAGAAAAAAATTTATAAATACATATCATAGAAGTTTTTTCTCTAGTAGTATTTCCCCGTAATATCAATTTATGTTGAATGACGCAACCAAAAATAAGAAAAACTCTATTTTTGAAATCTGGCAGTATTATTTTTTGGCGTTTCCATTCGCCGGTATTCAGTATTGCCAGAACTTTTTAACACCACTTCAAAAATTTAATAATCCCATAAATTTTTTTTTTTATTAAATGCAGTTGTCAATAATTTCTATTTTAAAGAAAAATAACAATTCCAACTGATTTTTAAACAAATATAGAATATAGTTCCCTATTGTTTTGTTTTTTTAATTCATACATTTATTTCTTTCCCCAGTTTCGTTGAATTCCCAAAAGTTAAATGATATGAGTTTTTGCGATGCCATATTTTGTTGATCCCTTTCAATTTTGTATATTCTGGTTGTTTTGCAAAAAGCGTGTTTTGGCGCAAACTTGTGAAATACCTCAGGGCAAACAAGAAACAAAAAATCATTTAGTTTTGCAAACCGACTGCCGGTGAGTCAATTATTGAACATGAAATCAAATAAATTATTTGTTCTTAAACGAGATGGCCGCAAAGAGGAAGTACATTTTGATAAAATTACATCTCGTATTCAAAAGCTTTGCTATGGATTAAATATGGATTTTGTTGACCCAGTAGCCATTACATTGAAAGTTATAAATGGCTTATACTGTGGTGTTACAACTCAAGAGTTGGACAATTTGGCAGCCGAGACAGCTGCTACATTGACAACAAATCATGGTGATTATGCCATATTGGCGGCTCGTATTGCTGTCTCCAATTTGCACAAGGAAACGAAAAAAGTATTTTCCGAGGTTATAAGTGACCTGTATCATTATGTTAACAAAGAGACGGAGAAAACCTCGCCCATGATTTCGGAGTATCACTACAATGTGGTGCAGAAGAATGCGGAACGTTTGAATTCATCCATTATTTATGATCGTGACTTCGGCTACAATTATTTTGGATTCAAGACACTGGAGAGATCCTATTTGCTGAAAATGAATGGTAAGATTGTTGAAAGACCACAGCATATGTTAATGAGGGTAGCTATAGGTATACATGGAGATGACATAGATTCGGCCATCGAAACTTATAACTTGTTGTCTGAGCGTTATTTTACCCATGCCTCGCCCACTTTGTTTGCTGCTGCTACCCCTCGACCACAATTGTCATCGTGCTTCCTTTTGACCATGGTGGCCGATTCTATTGAAGGTATTTTCAAGTCAGTGGAACAATGCGCCATGATTTCCAAATCTGCTGGTGGTATTGGCATAAACGTGCACTGCATAAGGGCTAAGGGCACTTCCATCGATGGTACTAACGGAACCTCGAATGGTCTGGTACCCATGCTTAGAGTGTTTAACAATGTTGCTCGCTATGTAGATCAAGGCGGCGGCAAACGTCCAGGAGCATTTGCGATTTATTTGGAGCCTTGGCATTCAGATATTTTTGAATTTTTAGATTTAAAGAAAAATACCGGCAAAGAAGAGCACAGAGCTAGAGATCTATTCTATGCCCTGTGGATACCCGATTTGTTTATGAAAAGAGTAGAAGAAAATGGAGATTGGTCGTTAATGTGTCCCCACAAATGTCCTGGCCTGCAAGAAGTTTGGGGTGCGGAATTCGAAGAATTGTATACCAAGTATGAAAAAGAAGGCAAAGCAAACCGAACCGTCAAGGCACAGGCTCTTTGGTTTGCCATAATTGAAGCCCAAGTAGAAACAGGTACTCCTTACATGTTGTACAAGGATGCCTGTAACCGTAAGAGTAACCAGCAAAATATTGGCACTATTAAGTGCAGCAATTTGTGTACAGAAATTGTAGAGTATTCAGCACCTGATGAGATAGCCGTGTGTAATTTGGCCTCAATAGCCCTTAATATGTTTGTGACGCCTGAAAAAACATTCGACTTTAAGAAATTAAAAAATGTTACTAAAGTCATTACCAAAAATCTCAACAAAATCATAGACATCAACTTTTATCCTCTGCCGGAGGCCAGGAAATCTAATTTACGTCATCGTCCGATTGGCATAGGTGTGCAGGGTCTTGCGGATACGTTAATATTAATGCGTTTTCCCTACGAGAGCGAAAAGGCGTCTTTGTTAAATCAACAAATTTTTGAAACTATTTATTATGGCGCATTGGAAGCTAGTTGTGAATTGTCCGAAAAACTAGGCCCCTATGAAACTTATCCCGGCTGTCCGGTAAGTAAGGGCATTCTTCAATATGATATGTGGAATAAAACACCTACCGATTTGTGGAACTGGACAGAGTTGAAAGAGAAAATCAAACAGCATGGTGTACGAAATTCTTTGCTATTGGCCCCTATGCCCACTGCCTCAACCGCACAAATCTTGGGCAATAATGAATCATTTGAGCCTTATACCTCCAATATTTATACCAGACGTGTGCTATCGGGAGAATTCAATATTGTCAATCATCATTTACTAAAAGATTTAACTGAACGTGATCTATGGGATGACGAAATGAAAAACAGAATTATTTCCAATCGCGGCTCTATACAAGCCATAGATGAAATTCCCAAAGATATTCGTGATCTTTATAAGACAGTTTGGGAGATTTCCGTTAAGACCACTATTCAAATGGCAGCCGATCGTGGCGCTTTTATCGATCAAAGTCAGTCGTTCAATATACATGTGGCTGAGCCCAACTACGGTAAATTGACCTCAATTCATTTCTATGCCTGGAAAGCAGGCTTAAAGACCGGCATGTATTATTTGAGGACAAAACCAGCAGCAAATGCTATACAATTTACTGTGGATAAGGGTCGTGCGGCTACTCAAAACGAAAGCCAGTTGCAGGCCAATGGTGAGCTCGATGAAAGCATTCTCAATGTATCGTCATCTTCGTTAAACAATGAGTCGGTGCGGGAGAAAAGAATGGCCGAAATGGTGTGTTCTCTAGAAAATAAGGACGCATGTATGTCCTGCGGCTCTTAAGCTTCTATGAATTATCTATATTATTAGTTGTATTTTTAATAACTACTCTTTCTTTTAATTTTGAATAAATAAAATACTATAAACAATTTGCAGTTTATTTATTTACTTAAAAAATATACAGACACAATTAATACACTTGGTTATGAAAAACCAAAATCTTTTATACATACAGGAGCTACAACAACAAAATACCGGTAAACCAAGGTTCAAAGAATTTGCGTTTTAGTACCTTACATTACGAACAAAGTAATACATTTTGTAATTGTTGACAACAAACAATCTAGTTTTTTAATCTTTAATTGAAAAGTTTTTACAGTATGCTTAAATACTTTACAATAAAATATAAGTTTATTAATTACACAGTAATACAAAAGTGATCGAAAAAATATGCAGGGGTTCTCATGTAGAAATTGTATTTTATTCCCCCGCGATCACCTTAGATCGTGAAGAAAATAAATTTAAACTGCCGTAGCATAGCCATTTTCCAATCGATTTTTAAAATCTCTTGTTTTAAATAAAATAAACCAGTTTAAAATCAATTTCAAAATAACATAGTTATGATTTTTTAAAGTTGCAACTTTAGGGCGTTTAAGTTCACAATAGTAAAAGGTAACTTTAAGTAATAGAAAAAGGGAGCTTTAAAGTTAACTTTTACTATTACGAACATAAATGAAAGTTGTAATAATGGCCCTAAGAATATCATTATTTCACGACATTTGCTAATAAAAAAAAGTACTTAACGAAGTGATCGAGAAAAACTATATGTAGTTCCGAACTCTATAGACTCTAATAAAACAGAATTGCTAAATCCCTGCATATTTTTATGTTCAAAGCAAGTTTCTCCTTTAAAACTCCATTGTTTTTCAAATTTTGTTATGATATCTTTGTTTTTCCTCTATAAAAGCTTCGGTATTCGGCCAAATTTTTACCAAATCCGAATAGTCTGTCGAACTCTAACATTTTGCATCACACAAAATGAACGACCTAATTTTCGTGAAATTTTTCGTATCTCCAATTGATGTTCGAAAAATTAATCAATCTAATTGTGTCTCAAATTAAAGAAAATTAATTTTTACAGTGTAAAAGTTTTACAAAATTACAATTTTTTTTTTTTTTTTTGGAAATAATTCGGTATATCGGAAACTATTGGGTGGGTTTGTAAATGCAGTAAATTTGTGCATCACTGATGCCACGACTTGCAAACTTTTGCAACAGATAACTAAATGATGATTTGGTTGCACAAATTTGCGCATAACTGCAAATAATTTGCTTTAAAAAAAGCCAGTGATGGCATTTATGTTTTTTTGAACGCTAAACTTTTAATTTGCTGCAGTGATGCAATATAACTGCATTTACGAACGGACCAATTTTTACAAAATTTCTCATGATTGGAGCTGAGATGTTTTCGAGTTAATTTATAGTTGTTCAGCTTCCTAGGGGTAATGGGGACAGTGCGTGGCCCCCCAAAGTTGGTCACCTCGGGTATAATTTCGGCTGTGATTGCTATATTCGGCTGTCTCTTCACCAAATTATTCTTTAAAATAAAATTAACAGCCTGGCCCACAATGTCGAAAGAAAACTTAAGCGAACGAAAGAAATGTATGACAAAAAAATGTTTTTTGTGAAAAAAAATTCGGGTTAAAAATATTTTTTTCGATTTTGACCCATTTTAGGTCCTACTTACTATAGCCTTATATATATCGTTGCAATGGATTTTGAAATATCTATCACTGGATATCCATATTGTTTATATTTATGACTTAATAATCGAAATATAGATAAAAATAGGCCAAAAATAGAGGTTGTCTCGGATTTTTGCTCATATCTCCTTTATTTATGGACGGATTTTGCTGATTTTAAATAGGAAACTTCTCGAAAGCTTGTCTGACAGAATAATTGGAGATTCGGATACCAAAGATATCTGGGGTCTTTAGAAAATTGATTTCAACAGACAGACGGACATGGCTTTATCGACTCCGCTATCTATAAGGATCCAGAATATATATATACTTTATAGGGTCGGAAAATTATATTGTGGAAATTACAAACGGAATGACAAACTTATATATTCCCTTCACACGAAGGTGAAGGGTATAAAAATACCAAACATCCATTTATGATCCGAATGAGCTAAAATTTAAAATATGTATAAATAGTCCTTCAGAAGATCTAAGCTTACAGTTGAAGAGATATTTAGGATTATTTATTTTTGCTCGATCTTTTTTTGATTTTTAGATATGAAATCAGCTATATTGGCGATAAAACTCTAAAGTTATCTCGTCCCTTACAAAAAGTTACACGCATTCAAAGTTGGAACATGTAAATAGGGCCGTATTTTTTACGTTTTTCCCAAACAAGTCCCTATATATTTTTTCTTCGGGACTATATACAATTTTTATATGGTCCGGAAAGATAACTTAATATAGTGTAAAGTAAAATTAGGCTCACTTAAGCGGACATAGTACCCCCAGATTTATCCAAACTTGGCCAATTAAAAAAAAAAAATTAAGTTTGAGTAAAAATTCTAAATACGCAAAGCAATGATCCTCAAAAAGCTGAATATTTGTATAATTCTATATATCGTTACCTTAATATAGAAAGGACCTAAATCGTGTTTTTTTAAGTCTAAATTTTTGGCTAAATATGATATATGAGTGGACCATTTATCGAAATAAACGAAACACGAGTTAGGGCCTTTCTATATTAAGGTAACAATATATACATATTATTTAAATACATACAAAATTGTTTTACTATCACACGGTAAATAACGTCACAGTAGGCACTTTTCTAAAAAAAAACTCTGTTTTTGGAACACATTTCTCCTTTTTAGGAATTTGAAAATGAGAAATGGCAAAAAATTAGAATACCATTTTATAATTTAAGGACATTTGGATGTAACCGTAAAAATTGTACATTAATTCAATATTTATCTTGTTTTAAAAATGTGTCGCTCCCAAAATGCAGTAAATTTCTACATCTATGTAGAAGTGATTAGCGACATTTTCCATCTAAAAATAAAATGTGGTTTGTACATACACATTATGAATAACTTGTCGTTTTTTTTTATTTCTTATAAAACTAGCTTAATATTAATTACAATTTTAAAGATTATAAAGGCTTATAAAACAAAAATTCCATAGAAAATTTATTTTATAAACCTCACGTAAAACAAACATTTCATTAAGATTAAAAAATTCATTTATATAAATATTAGCAAGTAACTGAATTTTGGTTTCATTTAAATACATTGCTCATTTGTGACAAGAAGATAACTCAAAAACACAGTTCCAAGTAAAATAGTTTTAAATGTTTTAAGTCATTCTATTATTCTTTAAATAATTGTTATTAAAAGCGCGTGTTTGATACCAAAAATGTTAATGTGATTTTATAATTGTTTAACACGCCAAAAATAACGAAGTTATAAAGAAAAATTTCTATAAAAAAATTAACGACCGGAATGTTCTGTAGTACTCAGTTCATAAAATGCAAAATATTGAGTTATGAGACCCTCTCTTGTCACAAATGTACCACATTGTCATTGCACAAAAACAAATTAATAAAATTAAAATAGTTAGGTATTGAATATAGATAAAGTAACCAAAATATTGGAAATAGTTAATGTGATGATATATGTATGGTATATAAAATAAATTTGCTAAAACAAAATTGGAATCAATCCAAACTATTCCATATGCGGTCGTTTACTAGGTGATACTAAAACCGCCTGAGGTTGTTGACTGAACATGGGATTTATTATATGATTCTCGTAGCGTTTATATTCAGATCCAATGTGTTCCAAATCTAAATCTGCATTTAAAACGACAACCTTTAAAAAAAAATAATAATATTATTATATTAGTAAAGAATTTTATTAAAAATACATTTCTGTGGCATCATGTTAAAAGTAAATTATTTGCGTTATGGAAACTATCACTTTTGACTCGTACTGGTTAGGGTTCCTAATCGTCAAACATTTCCGGGGAATATTTTTACAAATTCTCGGGAAATTTCAGTATTTATAGCAGGCCTAACATTTGATTATGTCCATTGATTTTATGATATTAGGAGCAGAAAATGAGTTGACACAAAAGCATTAAACAAATAACTCAATTTTTGTCACCCTATCATTTAAATAGCAATAAATGTTTTCTCCGTGTTACAAAAACAGAAAATATTTATTTAAAACAGGACAATTTACTTGTCTAGTAAGTCGACTTAATGCAAATTTTAAGTTCTTAAAAGAATTATTAAGACAGCTTCAGATTAAAACTTCTGAGAATATTCATATTTGGTAAACATAATCACATCTGAATTGTTTTTGTTTATATATGTATGTACATTCTGATTTAAAAACGAAACGATTTTTTCGATTTTAATTTAGTCTGACCTGATTTTAATCGATTATTTGAATTATTTTACTCCATAATTCGATTCGAAAGGAAATCTTTTCGAATTACAATGTATTTAGTACACATTTTCGTTTTCGGATTGAATTTTAACACAATTAGTATTAAA
Source organism: Calliphora vomitoria (assembly GCA_942486065.2). Taxonomy (NCBI): domain Eukaryota; kingdom Metazoa; phylum Arthropoda; class Insecta; order Diptera; family Calliphoridae; genus Calliphora; species Calliphora vomitoria. The sequence continues at coordinate 57,998,246 of OW818029.2, read as the reverse complement.
AAAAAGTCCGGTCATGAACAGACTTATTATTTCCCGGGATTGGAAAAAGTCCGGGAAATTAGGAACACTAATAATGAGTAAAATTTTTATAGAATTTAGAATTTGAAACTCTGGCTGACTTCATAAACGCAGTATGCAAAGCAACATTACAATGCATAGTGTTCATAAATTCAATAGATTTTGTTTAGGCAATGCCGCAAGTTCATTATTGCATGACAATGCTTTTCAATGCGCAACATTTGTAAAATTTGAGCATTGTTTTTATTTATGATTCTTTAATAATTTATTTTTGTTCTTTATACAATTATTTAGGAGGCAAACAATTTATATGTTGGTAGAAATGGCGGATTTATGTTAAGTTGAATTTTTGTATGTAAAATATGTAATTTTACGTAAGTTTACAAAAAAACATTTATGCGTTCATAAATTTATGAAGTCAGCCTCTATTACTACAATGCACTCGATGTAACGTGAACAAGCTTTTTTTACATTGACTACTCTGTAACGTGATCAAACTCAGATACGCTCTATAGGGTAAGTGCTCCTAAGGTCGGCATGACCCAGTAGTCGGCATTTTTGAGTTAAAAGCTTAATAAATAGGAATAACGATAATTTTATACAAAAGTAATATTTAACTTTAATTTAACCTACACTCATTTCTCTTTATGTAATCTTTAAATTTGGGTGAGATGAGTATTTTGATCTATTTTTGACCTTATTCAGTGACCATCTTGGAACAGGTGCGGTAGTGCCTGTTTTTTAAGAAATTTTTTAGTTTCAGGGCCAACTAAAACAAGTAAGTAACAATATTAATTTAAGTGAATTTGTTATCAAAGCGGTTTTAACAGAAAAAAGTTTGTTTAAATATTACCTCCAATGTAAAAGATTTTACAAAAAATAATTTGTTTGGTTATTTTAATCAATGCCGACATTAGGAACAAAAATTTCAATGATTTTCAATAGTCGGCATAGTGATGCCGACTTCAGGCAAATGGGTATTTTTAAAGAATCTTGAAGTCGGCAGCAGCTTTTATTTGTCTGGAGATGCCAAAACCGAGTAATATTTAGAGATTTAGAAGGGATTATTTTCCTAACATTTTAGAATTACAAATATGGACTCACCAGGAAAAAGACCCATGCACCAATATCCTGAAGAAGCCTTAAAAAATGCTCTTTGTGAAATAAGAGAAAGGAAGATTTCGGTATTAGGTGCCAGTAAAAAATATGGACAGGTTATACGGACGTGTTTCTGAAGGTGCTCCTAGCATGGGGCCACAAACCGTGTTGTCTGATTCTGAAGAAAAACGTTAAGTAAAATGGTGCCAAGATCTAGCAAAATGTGGATTTCCATTAAAAAGTGAGTGTTTAAAACACGGTTCAAACAATTGTGAAGGAAGAACACCGTTTTTAAACGGCCGACCAGGAAGGAAATGGTATCAAGGGTTTTTGATACGTCATCCCTGTCTATCAATTAGAGAAGCAGAAGGAATTAGTTAGGGTCGAGCGGTAGTAACAGAGGAAGCCATAAGAAAATGGTGTGATGGATTAAAGAAATGTCTCAATGATCAGAATGCTTTGGATATTTTAGCTCATCCATCCCGAATGCTGATTAATGGTGATGAAACAAGTTTTAGTATGTGTCCTAAAACTGGCAAAGTTTTGGCTCCAAAAGGATATCGGAATGTATATTTTTAATACAAAAGGGGAATGAAAAAGAAACAATTGCAGTGCTATTGGTCTTTTCAGCAAATGGCAAGACCGTGGTACCAATGGTTGTCCTTCCATATATACGACCGCTTGAATTCTTTTAAGATTTTATTATTTTCTTAATAAAAAATGCAATGCCGACAATTGGGTCACAAATTGCCGACATTAGGATTAAGGGTGCCGACTTCGGGCACAAATCGTGTTTTTTGCTCAAATTTAATAAAAACTGATTGATAAGTGTTAATAGAGTCCAAAACTATACAAAATACTAAACAACACTTACCCATTAACATCCCAACCATAGATAAATACACATAGATCGGAAACTCTGGTGTCAAAGACCTAACTCAATTGTCAAAAACCTAAGTGCTGAGAATGTGTTAGTAGAAAAAAATATGTGAAAACAAAAACAACACTCGTATGTGAGATTATTTTGAGTAATTTTTTTGTTTGAGTTTTTTTTCTAGTTTCCGCTCTATGTTTTTCTATGATCCCTACACCATGTTCGCACTCATAATGGTACCACCTTAAAAACTGAAAAAAAGTTAAACTGCCGACTACTGGTGCATTCACCCTACGTAAAAAATTGTTTTCACTGCATTTGTTTTCTAAGCATTTAGACAACACTGAAATACATACATTAAATTCGATTTTTAAAGTTTAGGGAATCCCCTTCTATTAAAAATGTGTTTGTATCCTCTAAACAGCGTTGCCAATTTAGCGCTTTTCGCGCTAGATTTAGCGCCTTTTGATAACCCAAATGTCGCATTTTTTCCTCTTAGCGCTTTTTTTGAAAAAGGCACTAAACCAGCGCGTTTTTTCCTTATTTTGTTTTTTATTTGAAAAAAAGTAAAATCATCTTAAAAATTTAAAATTATGCAAGTGAAACAATAAAGAAAGACGGAATCATTTTGGATAGAAGATCTCTGCATAAAATTTCATTAAATAAAATTCCTTTTGTTAAACTTTCAGCATTTGTTAATAATTTGTTATGCTTTCCAGAAATGCTAATTTAATTAGTTTATATAAAATATGAACTTAAAACGAAAGATTCATGTTATGAATACTATGTAATGTCACTTCCAAAATTACTTCAGATCATCGGAAATGTTGGACAGTCAACCTTTCTGTGATTTCATAAAATGTTGCTTTTTGGCAAAATAGAGAATTTTAGAAATTTTCGGAATGACGGGTTCAAATCCAAATATATTTTGGGAAAATCTTTTGAACTAATTATTTAGATCATGATTTTCAATAATTGGTGGGAAAAAGTCGTGTGTTTAAGAAAAACAAACATCAAACACTATATTTGTATTAATCTGAAATTCTTTTGAAAGTATTATTTTCAATGTCTGTTTCATAAAAAATAAAAACGGTATTTGTACTAAATTTCCAAAAAATTTAGCTACGAAAAATGTAGAGAAATATTTTCCGAATGTTTCCCTACATCCAAAAAATCTTAACAAGTATTTTATTCAATCAGTAATTTTCAGGGAATTTTCAAAATTATTTCTAGCAACCCTAAACTTAATTTAAAATATCAAAAATGTAACTGAAATATTTAACTTAATTATAATAATTAAAAGTAAAAACCAAATAGTTGAATTTAATATTATTTTTAGTGATTTTGTATGTAAATGTAATTTTTAGCGCTTTTTAGCGCGTTTTGACTGTATGGACCGCGCGTTTTGGTTTAAAATAGTTGACAACACTGCCTCTAAATCAGCGAAAGGCAAACTCACACCACTACAGTTTTTAAATATTGTAGTTGTATGAGTTGAGTAAAAAGTTGAGAAAAAAACAATAACTGAAATAAACAAGCATAAAAACGAAAAGCGTAAAACAACCTGCTTCTATCAATGCTCATGCGAGACTAACTGGTTTTGATTGTTTTTATACAATGTGTGTGCTTGCGTACATGTGAAAACAAAAACAAGAGAGCTCATTTGAGAGCTCAATGCCTTTCGCTGCTCTAAATTAATATTTTTTGTATGGCAACGAATGAGTAATTTTATTTGCTATGTATATCATAGAGAAACAACAAGAGAGTTTCCGCTCTATGTATATTTCTCTATGATGTATATTTTCTCCTAATCTCGTTTTGTTTTGTAATGCATTTTAATCAACAGTTTTTGATTTATATTTTAATAATGAAAATAATAAAAAAAAATTCACGTTCAAGCGTGTAAAACACAGGTTTATACCTATTATAAAACTTTATATTTTTTCAATTAAATTCGACAATCGCTAACGTGAACAATTTCACTAACATGAACTCCCTTGGTTTTAATTAGTTAACAGTTAGCGAGTGCACTTTATTTGTATTGAAAATTTTCCAATGGTTGTTGAAATATTAAAAACTGAAATATAACTATCCAAAATACAAATATACTTTATGGTATGGTGTCGCAAATATGTATACATACCCTTACCACGAAGCTTGTATACTTACATTTTTATTATAGCCACGGTTTTTTATTAACCATTCCTCATGCAATTTATGTAACTCTTCTAAATACTTTAAAGGCACACAACTTTCCTCGGAACGGGCACGTTTACGCATACGCTCATAGACCACCTCAGGTGAAGTACGCAGGTAAACTAGTTTAAATACAATTGTTTAACAAATTACCACTGTTTCTATTCGTTAAACTAGTAGTTAGTGTAGACTTACCTATCAAATCTGCTCGTATATGTATGGAATCTTCAATAAATGTATACCATTCTTGTAATACATGATACATTCCTGCATCTATGATTTCGTTTCTAAACATATTCTCAACAAAACAGTGCCTGAAATGTAAAAAATAAGTATATATACTATGTAGCTTAATAAAATCAATTTGATTAACTTTTAGAAGTATGTACATAAAAATAACTGCTTACTTTGAACTGTATATTGAACGTTCCATTAGTTTAACAGGTTTATCGGTCTGCAATGTATGGCTTTGTAGCATGGTCAGTGTAACATATGATTGGAACGGCATGGCCCAACGTTCTGGTTCCTTATACATCAATTCCTTTAAAATTCAAAACATTCGAAAACAAAGTAAAACTAATAACAAATTAAATACTTACCAATAAGTTAACACCTCGAACATTACGCCATTTTTCCACAGGTTCTGTGATTAAGCAAACCTTGTCTTGGAATTGTTGAAAATGATTAAGAAAAGTGGTCTTACCGCTGCCAATATTGCCCTCAATCAATACAGTAAAGGGTTGAGTATTGGCAGCAAATTTTGGAAGTTTTGTACTAGCACTATTATTACCAGACATAGCTGCAGCTGCTTTTATAATGCGTCCTTGAAAAATAAATTTTCTTATCAGTATTATTTTTGTATACAGATTTATTACATGTGCTATTTATGTTCTTATTGCTTGCTTTACTTTCACTTGGTAAATTCTTACCTTTATGTATTAAGAAATATTTAAAACAAAGGATTTTTAATTTAAATTTTAGGCGTGTCAATATATTTTTTTTATTTTGCAACTAAATTTTAGTTTTGTTAGCTATATCGTAAATTTTGCCTTAAAATTTTTACAAACAACGAAAAACACAAACACATTAATTTCTCTACACTATTGCTAAGATAATTTCTTTTAAGACTATAATTATTCTAGTGTATGTAGATCACATTAGTTAAAATTGGTACTGAAAAAAAGCGGGAAATGATTATGATTAGGCGCCGAAAAAAATGTTTTCGTCATTAATGTTTGTTTACGTTTGATAATTGTTTAAATTGTTGTTGAATTCAAAAAATATGGCAACATATATAAAAAACACAATGTTGCCATTTTCAAAGGAAAAAAATGTAATAATAATTTTAAAATAACCCAAATGCTGGGGAAAAAATTAAAATTGCGATTTTACAAAAAAACGAAAAGAAATTATTAACGTTTGATGTGGTAACATTATGTGTGATAAACTACTCAGGATGCACTAAGTAAGGTGAAATCAACAACACAGCTGATTTTTATTTATTTATTTTGAAAATGCTTGGGTTTTGTCAAACTGAATTTATTTTGAAAAAATAATATATTTTATTTTCAAAGAAAAAAATTTTTAAATCAAAAAACATGAATGAAAATGTTAATAAAAAGATTTAATATAATGAAATTTGGATAAAGCACTATTAAACCGTTGTTCTTTTTCAAATATAATTTAAATTTAACGGCAGTTTTTTAGTTAATATGCCAAAATAAAATTTCTTTATTTTTTATTTGACAAATTCAATTTTGACAAAACCTATGCTCTTGTCAGCAAGAAATATTGTCTTTGTTGTGTTTGTTGTCGAAACGCTCTCACCTTACTTATTACATCATGAAACTACTGTTGCCGAGAAACGGGGAAGATTTGTAGTCAAATTTGTCAACAAAGTCAACTTTAGTGCTTTTGTCAACTTTAGTGCTTTTGTTTACTATTTTATAAATTTAAATCTAACTATTAGAAACAAAAGTGATAATATTATTTAATACATTTTAGCCTTGATATATTTCATTTTTATTGCTTAACATTACAAAAGGCGCATGAATAAATGTAGAAATGATGTATTTTTTACAAGAAATGGTAAAAAGTTGAAAAAAGTCGGAAAGTCGAAATAGTCGAAAAACGAAAACGTCGATTTAACTAAAAAGTCGACTTAAGTCGACATTTTGTTTCAACTATAGAACTCTAATAGAGACGTAATTGTAAAAACCTCTTGCAAAAGAAAAAAAAATACATGTTAGTAAATTTATTTTGTTATTGTATCAGATATATGATTTGTTGTATTCTTGTTTGACAGTACGAGTATCTCGTCTCTATGTTACAAATCAGTGATGCTCATGCCATACCACAACTGTTTAAAAAATTTACACACATTTGTGTAAGCAAGCGATGAAAACACATGCGGCGGATTATCATCATTTTTACAGAAATCATTAAGCATTGTTGTTGGTTGTTTTTGGACGAAGCATAGCAAACACACGCGTTTCAATTACAATTGAACACAAAAAAACAAAGAATTTCGGTCGTATAATGTATATTTTTTCTTTTCCTTAAAATTTTAATTACATTTTTTTAAATTTGGTTATAACTGACAAAAATTCTATATCTAAACTTTTTTTCTTATTTAAGTTTTTGGACATTATGTTGCCTGGTACCTCTCTCACCAATACATCTTATGTGCTGTTTTTATAACACAAGAGAGTACTTTAAGTGTAAATTTTACATGTATTTTGTTTTTGTTACAGTAAGAAAACACATGTAAAATTTCCAATCAAAGTACTCGCTTGTATTATTAAAACAGCAGGTTAATTTTTATTTTTGAACATCACTGATACAAATCGTTAATTTCGCAATTTGAATTGAAAACAATAATTTCGCAATATTGTTACTTTTCCCACCCTTCTCAACACTATATTACTTCATAACCATCATGTTTTAATAATTTTGAATCTTTATTCGTTAAAATAATCGAAGAAATTTTAAAAATTTTTCAATAACTAGAATAATAAAATAATTGATTCCAGATGTACCTTAAATTAAACACTTTCTAATTCTATCCAAGCATATTAGTAGAGTACTAATATGCAATGGTACCATGTTTGCCATTCCTGGCGTATATGCATGGGAACGATAATATAAAAACACAATTGAAAATGCGGCATATATTATATTTATGAATTATTTGTTCCACTAATGTATTAACAAATTGTAGAATAACACTTACCAACGAATTTTGTTATCATAATAAAAGCATTTAACTTAAATGCAATGAGTTATTTATTTCACAACTGATACACTGTGTAATTGAAGAAAAACTGAACAGCTGTTTACTTATTTTGGGGTTGAGAATGGTGTGGAATCCAGTGTGGATACCGTAATTAAATAGTGTTGCCATATTAACATTATGGATCTAATATGGCATCCTCTGAAGATGCGATTTTTATTAACTATCGAAAAAAAAACATCGAAATCGATTACGTTATCTTAAAAAAGAGTTTTAAAGACGACTAATGGGAAAAAGTAAATTTTATAATGGTAAAATGTTTTACATTAAAATAGGATATATAGTCCAAAAGTGGAGAAATTAGATTTCAAGACTTGATAAAATAGAAGTATACTTTTGTTAAATGTATATAGCATTATTCTACTCAACACCTGGTGGCGCTCTTATACCCAATTCATACAAAGAATTTTACGACGTCGTTCTTCATAATTACCTTTTTTAATTGTTTCAAAAACCTTTTGCGTTCATAGGATGAATTATAGCTGCATGTCTTATTTTTTTTGGCATCCATGGTTAATTTTTTTGTTTATTCGGTTTAATTATGAAAATACAAATTTTTGAATTCAGTTTATTGAAATATATAGAATTTCCAATGTCATCATTTCTATGTCACATTATTTATACTTTTTTTAACTTTATTTACGAATAAATTCAGACCAAAATTACCGTTACTGAAACAACACAAAATACCGTTAGCGAAATAATCAAATTAGGGTTACCGTTACCTTATCGAATCGTTAACGAACATTTGTTTTGAAACAAAGAAACCGAATACCGTTCAACCGGCTATTTCATATGTGTAAAATCGAAATGATTCTTCGGTTTTTTGACGTATTTACAAAGTTTCTTAGTTAATATAACTAAAATTTTAAATAATTTCATACATACAAAATCATACAAAAATATTTTCAATTGAAAACAAAATAAGCAAAAAAAGATACCAAACATAAATAAAATTACTAATTCCAATAGTTATATTAATAAAGTTTTAGCAAATAAAACTTAGTTTTTAGTTTTCATATAAAAAATAAATAAACTATTAAATCTTCGATTCTTTTTTTTGTGTGTATGTATATAAGATTTAAATGATGAGTTTGTAGGCAATACTTTTTATATTTTTAGCTGCGCCATCTGTTATTGAATAGCTTTTCCTAACTTCGACATTTAACTACATCTGTCTCATCGTAAGAATAAAGAAAACAAAACGCATTAGAGCAAAAACAGAGAATAAAAAGGTGAATGAAAAAAGCCGATAATTATTGATTTCCTTTAAGGGTGCCAGATTAAAATTTTTAACTACAACAAGAGAATTTGGGGGAAATCATTTTTGTGTACATATGTAATTTGATAAAGAATGATTTACTTAATTGAATAAAGATTAACAAAATTAACCTTCCTAGGCCAATAAATTCCTGAGTAATACTTAAACAAATACAGTTCTTTAATTAAATCTTTAAATATATATTTTAACTAAGCCAATGAATAATATTATATAAGAATACTACATAAATTATAAGTGTCCCAAAAGTAGTAACCAAGTAACAAAAAATAAAGCCAAATAAAAACGATCATAAAAAAACCAAGTGAATTGTCGCAAAGAAGGTTCCATCATAGGAAATTCAGAAAAAATCTAAGTAGAGACAATACTCCGCCAATTTATAGAAAAGCAATAATTTACGGATATCCATGAAATGCCTAAAATAACATCCCAAAAAAGTTCTCTCATATTGAGATATAGACAACACACCTTCGAACATTATAAACATAGCGCACAACAACATTAACTATGCGATTTAGAATTAAAATAAATTTATGTGAGATATGAACAATTTGGTCATTTACCGTCAATATAGATATTTATTTTAAGACCGAAATATGTAAGGTAAATTATTTGTGATATTTCTGGGAACATTACATACATCTGGCATCTTTATATATTGTGTGTATGTCATTTTCTCTCAGCTAATTCTCTACAACAGAATTTATTGTCGGTTGCAAAAACAAGACATGAAATAAAACAAAGTGCATTATAATTCAAAAATTCATAACGAAATTCTATAAAAAATATTTCTAAATATAAAGTAATAAGTTTTGCAAGTTAATGCTGAATTATAATTATGAAAAAGACACCATTCTAAATGAAATTTTAATAAAACATAAGTCCTCTGAAGATTTATAGAAATAACGAACGAGAAGAGACACAGAACAAGAAAACGCAGAAAAATTCAAATCGAATATTAACCCCTCAAAAAACAAAAGAAAAGGAGAAAAACACAGTGGGCAGAAGATACAACAATAATAGACAAGTAGAACTGTGCAAAAAAGGGGGGCTTGTTTATAATAAAAGTGAGTTTGGCTAATTGTTGTTGTTGGTGCAGTAGCTGCAATTTATACTATATTGTTTTTGTTTTGTTCCATTTCTCGGTAAGTACCAAATGGAGAAGTGGGGGCAGAGGCCCCTCAAACAATTGAAACCAAATAAATAGTTGTTATTCAGTCAGTCAGGGCAGCCATCATCCAGCCAGCCACAAATAATGACAGAGGAATGAATGAACGTATAAACGAAGAACGAACGTACGACGAACAAACGAAACCCAACAACTAACGTACCAACAAACATTGTAGATAGATAGATACATTTATGCGAAAAGGAGGTGGTGGTGGAGTAGAGGGAGGTGGGAGAAAAAGGAAATCCTTTTGTGTTTCGTTAACAGTTTTCACTGGTATAGAGAGAAAATTATTTTTTAAGGGACACACAACACAGTTCTATTGTAAAGCAACGACTGAACGGGAGTAGTTAATTGAAAAGAACAAAATTAGCAAGAAAAAATAAATCATTTGCGTTGTGATTGAATATAATTTACACTAAAATTTATTTCAAGTTTATTTTATTTATTTAAAAAGTTTTCCTCTTCGTTGGAGACAATTCAAAGGAAGCTATAGAGTGCTTTACAATTGTGTTTTAGCCAGAGCCAAAGCTGAAAGAAAGTCATCATAAACAAGATGACAAATTTGGAGAGACAACATGAGTTGGTGAAGAAAAGTTTAGTGCAATTTGTCAGTGCCCATATACCGGGTGCGGATTTTAGTGGCGTTGACGAAATTGTACTCTCGTACATAATATCGATTTTGGAGGAAGCCTCACAAGATCCCTGCTTTGATGTCGAAGGTTTTGTGGAAATGATGAGTGCCTATTTTGAGGATTTTTCCTTGATTGATCAGGGTGTCATATGCGATTGGATTTATAAATTGGCCAATGAATTGATTGAGTTGCAAAAGAATCAAGATAATCATCATCAGGCAGCTAATCTGTCATTTAAGTATGTATTCGTTCGTTTTTAAAGTATGTACGTTGATTTTGTTCTTATTCCTTTTTTTTATTTTTCTGCATTATTATCTATTGTGCATTATTTGGCAAATAATAACTATGTAGATATGTATATTTCTTAATTTTCTTGCCTTTTGAATTTATCTTCCATTTAGTTCACTTTCTTTGTCGGATATTATACCCGAATCAAAATTACGTGCTCGTAATTCTTCATCCTCTTCGGAAAAGGATGAGTTTCCATTAAATGAAAATGATAGCTATAATGTGACAAATAATGGCTATGACTTCGATTTGATTTATTGTCAGGAGGCGAAGATTTTACAGGAAATGTTTCCGGACTCTGCATCTGTTGAGGTATGTTTTGGATATTTATTTTTTACAAGTATAAATAACAAAAGTTATTTATATTAAAATTGTATTTCAATGAACTGCATGATACGTATATATAGAAATTATATCTAGCTAAAATTATTTCTTTATGAAATTTATATATTTAGTATTTTATGGAGATAATTGAAAATTAACCTGGAATAAAATGTAACGTATATTTTGCTATACAGTGTTGTATAAAATAATAGAAACGAGAGCTTTTTTTAAAATTTTGTAACTATGTATGTATATTAGTCAAGTTTAGTTTTGTAAAAAAAAATGTATATGCAGTTTTGTTTATCAGACATACAACATAAGAAAATACATAATCATTTCTCTTTTCATTTATATTTTAAAACATTATATGACTAACAATGTAAAGAGTCAATATTTTTACCGGAAAAATAATAGAAACGCGTAAGGATTAAATTTTTAGAGGTACATCTTCTTAATTTTTGTTAAAAAATTATTTTATTTTAATATTTCGAGGCTCTACCTTTGTTTTTCACAACTTCCTTGCATCTGTGACTCATGGAATCATTCATTTTTTTTGCAAACGTTCTGGTCAATGGATAACCACTTTCCTGTTTTTTTTCCCACAATTCGTCCTTATTTTTCGGACTGAAGCCCTCCAGCTTCCTCTTGAGCACTCCCCAAAGCTGTTCTATTGGGTTAAGGTCCGGTGACTGTGAAGACCATTCCATAAGAGGTACTTTGTTGGCAGCAAACCATTCCTATGCCAATTTTGAAGAGTGGTTCGGATCATTGTCAGCGGTGGATCTATCATGATATGGGGGTGTTTCTCTTCTTCTGTCAGCCCAATATATTGGATAAAGTACAGAATATGCGCCCCGGACTATGTAAATATATTGCAAAGCTTAATTGCTTCCATTTGCTGAGGAAGAGATGTCCTTGAGATGGGAGTTTCAGCAAGACAATGATCTGAAGCTCTCCTCATAATTGGCAAAACGTCTGGTTTGCTGTCAACAAAGTACCTCTTATGAAATGGCCTGCGCAGTCAACGCAGCTTAACCCAATAGAACACCTTTGTGGAGTGCTCAAGAGGAAGCTGGAGGGCTTGTGGGCGAATTGTGGGAACAAATCTAGGAAGAGTGGTTTTTCATTGACAAGGACGTTTGCAAAAAAATTGGTTGATTCCATGAGTCGCAGATGCAATAAAGTTGTGAAAAATAAAGGTAGAGCCTCAAAATATTAAAATAAAATAATTTTTAAACAAAAAATAAAAAGATGTGCCTCTAAAAATTTAATCTTTTTACGCGTTTCTATTAATTTTTTCCAGTTAAAATATTGACTCTTTACATTGTTAGTCATATGATGTATTAAAATATAAATGAAAAGAGGAATGATTATGTTTTTTCTTATGTTGTATGTCTGATAAACAAAACTGCATATACATTTTTTTTTACAAAACTAAACTTGACTAATATAGTTGTTACAAAATTTAAAAAAGCTCTTGTTTCTATTATTTTTTCCAACACTATATATTCTAAGGTATTGTTTACTATATAATATTGTTATTTAGGCCATTATTATGGCTTTGTATTACTGAATTGTTTGTCCCTCTAACGATAATGGTTGAATCCATATGTACAAACAATTTTCATTAAATTTGAGACACAATGAAATACTATTTATGACCAGTAGTTATCAAATTACTTTTTATTAAGCATATTTTCAATTAGTTTTGCTTTTGAGTGTTAGATGTTTAAAGAGATTAACAAAATGTTGGACCATACTCATCTCAAATGCATTATTCATATATTTTTTACTAAGATGCTTATATAAAACATTTTATATATTTAAAAGTATTTATAAATTACACAAAAAAAAAAATAAATAAAATCCTTTATATGTTAACTGTTTTTTAATATTATTTCTGTTTTCAGATTAAATATTGTGTTGCTATAGCAAAAGGTGACGTCGATAGTGCTACTCAGGCACTTTTGCATCGCCAAGAAACTGGCCAGAGTTTGTCCGAGAAACCAAATAATGCCGTAGCTGGTCGCAAGAATATCGTTGTAAACGATACTGAACTAAAAAATCGTATTATAGCCAGGTGAGCCCAAATATATTGATTAATGTTTTGCCTTATTGAAAGGAAAATTAACAAAAAACCATAATCTGTGGATTTATTAGTTCTAATGACATTTTTTTTTTTGATATAAAATTAATCAATACTCTTTATCAAAGGACAAATTAAGAATTGAATCCTTTCAATGTTAAATCATTCATAACTTTTTTCTATTTATTCCTGATACAATCTATTAAAGCTCAGAGATATTTTTTTTCATAATTTTTGGAAGAGTTAAATAAATGCTTTCTGGAACGAAATACCAGTATTTAATTCGAAAACTTATGTTAAGTTTATCCAATTTATAAAGAAATTTTTCTTTATTATATTGTTTGGTGGTCAAATTCGAAATAATATCATAGAAATTGTCCATGAATATAGATTTAAAGCAGTGATAGGTACATAGATAGCATTTGTTAAAGTATTTGTGTGATTTGAAATAAATTTATTTTAAAAATTATATAATACTCAATAAATATTTACGATGAAAATCTCATAAAATCGCGAAAGTATTAAAAAACAAAATTGAGTTCCATTTTGTTTTCAGAAAATTTCGAAAGTTTCATTAAACAATTTCTTTGCCAAAAATTTACTTTAATGATTAAAGTTTAATCTGCCTTATGCAATGAATTTTTTTTAGTTTTCACTCGAATCTCTTAATAACTAGGGTTGCCAATTATTCGAGTTTTATTTTAATTGAATAAAAATTTATATATTTTTTTATTATTCGAGTGGTCGATTCATTATTAAAATTTACTCGATTATTCGAATGAATAGCGAGTAAAAAATATTCGAATAATATAATAAAAAATATTTAAAACCAGACATATTTTTGGTTAACAATAAATAATAATAAAATAGAGCATTTTATATAAAGTCTTATTCATAAAGTCATATTTATAATGTTCTGATCTAGATGTGTTAATCCAAAGTCGATTGCAAAATCAATATATGTAATTTAAATAAAATGTTCAATGTAACCAACTTGGAAAAACATTATAAACTAATGGACTTTTATCATTGATATAGTTTTGTCGAAGTTTTGTTTATACAAACAATTTTTTAAATTTTAACTTGAAAATAAATCTAAAAAATGGTATTCATTAGAAAAAAAAATATAATTTTTTTCTTGATTATTCGAATGGCAACCCTAGTAATAACCCCTTAGTTTTATACATTTTACAAGAGATTAATACCATGGTATTCGAACAAAAAGTCTGAGGGTGGCATCAGATTGTCTATGTCGGTACCTCGGAAAACGTTAGCGGGAGTATGCAATTCCCAAATAAATTTCACAAACTATTTCAAATATACCACAGTTATTTGTTAAAAAATATTTTCTTCCAAACCTAGAATTTATTTTTTCTGCATTATAAAATACCATCTATACTAGCTAAATAAATTACAACAAGATCATTATTTTCTAGGTAAAACAATTATTAAGTAAAATATTTCATTATTTTTTTTTTGTCTCTACCATAAACATGTAAACATTCCAATTTAGGTATTCGTATGTTGATAAAGATGCTAATAAAAAAGAATACAAGCCGATGGTGCCAAAAGTCGAGCCCAAAAAGCTTGTGCGCTATAGGGACAATAAAATTGTCTCGTTAAAGGGCGAACGTTACACAGAAGTAAAACGCGACGAAGAAGCTGAGTTAAAAAAACCCAAAAAGCCAATTCAACCGTAACTAATGTTGAAGAAAATCTACTACAAATATTTTATTAAAAAGTTAAAGCTCAACTTAAATAATAAAAAATACAACAACCGTAATATTAATAAACCAAACAACACATATAAGGACGACTTTCTAAGGGCAGCAGCTGATGATGAAGAGAATTATGATGAAGAAGAAGATGAAGACGATGTTAACGTTAGAAAAACGTTGAAAATTGAAGAGAAAGCAGTAAATATAAAATATGAAATGATAAAATATCATTTAAATTTAAGTAACTTTAAAAGTATTATTATAAAAAAGCAACTACAACAATTTTGTGTATCCTCCTCCACTATTAACACACCCACTTATACAACTACTAATTCTAATACTACCACAACTACCAATTTAAATAATCTCCTAAATATTTATAAAGCACATTTAATATTAGTAGCATCATTACCAACTCCAATACCACCCACACAAACACTTTGCAATAACATTGTAGAAATGTTATATCAACAGATACACAACACAAATGCACTTCTCATGATGATGATAATGATGAATTTACAATTTACAACAAGTGGCCACCCTGCAAAGAATAAGATTTGCAATCGCAACAACCAAATGCGATTTATAAAAGATATTAGGCTTCCATTTGCCACCAACACCACCATTTTATTAACATTATTAACTACACCATTATTAGTAGAAACCAATGAACCTTTACCAAAGTTTTTACAAATGTCATTAAAGATTAAACAAGATTCCAACACCGTTACCAAGATGTTGATGATGAGAACACAATTCTCACACAATAGTCGCGTTGCTATCTTCTTGAAGTTTGTGATCTTTATTATTATTTTTAGTATAATTGATTTGTTCATTAATTTTATTAAACATTTACTACTATTATTTTCATATTATTGTTTATTGTTAATTATAAATTTATTTATTAAATCCCCCACAACAACAACAAAGACTTTAAAAACATTTTTACTATCATCAGCATCAGCATCGTTACAATTCAAGAGTATTAATGATAATGTTGTTGATGACCGTTATGATGATTCCTCTAAACATTTCATTGAAACTTTATTTCAAAACTTCTCTCCGAATGCATTTTTCATATTTAATTATCGTTGGAAATGTTTTAATTTTGCCATTTCGAATTTTTTATGAGTTCAATTCTCACTAATTGTAATTAGTTGATTTTACAACTATCCCTTTGTTTTATTTAATAGAAAATTATGACATATTGTCAGTGTGTGTTTGAAATTTTTGCAATTTTTCAATACATTTAGGTCAATAAAACTTGAGTTATCACAAAAACGTTTAACGTTTGGAAAAGCATGGAATTTGCTTGTCGCGCTAAGACAGCAAATAGAAATAAGCTGAAAAATGGAAGAAAAAATTTTGTTTTAATGATGACACATTTCTTAAATAAGAGTTAAATAATAAAGATCAAAGGGTAATTTGATTAAATAAACTCTTAAATGTAAACCTTGGTCAAGTCTTCTTAAAAGTTTTGTAACTTTGGAAGATTTAAAAGAGTGGAAAAAGTCTTAATAGATTTTAATAAATTTACTGTCTATATAAAAAAAGGCTTTAAAGTTGCGAATTTTAAGTGGTAAATATTTGAATTTACCTGTACTTATATTTTCAAAATATAAGTGTGTTTAACTCTACCAAGAGCACTTCCATATCACTGCCCATTTTATTTCAGTTCTAAATCGATTGTTTTAAGAAGAAAAGTTCATTGTAAAAACTTTACTTTAAAGCACAACGATTGAAATTGTTCATCATTCAAAGACGACTTTTCGTTCTGGATCGAGTAGCGTGCTCTATTTAATTCGAAAAACAACCAACACATGGTAGCCAGGTATCTACATCATCAAAAGTAGTATGAGCTAATCTGAGTCCATGTCGACAAAATGTTCAGCACTCGCTGTGGAAAATATTCATAATTTATGGACTACTTCGTTCTGGAGTGAACAGATACCACAATTGAATTGGAAAAACCAGTGATACATGGTGGACGTGGATGATGTTTTAACTCCAAAATTGTGTTGACGACTTTTCGTTCTGAAGCAAAAAACCAGCGCAATTGTGTTGCCATGTTGCTTCATTATCAAAAGTCGTGTTGAGTTGGTCAGGGTCCATATCGACAACTAGTTCAGAAATCGCTATGGAAAATTTTCATAATTTAAGGACCACTTAGTTCTGGAGCGAACATCAACTACAATTAAATTTGAAAAACCAGAAATACACGGTGGACGGGAATTACGCTTTATCTCCAAGAGTCGTGTTGAGTTGTACCGAGTCGTTTGCTAACAAAAAATTCAGGGTACAATGGATTTTTTCGTCTATTACAATATTTTAAAGCACTGCGACATTTTAAGATGATTTCATCTTTGTGGAACGAACGACAAAAACAATTTAATTTGAAAAACCATCGCTCTGTAATGGACGAAGATAATGCAACAACCAAAAGTAGAATTGAGTTGATCGGTTGAGTAAATCCATTAAATATTTCAAAACGGGCGCCAATACCTTCGAGTTTCTGCTAAAATTCAGACACCTGTGCCGAACAAATATTCGAGAGCATTAATTCTTAATATAATTTTCAAAATCAAATTAAATTTGTTCTTTTAACCATTCCATTAAAGAATTCATTATGAATTCCTTTGAGAATTAATTCTTTATTGAATCATTAAATTTTTCTTTAATTCAAATCCATTACAAAAAGCTTAAACAAATCGGTGAATGATTACATTTTTTTTTTTCATTTCAAATCTTATACAAAAAGGCTTAAAAGTCATTTGTTTTCAATTCATTTTGTAAATAGTGATTAAAAGCAAAACAAAAACAAAACTAAATGAAGAAAAAATATTTTCACTTAATTTGAATTAGATTTGTATTAACAAAAATTTAAACATTTAAAGGTTGAATAAATTTTATTATGAATTAATTCAACAATTAATGAATTCCATTCAAAGAAAAACATTTTAATAAAGCTAAAGAATTTATTTGGTAAAATGATTTGCTGAATTAAGATTTCAGTGAATTTAGCTTAAATTGAATTCATTAATTCGAAGCTCTGGTGCCGGAAATATTTAAATAAAAATCCAAGGCTTTAAACTGAAATAATGTTGACGGCGGCTTTAATAAATGTCCTTATATGTCATGAATATTTATAGAGACTTTTTAATTTCCCTTTAATAAATAACCCTATTTCAGAATGTTATATGAATTGTAACTTTTCCCATAACTCAAGGAAGTTTTCTTTTAACAAAAAAGAAACTAAATAAATAATAATCAATTTAATTTAACATTTTGTTATAAAATTATATAATAATCAAAAAATATAAAAATTAAACAATTTCTCTACAAAGAAAATTTAAATCGGTAAAAATAATTTAAAAAAATAAACATTGCATTTTATAATGTTAAATTTACTTCTATTAAAATATGTTCTCATTAGTAATAATTGAGATAACAGGAATAGAAACTCTTAAGTATTTGCTATAAAAGTTTAGCAACGAATCTTTGTAGGCAAAAATGCGGGTTTTTCGAATTTTGTAATTTACTATTGGGAAAAAACTAAAATTTTCTACAAGGTACCACCGTTACCCGTTCCAAATTTGTCAAAATTTGGTACCCATATTGTTTATGGTCATACAAAATTTGAAGTTGTTCATAAATTTTAAATTTGCGTTGGTTTGTCTTTTTTTGGAGGTTCAAAGTTAAGATTTTATATAAGAATGATATCCATTCCGTAATCTATATATATATAAAAATGTATGTCTATTTATTTGTTTGTCTGTGACTTATAAAAGCTTAAGCCAATGGACCGTTCCTTTTGAAATTTGTACTGTATGCTCCATCTTCATCTAGCAGGAACAATACTCTTTATTTTGAAATTTCAAGTGGGCGTGGCACTTTCCATAAAAAGTAAAGAGTTATTATGGACCCTCCCATACAAAGTAAATAATTATTTTCCAATATCTCGAGAACTTTAATTGTGAAAGACTTCAAACTTTATATGAATCAATTTCGTATCACTGCATAAAGTTTAACCAAAAAATGGCAGTGATCGGTACAGGGGGTAAGGCACCTCCCATACAAAGTAAACAGTTATTTTTTAATATCTTGAGAACTACCATTACGAGATTATTCAAACTTTAACCGAATAGCTCTCTCATTTTACATATATTTTTTAACTTTAAATCATTACGATGCGTGTAGCGAAGCACACCGGGTTTTATCTAGTACATAAGAATGAAAAAAAAATTATATAAGACTATATAAAATATAAAATAAAACAAAAGTTATAAAAATTTATTCAATTATCTCGAGAACTGCGGCCATTCTGAATTTTGTATATGTTTTTAATCATGCAATGGTTCATATTTAAGGAAAATTTTTGCAAAATGGAAGATATCTTTTAAGAGATATCCTTTGTTACAGGACGATTTTCTATTCTATATCCTGTTTTGATGAGAACCGGATTTCTGGAGAAAAAAACTTTTATATGAGATCAAAAATTAAAAAATCTGACTAACAGTTCTAAAGTTATTAACAGTTTAGTTAAGGTTTTTGCGTGCATCTATTAAAAAATATGAACTTTGAACCTATATAAAAAACAAACTAAATTCCGAAATTCTAAAGAACTTTAAATTTTGTATGACCTTGGAAAACATGTTTGCCAAATATTATCAAATTCAGAAGAGTAAATATTCAGAAATTAATTTTTTTTTATCGAAATTTTTGGTATCGTACCTATTTTAAACGAGAGTTTAAACCACAGTTGAATTAAAACACAAATTATACCAAAACAGTTTATTTTTCTCCAAAAATATTTTATTTTAAAAAATTTATGGTTAAAAGCTAATTTAATAGATTTCGCCCCATTTTCTCAATCTCTGGTTATCGTTTTTCGTAACGATATACATCCAATTAATATCATTTATGTATGAAAACTGTCAGTATTTCGTCACGATAAAAAAATAACCAGAGATTGCGAAAATGGGGCTTAGTCATATATTTTTAAAGAAATTTTAAGAATCATTCCTGTTTTTCTTAATGTCTTGGTATGTTTTTTATCGTAACATATAATGTTTAACCAGATATTGGGAAACTAGGCCTTAATGAAAATCAAATCATTGTAACAATTCAATTCATTGCTTTCTTTAAGGCAACATGGAGTGGAACTTTAAAAAGATTATTATATTTTGTTTATTATAATATTTTCTAACAAAATGATAAATGCTAATGAACTTCCATAAACAAAAATTGTGATGAAAATATATAATATGTATATTAAAGAAAAAAGACACACACACTGGATTTTAAAGAAAACAGGAGCTCAAATAGACTTATGAATCTGTAATAATGATATCAAAAAATATATATTTTTAAAAAAAATTAACTATTTTCTTAAGTTTTAATTTTTTTAGGTTATTTTTCTAAAACATATTTATTATAACTGTATATTTTTTTATTAAAAAAAAAAAAATAAAACAAATTACTTATAAAGAATTTAAACTAATTAAGTTACATATTTTTTGTAAACAAACGATTCAAAATCGTTTTTAAAGTCAACCAAATTTATTTAAAAAAAATAAACAAAAATGCCATCTATAATAAAAATCAATTATACTATAATTGAAACTTTTAGCAAAACTTTAAAAAACAAATAAACATGAAATAAATTTCATGGCAGTTTAGGTTTTGCTAAATACAATACAAAACATATGTACACACAAACTCTAGTCCTAGTCTTAAAAGACATTTTTTTAAATAGACCAAAAATTAAGTAAATTACCGAACAAACAAAAATTCATTTAATATAATTTTAGAAAGACTTTGGTGATGGTAAAGGTTATTTTAAGCAAAATTAAAAGAAAAACAAGAAAACTTAAACATAAATAAAACTAATAATGGTGCTTCTAGTTTAAAAAAAAATATAAAAAAAAAATATTATTCATTTATAAACTAAAAAAATTCTCAGCAAAATCACAACATTTTAACATATTGTAATAGAAATACAAAGCTTCAGTGAAAATGAAAATTCCTATTATAAAAAAAATGAAAAACAAATAATAATCAAACATGAATTAAAAAAAGACAAACAAACAAAATAGCAAAATAACAGCGGAAAAGAGAGTGCATTAAACTTGCCACCACAACATCACCCACTTTACTATAATAACTATCTATTTCTACTACAAAAAAAGAACAACTACAACACTTCTACACCACACCCTAACAACAAACAAATTCACACTCTACTCTAATACACATTTAATTAATTCTAATTTATATTTATCATTAATTGTTTAAATTTATGTTTTCGTATGGACTCATTTCATCAACATCATACCAGAATTTATAGCATTATTGTATTTAGTTTATTAAATGTTGGTGTTGCCAAGTAATTTATTGTAAAAATAATAGAGTCGAATGGCAGGAATATATACTGCAAAAATTCAGCAAAGTATTTTTAAAATTTTTACAAAAATTAGGGAGTTTTCTTACTAAAATTAGTAATTTTATGCTTTAACAAATCGCTAAAAGTTTTAACTAGCGGCACTCAATAATAACCACAGGAGTTAAACTTGATTTAACATGATGTTAAGTTAAACTCGAAACAAATTTTTATGAGCTGTAATCAATAATGTTGTTTTTCAGTGCTTGATTTATAACAGGCAATTTTGTTAGCATTGTCACTACTTTGTTTTCTTATGAGAAGTGGCATTCTTGAACATTTTTTACATCCCGGTCTCCTAACATGGTTTTGGGAATGTTGTGTTTGAAACAACACTATCAGCTGTTGTTATCATTTTACTTTGTGCGGTACTTGTAAGAGCAAAATGCATTTAATTTTCTCTTCTTAAAGTCGAACGTAAAATCTTATCGTCTAAAGCAGAGACGTTCAAAGCTAAAACAGTATTTCGTCGCTGTCTCAGTGACTACTAAACAAAAGAGAATAAGAATATGTGTTTTGTTAGTCAGCGCGAAAGCACAATGAAATGGACACCATTGGTTTAAAACCTTTACGTAGAAATGTTACGAGGAGACTGTGGGAGCAAATTTCTTTAAAAACTTTATTTTTGAATTGAAAACATGTTTTCTACTCGCTCATCGAATGGCTTCGTAAAGTTTCTAAATCCGATGGCTGAAAGTTGGGACAAATAGATACGAATTAAATTAGGGATTATTATTAAAGGCGAAGAATAATGCTTCTGTTAAATAATACGTTTATTTACAACATGCATAAAGATAATCTTTGTTGATTTAAAGAGAATTTTAATCGCCAGTAAACAATAATCAATTCTAAATCTTTTAAAACGGGGTATTTCAAATCGCACTTCTTTTTGTGTCGTATCTCATTTGTTGCTCCAGAATCAGCTGGAATAAAACCATGGTTCTTCTAGTGCAATTCCAATAAGAAAGTTTGTCATTGGCATACTATTACTATCTGCGTCACTGATTTACAAAATATCAGTTTAAACTTCCTTTAGATTAAAAAATAAATAATTTAACAACAGCTTTTAAACCAGCACTAATTTAATATCCCTAAAATTAAACAAATCTCTAAAATGTCAACATTGATAAACATCACCTTTATTTATTTTATACATTGTTTTATAAAAAAAAAAAAAACTGGTATAATTTGTTAAGTATTTTCACCCCAAATTATTTATTAAGATTTAATTAAACACCATAAATCAATCAACAAAAGGTGTTGTTTATATGTAAAAAAGGAAATAATATTGCAAACAGAATTTTGAAAGCACACCTATTGTGAAATTGAGTAAATGTAATATTTTAAACCATACATAAATATTTTGAGGCAGCCATTTTTAGTGTTTTATTAAATATTTTAAGTTTTTTTTTTTTTTAATATTTATATACTTTAATTCAACAAATTGGCTTGATAACAAAAATTGTAATTGTTTTAACATCATTCATTGTAAACATTATTACAATTATTTATTTATTTGACTCAGTAATTATTAACCTTATTTTTTTTTATAGTATTTTACAATATACATATATAATTTTTTTTAAATTTAATCTTATATTTATGTTTTAAAAACATATTTTTCCAAAAATCCACAAAAACTTTTGTTTTTAAATGAATTTATTTTAGACCATATTTTTCAAAATTTATTTTGATTTTAATTTGTGATATTAGTTTAATATTTACCACATTTATTTTGCCAAAAAAAAAAAAAAAAACAACAACAACAAAAACAAAAAACCAAGCAACAAATTTAACTCGAATACCAACAAAAAGAAACTTACAACAATACTTAAAACAAATTGAAACAACTACAAAAATACATACATACATCTTTTAAGACAAAATTTAATTAAAAATACTTAAAAAAAAAAAACTATCAATATCAAATATATTAAATGGATATTAAAATAAATATTAATAACAAAAAACATAATTAAAAAAGGAACTTCTTTTTTTATTTCCTGGAGAAATTTTGGTAAGTTATTTTGTGATTAATACGAGTATTTTGACAAAACTGAAATTCGCCTATAAATGTGTTTAAATGGAATTGTACCTAATTTTCTGATCAGCCGTATTTCCTTTAAAAATTACTGAAAACCTAAAATCGGTTATAACTTTTAATTCTTCTTTAAAACTGAAGTTGAAATGTTTAATATTTGAAAACCAGAGGTAATCTATCTATATAAATAAAAATCAAATGTCGTTCGTTGGTAATTGGATCAGCTGAAAACGGCTGGACCGATTTGACCTTTTTTATACCCTACACCACCATAGTGGGGAGGGTATAATGGATTTCTGCAGATGTTTGTAACGCCCAAAAATATTAGACTAACACACACCTTAAAGTATACCGATCGACTCAGAATCACTTTCTGTCCGTCCGTCTGGCTGGCTGGCTGTCCATGTAAACCTTGTGCGCAGAGTACAGGTCGCAATTTTGAAGATATTTCGATAAAATTTGGTGCATATAAATTTTTCGGCCCAAGGACCAAGTCCATTGAAACTGGCTGAAATCGGTCCATAATTTCACCTAGCCGCCATACAAATGTCCTCCCGAAATTGGACTTTATCGGTCATAAATGTTTAATTTATATAAGTATCTACACAAGTTTTTCTCCAAATAAGTTTTATATATACGAAATTCATGTCACAAAATTTTATTATGATCGGTCCATAATAAGTCATATTAGGCCTGCTTCCGATAATCACTTTAACGAGCATAAATCTCCTTAAAATGTTGGAATACACATAAAATGCGACACAAATAACTTTCATATAGACATTAATCACATGACCGAATTTCATGGTGATCGGTCCATAATTTGTCATAGCTCCCATATAAGGCCCACTTCCGAAAATCACTCACGAATATAAATTATTGAATTTTTAAAAGAAACATGTTTTTGCTCATTTACTTAGTGCAGGGTATTATATGGTCGGGCTTGACCGACCATACTTTCTTACTTGTTTTAAAGAAAAATTTGCCACGCCCACTTTTTTCGATTTATAAAAAATGGCGCATTTTTCATTTGCCATTCATGCAAGATATCCAACTGTTGTTCATTTAGCCGTACATCTGGAAAATGGTAAAAGAATGTATTTTACTGAGGAGAATGTATTACACCGAGTTGATCTACAGCAATCTACAACATTGACCAGATTTTTGAATGATGAATTTGCCCGAACGCTTCTAAAAGCCAAAAATCGATTTTTAGTATAAAAAACTCAAATATCATAAATTATTAAAAACTTCGTAAATACTGCGATTATAGGATATGATTCAGTTGTGGCTGAAAAATTGTAATTGGTGGGATAACAATTCGGTTATTACAATCGTATTTCTCCTTGCAAATTTACTATCTACTTTAAGAACCGAACAAATCTGCAAATAATATATATTAGAGTTTCGTGTTCGGTTTTACCCGAAAGTGCGGTTTTATTCTTCGGTTTTTACTTTTAAACTATTTTCAGTAGAAAAATTCAAAATTTTAGAAATGAAAAACAAACTTTTTCATCCAACGATTTATCCAATTTCTCTGAAAACAAATTGATGTGAAAATATATTTAAATTTTTAAAATTGTATATATAAGGACTGAGATCGAAGAAATCTTAACAAACTGATATAAAAATAAAACCACTAAACTTACAGTTTTGATTTTCTTTTTATTTGATTGAAATTATTATTACAATTTACAAAAAATATTTTTATAGTTCTAATCAATAGTGATGAATTTATGAACCTTTCCGGAAACCCTTCCATTAAGCATTTTATAGTGCCTTCTGTCACTTTTTTCGAACCATCTACCATACTTTTGGACACCTGTTTTGTGCTATTCAATTCTCTTTTAACAAGATCCCAATATCTCTCCACTGGCCTTAGCTCCAGGCTGTTTGGAGGATTTGCCTGTCTCGGTACAAATACCACATTATTGTTCTTGTACCACTCAAGACCTTGCTTACAATAGTGACAGGATGCCATATCTGGCCAAAAATAAGTGAACACATTAAGAAGTCTTATGAATGAAAGTATCCTCTTTTGTAAACATTCCTTGATGTAAATTTCGGTATTTATAGAGCCCTTTGTAACAAATGTTTGGCTTCTTTTGCCGCAACTACATATTGCTTGCCATACCAAGAAATTTTTGGGAAATTTTTTCTGATTTTGGATCCTAAACGTTTCTTAAACATTTCCTCGAGCATCAGCAACATAAAAATATTGACCAGGAAGCTGGGAAAAATTTTCAACAACCTATGTTTCGTCATCCATTATGCAGCAGGTATATTTTTCGTATAAAATTTTACTTCAATTTCCGCGCTCTGGATGTTTTTGAGCCTTGTATGTTTTTGAACCTGCATTGGCTTTAACTATTCGTACCAAATAGTCCGAGTACTGAGCTAACCGGACTGCTTTCCTACCGGATGTGTTGGAAGATATTTTGTTTTCTATGGATTGGCTTTAGAAACATCATGTGGACCATGCCTTCTACATGAACCAGGTTTTCTATCAACGGACTAGTTCTCCCGATACTGTTTAATAACATTGTTGGGTTTTGTTGAAAATATTTAATAATTTTAGTACGCACTTTATTCTCGTCACTCATTTTAATCAGATTAACAACAAATGAACATAATTGGCATTAAATATAATAACTTTACAAAGGTAACTTGATAAAAAAAATCAAATAATACTTGGGTTAAAAGTTTTAATGAAAAACGTGTGTTAAGTATTTTTCGTTCTCAGTCCTTAATATTCAAAAAGTACCTTTACAATAAAGAAATAGTACCATTATTTATCCCTTTTTATTTCTAGGTCCATCGTACTCAAAAAGTACTATTAGATTGAAAAAAAAGTACCTGTAAGTCCCTTATTTATATTCTAACTCATTCGGGATTATGTGTGTTTAATTTCCTGCTTATAGATTCATCATTATAGAAATTTCAAAAAAATACAATTTGAAGAACGAAAAAATACTAATACATTTTATTACCTCAATATCATTAATCATCTATCCTTAATTCTTTCTTTACTCAGAAGCATATCTGCCAACTATTATGTATATACAATAAGTAAAATAATTTAATATAAATAAAAGTACCGTTAGTACCGTTCAATATTATAGAAAATTCAAAATATACCATTTTAACAACGAAAAAGTACTTTAGTTCTCCTTTTTTGGTATCCCATTGAGCCCTCTATTCTTGATTATTTCTTTACTAAGAAGCACATTAGCCAACCTTAATGTGTGTAAGCTAACTAAATTTATATACATACTAGATTGACCCGGTGCGCTTCGCTACCCCTGTCGATGTAAAAATCGGTTCAGCCGTTTAGTAATTATTGTTTAAAAACTAAAGGTACCAATTTTACCCGTTTTCCCCCCTTCTTATCCGTTTCTGGTCCAAGTATTGAAAAAATTTATAGCCTATTGACGCTTCCAAGTAAGGATCTATCTACGTTCCAAATTTCAATAAAATCGGTTCAGCCGTTTAGGCGTGATGCTCAAACAAACAAACAAACAAACTTACAAAGACATTTATATATGGGGCATTTCACGTCAAGTGAACCAACTTTTGAAATCGATGTCTTCCGATCGGGATGAAATTTGCACCAATGTTAGTTTTATTGGATAGTAATTCGGACACAATTTTTCAACAAGATCGGCCAAGAACTCTCTGAGTTATAGGAGGTCAAAATTTGACATTTTGGCCAAACAGGTGTTTTTTCTTATCCATATAACTTATTACCTATTGTTCTTAGCAAAATGTGTCCCAAATAGTTTAGATAGCTATTTATGCAATCTTCCGAAAAAAAAAAATTAAAAAAAATTAATAAAATATTTTTGACTTTTTTTTTAAAAAATCAAAAACATTTTTGACTTTTTTTTCAAAATGGGCCCTTTTTATTTTTTTTTTTATTTTTTTTAAGAAAGCTTAGGTCTTTTCCTAAGCGACCTATATGGTCGCTTAGTGGGATGCGAGTGGGATATCTATCAAAAAAAATATTTTGTAACTCAAGATATGAAATTTTTTGACTTTTTTTGCAAAATCAAAAACTTTGTTGACTTTTTTTAAAAAAATGGACCCATTTTTTAATTTTTTTTTTTTGCTCAGAAGAAAGCTTATTTGTTTTTCTTTAACACCTTTTTTGTCGCTTAGTGGGATGCGAGTGGGAATCTATCAAAAAAATGTTTTGTAACTCAAGACATAAAATTGTTTACTTTTTTTTTGCAAAATCAAAAACTTTTTTGACTTTTTTTTCCAAAATGGACCCTTTTTTTAAATATTTTTTTTTTCTCAAAAGAAAGCTTAGGTCTTTTCCTTTAAACCTATTTGGTCGCTTAGTGGGATGCGAGTGGGATATCTATCAAAATAAATATTTTGTAACTCAAGACAAAGGTTTTTAAATTTTTAGGATATGCACTATTTTGATTTTTTTCATATTTGTGTGTAAACCTTAAAAATTAAACTTACGCGGAGAAACTAGACACATTAGCCTTTCCGATGGTATGTAACAACCTAACTAAAATTTCATAGCCTCGATACTGTAATACCCATAATATGTTAACCTCAGGAATAAAAATCACTTTTTATACCCTACACCACCATAGTGGCGAGGGTATATAACATTTTTGCAGATATTTGTAATACCCAAAAATATTAGTCTAGCCCACCTTAAAGTATACCGATCGACTCAGAATCGCTTTCTGAGTCGACTAAACGATGTCCGTCCGTCCGTCTGGCTGGCTGGTTGTCCATGTAAACCTTGTGCGCAGAGTACATGTCGCAATTTTGAAGATATTTCGATAAAATTTGGTACATATAATTTGTTCGGCCCAAGGACCAAGCCTATTGAAACTGGCAGAAATCGGTCCATTATTTCACCTAGCCCCCATACAAATGTCCTCCTGAAAGTGGACTTTATCGGTCACAAATGTTTAATTTATATAGGTATCTACACAAGTTTTTCTCCAAATAAGTTTTATATATACGGAATTCATGTCACCAAATTTTATTATGATCCGTCCATAATTAGTCATAGCTCCCATATAAGGGCTGCTTCCGATAATCACTTTAACGAGCATAAATCTCCTAAAAATGTTGGTATACACATAAAATGCAACATAAATAACTTTCATATAGACATTAATAACGCCACCTAATTTCATGATGATCGGTCCATAATTTGACATAGCTCCCATATAAGGTCCACTTCCAAAAATCGCTCACGAATATAAATTATTGCGCTGAAAACTACCTATAGGATTGAATAAAAAAGCCGCAAGATGCAAAACTCAGACAAATTTTGGGGGCGGAAAATTAATAGCGGTCGGCCTCACATTGCACCCCTCCAGTGGCTATTATCGGTTAGTTGTAGTGGTTTTTTTAAGGTTTGAAATATGAAAATATGAAAAAAATCAATTTAAAAACCTTTGTCTTGAGTTACAAAACATTTATTTTTATAGTTATCCCACTCGCATCCCACTAAGCGACCAAAAAGGTTTTAAAGGAAAAGACCTAAGCTTTCTTTTGAGAAAAAAATAAAGAAATAAAAAAGGGTCCATTTTGGAAAAAAAAAGTCAAAAAAGTTTTTGATTTTGCAAAAAAAAAAAGTAAAAAATTTTATGTCTTGAGTTACAAAACATTTTTTTGATAGATATCCCACTCGCATCCCACTAAGCGACAAAAAAGGTGTTAAAGAAAAACACATAAGCTTTCTTCTGAGCAAAAAAAAAAAATTAAAAAATGGGTCCATTTTTTTAAAAAAAGTCAACAAAGTTTTTGATTTTGCAAAAAAAGTCAAAAAATTTCATATCTTGAGTTACAAAATATTTTTTTTGATAGATATCCCACTCGCATCCCACTAAGCGACCATATAGGTCGCTTAGGAAAAGACCTAAGCTTTCTTAAAAAAAATAAAAAAAAAAAAATAAAAAGGGTCCATTTTGAAAAAAAAGTCAAAAATGTTTTTGATTTTTTTAAAAAAAAGTCAAAAATATTTTATTTAATTTTTTTAATTTTTTTTTTCCAAAGATGGCATAAATAGCTATCTAAACTATTTGGGACACATTTTGCTAAGAACAATAGGTAATAAGTTATATGGATAAGAAAAAACACCTGTTTGGCCAAAATGTCAAATTTTGACCTCCTATAACTCAGAGAGTTCTTGACCGATCTTGTTGAAAAATTGTGTCAGAATTACTATCCAATAGAACTAACATTTCATCCCGATCGGAAGACATCGATTTCAAAAGTTGGTTCACTTGACGTGAAATGCCCCATATTTATATAGATTATAAAAGTACCATTAAAATAAAAAGTACCAATTTTTCTTTATCCTCTTGAACACCCGTCAATTTTGACTTTTAAATTTGTATGGCATTTTCTATATTATCAACTGATTTTGTTTCTATAACCCTAAATTTTTAATAGATTATCACAAAACCTAAACCGATCGGTTTTCAATTTTTTAAAACCGAAACCGCGATTTTGAAATTCTTCTAACAGATTTTTGGCACATTTTAGAAATTTATCTGAATTCTGACCAACAATACTCCTAATATTAGCATTTTGTTTAAGTGTACAGTTTATATGTTTCAGCTTAGATTGTTTATTTAACCTGATTAAATTTAAATTTTCACCGGTAGTCTTCTGTTTTTTTTTTATCATTGAAAAGTTTATTAAATATTTAGTTTGTTTATTTTTGTTGTTGTTTCTTATTGTCCATACTATTTACTTTATATATTTTCTTATCTTCAAGGTATTTATGCAGTGTTGTAGAGTTAATTTGTACATTTTGTTGAAAATATAATTCTAGGTACTAAATTAAAATTCAAACAAGTTAGTAAATTACTTAATTTGTTGTTATCGTTGTTGAACGTTCATATTTATAATCGTACATTGTTATATAGACTTACTTATATACAGTGGTTGACAATACAATGGACAATTTTTAAAATATTAAATTAATAGACCAAAATACAAACAAATTCTTATGAAATTATTTACTTTTATTAAGATAAAAAGAAATAAGAACATAATTAAATTCTGAAGATAAATAGAAAACAAACTAACATAGGTTTCACTTTTACAAAAAATGTCTGGCGCTTTTAGTGATTCAGAATTTTATTAGATATCGCTGGTTTTTAATTACTGCTTCACAGTGACGATGTAATCGTATTCTTTGAAATATTTTGGCATTTTTTTCTTCTTGGACCAGCACTCAGAGGAGGACTCCTACTCATGCAAAGCATTGTGTTGGAACTAGGAAAATAGCTGATAAATCTGCCTTTGTGATATAATTTTGATTTCACATTTTGCAATCTACAATTTCCCATAGATTTTCTATGGAAGTGAGATCTGGCGATTGGGTAGGCCAATTCAAAACACGCACCTTATTAAATTGTAACCACTCGGTTACAAACCTGGAGGTATGTTTGTGGTCATTGTTGTGCTGGAATCTCCTAACTAGGGGCATATTTTTCGCTGCGTATGGATCTATAAATGATTCCCGTCATAGTACAGTAGAATCTCGAAAAAGTTAAGAAAAAGGTAATTAACTTTTCTAATCGGTTTTCAAAATGGAAAAAATAATTATAAACATATGTAGATTAAATTAAAAAGTGACTCTTTACCATTTTAGTGCGCAGAAACTACATGGTTTAAAGAAGCAGTCGAGACTTGTTTTTTTATTATTTTGTGCAATAGCTGTTGACCATTTTCAATATCTTGCTCCATAATTGACCCGTCGGTATCATTATCGATCCTTGTTCCAATTCAACAACCACCTTCGACATCAACAATTGAACTTTTCGAAGTGTATCGTCATCCGCTCAGAATAGTTAACTGAAAATTTTACTTTTTAGAGCGCCACATGGACGCTGAAGTTTGATTAACTTAGCCGAGCAATTAACTTTTACGTGAGTTAACTTTTCGAGATTCTACTGTATCTTTTATGATATCATAAAACCAACTTGCACCAATGTCTTTCCCACGTTCGTCTTACAAGTGTTCTCCCAATTGTATTTAAAGTCATCCGAAAAGATAACAGTATTTAATTTTTGTCTTGACCAGTTTAAATGTAATTTGGCATACTGCACGATTTTTATACCCTTCACCTTCGTGAGAAGGGTATATATAAATTTGTCATTCCGTTTGTAATTTCCACAATATAATTATCCGACCCTATAAAGTATATATATTCTGAATCCTTATAGTTATTTATGTCCGTCTGTCTGTCTGTTGAAATCAATTTTCTGAAGACCCCAGATATCTTCGGGATCCAAATCCTCAATAATTCTGTCAGACATGCTTTCGAAAAGTTTCCTATTTAAAATCAGCAAAATCGGTCCATAAATAACGAAGATATGAGCATAAATCCGAGACAACCTCTATTTTGGCCTATTTTTTATCTATATCTCGATTACTAAGTCATAAATATAAACAATATGGATATCTAATGATAGATATTTCAAAGTCCATTGCAACGATGTATATAAGGCTATACAAAGTTGGACCTACAATGGGTCAAAATCGGGAAAAATATTTTTTAACCCGAATTTTTTTTTCACAAAAAACATTCTTTTGACATAAATTTGTTTCACTAATAAATTAAAAAAAAAATTTTAAAAATTGAAAAAATAAAAAATAAAATAAAAAGTTCGAATAATTACCAAAATTAAAATAAAAAAATTATATAATTGAAAAAAACTATTTGAAAAAAATTTTTTAAAAACAAATTTTTTTAATTTTATTTTAAAGAATAAGTGAAGTGTATATAAGATTCGGCACAGCCGAATATAGCTCTCTTACTTGTTTATTTTAGAAATACGATTTTTTTCGCGAGCGATATCAACTATCTGCAAGGAAAGTTCGATAACTAATTTCCCCAGGTGTAATTTTTGGGAATTCCTTAAACTCTCTTATTTGACTTGCCCCCAGTAACACGAAGTCTGGTTATGTGTTAACTAATAGTTATACTGACAGTTTTCATACAAAAATAATTTTAACCGACAGTATAACTATTAGTTAAATCATAACCAGTCTTCGTGTTAGTGGGGGTTGGAGTAGTTTTATGAGGGCTTCATACCAAATGTTGAGTTTTTAGTTGTCTTGACGAAATTTTTTAAACTGCTGATTTATTAAGTAGTGTAATAATCACATGGTATAAATGCATTTTTGTTAACGCATAAAAACGCTGAAATTTACTATATTTTAATAGAAAACCTATTTTATTTGAATTTACCTTACTTAGAAATATATAAAACTGAAAAAAAAAAATAACATTGTATTGTCACTCACTGTATATGGTTAGTGTTTTTATTTGTGTTTTCAGTTATTACCACCCTCATAAAGAATTTCGCGTTAACGTGTGTAACTCTCTCTCTCTCTCTCGATATCTCTTCTGTAATCTTACCTCAAAGCAATAGGAATAGAGCTGATGATTATTAAGCTACTTAAGAATGTTGAAAGTTATTACTACTAGTGAAGCGGAAAGAAGCTTCATAGCCAACAGACGAAATAAATTGATTTACTCACTATTGTTTTTTTTTTTTTTTTTGATAATTTTTACTTTTTTTTAAATTTTGTTGCAAGATGAATTTTTAAGTTTATTTTAAGAAAATAAATAAATAACGTCAAAACGTTTAATATTTATGTCAATATGACATATGGGCATGTTCATGTCATCGTACGTGACATAGAGTGAAATCGATTTTGTAAAAATAAGAGTAACTGAAAAATAATTAGGTCTTTATGTTCCATTAATCTCTCTTCTTCCGTCCTATGTGTTTATTCTATGTTCGAAATATTGTTATCCAAAATATCGAGCGGGTATATCGTACGTGACATAAAATGGAAGTGATTTTGAGGTACATTCAAATATATGGGAAAAATCTGCGAATCGTTGGAGTTTTTTTTTCTTTTAATTTCTTACACTAAACCAAATATATGTTCTTTACAATCCGTCATATTAAAATAAAAACAACCTTTGCAACATTTCATAATAAATAAAAATTTAATACCGTTCGAGATATACCGTACGCGACATATTTTAGTCTTAGTAATAATATAATAATATATGAACATTAGAGCGAGGATATATATATTCGAGTGGGATATATTTTATTTATTTTGTATCTCAAGACATAAAATTTTTGTGTTAAAAATTTATTTTGATAGATATCCCACTCGCTTCCCACTAAGAAACCAAAAAGCTCTTAAAGGAATGGACCTACGCTTTCTTTTGAGCAAAAAAAAAATAAAAAAAAGGCCTATTTTGAAAAAAAGTCAACAAAGTTTTTGATTTTGCGAAAAAAGTCAAAAATTGTATGTTTTGAGTTAAAAAACATTTATTTTGATAGATATCCCACTCGCATCCCACTAAGTGACCAAATAGGTCTTCAAGGAAAATATCTAAGCTTTCTTTTGAGAGAAAAAACGGGTCCATTTTGAAAAAAAAGTCAAAAAAATTTTTGTTTTTGGACAAAAAATTAAAAAAATTTTTTATTTTTAATTTTTATTTTTTTTTCCGAAAGATTGAAGAAATAGGTATCTAAACTATTTGGGACATATTTTGCAAAGAACAATAGATAATAAGTTACATGGATGAGAAAAAACACCTGCTTGCTAACTCAGAAAGTTCTTGATCTTAACCATGGTGAAAATTTCATCCCGATCGGAAGATATCGATTTCAAAAGTTGGTTCACTTGACATGAAATGCCCTATATATATAACTTATTTATATTAAATTTTATTGGAATACCAACATTTTTCAGAGATTTATGCTAGTTAAAGTGATTTTCGGAAGTGGACCTTATATGGGAGCTATGACTAATTATGGACCGATCATAATAAAATTTGTTGGTGCGAGTTTGGCTTATATAAAACTTATTTGTGCTGAATTTGGTTTGAATATCTATATAACTAAGATATTTATGAGAGCTTAACTATTTATGAGAAAAAAAATGGACCGATTCTAACCAAATTCAATAGACTTCGTCGAAAAAAATATTTTCGATTGCAGAAAACAAGGTGATAATAGCAAAAAACACAATAACTAGTCATATTCATTACTTAGTACATAATAATTGGCCCCTTAGTTTTTTACTCCACCTTAGCCTACTACATACTAAATAAATTAAAAACTTAAAGATAGTCAGTTTAAACTGTTATTTTTGTTCCTAAAAAGTCGTAAAAAGCTCTAAATTCAACTCAACTTTTTAGTCGTGGTTGACATATTCATGGAATTACCCATATGTATCTACTAAAAACATGCATAACTATTAAGTATTTGCTTTAATCGATTGTAAACAAACAAATTTGACAACACTCGGTTTGCAGACAGAGATTTTAAAAGTAATTTTCAGTTAACTCTTGAATTTAAAAATACTTTTTTTTACATATTTAACATACTTTTTTTAAAAAGATGTTTAGTGGAAACTTGTATTTTTAATTTATGTCCTGCTTTATTTTTGTAGATCACTACGTGTACGTAATCTCTTTAGGTACCAAACAGTCTGTCAGTTTTACTTTGAAAAATAATTTCTTACTGCTTATCAAATGAAAGAAAAAAATAAACCAACCATGACAGTAAAAATAAAAGCAAATAAATTAATAACATTTGTACATAGGTGAATATGTCATTAACTGATTACGTGCCCGCAATATAAATAATACTCGTAGATGTTATAAAAATAAAAAAATGATCGATGCATTTTTTTTTTTAAATTAATTTTACTGTAAGTGGGTTATTATTTCCAATTGGGTCAACAAAATGAAATAACAAACAATGATATAAAATACTCTCATGAGAGTATTAACAAACATAGTTATTATGTCACATTCACACGTATTCACATCCATTTTAATTTTAAAAATACTTATACAAATATAGCAACACAAAAAAGGTTTTCCAAAGAGAGCGATATCAACAACAATTAATTGATGTTGTCAACAAAGTTGCCAATTTTTTGGTAAAAAAAAAAAATCGTTAGAAATCAATAAATTGTGGAATATTTAAAAGCAAACAAAATAAATGCTAAAATTTTGACAATAATCTTAAGGTGTATTTTAACGGCGTTTTTACACTTTATATATTCTTTGCTTAAAGAGAAAAACTTTGAACGGTTAACATGATATTTTCTACACATGTCATCCTAAGGAATAAACGTTATGTCAGTCTTATCCTGGAAATAATGTTTTTTATTGATTTTAAGTTGTTTTTTCTCTGGGTGTATGTTTCGAAATCGTTCCATTAGTGCATGAGTCTTTTATTCACATTTTGCCCGCTAAAGTCCACTTTGTTCATAACTGGCTTAGTCAGTCCAAATAATGGAATGAGATCTTTCAAATGGTAACAGGTGTTTTAACGCATCATATTCTATAAATTTCTGCACTTATTTACCAGTTGTTAATTTTAAATTTACTCCCAAAACAATAATTATGATATAGTAGTCAGTCGGACAAAATATTTTTTTATACCCTTGGCCATGAGTGGCAAGTAGAGTGTCCAAAAAACCGGCAAATTAAAAAAACCGGTTTCCGGTTTAACCGAAAACAGCGTTTTATAAAAAAACAGGTTTCAGTTTTCTCATTCTAAAAAAACCGGTTTCGGTTTTGTCATTCTAAAAACCGGTTAACCGGTCAAATGCGGAAATTTTCTAAAAAATAAATGAATGTTTTTAAAAATGTCAAAATATTTTTAAGTTATATGTTCAAAAAAGCTTTACAAAGTATTTCGGTTAAAGGGTTAACCGTTTTAAAAAAACCGGTTTGTCAAAAAGTTAAAGAAAACCGAAACCGGTCGGATTTACAAAGATGAAAAAACCGGTTGACCGGTTTTCGGTTTTGGATACTCTAGTGGGAAGGGTATATATAAGTTTGTCATTCCGTTTGTAAATTTTTCATTTGCGACCCCACAAAGTATATATATTCTGGATCGTTATATAAAGCGAAGTCGATATAGCCATGTTCGTCTGTATGTTGAAATCAACTTTCCGTAGCCCCCAAATAACTTACAAACATAATTGATACATCAATATATCGGGAATTCTTCCGGCTCGGTCGCTAATCGGCACACAAATGGCTGAGATATAAGGAAAAAACCGGGACAGCCGGATTGATACATCAATATATCGGGAATTCTTCCGGCTCGGTCGCTATTTAAAATCGAGAAAATCGGCACACAAATGGCTGAGATATAAGGAAAAACCCGGGACAGCCTCGATTTTTGGCCTATTTTTGATCTATATCTGGATCACTAAGTCATTAATATAGACAATATGGATATCTAATTATAGATATTTCAAAGTCCATTGCAACGATTTATATAATGCTATAGTAATTTGGCCCTACAATGGGTCAAAATCGAGAAAATTATTTTTTAACCCCAAATTTCTTTTTACCACAAACAATTTTTTTTATAATTTTTTTTTTTTCACTAATAAAGTTAAAAAAAATGTTTAAATTAAATTTAAATTTAAAAAAAAAAATTTGAAAAAATTAAAAAACAATTTCAAATAAATTTAAAACTATTTTCAAAAAAAATTTTTTTTTTTTAAATTTTGAAAAACAATTTAAAATTTTTTTTATTTTTTTTAAATTTTGAAAAAAATGTAATTTTGTTTACCTAATAATATTTAAAATTTGTATTTTAAAGTATAATTTGGTGAAGGGTATATAAGATTCGACACAACCGAATATAGTCATTGACCCTTTTGGACTACTATGAGACTGTCTGATATATCTGATTGATTGTAAATGAACATTTTTCTAGTGACTACATTCTAGGTTACTAAAGTGACAACTGACTTAACGCTAGGTTATATGGGATTTCAGTATACTTAAGCAATAAGAAAATAAACAGTATGAGAATTATATCAACACAATTTATGTAAAACCAGTTTGTACGAATTACTCACAAAAAAATGCAGTACAAAATAAACCTATAAAGTGACTACACTCTAGATTACTCAGAGACACTTAAGACCTGAATAACCTGGGGTGTATCAAGTAAACAAATGACTTCTCTATGTACTACACAAAGCATATATGTGTCAAATGACCCAAAATATATAAAATGGAATTAGCCAAGCGGTCAGCCATAAGTGACAATTACTGTCTATAAGGGATACTTTGACTAACAGCTGGGATGTTATGCACTTTCATTCTCTGTTGTATTTAAAGATGCTAATCGGGACTGATTTTTGAAAATCCCGGGGTTCGGGATTTTGATTTTCGGGAAATCTAAATCCCGAAAATTATAAGAAAGAAACGTATAAATATATTTATAAAAAAAAAAAAAATAAATAAAAAGTTATCTCCAAACTTTCGGGAACGGTATTCCCCGTTTGGCATCTCTAGTTCTATTCTGACCAGCTATTGATTGTAATTTTTGTTTGTTATTTTATAATTTATGTGCTATGAGTGCCGATCACTAAATAATAGAGATGGTCTGGGTTCTGTCGACAGAAGTCATCGGTCTATTGCGGCGTATTGGATATAGAAACTGCGTGTTTTTGCTGATAAATACTGTGTCGCATCCATATCTGGACATACTTGAGCCTTATAATATTTGTGTACATTATGCTGATTGACATTCTGTTCAAAATTTTTTCGATTTCTAGACTATACTCGCGATAGAGTGAGCTGAAATAATAGGATTCTTCGTATTATTATTAACAAATTAAACAAGTTTTTTTTTTATAAAATTTCTACGACAAAATCTATTCGACACACATACTTGGCATCACTGTCTGTGACGATAGCGTGTGCTAGTGTGCGTGTCATGTCTGAGGCGACAGATAAGGCTTGCTAAAAGCTAAATGAATTCAACTGAAATCAGACGAGTGCTTTCTACCGACGAGGCAGGTTCTAAAAATTGAAAGGTAGAAACAAAAAGAAGAAACTTTAAATACTATAACGTCGGTTAACAAATATTTCTACTTAACGGAATAAATTATTTAGTTTGTGGCAACGTAAGTAAAAATAAAACTACAAGTTTTTAACCAAATAAATTGTGTAAGAGAATCAGCAGCAGGTAGTGAAAAATGTAGTAGAGAGAGAGTGACTGAGTGAGGAGAAATAAATACCTTAGATATAATCAAAACAATAATAAATAAAACAAGTGTTTTTTGTTAATGAATTATTAATTTTGTTCGATTGTTTTGTTTCTTTTTCTATTTTGTTCTCTTTGCTGTGCGCTCTGTATTGTTTGAATTAAAACAAATTGATATTATTTCAAATTAACAATTAACCGCAAGCAACAACAAAATATCAAGGTGATTGCCAAATGCTGAAAAATACTATATGTAAATGTGAACAACAAAAACTACAAATTCAGCACATTTTTTGAACAATTTGAAAAACGAAAAAAAAAAAAAGATTCATAGTACATATTTTCAAAATTAGACAAACCGAAAAACACGCGAAATTCAAACAACAATAAAAAAAGAAAAGCAAAAATTAACTAAATAAATAATAAAAATAAAAGACAACAAAGTGTGCCTGCCAAGAAATAAAAATACAACAAAGGTGGTTTGATTTAAAAAAAAAAAACAAAAAACAAAACACTAATTTCTGTAAATTCGTTAATGTTTAGTGTAATAGCATTAAATTAATTATTAAAAACAAAATGGTTTTTAAAGTTAAAAAACGGATTTCATTTATGTTTAAATATAAAATATGAGCGATTTTTTTTTAATTTCCAAAAAAAAATTACATAAATTGTTTATTAGCACGTGATTTTTTTTTATTATTTATTAGCTAATTTTGTTTAGCAGATATTTAGCAGTAATTTTACTTCATCATCATAATGATCATCATTATGTGTCAAAGTCACATGAGAGTTGTCACAAACACAGTCAGTGTTGATTTTCCTTAATAACATTTGTTTACGAAAGTGTTGAAACAAAAAAAATTCCAGTAGTATTATGAGTTGTTACTCAAACCCAAAAACAACTCTACCAACCACCACCCACCCCTCTTTGCTTTGTTCATACCTCTTTAGCTACACACCCAGAATCTGTTTAGTAAACTCGAGTTTACTTTGCTGCTCTTCTGACGGTTTGTTTCCAGTTGTGTCTCTATATTAAAAAAAACAAAAAAAAACGACAAAATTAAGTACGAATACATTAAATTGTAGTTTTTATGAGCTCCTACTGTATATTTGATATGGTAGTTTGGGTGTAAGCGCTCGAGTATGTGTGAGTTTATTTTTATATATTTCGGGGTTCGATTATTGTCTTGTCAATTTGGGCTCTTCTTAACACGCACACGAAACACTGTGCGTATGTATGAGTGAGGGTTTTTAGCAAAAGCCAGTGGCGTTTTTGCAAGTTTTATGAGAATGTGATCATGTGATTTATAAAAAAAAATTACAAAATAAAAACAATTTCATTTATAAATCTTGATTGAAATTAAGAGGATTTATAAGAAAAACCTAAACTGGTTTTGAGAATACATTAGGTATATGAAAGTGAAACAAAACAGACAGGTTTTTATATTGAAAATATAATTCTCAACCCTTTTGAAGTTTTTTTCTATACAATTTTAACGTATTCTAAATGTTCTAAAGAAAAATTTAAGAAAATTATCTTTGTTTAAATAAAACGATTGACTGACAGTATATAATTAAAAAAAAATTCCAATATTTTTTTATATTTAAAATCTTTTTATTATGCAGTCATAGTTTTGTTAAGCTTTTTTTTACACAACTGCCTTTTAGTCTATTTCAATGGAAGAATTTTAGCACATTTCATGTACATATGTACAAAATAATCTCTAGCTTAAATCACGTGATTAGTTTTGCAACCAGTTTCAGAGTTAAACATAAAACAATTATAAACTCGTATAGAAAACAATTGTTAATAATGCTACCAGATTAGTTTGATAAAAAATCTACAGAAATAACAATTCTAAATATGTATTATAATTAACTTTATTATAAAGAAATAACCCTGTTTCGTGGGTTAATTCAAGAATTAGGTTATTCTATCTCACCTTTCCTTCTAATTGTCTTTCTATAACATTCAGTTCATAGAATATACAAGAATACCAAAAGTCCCCACGTTTTGGTGGATATTTTCATACAAAAATTATATGTTATAACAATAAAGGGAAGAGAATATACAGAACTAGCCACGTAATTGGTTTCTGGGGGATAGATACTAGACTTGGGTAGTTCATGAACGAACTAGTTCAAGTGAACTATTCACTTGATTGAAAACTAATCATTTCATTTATTGCCGCAGACCAAACCTCAATTGCATGAAGTGGTAGATCACGTAAGTCGTTCCAAATCAAAAAAAAAAATAAAAAAAGCGATTGAACTAGATGAGCTATCTAGTTAATTTTTGAACTATGATCTAAAATGAGCGGTCGTTGAATTGAACTAGAAAGCATTTTGACTTGTCACTTTAACATTATATTGTCCTAGCAGCCACCTTTTAGACACTCTATGATGGGTTCCACAACTAAGCTAAGGAGTGCCTCGATAAAATAATTAACACACATTTTTATTAATAGTTCCATTTGCCAATAACATTGAACATTTTTCTTGATCAAACTACTGTGGTTGACCATTAAATTGAAACTTGTCCCAGATATCCATTAATACGTCACAGTCCAAAAAATGATGATGCATTGAACCAAATAAAGATTGAATCATCTCCTTTGAAATATTTTGTCATTCCCGTAACCGTATCTGATAAAGCTTCCTTCAAAACACGTACCTCTGGATTACAACACCAGAGTCGTGTTTGGTGTCATAGTCGTAATGGAATCTCCAAACGAGGAGCATGTTTTACTTAGCGTATGAATAAATAAAATGGATCTGTAGTTGATACCAGTCATATTATCTTTTATGATATGAATTGGACCCATACCTTGCCCTGAAAAACCATAAAATTACCTTCGCGGTTATAAAGTTCAACAAGGACCTAATTAATGTTCAATAAGGAATACTGGAATTGTCTGCTATAAAACTAAAAATCTTTGTTACTTTTGAGGTAAAACAAAATCACCTAATCTGGCAAGCCAGGACACATACATTGTGAGTGATCTTGAATCATGAAGTTCACTCACTCACTGTTTATTTTAATAACATGTTTAGTAAAAGTTTTATGAAAAAAAAAAAAAACGTATGTATTAATATTGCAAACAGATTAAACAATCATGTGACTTCTTAACAACAATTTGAAATGTTCTGAAAAGTTGCAAGTTGCCAAGTTTAAACAAAAACAGTAGTGGCTTAAAAAAAATGTTTTTTAAATTAAAAATTTAAAGCAACCCTGGAGAAGTTACTAACGTACTAGTCCCGTGACCTGTGAGAAAAACCTATCATTGGTTTAAATCTCTTAATTATTATTAAAATAGCATCCAAATTTAAAACAAATTCTTAAGAACATATTCTGAAATAATTTTTATTCTCACATTCATAAAATTTAAAGACATTTTTAAAGCTGCCGACAACAAAAATAAAATCCAATCCTCTTGTAGTATGGATTTTAGAAAAGTTTCAAAACAATAAGATATCTATCCGTATCTCATATAAACATAACATATTTCCTGTTGTCATGTTAAAGCTGTTTAAAAACTCAATTTAATATGATACTGTCGCAAAAGTGTGTCGTAAAATGTGATCGTGTAAAGCTGCCTTAAGTGATATTCATAATATGTATGTATGTATAATGATTTAATTTTAGACATATAGGTGGCATTTATATTTATTTATTTCAAATGCGGAATTTCTTTGAATGTTAAATTTGTTGTAACAGTTCCACTGTTGCCGAGAGTTCTATACTGGGAAAAAGAATTTCGGTTGATCATGCTGTCGTTGTGCATTTATAGAAACTAGATCCGATTGACAGAGAAATGTTTTTAAAATTTGTATTTTTATTTCAAATATTATTCACAACACTTGTTGTTAACGCTTCAAAATAAATGTATCACAAACCACAGAGAAAATATACATAGAGCGGAAAGTACAAAAAAATTACTCAAAAAAGTTACACATACGAGTGTTGTTTTTTATTTTCACATAGTTTTTTTTTTACTAATACATTCTCATCACTTAGGTTTTTGACAACTGAGTTAGGTGTTTGACAGGAGAGTTTCCGCTCTTTGTATATTTTCTCAATATTACAAACACTCATTTGTATTGTATTTTTTTTCTTTGACAGTTTATACAAAACTTTTTCACAAGAAAAAAAAATACCTATAAAAGTTTTCAAATCGCTGTAAATACAATAAACAAATTGTTATCGTCTTTCAACACGTTCAGTGTGCTGTTCATTTCTAGTTTTTGTAGTGATTTATAAAACAAACTTCAAAAATTCTTAATAAAATCATATATTTGTTTTCAAAACAAATATCAAAAGGCATAAATAAGAAATGTATTTATGTATTTCAATCAATATAGAAATCGTTTGTGGGTTCCCCGGTGATAAAACACATACTAGTGACTGATTAATATAGAAAAACTTGAGTTCTTATCTTGATTTTTTTTTTTTTTTTAAAGATTTTAATAATTTTTATAGATTACATACATACATATGTATATATAAATGTATGTATGTAT
This sequence comes from Calliphora vomitoria, assembly GCA_942486065.2. Classification (NCBI taxonomy): domain Eukaryota; kingdom Metazoa; phylum Arthropoda; class Insecta; order Diptera; family Calliphoridae; genus Calliphora; species Calliphora vomitoria. The sequence continues at coordinate 57,955,210 of OW818029.2, read as the reverse complement.
GTATTTGCGTACAATAGTTGGTCAGATATGTATGTGTATGTATATGAAGTGCGGACTTTCCACAATGACAATTCAAAATATAAATACGTATGTAGTACATATATTTTTGATCAATCACATAGTTAAGTAACATAGTTAAATAATTTAAAAATTTAATGATACCGGGGTATTAAGTGATTTATGACATTTATTGCTAGTAATTAATTTATTTATCTTGATGGTTTTACATTTCTTGATCAAAATCCAATACATACATATGTATATTTCCCTGTTAGTGGCATATTAATAAATTTTTTTTTTTTAAGTTTTGTATAATAACTATTGAGATTTATGACTGGTAAAATTGACTTTATGCAATTTTTGTTGTAAAACTTAAATAAATAACACTGTTTTATGCAAATGCGAGATGTCAGATGGCTTTATTAACTGATATGTATGTATTATGAGATTTACTCGATGACTTCTCAGTCATGCAATTTTCCCAAATCTCTTATGAATTTGATTTTTCTACACTCCTCTTGCTAATAAACTCATTGAAAGCTAGATTCTTACTTGTCCGTTAAACGTAGCTTAACACGCTGTTATATTAAACCAGAAACATATTTAGCCGGAATTTGGATTACCGTCTGTCAAAGCATTGCCATACTTTTCAGTCAAATCACATGTGCATTAATCACAATTTTTCATATAAATATGGCAATACTTTAAATTTTATAAGAAAAAGCTTTTTTTGTAAATTTTAATTTTGTAAGAGAATAAGTGACAATAAAGTATACAAAATGTATATTAAAAATTATATTGATGTTAATAAAGCAAATCAAAACAAAGAGCTGCTGTGCTGAATTGTTTATTTTATTTTTCAGCTGTTTGTGCTTTGGCATTTTATACTTCGGTTTAACTCGCCAATGATGCTCAATTAAACCTAGATTTTTAGTTTAATCTAGGTTTTAACGAAGAATGTAGATTATCTTTATCCCTGAAACTAGCTCTAAGTCATACCTTAAGCCCCCTGGAGACGATCAAATAAACACATCAATTACATAGTTGTGTGCGTGCAGTCGTTCTTTTTCGTCTACAATGATTGATGAAAATCAAAAAGTTTTGATTTTTTTATTTGACGACTGAATTTTTGATGGTCTACTGTTGTGATTGACAATCAAATTTCATTGGCTTTGTGTTTGACGTCACGTGAAGTGCACGGATGAAAAAAAAATCATATTTTGTGCTTTACGTCTCTGATTAACAAAAAACATTAATTTCTTTGAGATTTTTGGTAATAATGGAAAAGTGCGTCAAAATACAAATGGTGTTTGACTTATTTATTTGTAAGTCTTCTTTAAAGCTTCAAGCATACGATACTCATACATATGCACTGATTAACGGGTTTATTTGATCGTCTCCAGGGCGCTTTAAAGTCACACAAATAAGTCATCATGTAAATCTCGTATACAGGCAAATCCCGGTATAACGAATCTCACTTTAACGAAAATCCGATATAACGTACAGCCAAATTTTTGACATTAACTACCTTATATAACGAACGTTTCAACAATTTTGTACTCGATTTAACGAATGTTGAGAAAAATAAAACAAAATTAAATGAACGATCAAATTTTTAACATTGAAAAATACATCAATCTATCAAGAATGGCTCAAATAACCATCTATCTCTAAATAATGATGTGTATCCGCTTGTGGAAAATGAGTTTAATTGTTGATTACTCGACCAGAGGTAAAAACACATTCCAGTTAATAGAATTGCTTTAATATCTAGAGAAATACAAGGATAGACTAACAATTTTGGTTTGCTCTTATGAATGTGGAAACAAAGAACATTTTCTTCTTCGAAAGGCAAAGAAACGCCGCTCGTTTTGTAACAAAGTGATGTTTAAAATTATAATAATGGTAGAATCATTTTTAGAACCGAAATCCGTTTGAGTGAAGGCTTTATTAATCCTTGGTAATGCCTCAAGTCAACCCACCGATGAACAATTAATAAAAACTACAAAATATGAAAAAATGTTAGATGATTATTCAAAAAATAAATCTCGATATAACGAATTTCTTGATTTAACGAATGGACCTGACAACATATCGTTCGTAATACCGGGATTTCCCTGTATATGTGTAAATGTCAGTGTAAATTGTCTAAAGCACCGTTTACATTTGGTCAATTCATAATGTCTCCTATCGTTATATTGTCTCGGCTTAACCGACTCTTAAGGTAGGGTCACACATGACAAATATTTGACGAAAAAGACGTCACCACTAAATAAAATATATTTGTATTCTTTTATTTATTTCAAAAACTTATTTTACTTAGGATGATTCAAAACAAACCATTTAGTTTTATTTTATTTGATGCTGTTTGATCTTACAAAACAATTGTAAGAGTAAACACGACAAAGAAATTTGTGCTAAAAAAAAGTGGTTACGCTTTTTTGAGCAAATATTCGTCATGTGGGACCCTACCTTTAGGCGTTCGGCGCTGATCTCTGCTGGTTGGTTACGATAATGAAATAAACATAGCATACAGAGTAGTATTATTTTAGAAAATTTTTAGCTTGAAAGGCAATAACAACATTTTTAAACCATTGTAAAATATTAGGACATTATGACATGATAAGAGACCTTGTGAATTGACCAATTGTCTCACAAGTAATATGATATGTCAAAATTGTGTGTGGATGAGTACGAATGGTGATACATACAAGATATGATCATTTATATCACCAAGATCATTATAATATCGTTTAATTTATTGGTAGTATTTTTTTTTCAAAATGTTGACTTCTTATAGGTTTTTAATAATATTGGCACACTTTAAGGAGATAAGAGTGTAAAAATAATTGATAACAATTAGTTTTTTAATAAATTTTTTCTATGTTGGCTGATAAATTGTTTTTTTTTTTTAGCAATGATTAACGTTTAATCATTAAACACATTTAAAAAAAAAAAAAGCAAATATTTGATTAAATAACATTTTGGTAAATACACTTCTTTTGTAGAAAACTGTATAATTTATTATTTAAAAAGAAAGATTTACGTCGCTGTTATAAAGTTCAGAATACGGATCTGTTTTTTAAAGTTATATACATTCAAATGAGGCGTGTTTATGATTACTAAAAATAGTACAGTGACACAGATAAAAGTACGTACTCCCTCTAAAATTTCGGTTTAAGAATAACCCTGGATTTCTGATCGATATTTTTGCTTGCTTTTGAAAGGCATCGAAACACTGTCAAAAACTAACTACAAAAAGTCCGGTTAACTTTCCGCTTATTGTACTTTTACACATAAAACTTAATATGGCAGCACAGATAATTATACGTACGATGCCAAATAGAAACGGTACTTTTTAAAAATAAGTAGATTTAATAAAAAAAATATTATACGGAAAGTGTTAAAAGCTTAGTTTGTAAGCAATTCTTAAAGACTGCAGTAATTTTAGAAAAAAAAATTTACTTTTTTGTTAAAATGGGTAGGAAAACAAAGGACATTTGTATCGAAATGCGTGAACATATTTTAAAATTGAGGAAAGATGGGAATTCCTTAAGTTCAATTGCTCAAATTGTTGGACGTGCCAAGTCTACGGTGCAGACCGTAATAAAAAACTTTTCTGAATCTCAATCCCTAGCAAGCAAGCCAAAAACTGGACGTCCACCCAAAATTACCCCACGAGTTGAGCGATTTATAAAAAGTGCTGTTAGTAAAAATCCTAAAACAACAGCCGTGGAAATTCGAAATACTTTGGAAAATGACCACAATATTAATGTTCATTCAGAAACAGTGCGAAGTGTTTTGCGAAAAAACGGATTCCATAGCCGCGTACCAAGAAAAAAACCATTAATAAGCGAAATAAACAGAAAAAAGCGGCTCGACTTCGCACTTAAGTATGTGTACAAAACAACAGATTTCTGGGCGAATGTGATTTTTAGTGATGAAAGCAAGTACAATTTATTCGGTTGTGATGGCAAACAAAAAATTTGGCGCAAACCTAATGAAGAGCTGCAACCGAAGAACCTCATTCCAACAGTTAAGCACGGTGGTGGTTCGGTCATGGTTTGGGGCTGCATGTCGGCGAATGGAGTTGGAAAACTGCGATTTGTGGAAACAAATATGGACCGATTTCTTTATTTAGACATTTTGAAAAGCAGTTTGAAAGATTCCGCAAGTGTTTTGGGTCTTAGTGGCACCTGGTATTTCCAGCAGGACAACGACCCAAAGCACACTTCGCATATTGTCAAAGAATGGCTTCTCTATAATGTCCCGAAACAACTCCATTCGCCTCCCCAATCACCAGACCTGAATCCCATAGAGCATTTATGGGATGAATTGGAACGGCGCATTCGAAAAAAAACTTATAGAAACAAACAACAACTTAAAGATGGCTTGGAATATGAGTGGAATAAAATAACGTCTGAGACAACAAAAAAACTGGTATTTTCAATGAGTAATCGATTGAAAGCAGTAATTGAGGCAAAAGGAGGTCCAACAAAATACTAATAAAATAATATATATACCTGAAATTCTTTTTGTACATTAATCTTTTTTAGAGTACGTATAATTATCTGTCATATTAAATAGGCTTTTGTGTTTTTTTTATTAAATTGAAGTTTTTAATTTTAAATTTAAATAATGAAATAAATATTTGTGTTCATTTAAAAATTATTGATTCATTTACTTTTTTTAAATATCACCAATTTTTGGAAAATTAAAGAATTTTTAAGGGGTACGTACTATTATCTGTGTGACTGTATGTATTTGAAATTGTATGCCCAAAATATCTGTTGGGCAACTCACAATTTACTAATAATTCTACAACACCACTGTCTTCTTCATTTAACGGCCATTTGGCCATGCCATGAAATAACCATAGTTAAATTTTATTATTTTTTATTTCAATTAATTGGAATTGATTTTTGCTATTGTTTTTTTTTGAGTATTAAATTAATATACATAGAGTCATAGAAAAAATAGAGCGGAAACTAGAAAAAAGCTCAAACAAAAATTTTACTCAAAATAATCACACTTACGAGTGTTGTTTTTGTTTTCACATAGTTTTTTAGCACTTAGGTTTTTGACAACTGAGTTAGGTGTTTGACAGCAGAATTTCCACTCTATGTATATTTCTCTATGCATAGAGTGTTAAATTAACACACAATCTCTCTCTTATTCAGTGATGCCAACTTAGAGATATTATTTAGCATGTTTTTGACTGTTTGCAAATAAAAGTTTCGAAAAGATAATTTTTAAATTTTGATAGTGTTGGTGTTGGATAGTCCGCTGTATTAAACTGCAATGATTACTAAACAATATTCTAAGTTTTAAAAAACATCACAAACTGGACTCATTTTGATCTAAACGTTCTGCCTATGGAACACTTTGCATGTTAAAAGTCCAACATTAACTCGGCGTATATTATTATTTTGTTTAAACAAACACAAACTGCGAAACTTTTTGTGTTGTCTGCGGATTTAGCTAGATTTACCACTACACATTTAAATGCATGAATCAAGCAAGGTGAAATTTACCACTGATATTTACTAGTACATAATAGAAAATATAATTGTGGTGAACCATATAAATGTTTTATACAAAATGCACACAAATCGGTGGCCGTATTATAATGATGGTGGATATATAAGATTCTGCACAGACGAATATAATACTCTTGTTATAACTAAGTTCTTTTTACACCCTTTTAAAAAAAAATGTCTGATGATTTTTTTTTGGAGTTGTGAACACTGGTTTCTATTGGGCGTAACAGCTTGATTACAATTGAAACCACAACCATTTTGGGCAATGAGTTTACATGTATTTTGTATGGAAAGCATAAAAAAGAGTTGTTTGTGGCTGGCGATATCGTTGTCAAAATAGATTTTCTTTTATTTTTGTTGCTCTCTTTCTCTGGAGATCCTTTTATTATACCCTTCACCTTCGTGAGAAGGGTATATATAAGTTTGTCATTCCGTTTGTAATTTCCATAATATAATTTTCCGACCTTATAAAGTATATATATTCTGAATCCTTATAGATAGCGGAGTCGATTTAACCATGTCCGTCTGTCTGTTGAAATCAATTTTCTGAAGACCCCAGATATCTTCGGGATCCAAATTCTCAATAATTCTGTCAAACATGCTTTCGAAAAGTTTCCTATTTAAAATCAACAAAATCGGTCCAAAAATAACGGAGATATGAGCAAAAATGCCAGACAACCTATATTTTTGGCCTATTTTTTTTATCTATATCTCGATTACTAAGTCATAAATATAGACAATATGGATATCTAATGATAGATATTTCAAAGTCCATTGCAACGATGTATACAAGGCTATACAAAGTTGGACCTACAATGGGTCAAAATTCGGAAAAATATTTTTTAACCCGAATTTTTTTCACAAAAAACATTCTTTTGAGATAAATTTTTTTAACTAATAAATTAAAAAAAATAAATTTTTTAAAAATTGGAAAAAACTTTTAAACAAGTATTTTGAAAAAAAAAAAAATTTAAAAAAAAAATTTTTTAAATTTCATTTTAAAGTATAATTTGGTGAAGAGTATATAAGATTCGGTACAGCCGAATATAGCTCTCTTACTTGTTATTCTCATATTTTCCTTATGTACACGCAGAGGAAAAATATAGTTTTAAATGTTTACTGTAACATGTTAACTTTTAACAATATTATGGTCACTGTAATTACTTATATAATTGCGATAACCATAATATATAATTTTAGTACATAACTATGACAACTATTTTTATGATGAACGATTTACCACATTATGTTGATATCGGCTCATGATTATTATAATCAGAGAACAATATATTATGAAATAATTATTCATCATAAACATGATTGTCATAAACATATATTTCTTTACTGCAATCATATATATGATTGCGATAATCATGTGAATTAATTAAAATTAAACATTAATTTTTTTTAGTTAAACATCAAAAAATGTGTTCTGTCGACAGCGGTCCCAATTGTAATCATCAAAGCGAAGGAATTGCGTGAACAAAAATTGCTTTTAATTACACAATAACTTATGTAAAATATGACCCTCAGTGAGGAGTAGAGAGTCACACGCTTTATTCCTATATTTGTGTGTTAAGTAAACATTCAACAAGTTAAAAAAAAACAACATTAAGAAAACAAATTATTTGTAGGAAGTTAATAATAATATGTACTCAAATTTCATATTACCGGAAATATACTATATCAAGGTTGTTAGTATTAATTTAAAATTGTATAATTTTTTCTTTTTATTAAATTTTACCTAAAAAAAAGAGAAATAATAGACGACATTTGTTGCTAGTCATTTTTAGTTTAAAAGTCAGTGACAAAATAGGTTTTAAAGCGCCTCATTAGTGTAATTATAACATAAATGTAGCGTAAAGTAATTCGTTACACAAAAACTAATATTTTAACAGCTTTCTCCAAAAACTTAAACATAACAGCTACAATTATAAAATATGTTTATGTTTTAGAATACTCAGTCTAGAAATGAAGTATAAATCCTTTAAATTTTTAAAAAATCTTAACTTTTTCCATTTATATGTTTAAACTAACAAATTCAGGGCAATAAATCAATCATGTTTCTACAACTGTTGTTTATAATTGTAAAACTTTTATTAAAGTGAGTTGTGACAGTATGACAGGCAAGCCATTCTCTTCATTTTTTCTTTTATCTTATTTGTCAAATAAAAAAAAAAAAAATGTATTAACATGTCAAATAACAACATAAACCAACATTTTTCCAACTCAAAATTTCCCTGTAAGTGTAAATTGGTAGAGCATACCAGACCTGAAGGTCAATTATTAATATACAAAGTACATACAAATTTATATAAACATTGACGCATGGACGGACAGGTATGAGCTTCCAATAAAAGTTTAATTTATTTAATTTCCATATTAAATATTCTCACGTTTACATGTGATTCTAATAAAAGTTATTTGTATTGGAATTATTAACCAGCAAACAAACAACTACAAAATTAATACATTTGAAGGTTGTTAACAATTTCATTATTTTTATTGAAATAAGTTTTTCTTTCCATATCAATATGAACATTTTGATTTTGATATCAAGAATATTGAAAGAAAAAAAAAAATAGAAAAACATCAGTTATTAACGGTGTGAAATTTAGTATATTTAATTCTTTTTTGTGTATTTAAAAATCATGTGGCACTGTATTTTTATTTATTGTAAATTTGTTTTAGTTTTTGACACTTAAGCTCTAATTAGCAACAAAATTCATATAGTATATGAATTTCAATAGCAACATTTTGCTTAATAAATAGTTGTATCTATGTCTGTACTTCTCATGGGGCAAAAACACATAATAAGCCAGCTACTTATACAGACAGACACATGATCGTTTTTCTAGCTGCACATCAGCTGACTTTAAAAATAATTTATTTGATCTCTTTTACTAGTATTTTTTTTTTCTTCTATCTTTTCTTTAATTTGTTTCTGCTTAAATACACATTGAATTTACGCAATTTGAGTTGATTGTATGTATTTAGTTTCTTGTTGTTTTTTTCTGCCTTGTTTTTTTTTTTATTATTTTTTAAATCAACAATACAAATGATAAGTTAATTAAACAATGATATGAACAGTCAAGAAAATAATGGAGAAACTTTAAGGCATATTTAGGGTAGGGTCTGGTTTCAAAGACATTGTGTTAAGATTCAGTATTTTTTTTTTTTTTGGATATCCCATAATTTTTATTACTCAATTATGTTCTTTGTAGGGTTCTATAAGTCGATTGTTCGACAATCGATTTAACTAAAAAGTTGAAAGTTCGAAAAGTCGACTTTTCATAAATTACCAAAAGTCGAAAGTTCGAAAAGTCGACTTTTTAAAAATCGAAAAAAAGTCGAAAGTTCGAAAAGTCGACTTTTTGTTTCAACTATAGAACCCTAGTTCTTTGAAATATATTCCATTCCCTTACAAATCTGTTGAAACTGACTTCATGGTATAATTTTGCAATTGATATGCGCTATGTATCTTATTGGATTGTAATCCCTAGGTGTGTTTTGGACAAAGCTTCGAATTAATTCAATTTGAGCATAATTCACTAAAATCTTAATTTGGAATTTAAAAAGTAAGAGAGATATATTCGGCTGAGCCGAATCTTATATACCCTTCACCAAACTATACTTCAAAATAAAAATTTTAAATATTTTTAGGCAAACAAAATTAATTTTTTTTCCAGTTGTTTTTTTTTTTAATTTTTTGAAAAAAATTTTTTTTTCGATTTTTTTTTTTTAATTTTTTTTAAATTTAAAAAACTTTTTTTTTAAATTTAATTTTTTTTTTTTTTTTAATATTTAGCCAAAAAAACTATTGGTGAAAAAAAATTCGGGTTCAAAATTTTTTCCCGATTTTGACCCATTGTAGGTCCAACTTACTATGGTCTTATATACGTCGTTACAAAGGTCTTTGAAATATCTATCATTAGATATCCATATTGTCTATATTAATGACTTAGTAATCCAGATATAGGTCAAAAATCGAGGTTGTCCTGGTTTTTTCCTTATATCTCAGCCATTTGTGGACCGATTTTGCTGATTTTAAATAGCAAACTTCTCGAAAGCATGTCTGACAGAATTATTCAAGATTTGGATCCCGAAGATATCTGGGGTCTTCAGAAAATTGATTTCAACAGACAGACGGACAGACAGACAGACAGACAGACGGACATGGCTAAATCGACTCCGCTATCTATAAGGATCCAGAATATATATACTTTATAGGGTCGGAAAATTATATTGTAGAAATTACAAACGGAATGTCAAGTTTGTAATTTCTATACCCTTCACCTTCTCACGAAGGTGAAGGGTATAAAAATGTCAGACATTAACACCATAAATCTATTCCCAACATTCATTCAAAGGCTTTTAATTAAATTGAATTCATTCATTGTTGAATTAATTCATTACAAAATTCATTCAACCTTTGAGTGACTAATTTTTTTGTTAAATCAAATCTAATACAAATTGAATTCAAATATTTTTTTCCTCATTCAGTTTTGTTTGTATTTAGCTTTTAATCATTTACAAAGTGAATTGAAAAAATAGACTTCAGCGTTTTTACAATAGATTTGAATTGAAGAAAAATGAATTTGAATTACATTTGAATGAATCAATAAGGAATTAATTCTAATAAGAATGAATTCAATGCATTTGAATTACAATGGAATTAAGCCTATGAATTAATTCATAATGAATTCATTAAAGGAATGGTTAGGAGTTAAAATTTAATTTGATTTCGAAAATGGAATTCAGAATTCTGTCGAGCCTTTGGTTTTGGATCATTGTCGTGCTGGAATCTATAAACTAGGAACATATTGTCCTCATCGTTTGGATATATAAAATGGATCTGTATTTGATAACAGTCATATTATTTTTTATGATATGAATTGCTCTAAAAAACATAAAATTACCTTCGTTAAACTTGACTGAGTTGTTTGTATATTTAGTCGATTAACTGTTAATCGGTTAACCGATTAATTTTGGTCGGTTAACTGTTCGAATAATTTAAAATTGCCGATTTTCAAATAACAAATAAACCGATTAATTTGTTTCGATTAACCGAAATTTCTTTTTTTATTGTACTTAATATATAAAAATATAGTTTTAAACACACAAATTTTATTTCTTAACTCATGAACATTTCCTTCTAGCAATAGTTTTTTGAAGTATACCTCAAAAACTGAAACTAAGGCATTTGGAAATGACATTTCTAGAATGTTCCATGATGAACTTTGCCCTAATGAGTAGAAGGAAGACATGATAATAGACGAAACTGAAGACATTACAGAAACGAGTCGTTTATCAGAACTTAATGAAACTATTAAAAGTATTTAAAATCTAAAAAAATGCCAAAAAGACTCCAATGGTATAATGGGGGGTTTTATATGCTTGAAAAAACCTGAACATAAAACTAAGAAGTTGTGTAGTCTTTCTCATGCGTTACTTTCGATATCTCCAACATCTACAATCAGTCAGAGAGTTTTTTCCAAGTCAAGTTCTATTAAAACTGAAGAAAAATCGTTTAAAAGGAAATCTTTTAAATTATATTCTTTTCTTAAAAGTTTATTTCAGAATATCTCACTAAAATCTTAAAAAAAAACTCACATGTGTATATAAAAAAGATTTCAAATACCATACTTTTTCCTATTATTTTTTTTTGTTGAAATGCTTAAAGAAGTACAAAATAGAAATTATTCGGTTAATCGAATAATTTAAAATTAACCGATTAAATCTAAACCCCGATTAATTATTTGCTCGATTAACCGATTAAACCAGAATCCCGATTAATTGAATACCCTAATATTTAGTATTTTTCCCTTGTGCAGTTTTACAAATGTACACTCATTATTGCTTCTTAAATTGTATTGGGATTCTTCCGAAAAGAGAATAGTATTCCATTTATGCCACGACCAGTTTAAATATTCTTTAGCGAATTGTATATAATCAGTAAGGCTTTTTTAGACATAAGAGTTTTTTTCCGGAGTAATACTTAGTAATCAAGGTCAGCCTCATTAGCCTTGCGGCTAAAAGTCAATACAGTATACTCGCGATAATATGAACACCCTAAAATATGAACACTTTTTTTTACTTCCATTGGATTTAGAGTAGCCAAATATGAACTTAGTGCAAAAGCTTAAAAATAGAAACTTATTTTTTTTTACGTATTTTATCTATCTACACAGAGTTGAAATCTAAATCAACAGGGTAGTGGCTAAACTCTAATTCAAAAGCATAATAATTTGGGGATTTCCCTAGCTGTAGATGGGAATTGGATGCCTTTCACAAATATGAACAATTTTGCAAAAGTGAATTCGCCTGATTTTAATTGGATCATATTATCGCGAGTGCACTGTAACAGAGAGTAAATTTTGTAAATTTCTTAAACTCTGTTGTCTTGGAGTAGAAAAGGGTTCCTCCCAAATGTTGAGTTTTTACAGTAACTGTTTCACCAAATTTTTTATAAGTTTTAAAACTGCTGATTTTTCAATTGAATATTTATCACCTCAATTGAATGTTTTTGCTTCAATCCAGCATGAAACTTGTTTATTACATAAACAAATGATCGAAATAAAATAAATATTGAAATAACGTAAAACATGATGATTTTTACTTCGTTTTCTTGCATATACTTTTTGTTTTAACCATCTTTCTTGCAGAACTTTCAAAAAAGAAGTATAACCACATTCAATATATGTATTTAAAAACAAAAAAAAAAAAAAAATCATCGAAGCATTTTGCTTGTTTAGTCAATCGGGGCACCCTTGTTAAACTAAAAACTCTTACATTTGCTATATTTTAATAGGAATCCTAGTAAATTTGAATTTATCTTGGAAATATACATTTGCATTTGGTAAAATATCATGTTTTTGAAAACTGTTTCCATTGTACTGTCACGCACAGTCTTTTTTAAGGTTATTTGTTTAGTAGGGTATTCAATTAATCGGGTTTCTGGTTTAATCGGTTAATCGAACAAATAATTAATCGGTTAATAATCGGTTAATTTTAAATTATTCGATTAACCGAATAATAATTGTGTGTACTTATTTAAGCATTTTATTAATAAAAAGGACAAAAACATTAAAAATAAACAAAACATATTAATTCGTCAAAAAAATAAATAATAGCAAAAGAAATATGGTATTTGAGATCCTTCTTATAAACACATGAGAGTTTTTTTAGTAAAGATGAAAGTTGGAAATAGAAATAGATCTTCGGTGGACATCTTTTCAGCACACAAAATTTTATCATAAATATAAACCTTGATCCACTTGATCTCCACCAAAATTTGTTTGATTATGTCAAATATATATATATGATTGACCTTAAACACTCAAGCTTTTATTAATATTTCATTTGATAGCTTAATGCCATTTTAACTAATTATGATAAGGTTTGCTTTATTTTTACTCATATAACTAAGTAACTAATTTGAGTTTTTTTGAAACTTGACGTCATAATTTATGTATTTAGATAAAAATGGTATTAAATTTATTTTTGTTTATTTGGAATCACATGCCATTTAATAAAAACTCATGTACGAGTATTAAATCCATTTAATTATAGATATTAAATATTTATTTTTATTATATAAACATTTATGATAAAGTACTAACTAACTAAAAGTTAGATAAAAAAGATTAATTGCCGGGCAAATGAAATTAGTAAACAATTTTAGAATTTTCATAGAATATTACTAGCAAAGTTTCTTATATCATCAAATAAAAATTTATTTTAAAAATTCAAAATTTGATAACTCATTTAACCTCCATTAACAAGAAGTCTGGTTATGTGTTAACTGTCGTTTGAAATTATTTTTGTATGAAAAATTTCATCAGCGGACTTCATGTTAATGCAGATAAGAGTACATATTAGGGTACCTAATTTCCAGGGAAACATTTTAAATATTTGTAAAATTCAATAAAATTTAATTGAGAGATTTTAAAAGTCCTAGCAACATAAATCTGAATATATATAAATAAATTTAAACCAATATTATTGTCAATATTTTCTCTAACTATGAATTTTCTTAAAAGTTTTAATAATAAGCATCTATAGCTCTTTCCTAACTGCCTTTTTTTTATTAAATAAAGGTATCATAAAGGAAACAAAAAAAAAAAAAAAAAAAAATAGTTTTCTAATTTGTATCTTATCTCAAAGGTTTAACTTAATAACTTATCTTTTTCAAATTAAAAAAAAAATAAAGAGTGAGATCGAAAAATTCTTAACTTTTCCATGCTCTGTTTTTAGCCTCTAAATTTTTAGCAGCGTTGCTGTCAGGAACTTTTTGAGCCTTGTATGTTTTTAAACCTGCATTAGCTTTAACTTTTCGTACCAAATAGTCCGAGTACTGAGCTAACCGGGATGCTTTCCTACCGGATGTGTTGGGAGCTCTTTTGAAAATGCTTTCTATTTTTTGGCTTAATAAACATCATGTGAACCATTCCTTCTACCTGAACCAGGTTTTCTATCAACGGACAAATTCTCCCGCTACTGTTTAATAACATTGGACACAGTTTGACGGCAGACTTTTGAATGCTTTGTAGGACCAAGTTGGGTTTTGTTGAAAATATTTAATAATTTTAGTACGCACTTTTTTCTCGTAACTCATTTTAATCAGATTAACAACAAATGAATATAATTGACATTAAACATAATAACTGACATGTTTTACAAAGGTAACTTGATCAAAAAAAAAAAAAAAAATCAAATAATACTTGGGTTAAAAGTTTTAATGAAAAACGTGTGTTAAGAATTTTACGATCTCATTATAGTTAAAAAGTTATGAATCAAAATGTAGAATAAAGATACGAAAAGTTTTTCAAACCTGGAATAAATGGGCTGAAAAATAATAGTATGTCTGCTACACTCAGCAATTTTACTTGAAGCAAGTTTCTTCATAACTCTTTTAAAGTTGCCCGTTTTTTTTACGCACAGCAAGTCTGTGTTCAATTTTGTATGTCAAAACCTAATAGAAGCCATAGTGAGAATGAAATAACAAAAGAGAGTTGAAGTAACTTGCCGGTACAAGCAAGTATTTAGCCCTGTTCTTTCCTCTCTCTCCTATAAACTCAGACTTGAGGCAAGAAAAATGGCTGTGTGTGTATGTATCTTCAAAACTACTGGTTTAATTAAAATGCAGTGTATGCAAAGATTATATAGGATGATCGTAAGGGATACTTACGAGTGTGGGTCGATAAGTCAGTTGACTCCTGTCAAAATTTAGGCAAGCTGCATCATGTAGTTTGTGTTTGACAGCCATTGATAGCAGACTACCTCGTGACTTGAGGAGAAAGTGGAAAAAAGTGGATTCCGTCTGCTCATAAAACATTAGTTTTTGCGGAAAAAAACATCATTCAAATAAAGACTAAGCTTGATAAAGACTATGGGAACTCTGCACTGGTAAAAATGTGGTTTACTGAATTTCGTTGTGGCCACACAAGCACGGAAGATGCCGAACGTTCTAGACGCCCAGTTGAGGTCTCTACCAGAGATGTACATGAGTTGATTCGGTTTTTTCTATATGAATGAAATCACTGCATTTATTGTGTTTTCAATCATCAACATGTGTTAATTATATTGCTTGCAGTGCTGGCGGTCTCACAATTGATTGCCATTTTCTCAATCATTTTTTAAATGCCATTAGCAATAACAACTCAAAAATGATTACTGTGTTTTGATTTGTATGCAAAGTATTCAAATGATTCACAAAAGCTCGATGATAAGTTGAATGCATAGTACAAAATCAGTGTATTAATTTGTTTTAGGTAACTTTTCGAGCGTGGTTCAAGAACTAAATTTCGTCTTATTTTGATACAATAGACTCCGAAATATTAAAAAATATTGAAAATTGTGTTTTCCGTATTGTAAAAAATAGAAATATGCTAGAAAAATCCTTCTAAATACAGTCTTACATTAATTCAAACATACTCATATAGGAAAGTGTATATTAACGTAAAAAGCTATTATTATATTCATAACACTCATATTGATTCGCTGCTTTTGTGAATGGTAAGCGTTTTCAGAATATGCAAGCAATTACATGCATTTTGTAACAAAACACTTGCTGTTGTGAATCATGCAATGACAGTTTTCGTTTACTTTATGTATAGTATTCAGTATTCATTTTTGCAAAATAAAAAATATGTCATTTGAATGTTATTCATCTCTGGTCTATACACACGAAACAATCGAAAAAATCACCATTGGAGATTGAAAGAGAGATTGTGAAAGCCATAGCTATCTCACATGGCTCAGTGGTTTAAGTTTTGAATGACTACTTGGGTATGAAAAAGCTTTCTACACATGTGCATTTTCCCTGGAATAAATACATGAATTAGGTTACGAAATGCTCCTTCTTCCGCCCTATTCTCCGGATTTAGTATCGAGTGACTATTTCTTGTTTTCAAACCTGAAGAAATGTCTCGGCGGAAAGAGATTTGACTTCAACTATGAAATCATCTCTCAATTTTTTGGAAGGGATAAGAAAAGTTGGAAAAATGTTGGAAAATAAAATAATAATTTTTTTTCTAAAAGCCTGTGTTTCATTCAAAAAGGCACAGACTTTTTGTCCCACCCTCGTTTAAGTGCCGTCAGATAGGATAGGGTTAGGAACTTAAAATTTTAATTTGTATTAGGTCGACCTACTAGAAATGTTATTATTGTTCAAGTTTAAGCAAATATTTTTTCTGTTTTTGTCAAAAAGAGGTAATTAGAGCTTACTAAAACTTTCTATGAACATAAATAACAGTTTAAACTTACTTTATCTTTAAGTTCTTAATTTAATACCAAAAATTAAACATAGATTTTCGGAATCGGTAAAGGCTTTTATATACGGCAATACGTAGTATTAATATTTGTCAAAAACTTATATATCATAATACAATTTCATAGTCTAAACCATAGAGAAATATACATAGAGCGGAAACTCTTCTGTCAAAGAGCTAACTCAGTTGTCCAAAACCTAAGTGGTGAGAATGTTTTAGTAAATAAAACTATGTGAAAACAAAAACAACACTCGTATGTGTAATTATTTTGAGTAAAATTTTAGTTTGAGTTTTTTCCTAGTTTCCGCTCTTGTTGTTTCTCTATGGTCTAAACCATGATACAATAATTGTAGAAGGTAGAATCACTAGGGAGAGTTTTCAATATTTTACCCCTATAATGTCAAACTTTGATTTTGATTTTTTTCATAATTTTTCATATTTTCTTTTGTTTGAAGTTACAAGAATTGTATAATTGAAAATTTACTTTCTAATGAATGTACCTTATATTGTTGTGTCATGGTCTAAACAAAATTCTATTCGATTTACAAATAATACAAATGATTTTTTTGATTTACCGTCGGTATTTATAAATTTGTTAAAACAGTTCAAAAAGTTTTTATTTCCATATGTGTTGCGTATGTATTTATAAATACAAATAAGACAAACAATTAACGTGAAGAAAATATAAAAAATAAATAAAATTTGCAGAATAACATCAACAATCAATACAAAAATACTGCCGTGTAAACATGAAATGTATTTTTAAAAATTATTTCTTGACAAACTGGATGATTTCAATAATATTTTGAGTTTGAAAAGTATTACTTAATACTCAGTATTGCCGTCTATAAAAACCTTAATCGGCATCGGTATCAAGAAAGAAATATTTATCGGTATACAATCTTGTACTCGACTGAAATATTTTGCTTGTGTACAGGGTTTTCCAACAAGAGGTGTTATTTTGGTATTCAAAGAAAAATGTAATTTTTTTATATAAATGATCGGATGTTTATTTCATAATAAAGAGAAAGGTATGCCGTTATTAATGAAAAACAACATCAGCCAAATGGCCACCACGACCAGGCTTACAGGACCATATCCTTTTCATGAAATTTTCCATAACCAAATTGCAAAGTGGGTATGCCCTATGGCTACAGCAGCAATATTCTCAGTTGTTGTTAAGCGACGTGCACGGATTTTTTTCTTCACATCAGTAACTTGTCCCAACAGCTCGAATTTTTCCACCAATTTCTGTATTGTGGTCCGTCAAGGTGCTTCACGCCGACCTAAAATGCTTTAGTTTTGCGAACTGAGACTGCAAGATTTTCACCATTTTTGTAGTGAATTTTAATAATTTCAATGCGTTGTTGAAGCGTGTATCGTTCCATTTTTAGTAATGGCGTAGTTTCTACTTGTCAAATGTCAAAGAATAAAAGCTTCAAAAGTGACAGCTACCGAAATACCGGGTGATTCAAAATAACACTTCTTGTTGGAGAACCCTTTAGTAGGCTAATCTGGCGGCGAAAACTAAGCGCCTATTAGTACGTAGTATGAAATCAATTTGACTCTGATTGTTCTTTTGCTTTATTAGTTTAGTTTTTGTATACATATATTTACGGTATGTACGGTATGTCACGTACACTATAAAATTTTATTTATTATAAAATCATCCAAAAGTTGCTTTTATTTAAATATGACGGATTGTAAAGGAAAAGTATTTGGTTTAGTGTAATTAAAAGAAAACCTCCCGAGGTTTGCATATTTTTAAATGTACCTCTAAATCACTTCCGTTTATGTCACTCGCGGTACCCATATTTCGTTCGATATTTTGGACAACAATAGTGTTAAGAATTTGCAATAGCGATTTGAATTTAACAGTCTGTAACGACTGCTTGCAGCATTCATCATGTTTATGAACACGTCCATCAGTAGCATGCGGTTATTAGCACTGTTTGTAAGTATGGCAACACTAAATGTTTAAGCTTCTAACATTAACATCGAAGGCTCTAGAATTCGAATGTACTAGTTTGTCCGTTAAGATCATTGTAGAAGATTAACGAAAGATGGCGTGTGTATAAATAGTGGCAGAGGTTGAAGTCGTGAGTGAGTTGATCATAGGCGTTGTTAGAGTTAACATCAACTGCCTTGTACATTTAAGTTTGTACATTATAAAGTGTGTGTGCATTTCTGCGAATTGATAAACGTGTATAAAAACACTGAGTGACTATTTGAACTGTTTTTGTACATTTTAAATAAATAAAGAGTTGTTACAATAAAGAGTTGTTACAATTTTAAACTACTAAACTGCTTTTATTTGCAATTTTTGCAAATCTATTACACTCTATAGACGTACAAATGTCACGTACGATGACATGATACTGTCCATATGGTTATAATCAAATCATTCGATTGGCAACAAATCACAACGAATCTGTTTTACCCCCTTTAATTTCTAACCTATTTAACTTACATTGTTATTCCCTCAATTTTATGACAAATAATTACTAAACTAATGTTTAATAAAAACGTTAATTATTCTTTGATTTAATTTCAGTGGAAAAATAAATAAACTCATAAACAGACTGTTAAACATTAAAATGGACAAATAATGTTTGTTGTTATTTTGGGAAAAATTTTGTTTTAATATTTAACAAAAAATAATAAAAAAAAATCAAAGAAAGGTCGGTCATAAACACCCTGCTCTAATGAAAATCAAACTAAAATTCACGGCAATTTGTTGTGTATATTTGAATGCTAGACTGACAGACAGACAGCCCAAATACAGACATACAAATTTAGAAAAAAAAAAAAATACATTTAAATCACAAAAATAATCATAAAAACATAAAGAATTTGTTTTTGTCTGTTGTTGTTTTTGGTTTTTTTTTTTTTTTATTATTTTGGCTAAAACGTACGGTCGAATGGCCAAGAAATATTATAAAAAAAAAACAAGTTGAAAGACACAGAATAGCAGATGAGGAATATAATGTGCTACTACAACATTGATGGCCAGAATTTTAGTTCGAATTGTAATTGAAACATTTTTTGAAACAATATTTCACTTTATTATAATTGCCCGAAATTATTATTTAAACAATTGAAATTTGTTTAAGAAACAAGCAAATAAATTATATCGATTAATTAATGCCTTCTCTATTAGTGTTTAATCGATTGAATCAAGGCGAATTTATAGAAGGTGACGATAGAACTACAACATGTACAAAAATAACAGGTACTTTATTTTTGTTAAAAGAGAATTGAACTGTCAAAGTTGCCAGTTGTTGTTTTTTGCTTTTGGGTTTGTTGTATTTTTCACCACAACAAACACAAGTAAATTGACAATTCAATTGTCTAAACAACTGAATAAAAAAATAATCAGCTATTCTTTTGAGGTCACCAAGGCGAAAATATATACCAGGTGGTATCGATAGCACAGCTGATTAATGTTTACTTTAGTTGTTTAGATGTTTAAACTGTCAAATTCACTAGTGTTTGTTGCGGCGAAAACTACTAAAAACGAAAAAGAAACAAAAGAAACAAAAGCAACGGGCAGACTTTGACAGCCCAAACAACATAAACAAATACAAATTGCAAGTGCTTGTTGTAGAATCTACATCACCTGCTATATAAATTCGCCTTGTGAGGTTACCTTCTATAAATTCGCCTTGACATACCTGTTACATCAATTCGCCTTGGATTGATTATTAAAAACCAAGGCGAATTTATATATAAGGTGGTGTCGGTGAAACAAAGTTGTTTCGAATGTCAAACTTCATATATAAAAAATTAATGAATTCGCCACCGACACCACCTTGTATATAAATTCGCCTTGTTAAAAACTCTCTCTCTTTACTATTTTCACTATTATCTGCTCTACTTTTTGTTTACATTTTTATCAGTAATGCCAACTATTCGAAACTCAATTATGTACAAAAATTATTTAAAAATGAGTTTATCTAATTTCTTAAATTTTATTTTTGCAGGGTTTTTGTTTAACAAGTCTTCATCATGGGGGACATGTTCCGGAGTGAGGAAATGGCTTTATGCCAAATGTTTATACAACCTGAAGCCGCCTACACATCGGTTTCCGAATTGGGTGAAACTGGTTGTGTACAATTTCGTGATGTAAATTAAAAGATTGTTAATTTTGATCATTTGAATTTAAGAAAAATTTTCTGAGTTTAAAGTTGAAAAGATACTTTAAATACTTTTATATTTTTCATGTCAATTCTATTTACTAGCCTTAACCATAGAGAAATATATATAGAGAGGAAACTATCCTGTCAAAGACCTAACTCAGTTGTCAAAAACCTAAGTGGTGAGAATGTATTAGTAAAAAAAACTATGTAAAAACAATAACAACACTCGTATGTGTAACTTTTTTGAGTACTTTTTTTGTTTGAGTTTTTTTATAGTTTCCGCTCTATGTATATTGTCTCTATGGCCTTAACTTTCTAAACCCAGAAAACTTTTCTCATTTATTTACACCTACATATCTATTTCATAGTACACATACTAACAATGTATTTTCTTTTCTATCCTTTCCATGTCCAGTTAAACAGCGGTGTTAATGCATTCCAACGTAAATTCGTCACCGAGGTACGTCGTTGCGATGAATTGGAACGTAAAATACGTTACATTGAGGCCGAAATCAAAAAGGACGGCATCACATTGCCCGATATTTTGGACGACATCCCCAAGGCACCCAATCCAAGAGAAATCATTGACTTGGAAGCCCATTTGGAGAAGACCGAAAACGAGATTTTGGAATTGGCTCAAAACGAAGTCAATTTGAAATCGAACTATTTGGAATTGACCGAATTGCGCAAGGTATTGGAGAATACCCAGGGTTTCTTTTCCGACCAGGAAGTGCTTAATTTGGATTCTAGCAATCGTGGAGTTGGTGGTGTGGTCGTCGACGATGCTGCTGCTGCTCAAAATCGCGGACGTTTGGGTTTCGTTGCCGGTGTTATTAATCGCGAGCGTGTCTTTGCCTTTGAACGCATGTTGTGGCGTATTTCCCGTGGTAATGTTTTCCTTAAACGTTCCGATTTGGAGGAGCCCTTGAATGATCCCAGCACTGGTTATCCCATCTACAAGACCGTGTTTGTTGCCTTCTTCCAGGGTGAACAATTGAAGAATCGCATCAAGAAAGTTTGCACCGGTTTCCATGCCTCTATGTATCCTTGCCCCAGCTCTCACACCGAGCGTGACGAAATGGTCAAGGGAGTACGCACTCGTTTGGAAGATTTGAAATTGGTTTTAAGCCAAACTGAGGATCATCGTAGCCGCGTATTGGCCACCGTCTCCAAGAATTTACCATCGTGGTCCATCATGGTCAAGAAAATGAAGGCCATCTATCACAGCTTGAACTTGTTCAACATGGACGTCACCAAGAAATGCCTAATTGGTGAGTGCTGGGTTCCCACCAAGGATTTGCCAGTTGTACAGAAGGCCTTGTCCGATGGTTCGGCTGCTGTGGGCAGTACCATACCATCATTCTTGAATGTAATTGACACCAATGAACAGCCACCTACATTCAATCGCACCAACAAATTCACTCGTGGTTTCCAAAACTTAATCGATGCCTACGGTATTGCCTCGTACCGTGAGTGTAATCCTGCCTTGTACACTTGCATTACATTCCCCTTCTTGTTCGCTGTCATGTTTGGCGATTTGGGTCACGGTTTCATTCTGACCCTTTTCGGTGGCTGGATGTGCATGTTTGAGAAATCTTTGTGCCGCACCAAGGGCGGTGAAATCTGGAACATTTTCTTCGGCGGTCGCTACATCATCTTGCTTATGGGTATTTTCTCCTGCTACACTGGTTTCATTTACAATGACGTCTTCTCCAAATCTATGAATATCTTTGGTTCAACATGGACAATACGTTATAATACCTCAACGGTCTTGACAAATCCATCGCTACAATTGAATCCAGAGTATCATGTCGAAGGCGTCTATCCCATAGGTTTGGATCCCATTTGGCAAATGGCTGACAATAAGATTATTTTCTTAAACACATACAAAATGAAATTGTCCATTATTACCGGTGTCATTCACATGATCTTTGGTGTCTGCATGTCGGTCGTCAACTTTGTTCACTTCAAACGTGTGTCCAGCATCTTCTTGGAATTTTTGCCCCAAATTCTTTTCTTGGTTTTGCTGTTCGGTTACATGGTCTTCATGATGTTCTTCAAGTGGATCCAATACAATGCCAAGACCGACTTCCAGCCCAATACACCCGGTTGCGCACCCTCCGTCTTGATTATGTTCATCAACATGATGTTGTTCAAGAACACACCACCTCCAGCGGGCTGCAACGAGTACATGTTCGAGAGCCAATCCAGCATTGAGAGAGTATTTGTGTTCATTGCCTTGATTTGCATTCCCTGGATGTTGTTGGGCAAACCATTGTACATTAAATTCACCCGTAAAAATAAGGACCATGTAAGTTGTGTTGTGTTGCTTTTTGATTTTGGACACTTTTGATTTGCAAATGTATTCTTCACTTCTTGCAGGCAAAACATAACGGCGAATTGACTGGCAATATGGAATTAAACGAAGGTGAAACTCAATTGCCAACTGCCGCGGAAAGTCATGAAGGTGGTGCCCATGGTCATGACGACGAGCCAATGAGTGAAATTTACATTCACCAAGCCATTCACACCATTGAATATGTGCTCAGTACTATTTCTCACACCGCTTCATATTTGCGTTTGTGGGCCTTGTCTTTGGCTCATGCTCGTAAGTCTTTTGATTGCATTCAATTTGGTAAAGAATTTTATTAAAATGTATGTATGTATATTTGTTTTTTCAGAATTATCTGAAGTATTGTGGAACATGGTGTTGTCTTTGGGTCTTAAACAAAAGGGCTATGGCGGCGTTATTTTCGTATTCTTAATCTTCGGCGCCTGGTGTCTATTCACTTTGGCCATCTTGGTAATGATGGAAGGTCTATCTGCCTTCTTGCACACCTTACGTTTGCACTGGTAATTATTGAATAGTTTATTATAAATGTTTTAGCAAATCATTTATGCATTTTTTACCTTCCTTTCCTTGACAGGGTTGAATTCATGAGCAAATTCTACGAGGGTTTGGGCTATGCCTTCCAACCCTTCAGCTTCAAAGCCATTTTGGATGGCGAAGAAGAGGAATAAGTTCAAGTTGTCTCACAATTGTACTTTTAACTTATTCTCCCTATTCCAGTATTGGTGGTACTCTTCCCACTATATAATTTATAGTCTTTTGTTTGTTATTTAAAAACTTATTACATTTTTTTTGTTTGTTTAACTTTTTCTGTCCACTTTGTTTGTTAAATAATTGTTAATGTTTATTGATATTAATAATCGTTATATTTGAAAAAAAGCAATATACATTTATATACTTAATTGAAAGATTTTGTTTCAATAAAATCATTTTAAGAAGAGAAAGCAACAAGAAATTTAAGGATTGTTTTAATTTATGATTTATTTTTATAAGTTCTTAGGGAAATATTCTTACGAAACTATATAGCTTGATATTAGAAAATTAATGATATGTGGGGGGGGTGGGGGTTAATAAGTCCGCGACATTTTTAATTTCCCGGCTCTTAACTGAAAGGCCAACACTGCTCCTGTCAACAGGCATCTGTCAGTTGACTTCTGTCAAAATCTGAGCTGCGTCATTTAGTTTGTGTTTGACAGGCATTGATAGCAAACTACCTCGTGACTTGAGGAGATATTGCAAAAAAATTAATTTCTTGTGCTCATTAAGCATTATATATTATAAATACTATGGGAAATCTGCACCATCAATTTACTGAATTTCTTTGTGGCCGTATAAGCATGTGATTGTTTCTATTTCTTGTTTCCAAACCTGAATGGCTCGGCGGAAAGAGATTTGACTCCAACGATGAAATCATTTCACAAAATATACCTATTTTTTGGATGTCATGTAAATATTGGAGAAACATTGGACAAAGTGCAAAGAGGTCAAAGGAGACTATGTTGAAAAATAAAATAATACTTAGACAAAAATTGTGAAATCGGTGAACACATAAATATTGAGCCATAACCGCCAAAAAGGCGTAAGTGCCATGATTATCGATTTTAATTTTTTTTATAAAAATCTATAGTTCTCTATCATTCACATCATCTCACAAAATACCATATCTGTATAATGTACCGTTATGATTTTACAGCAAAAACAATTTAGACGTAAGTACAGTTTATTGTTTGTTTGCCTATTTTGTGACAACGAAGTGGCGCTTACGTCTTTATTCGATTCAACAAATGAGTTAAAATTTTTATTTTCTCAGTGTTTGAGCAATATGGAGCTGTGACACTGGTATTTTATTTTAATATATACGGAGTCCACCTATTTAAGGACAAATATTATTATTTTTTTTATCGGCTGAATTTTAAGTGCGATAGTGCCAAAACAAAAGGAACTAGGGGTATGAAATTTAGTATTAATATTTAGAGTTGCTCAAAAATGTTTGGAAAAATCGGTACAACATATATTGATAATGATGCGAATATGCATGAATATTTGTTGAAATAATTGAAAAATTAATTGAGAATCACATGGAATTTAGCAAAAAATGTTGTGTCTAATATGCGGGCTTCCACTGTATATACATACATATGTCGATATATTATTATTATTTTTTGGTCTTTTAAAACTTTGCCTCTGTTTTCAACCAAAAATGATCTTGTTCCATATAGCGATACTGATTCTGAGCAAACAACTTTTTCACAAACATGTTTTGCTTCGGAATCTTTAGATTCAGTACATACAGAATCTCAGAATGACATTGAAGAAGAGACATGTCTGGGTAAAAGGGGTTACAAAAATAATGTTACCGAAGAGATTACAAAATACAACACAAAGTGATATTATAACGTTATAATGAATAATTTGGATTTCAAATAAAGGAAAACATTAGCTAAAGCAATGTTTCCCACTTCAATTACAATATATTTTCCAACAATACGTTCTGCTACTTTAGACAAAAATAATTCGAAATTAAAGAATATGATCTCAACTCATTGGCTTTAATAGCCAATGGACCTCTATGTTTATACGATAATTTAAAGTTAATTATTTTTAAAGGTTTAATTAGACGTGCCATAACCGTAATCATATAAAACAGCTGTTCAAACCAAGGTTATGGGCAACAATGTATTTGATTATTGGTGACATGCCATAACGCCATAACAGTAAAATGCTTGTGATATAGCAATGGTTACGCCTATGGCGATATGGTAAGTCACGACTAATTGAACCTTAAAACAATTGAATTACAGGTTAAACATTATTTATATTCACGTAATTTAGCATTGGAATTTTTGTACTCCAAAATAATATGAACAAATTAAAAAAAATAAAACATAAAGTTGTTTTTTAATAAAACCATAAGGGCGTAACCGCCTTCGATAACATATCGCAATGACAATTTTTACAACGATAGACCTTTTGGCACCAAATGTTAAGTTTGAAACAAATAAAAAATAAAACCACATTTTTGCAATTTCACTCATAACGTGCATTTTGGTCCGGAGCTGCTAAAAGAATAATATGAATGATTTGGAATACATCATAGTATCTAAAATTGTTGCCCATTTTGGAAACCCAGCTTTGTGATTTTAGAACACATAGCTCTTATTCAGAATTTCGTTAACAAATAGGTTAAATTCGGAAAAACCTATTATTAGTATTGTTTAGTTGAAAAAAGAAAGCTTTGATGGGAATCTGGATGGATTATTGTTAATTACTCTCAGAGCCAATGATAAACAAAATATTAATTTTATTTTGTTTATCTCAGGAACGAAACCCCAATTGACAATGCAATGAAAGATAAAATAAATAAAAAATGCAAAGAATTAGGAGGAATGTTGGATAATAGGAATTTATTGGATATAATTAGCAAATGTTACCTTAAGGTTTGGATGACGAAAAAACAAGAAGGAAAAATTCATAGCTTAGAACGGAAACTACATTTTAGACATCTTGGCCAGGGTGACAGATGGTTTTAGGCATTATAAGGGAAAGAGATAGCCTGATTTTTATAACTTTCAGCCTTTATATAGATTAAAGCAAAGGGGGAAAACTTTGCGCATCACTTATATTAAGGCCAAAAGAAAGAAGTAGGCTTTTGGCATTAACATTGCCGCCCGCCTTGCAGGATGTGCAAGAAAAAAAAGGAATGAGTCAGCCGGGCCGTGTCCAAGATGTTGCTTCTGCTCAGGAGTAGAAAAAAAAATGGATATGAGAATAGTTAATTCAATGGTAGGTAAATATATAATTCATGATTATGGTAATTGGATTAACAATATATAGAATAATTTAAAACTAAATGGAAAAATAAAACGTAAACATACTACATTGTAAATTCAATATAAATAATACAAAATTCATAGTTATTTAGTGATAGGGATGTATGTTTTATAATTTGCTTTATGTTCAGCCTAAAGTGCATTTCAAGATGTATTTATATAGAGCATGGACCGTAAATTGTCCATCCAAAAATTGTACTCTGAGCAGTTGGAAACCCTACTCTGGAAAAAACTCCCTGACACATAATCTTTGGATATATATCCACCCCAATGATGATGTCAATGGATGCAGATTCATAGAACTTCGAATCTGCCAGGAATAAATCTCGAAAGTTCTTTTTATAAGACTCGGGCAAGGATTGTGTCGGAGTATGCGTCGTTATACGGTTATCCACGC
This sequence comes from Calliphora vomitoria, assembly GCA_942486065.2. Lineage (NCBI taxonomy): Eukaryota > Metazoa > Arthropoda > Insecta > Diptera > Calliphoridae > Calliphora > Calliphora vomitoria. Next base: position 57,928,182 of record OW818029.2, on the reverse strand, counting down.
GGAAAGTGCCTTCAATTTTCGAATTGGAATCGTATCTCGATTTCAAAGTTATTGGACAAATAGTCTCACCTTGCAGAGAATAAGCTGTTAGCTCTAGTTTGTCGACCAACCTCTTGGAAACACGACTAATTGGCGACCCAGAATCTAATAGACAACGAGCATGTGATGTTGTGGATCCAATTTTTGCCAAAACCGTAGGGAGAAGGATCAAAGTGTTCTGGCGTATGATTGCCGTTAATGACGCTGACTTTGAAGTGGATGGTGCAGATGATCCGTTTGCGGAGTTAAGAGACAACGACTCTTTTCTCCCTGAAGAATTGGATGGCTGTGGGCTTGGTGACTTTGAACGAGAACGAGATCGGGAGGGCAACAGGTCTTTTACCAATCTAGGGTTCACGTGCAGAAGAGTATGATGAAATTTGCGGCAGTGTTTGCATCCATGTTTGGAGAAACATCTGCCTTGAGAATGGTCATGTGCCAAGCAATTAACGCAATACTTATTGACTCGGACTGCACGAAGACGATCGGCGATGGACATAGCAAGAAATTTCCTGCAATTTCGGAGTGGATGAGGACGTTTGCAAATGCGACATGGGTAGGCGTTATATCGTCTGAGGGATCCGGTGGATGAAGATTTGGAACTGTCTTTAGGCATGGTGAGCTGAAACAAAGATTACAAGTAAGTCAAAGTGAAAGCAGGTGAAGTCTATGCGGCTGGTAATAACACAAGTTTTACGATAGGCCTAGTTATTAATCCGCGCTGTGTTAAGACGTCGGCTACGCGAACGCGATTATCCGAACCTGAATATAACTTAACAATTCGACCGAGGCGCCACGAGTTCGGTGGGAGGTTTTCATCCTTAATAACTACCATAGAACCTTCCTGGATATCTACCTCAGGCCTTTGCCATTTAACGCGTTTGTTCATCTCTTTGAGATACTCGTTTTTCCACCGCAGGCAGAAGTTTTGGTGTATAAGCTTGAGTCTTTGCCACCGGTTTATTAAGGAAATGGAAGAATTTTCAACTTGCGGATCGATATGTGCTAGAATTGGCGTTCCAATTAGAAAGTGTCCCGGTGTCAGCGCGCATAGGTCGGTTGCATCCGTTGAAATTGGAGAAATTGGTCTGGAGTTAAGACACGACTCTATTTTGGACAATAAAGTTGTTAACTCCTCGAAGGTATATTTGTAGCAGCCTGCTATCTTGCGGAAATGGGTCTTGAAAGACTTGACTCCAGCCTCCCAAAGCCCTCCCATGTGCGGAGCCGCTGCGGGAATAAAATGCCAGGATATGTTTTGATGAGCATATTCAGCTACGATGCGTTGTTGGGATGTTTGGATAAACTCCCTTGCCAGAATCCTAGACGCACCTACGAATGTAGTACCGTTATCGGAATAAAGATTTAGCGGACATCCTCGACGAGAAACGAAACGACTAAAGGCCGCAAGAAACGCTTGTGTGGACAAATCGGAAGTGGCTTCTAGATGGATCGCCTTTGTGGAGAAACACACGAATACGCAGACGTATCCCTTGGAAATTCTGCATGCTCGGCCGGAATAACTTTTGACATCGAATGGTCCTGCGAAGTCTATGCCAGTATTAGCAAACGGACGGGTTATTTCGGATCTTTCCGGTGGCAAGGCTGCCATTATCTGCTTTTGGCACTTCTTTTTATAGATAACACAAATCTTGCACTTATTGACAGTAGTTTTAATGAGGTTTTTCGCCTTAGGTATCCAAAATTGTGTTCTCAGAAGACGCAAGACTAATTGGTTTCCGCCGTGAAGGCTTATGTCGTGGACAAATTTAACTAAAAGTCTTGAATAAGTGGAATTATAGGGAAGGATAATAGGATGTTTCTCGTCATAGGTAAGTCCTGGTGAAGATTCTAGTCGACCACAGGAACGGATTATTCCTTCTGCATCAAGAAACGGATTTAAGTTTAAGATCGTACTAGTTTTCGAAATAATTTTTCTACTGGAAAGGGCTTTGTACTCATTCGGATAGGACGCTTTTTGGCACACGGAAATAAGATAAGCTTTAACGGAGCTGATTTCGGATCTGGAGAGTAAAAGTGAAGTTTTATGGAAATTGTAACGATATCGACTATGAGTTCTAAAGAAAAAACGATAGACATATGCCATAACACGCATTGCCCTACTGAAAGAGGAAAATCGTTCAAGAATATCTTCGAAATGAGAAAAGTAGGAAAAATGCACTTTTATTACTTTGGCTTCTAAGTCTGTGTTGGGAATATTATGTGTACAGGGGTTTGGCCAATTTGCTTCTGTTTCCCTAAGCCAACGAGGCCCTAACCACCATAGCTCATTTCGGACTAAATCTTGTGGATACAAACCTCGACTAGCTAAGTCCGATGGATTCACTTCAGAGTTTACGTGTCTCCAATTTGAACACGAAACGACTTGAGTAATCTTCGTTACTCTGTTTGCGACAAACGTTTGCCAGCAACAAGACGGTTTTGCCAGCCAAGCCAGTACAATGGTGGAATCGGTCCAACAGAAAAGGGAATATTGATTGAGATCTAGCTGTGGAAGTAGATTATCTATCATCTCCGCTAAGAGAACTGCACCACAAAGTTCTAATCGCGGAATGGACAACGTTTTAATAGGGGCCACTTTAGTTTTGGAGGACATAAGATGAGTGGAAATGGAATTGGAATCTGCTATTCGAATATATAATGCCGCCGCGTATGCTTTTTCAGACGCATCGCAGAATCCATGGAATTGGATTTTGGCATTTGGATGATAATCAACCCATCGTGGAATACGAATGGTGTTGATGACGGAATAATTTGACAGAAATGATTTCCATAGAGAAAGAGCATCTGGAGAAAGATTTTCATCCCAACCGGTACCATCGATCCATATTTTTTGCATAAGGATTTTCGCCAGGATAATGCATGGCGCCAGCCAGCCAGCAGGATCAAATAACTTAGAAATGTTGGATAAAACTTGTCTTTTAGTATAATTTTCGGTTTCGGAAAACGGATTAGCAGCAAAATAAAAGCTATCTGAACACGCATTCCATCGAATGCCAAGCGTTTTCGCGGAACTATTGTCCTCTAACTTCAGGAATTCCTCATGGAGTAGATGGTCTGGTGGAAGATCTTCTAGGATTTTTTTGGAATTTGATGTCCACTTCCTCAATGAAAATCCAGCGGAATCTAAAGCTTTGATGAGTTCATTTCTTGCTTTAATGGATTCCTGTTGCGTATGAAATCCGGCTAAGACATCATCGACATACATGGAATTCCGAAGGATACTACTAGCAATAGGATAAATAGTTCGAACGTCATCAGCTAATTGTAATAATGTCCGAATAGCAAGATAAGGTGCGCAATTCACACCAAAGGTGACAGTTTTAAGTTCGTAATCACAAATTGGACTATTTGGATTACTTCGGAATAGTATTCGTTGATATGGAGTATGCTTTTCATCGACCAGAATCTGTCTATACATCTTCTGTATGTCAGCATTGAACACAAATCGATGAAATCGCCATTTTAGAATCAAAATAGTAAGGTCAGTTTGTAGAATTGGACCAACATGGAGTAAAGAATTCAAACTTTGCCCATTTGACGAAGGAGCAGAGGCGTTAAAAACAACACGAACCTTGGTAGAAACGCTATCGGGTTTTATAACAGCGTGATGTGGTAGATAATAGAACTTTGGACATTCGGGTAGGTCAGGAGAAGCGACTTTAAACATGTGATCTAGAGTTTCGTACTCCAGAACCACTTTATCATATTCAGTTTTGAAATCTGGTGTCCGAATCAATCTAGCTTCGTTTCGAAAGAATTGCGCCATAGCGCTAGACCTAGAGTTGCCTAAGGACAAGGTTTCAGGAAACTCTTCCTTGAAGGGAAGTGAAACTATATATCGTCCTTTGGAATCTCTTTTTGTTGTACGGGTATATAAATCTTCGCAAGCCTGATCGGATGGGGACATAATGTTCTTCCTCGGAAGATTCTCCACCTCCCAAAAACGTGAAATTTCTTTATCTAAAGAAATTTCACAGAAATTTGAAACTATTGTTCGACTTGGACTATTATATTTAGAAATTGGACCAGTAAGGATCCATCCGAAGATGGTTTCTTGCGCTAAGAGGGATTCGCAAACATTTTGCTTTATCCCTGAACGTACAACAGAGGGGAAAATATCAGCGCCAATAAGAACATCTATCCTTGAAGTGGCATAAAATTTAGGATCGGCCAGTGGAATATTAGGAAGATCTGATAATTTAGACCTTGGAACGGACTGAGAAGGTAGATTGTTAGAAAGTTGAGGGACTACAAGCGCCGTAACAGGAAGATAAACACTATCATCTAAGTTTGACCCCAGTACAAAGGAACACTGATGTTGAACAGTTGCTGTAACTGACTGATTTAATCCTGAAATTTGAGCTCTGGTAGATTGAGAGGGAAGCTTGAGAAGGTTGAATAAACGTTCTGAAATGAAGGTACCTTCAGACCCAGAATCTATCAATGCGCGTGCTTGGTATTTCGTACCAAGGTGACAAACGCTTACCCATGCTGTCCCTAACAAAACACCCGTTGAATGTGTAGCGAAACAAGATTGTACTCTACTAGAACTATCCGTGGACTGTATATTGGATGAAGTAGGACGAGAATAGGGCTGTGAATTAGGATTAAGATTCGACGCCATATTGGAGCTCTGAACTGTAGAAGACGGAATTTGATCTTCAACATCTTTGTGTAAAAGTGTATTGTGTTTCTTTTTGCACTTAAAACATGTGTGTTTGCTTGTACAATTTCTCACGCTATGGGTTTTTGAGAAACAGTTTATGCACAAACCTTCTTTCTTTATTTCCTCCAATCGTTGTTGTTGACCCATTTTCTGGAATTTGGGACATTTGCGAATCGCATGATTCTCTTTAGGACACATTTGACATTTGGGAATCGTAATTTTGACTTGGAAGGAGTGAACTCGTTTGTTAGAGTTTGAATTGGAGTACGATTTTGATTTCGTATCACTATTTTTGGAAGTACTTGAGCCTCGAGTTTCAGAGACTGACTCTAAGGTTCTATAGCGATTTGTAAGGAACTCATCTAATTCGGACCATTTTGGAATTGAAGTTTTGTCTTTTAACTCTTGTTCCCATAAAGTTAAAGTGTTCTCAGGAAGTTTACTAGTGCAAATGAAAACAAAGATCGGGTCCCAACTGCTAACATTAATTTCGTAAAGCGATAATATAGTTATACAAGAGTTTATTTCCCTTTGTAAGTTCTTTATGCCTTTACCAGATTCAGAATTTAGCGTTTGAAGGTTGAACAGGATCTTCAACTGACCATTGACCAGAACTCTTCGATTTTCGAAACGTGAACAAAGATTTCTCCAGGCAATGTCGAAACCCTGATGAGTAAGTGGACACTTTTGGACAATTTCTCGAGCTTCGCCTTTTGTTTTCTGTGTTAAGAAAAACAACTTTTCGACATTACTTGCTCGGGAATTGAAAACGACGGCAGAGAACATATCTCGAAAAGTAGGCCAGGAAGAATAGTCACCATTGAATGTCTCTATTTCAATAGGAGGTAAATGAAGACTGCGTGGCTCAGAGGGGATTGAGTTTTGGACCAAACCATGTGAAGAACAGGGAACAGCAGAAACATCGGGCTGTCGCTTTTCCCCTTCAGGAATGGGATTTGTACGGCATCGTATGGAATCGGAAAGTTCCGATAACTTAGTCAAACAATTGCAATACGTGGTGTAGGTGTTTTTGTATTTTGACTTAAAAGATTCTATGTCGATTGGCTCTTCACCTTCACCAGCCTCCTTTTCTGTTTGAGCTAAGAAATTGTCATAGGCGACCTTCATGCGACTCCAGTTGGACTTAAGTTCATATCGATGAACTTCTAGGGATGGAATCGAATCCACAGGATATTGGTTGGCGCTAAGGTCAGCCTCGAACTCTACTATTGCATCCGCTAATCTTATGAACTGGTCTAATGACATTTTGAGAATTTTTAGAGTAAACTATTTGAAAATTATTCGATAATGAAAGCAATAAAGCCTTTAAATAGAGATTGGAAATTTTTTATTATTTTTTATTTTTTTTTTTTTTTGGAAAAGAAAATAAAAAAATAAGTTTTGAAAGGTGGTAATAGACCGTATCGCATGTAAAATAGTGAGAAAATTTAATAATATGACCTAATTAGCTTGTATCACAAAGAAATGTTAAATGTATATCTTCATAAATATAAAGGAATGTGAAAAAGGAATTGAATTATTTAAATCTCTGGACTATAAATTGATTGCAGTCTATTAAAGATCTCAATTCTCAATCAGCTGTACAATGTAAACAAAAATAAGTAAGAGGTCATTCACCCTTTTACTTATGGGAAATTGTACTAAACTTCCACGAAACTTCCCAACAATCGGTCTGTTCGCGAATGGTTGTACCACACAAATAATGTTTGTACCCAATTGTGGGAAATGAAAGCAAATTTCCAAGAAACTTCCCAACAATCGGTCTGTTCGCAAATGTTTACAAAAAAAAAATGTATGTGTGTCGAATCGAAAATAATTTGATTACAATAAATATAGTGTGAATGAAAATTAAAAGGATTGAAGGAGAATGAAAGGAAAATAGGAGATCTGTCCAATAACTAAAACTTGTTTCTAACTAGTATAAATTTTCAAAAAAAAGATTTGAAAGATGTTCTTCAAAACCAAGAAAACGGAAGGAAATCAATTTGTAATATCGTTGTTTTCTTTTTTTTTTGTATTGAATATACCATATATTATGAATATAATGGAAGTAAATGGTATATCTGGTAAACAAAAATAGTAAAAAAAAGAAGTAAAATAAAGTTAGGAATAACGAAAGTAAATAAAAGAATATAAGAAATTAAGTATGTTGACAATTTTCTTTTTTAGCAAGTTTAGCTGCGAAACACCTATTGTAAATGTATTTTTTCAGGTTTCTATTTGTTACTTTCCAACATAAATGGAAATGAGAAACACAATACTATAAGTGTTGCCGAGGGACTAAGAAATAACATACAATCGTAAATATTATTTAGGTCGGAGTGATTTTCTGTTCTAAAAATTCATTGGTTAATAACAAATAATGGATTAATTCGCTATTAATCTATTAAAAGAATCAGTATATTAGAAAACTATTATTATAAATTAGTTATTGAACTGAAATTTTTATTAGATATTTCCCCAAGTAATGTGAAATTAGTCAATTTATGGCAAAAAATAATAATTATAAACGTATAAATTGCTTCAAACTAACAAAAAATATGTTTAAATCGATTAAATTTTATTGTTATACGGAATAGGAAATTAATGGTCAACAACAGAAAGTATTTAACACCCAAAATAAGCTCTGGAACTCATATGAAAGCAAACATAAATCGATAAAAAGGATTAAAGTGATCGTTTAAACAGAATTAGGTAATGTATCGATTAACTTCACTTTTGTAAATCAATGTTTTAATTTCAAGCCAAATATTTGTTTAAAATATGTATACCCGCTATGGCAACACTTGTATCAAATAAATGGAAAGTACAAGAGCATACACACGGTCAATCGTATATATGGCAAGAGTTGGTAAGAGAAGAAATAATTAAAAGCTTTGCTTTACAACTTCAAGAGTACTAGGACAAAGAGCTGATCACGCATCTGAGTGAAAGCGACCGGTAGTGATAGCAAGGTAGGGGTAGTATTAAAAGAGAATATGTTAATAAGAGTATGGTAATAAGAGTATGGTAATAATGTTGATGTAAATTGGTGGTAGGAAAAAATACTCAAGAGAAAGGAGCTAAGGGGAACGGATAGGGATCAAAAACAATATAACACGAGGGAAAAAAAGATAATTTACTCAAGAGTAATTAAAATGCTGAAAAAAGGGAATAATATTAACATACATACATTCATGTCATATTTCATTTAAGAGTTCCTGAAAATGCGAAAATCTTAAAGAAACGTATGAAAATAGGTAACAAAATGTGATACCCTACACCGGCAATTATCGGACACAATTGAACAATAAATTATATTTTTCACTTCTAGCTTAAGAAATTCTTTAAAATTCTTGTGCCAAACTCACTTTTTGCTGATGATGATGATGAAAACCTCCACTTCGAACAAAGGTATTATCCCTCACTTTTTAAATTTGCTCGGACCACTTCGTAGGAAATTTGTAGAGATGCGCTTCGCTCGGTTATTGTGATTTTTATTTATCACGCCTTTAACTTTATCACGACTTTAATTTAATTTTATATTTTTTCCAATTTGTATTGCAATATTTTTCTTTTACTACACGATGTAGCAAATGCCAATAAAAAACAACAAAAAAACTAAACGGTTTCTATGAACTTTATGAAATGCACTTTGATGACTAAATCTCTACCGAAAGCAAAACATAAAACATACCTTTTTAATATGTAGCAAATATTGGAAATATATGAGTGTAGATATTTGTCTTCTTATGCCAATCCAATGTAGAAATCTCTGAGAATGATTAATTTCCAATCCGGTTCGTACTGGACCAAATGTTTAGTTGAAAAAAGAAAGCTTTGATGGGAATCTGGATGGATTATTGTTAATTACTCTCAGAGCCAATGATAAACAAAATATTAATTTTATTTTGTTTATCTCAGGAACGAAACCCCAATTGACAATGCAATGAAAGATAAAATAAATAAAAAATGCAAAGAATTAGGAGGAATGTTGGATAATAGGAATTTATTGGATATAATTAGCAAATGTTACCTTAAGGTTTGGATGACGAAAAAACAAGAAGGAAAAATTCATAGCTTAGAACGGAAACTACATTTTAGACATCTTGGCCAGGGTGACAGATGGTTTTAGGCATTATAAGGGAAAGAGATAGCCTGATTTTTATAACTTTCAGCCTTTATATAGATTAAAGCAAAGGGGGAAAACTTTGCGCATCACTTATATTAAGGCCAAAAGAAAGAAGTAGGCTTTTGGCATTAACAAGTATTTTCTATTTTAAAAGTTATCCTTGATGAGTTACTTTTCAAAAAAATGGGATCTCAGGGATCTTAAATGAATTTTAAGATCCCTGATACAAAGAGTAGAGCAGTTTTTCCAAAAATTCAACATAATTTAGCTTTCAAGCTTTTTTCATATGATTTTCTTATTTATTGTTTAACTAACAGAAAAAATGTTGATGAAATAGGTCATAGATTGTGCCCGTTATTATAAAAAACTGTACCGGGGTGTGGTGAAATGTTGATATTTGAATTACCAAATTTGTATAACAAAATAACTATCTATATAAATATATAAATGTCTTTGTAAGTTTGTTTGTTTATTTGTTTGTTTGTTTGTTTGTTTGAGGATCACGCCAAAACGGCTTAACCGATTTTATTGAAATTTGGAACGTAGATAGATCCTTACTTGGAAGCGTCAATAGGCTATAAATTTTTTCAATACTTGGACCAGGAAGGGGTAAACCGGGGGAAAACCGGTAAAATTGGTAGTTCTTAAACAATAAATACTAAACGGCCGAAACGATTTTATTGAAATTTGCAACATAGACTGCGACAGGGGTAGCGAAGCTAGTAATAGATAAATAGCACTTGCCACTTTGTTTTTTATAGGCCCAATAAAGGGCTTTAAGATTATATTTTATTTTACACTAACCATAAAAAATTCCCAAGTGTTTAAAAACTTTTCATGTCTGGGATGTCCTACTTTGAGTATCCAAAGTGACGCTCCTAGGGTTTGTCTTCAAAAAATAAACTCGAATACTCCTCTGCTACGCCTTTGTGAAATTTTAAAAATATTTTGATTCTGTCTTACTGTGCACTGTGTTATTTTTGTTTGAATCAACAAATCTACTGTTTTTTTTTTACTGTGTTGTTTTGATGGTTAATTTTTTTTAGGCAGAGTATATGAAAACATCCTAAAAGTATGCTTTGTTTTGTTTATTCAGTGTTGTCCACTGAGTGCTTTTCAAAGGCCAATGCAAACAATTGGTAATTCAGTGTTGACTGCTGTTTCTTTTTATGTTTTGCAATATAATTTATTTAATACATTATTAAATTTAAAATAATTTATAATGTAAAATTTTATTAAGTTAATCTGCTTTAAAATAAAGTTATTATTCGAGGCAGATGAACACTTTTTGAAAAATTAGTATTTTATTAGGGTTACATTTGTATTTATGTATTATCCTGCCTGTTACAGAATTCCATTCCGATGGAAAGTGAAATGAACTCGAAAAAGTAAGTTTTCTAAGTAAAGCTACTCTGATTATTTTTTATATTTAAAATAAAATATTAATTTTATATTATCGTACATTGTGAAATTCTGTTCCTACGATTAAAAATATATATTTATGAAGTTTTCCACTTTGTTTACTTCGTTTTTTTTTTTTTTTTTGGAAAATTATATACACTTTCATATAATTTTTCTTTTTAGTACTAAATGAATGTAATACTTTTAAACTATTTTGTTTTTACTAAATTACACACAAAATTTTTCAATTTAAAACTTATTTTGTCACTGGTCTGTACTTAACTAAATGGTTAAATAATTAACAATTTTCTAAAAACCCCGCAGACAAAAACTCATGACTTTAGACCCTATAATAAAATCAAGATAAAATATTCTATACTAAATATATGGAGTAGACATACTGAATGTACTTTAATAGAATTTATCAATGTACATTCGCCATCAACCGTATCATATGTTGCAAAACAAAATTTGATTGATTTGTTAATGATTAATTATGAATTATTTTCCAATTAGCACTTAATTTTAAAGCCCAACACACAGGTTTTGTTTTTCTTATTGCCACATTATAATTAAATTAATAGATAAAACCCGCAATTATTCAGGTTGCTTTAGAAATGATAACGAATAAATTTAATATATAAAATTATCTTTTAAATAAATTTAAGTTTTTTTTATTTTACAAATTTAAACATTTGATGGATAATTTTAAGAGGCATGGTAAATCAGTTGACTTGTTGAAGTCCAACAAGAAGGGTTGTTCATTTTTTAATTTTTGGGAAATTGGAAAGTTGGAGTGTAAACATTTAAGAGGATAACTTTTTGGTGATTTAAGGTGAGAAGAAAACTTTAGGTGTATTTTATTATTTATTTATTTATTAAATTTGTAAATAAATATTTTTATTTTAGGTTTATATTAAACGGCTTCATCATGGGGGACATGTTTCGCAGTGAGAAAATGTCCTTGTGCCAAATGTTCCTACAACCGGAAGCGGCCTATGCCTCGTTGGCACAGTTGGGAGAGAGTGGCTGTGTACAATTTCGTGATGTAAGTTTATTTAATTCCTTTAAAATTTCATTTAAGTCCCTTTAACATTATAAATTGCAACTTGGTCACACGACGTCTCTGAAATCTCTTAATCTGGGGGTGTGAAATTCTCATTTAAATTATATAATCAATGATCCAAGTGTCGTCACTGATTTCACCACATAAAATTGGAAAATAATTTTTTCGATCAGCTTGACCTAAATGTTTTTCCTAGCTTTCATATTTAGAATTTTATGAACTTTGAATGAGCCCAACATCAGCATTTGTTTGAAAGTTTTTGACAACCAACTGATCTTGGCTTTTTATCGAGCCACTCATACTGAACTATCTAAACTTGTGCAATGGTCAACTTAAGTTAATAAACCATGAATTAAAATTCCCTTTATTGTAAAACACTTTAACAAACTTCCACCTTTAATTCCAGATGAACGAAGGCACTACATCGTATCTACGTAAATACGTTTCAGAAGTAAGACGCTGTGACGAATTGGAGCGTAAAATACGTTTTGTAGAAAATGAAATCAAAAAAGATGGTCTTAATATGCCAGATTTAATAGAGATACCACCCGCACCCAAGCCCAGAGAAATGATAGACTTGGAGGGTAATTTGGAAAAGTGTGAAAAGGAAATAACGGAATTATCGCAAAACGATGTCAATCTTAAATCCAACTATTTGGAATTAACCGAAATGTTAAGAGTTTTGGAGAAAACCCAAGGGTTCTTTGAAGAACAAGCCGTGGTGAACATGGAGTTGAATAAGCAAAACGATCATCACCATCACGAAGCAGGTGGTCATTTGGGTTTTGTTGCCGGTGTGGTGAATCGCGAGAGGGAGTTTGCCTTTGAGCGTATGCTGTGGCGTGTGACACGTGGTAATGCCTACGTCAAAAGATCAAACTTGGAGGAGTCCTTAAAGGATCCCAAAACAGGCTATACAATGTATAAAACCGTGTTTGTGGTCTTCTTCCAGGGCGAACAATTGAGAAGTAGGATAAAGAAAGTGTGTACCGGTTTCCATGCCTCCATGTATCCTTGTCCCAATGAGCATGAGGAACGTGAGGGAATGATTAAGGGTTTGCGTACCCGAATCGAGGATTTGAAGGTGGTATTAAAACAGACCGAAGATCAACGTACTTGCGTGTTGGTGGCTGTATCCAAACAATTGGCGGCCTGGGATGTCATGGTTAAGAAAATGAAGGCTGTTTATCATACTTTGAATATGTTGAGTCAAGATGTGAGCAGCAAATGTTTGATTGGAGAATGTTGGGTACCCACTCGAGATCTGGAAAATGTTCAGGCCTGTTTAGCAGAGGGTTCTGCTGCCGTAGGCAGTACAGTACCTTCTTTCCTAAATGTGGTTGAAACAAATGATCGGCCGCCCACCTACAATCGTACCAACAAGTTCACTAGAGGCTTCCAAAATCTTATTGATGCCTATGGTGTGGCCACTTATCGTGAAGCCAATCCCGCTCTATATACTTGCATTACATTCCCCTTCCTCTTCGCTGTGATGTTTGGTGACATGGGCCACGGTTTTATATTGCTGCTTTTCGGTGCCTGGATGGTTATTTGGGAAAAGTCCTTGGGCCGCAAAAAGGGTGGAGAAATTTGGAATATTTTCTTTGCTGGTCGCTACATAATCTTGCTCATGGGTATCTTTGCTGTCTATACTGGATTCACGTACAATGATTGTTTCTCCAAGTCATTCAATGTATTTGGCTCTACTTGGCGTGTGCGTTATAACAGAACCACCGTGCTAACAAATCCCCAAGGTCTTACTTTAAATCCCAGTTATGCGACTACAGGAGTTTATGTATGGGGCATGGACCCGATTTGGCAGTTGGCTGATAACAAGATTATCTTCTTAAATACCTATAAAATGAAACTGTCTATTATTTTTGGTGTGCTGCACATGGTATTCGGTGTTTGCATGTCGGTGGTGAATTTTGTTTATTTCAAACGTTATGCCAGTATTTTCTTGGAATTTTTACCTCAGATTATCTTCCTGCTATTGTTGTTCGGTTACATGGTCTTCATGATGTTCTACAAATGGGTAAAATATTCGCCCCTCACCGCTTATCAACCGGACACACCAGGTTGTGCACCTTCCGTGCTGATTATGTTCATTAACATGATGCTGTTCAAGAGTACTCCCCCCTTACCGGGCTGTGATGAGTTCATGTTTGACAACCAGTCCACAATCGAAATGGCATTTGTGGTTGTGGCCGTTATTTGTATTCCCTGGATGTTAATAGGCAAACCGTTGTACATTAAGTACACCAGGGATCATAAGCCAGTGGTAAGTTAATCACTTCCTTCTATGTGTTAAGGGTGTTCCAAACATTAATTTTTTATTTAATTTCAAAGCATCCTGAAGATTTCACTTCCACAGACACTTTGGAAATGGTGGAAGGTGATACGGCTGTGGTGGTGGAGGTTATGGAAACTTCCAACAAGGATTCGGATAATGGTGGCCATGACCATGATGAAGAACCCATGAGTGAGATATGGATTCATCAAGCTATTCATACCATTGAATATGTACTCAGTACCATTTCTCATACAGCTTCGTATTTGCGTTTGTGGGCCTTGTCTTTGGCTCATGCTCGTAAGTGTTTTCTTATTTTCATTTTAACGAAATTGCCAAGGTGTTTATTATTTATTTCTCTTCACTTTAGAATTATCTGAGGTCTTATGGACTATGGTGTTATCATTGGGCCTGCAGCTTAAGGGTTACACTGGTTCCATTGGCCTCTTCTTTATTTTTGCCATTTGGGTGTTCTTTACTCTCGCCATTATGGTCATGATGGAGGGCTTGTCAGCCTTTTTACATACTTTACGTTTGCATTGGTAAGTTTAAGGTTTAGCTGATTAGTTTAATCATATAAATAATTGATTTGATTTTTATTTTTTCTTTAAGGGTGGAATTCATGAGCAAATTTTATGAAGGCGCTGGTTACATCTTTCAACCATTCAGTTTTAAGGCCATTTTAGAGGCTGAAGATGAGGCTTAAATTTAAATTGAATGTTTTTAAATAAAGTTTAGCATTAACAAGAATTATTATGCCCAGACATAGTTTTGTTGAAACTTATTTTCTGTTTTATTTTAAAATATTTCTCTTTAGTCTTGAGAAATAAACGCAATTATGCAGTCTGTGCAGATTCTATAAATTGCCTGTCTCAACCATTTTGGCTTTATAAACGAGTAGTACCCTACATGCTGCTTAGCATTTAGTGTGGTTAGACCAATATTTATTACATTTCCAAAACAGAATTCTTATGACAAAGGAGTTATCCTGTTCAACCTATTGGTCTAATTGTATTCATTTCATTAATCTAGGATTGAAGCAGAGTTATTTATGATCTGCTTTTAAGATTATTGGTTTAGTATCACATAATTTTTATCCAATAGGATTTCCGAATAGTTTATCATCTTGTGTAGTGCTGTAGTGTGTAGTTTATTGATTTATGGATCGACCTCAGCTTCAAATATAACTTCGCCAGGTTGTGTAGTTTCTAAACTTTTTTTTATTACTGGTCGTCCTAAATACACAAGCATAAAATCTGCTTACCAGCGTAATACTTAAGTGTATACGTAGTCTAAGGACTCTTCTATCTACTTGAGTAGCTGTTGACTATTAAACAATTGCTCTTGTAGAAATCATTAAATAAAGGAAAGTGTTTTTTCAGTTAACCCCAAGAGAATGTTTTCCGAAAGAACTCTGTGATTAGACAACAGGCCATACAATGTATAAGACAGCTTTCTCGGCCTTTTTTCCAGGGGAATTTGGAGTTGAGCTTCTGACTTCCTCCGGAGTATAATACCACTGACTTTGATCTATCAATGCAGAGAAGATATAAAGTAGATGCTGTAACTTCTCTTTCTTATTTCCAGAGACTTGCGGTAATACATATGTCAATAGATCACCATTGGATGAGTCCTTGAAGAATCCTAAATTACGCTATACAATTGGTCGATTCACAAGATATCCTATCATGTTATATTATCATAATGTTTTAATATTTCATAATGGTTTATTTCAAGCTAAAAATTTCCCAAAATAATACTACTCTGTATGCTATACATAACCAGCAGAACCCTGCGCCGAACGCCAAAGTTTCGGTTAAGCCGTGACGCCGAGTCGTAAAATATTAGAACGTTGTGACAATATGACATGATAGGATACCTTGTGAATCGACCAAATCTATAATACATTCTCGGTCTTTTTCCAGGATAACTTGGACCTGAGCTTCTGACTTTCGTAGTGTCTAATACTACAGATCTATGATCTATCAAGGAATAGAAGAGATAGAGTCGGTGCTACAAAATATCTTTATTAATTCCAGGGAAGATATGTATGTCAATATACCACCATTAGTTTGAGTCCTTGAGGGATCCAAAAATAGTCTATACAATGTATATGACATCATTGTCGCTATTTTGCCTGGATACATTGCTGTTGAGAGTCTAATACCACAGTCCATTTATCTATCAAGGCAGAGAAGATATATGGTAGGTGCTGTACAATTTCTTTCGTATTAGCATAGGATGTGATAATACGTATGATCATAAATAATGTTATACAATGATCTTCTTTTTGATATTATTCCAGGAGACCAATTGATAAAAAAATGGTTGCCTCCAATAAATAAGCAGAACGCGATGAATCGAGAACTTGAGAGTAATATTGAAACAGATCGAATACCAACATACTTTGTTTTTATGGCAGCCTAGATGTTTCTGATTAACAACATTTAGTCTGATTTTCACATCTTGCACATGTTGATTCAAGATCTTTCCAGCAAATGTTTGATTATCTATCGGAGATCTCGAATATGTTCAGATGCTGTAAAATCTCTTTGTTCTTATTAACTTCCTGAACAAATTCGGGTTAGGTTGTGTCATAACGTCCATGGAAATTACAAGATGTGTCATAACGTTCATGGACAATATCAAAGCTATGCTCAGTGTTGTAGTGTTGCAATCTGTCAAGGTTAGACATACAGTAAGGGACAAAATTGTTCACAAAACATCCAATATTAAGTACAAATAACTTGCTTCTTCTTCTTCATTGTTTTTATTGAAATTTTTTAAAATGATTTTAATCTTTACATTATGCTTTAATAAAAAAATGATAAAACTAACAAAAAATATTAAATTCGCTTTTTAAATTTAAAAAGGTTTCACATGTTAGCTGTGAACAATTATGACCCTTAACGAAAATCCCTACGTTTTTGGCTATTAATATTTCGTGTGCCCCCCTCTTGCAGTTTTAACAGCTTTTATTTGTTTTGGCATACTATTTACAAGATTTATTAGCACCTGTGGGTTAATATTTACCCACGCCTCGATAGAACGCTCCCAAAGTTCATTGATGGTTTTCGCTGGGTCTTTTTTAGCCAATATTTTCCTTTTCAATATTGACTAAAGGTGTTCAATCGGATTTAAATCCAGAGACTGGGGTGGCCAATCTAAAAGTTTAATACCATTTTCTTCTAACCACTTTTTAGTAATTCCGGCAGTGTACTTCGGGTCGTTGTCTTGCATGAAGATGTCATCTTGACCCGCTTCTAAACCAAATATATCCAAACTTGGCATGTATGAGTCTTCAAGGATTGTAATGTAATCTTTGGCACACATTCTGCCAGTTATTTGGCGTAGTACACCCAACTGGTTTCCACGAAAACAGCCCCAAGCGATCAAAGATCCACCTCCAAATTTCATTGTGCTTGTAAGATTTCGCTCTTGGACTCCAATTCTTTTATCAACCCATGTCCATTGGCGCCAATCAGACCCAATACGGTTGATTTTTGTCTCATCTGACCCAGTTACCTTCATCCAGTCGTCTGTCGTAAAATGCTCGTACTTTTTCGCAAAAGCCAACCGCTTTTTTCCATTTTGTTCGCTTAAATAAGGTTTTTTAAGTTTTGTTCTTGGCGCTACGCTGTTGGATTTTAAACATCTTCGAATGGTTTTGGAACTTATGTTTAAACTATACTCTTGGTTGAGTATTTGTGTGACCTCAACAGCTGTATTAGCCTCACCAGACACAATCAATCGACGAGCTTCTCGAGCATCGGCAAGCGAAAGTTTTTTTGGACGACCATATTTATTTCCCGTGGAGTTAAACTATTCTGATTCTTTATATTATTCACTAACCCTATTGATATATTATATTTTTTAGCGATTTCGCGATATGGGACACCTTCTATTATGTCTTTTGCCACATTATGTTTCAATAGGGGAGTCTTGGATGTTTCCATTATAAAAGGCTAAATAAATTATTTAAAAGAGTAGTATTTTATTTAAATAACTTTAAATAATATCCTTTACTTACGTTATTAAAAAAATTTTGTTTTTTTGTTTTTATATTTTTTAAAAATTGAGAAAAAGATCTGAGGGTCAAAAATGTTCACACACGTGGATATAGTTGTTTAATTTCTTTTTTAGTAAAAAAGTAACGGTACTCCAAAAAAATGTTGCCATACAATAAACAACATTGTGCCAGACTACATAACACAAAATCGGTTGCCAGACCTAAGTTTGTAAAAAAAATTTTTCTAGATATATCTTTAATCATACTTTTTGTGAACAATTTTGTCCCTTACTGTATACTAGGTTATGTTAAACAAGCAGTCAGCCCCTGAAAGTGGGTCTTTCATGGGTCCCGTTGTGATACCTGGTTAGAACGGAGTCAGGAGGAAAATAATTCTCCATTACTGACCAGTTCGAGTTCTTTACCAAACCATCCTATTGCTCGATTGAAGGCATCTAGCCTTCTGACGTCCACCCCCGATAGATCTATCAGGTAGCGGAAGAAAGGTTCTATCAGATTTTCCTATCTTTAATCAGCTTGCGCTGGGTAGTTTCAAGATCTCATTTTCTCCTTCATCATGACTACTTCTACAGAAGTCATTATATTGAAGATTCGATTCGATGTGCATGCAGTGACATGCTATTACTGCAACCACATTTTGTAGTCCGATCACGTGAAATGCCATATTACCCTTGTCTATAGGTTGACTTTAAATATAGAATTCTATCCGTTGCAGGATAGTGTCCAGATATTTTCCTGACATCTACACGGAACAGCAGACACATAGCAGATGCTGTATCTTCTTTGCTTTTTAAAGAAGTCCTTGTGAAGGCTCTGATGTAATGGTATTTAAGTCCAGAGTCAATTACAGGCAGATATTACTGCTAGGTAGTTTATTCATGGTGGCAATTGTTAGCTAAATAGCTGATATTTACAAAATATATTGGACAACTGGAGAGTTTGTAGCGGGGAAGAAAATGTTTATCGGTCTCATGTAACTTATATAAAAAGCCTCTATTGTCGGTCCAATATGGGAATGAGGATCCCGTCCACAACATTAAGTTTTTTTAAATATATGTTCACATTGCAAATGTGGATTTGTAGTGCACTTTATATTCAACTTTACCTTATTCTTTCTCTGCTCTGAGTAAATTTTCTTAGTCTAAAGACCCCCACAATTTACGCATTCTTTAACCAAAATAACCCTCAACAAATCTTGAGAACATTTACCACAGATATTAAACATAAATACAGCACTGCTTTTTTAACACGTTTTTGAACATGTTTCCAACAAAAATGCACGTAAACTTCAATGAACTCTCTTTACATCTACAATATTCACGATTTATGCTGAACCAGCTAAAGTAAAATATTTCTACGAATCAACGAATTTCTATATAAACTTAAAATCTACTTTCAATTAAATTAAACTAGAACAATTATTATTAAAACCAACAAATGAAAAAAGAGTAGAGTGAAAAATTAAACATTAACATTTAAGTGACAGAATTTTCATAAATTAGTTGAGTTGATAAAGTGAAACTGTAAAGAGTTCTAACTTAAATATAAAATAAAAAATTGGGGTGTGTTTTTAACAGTTTGCAACATGTCCTGGCTCAGGAGTTTATATTTCCATGGAGTGTTATTATTATTATTCGCTTATTTCGCCTGGGCTGATGTTATAGTGCAATTGAATATAAATCGTCCCATTAATGATGTCAGTGATAAATTTGTTAGTTTTACAATGAAACCAGAGGATTTATATAAGGCCTTAGATGGTTCTAATAGGTGAGATTCTAAATATATTATTTTTTTGAAACATTAAATTGTTAATTTTATTTAAATATTTATTTAGAAAAACTATAACACGCATGGCCTCTATGTTGAGCCATTCTCATGTTAAATTTGTGGGTGATTATTATTTTGCGGCCAAGACCGAAGGTATACGTCTAAGAAATCCGACAAAAATTGTTTGGAAGGGCTTCAATAAGTGGACCAAGTAAGTAAACATTTTTATTTTCTAATCAGATTGTAGGTGTCTTTCGATCAATGATGAATTGCGTAGTCGTATAAAATTGATTGATGTGATAGAAAATATCGCAGTGCGCGTGTATTCGTACGAATCATTAGGTCACTTTTTGGTCATTAGTTCCATCTACATACATGTAATAATGATATCAAAAAGATTTTATAGCTGGAAAGCGATTAATTTGACAAATATTTTAAAAAGGAACGTGGAACAAAGAAATACTCCACAGGAAATACTATCTTGTTTCTTCGGAAAATATGAACATTGAACTGCGTCCGATTCGGGATATTTTTCTGCAAGCAAACAAAATAAGATTCCTTCTCTATCATGGACATGTGAGCAAGTACAGTTGGCACAACAAAATTAAAGACGAGGTCAACTTTTTTCGAGAACTGAAGAAGCGAATGTACGATGTAAAAAAAACAGTTTCCAATTCAAAAGTGAAAAAGTTACCAATTAAAATTCTGATTTATCCCCAACAAGACTTTTTCACCAGAAACTCCTTTTTGTAATATAACAACTTCTTTTTACCAATTTACTTACAGAGCCGTCAATTGGTCTATGATTATACCGGTGCCCTATAAACCCGACAATTGGGATGCTATGCAGTCTTTGAAAATTTTAGATACTTCACAGATGGTGGGTATTGATGAGGCCATTTGGCAGTTGGGCACTGGTAAGTTTGTTGACGATAGTTTTAGTACAGAATAAATTTCAATTGATATTTTTAATACAAAATTTCAGATTTCGGTTCTTCCCGTGCGGCGGACTATGTAAGCGAATTAAAGACTTTCAATTTAATGGTGGAGTCTTTTAAACAATCTGTTACGAATTGGCAAACTATGGGTGCTGATATATCGGCTGGCAGTAGTCCGGATGAAACGCGTCGTTATGTGGAGATGTCTAGGGATTTGAATGCGGCTTATGGTTGGATTCAGTAAGTATTTATTATAGTTTACATTAAATTTATACAATTGAAACAATTTCCTTACAAATTTCTCTAAATTGTTTTCTAACTTTCTCTTCCATACTTCATGCTCAGATCCGATGATATGTTCTCAAGCAACAGTGTAGGTTCTCCCATATCCGACCGAGATCCCGCTCTTAAAGTCTTATTTAAAGCAAATGTTCCCGTTTGGCTGTCGCTGCCCAAAAAGAAAGTCCTCTCAACACATCTGGCTGATGAGGTCATTGATGGTCTTAACTGGGCTCAAACTATGGGTGATGCTGCCAATTTGGGTTTCGAATCCATCTTTAAACCTCTCAGCCTAGATGATTTAGAAAAACCCAAGTATGGCTTCTATGTAACGGCGTTGTTCAAGAAGATAATGGGCTCTCGTGTTTATCCCGCCCGACCTTTAAGTGTGTTTGGTCGCAACAATAAATTATATACTCACTGTGCCAATATGGTATCGGGCGGTCTAGCTTTCATGGTGATCAATAAACAGGAGCAACCATTACAGATTGCTGTTAGATCCATGAATAAACTACAGGATTCAGAGGTATGGCAATATGCCCTGGCCATGTCCAATGGTCATGTTATGCTAAATAGTAAAAAGTTGTCGGTGAATTCTACCCTTATGCCTGAGATCAGAAGGAAACATACCAAATCAATGTTGCAATTGAAGATGCCCGGTTTGTCGGTGAGTTTTTGGGTTTTGCCCAATGCCAACTTGGAACACTGTCAATTTACTGAAGTCGAGACACCAGTGGTGCCAGCTGAGGAGACCAATCAAAAGATTAAACGTTATTCAGCCACCGATCGTTTGTTAAAGGAACTAATTAAGGAATCGGCCAAACCTCCTCTCTCACCCTTGGCCAGTCTTATAAGAAGACATCGCAGATCTGTGGATACAGATGCAGACAGATTTAAACGCTTTATTTTAGAAGGCTCAAGGGATGAGGTTAAACCTTTGGCCAATTTTGCCGGAAACTTTGTACAAGAAATGAAGTCGCCGCTTAAAAGGGATATTTTTTCACCAGACCGCAGAATATCAGCCATAAAATGGTTAAGCAACATCTTTAAAGAACCCCTAAGTTTGGACTTGCCATTGCTAAAGAGAAATGCCCGCCAATCGGATGCCCATTCAGGACCTTTCTTTATGACTCGTGATGGCAAAAAGACTGCCTTTACAAAGAAGATCACTGAGATTAAAAAACCGGAAAAGAAAGTCAATAAATTTCCTCCAGAGGACCA
This sequence comes from Calliphora vomitoria, assembly GCA_942486065.2. Classification (NCBI taxonomy): domain Eukaryota; kingdom Metazoa; phylum Arthropoda; class Insecta; order Diptera; family Calliphoridae; genus Calliphora; species Calliphora vomitoria. The sequence continues at coordinate 57,906,329 of OW818029.2, read as the reverse complement.
AGAATTTGATGAGGAAAAGTTCTTTAAAAATGTGGGTGCACAGCCCGAGCCAGAATATGTTCGTGTACCCGAAGGAGATGTGTTCCTAAGTAATATAGCCTCTCTAGATGGTGAAGATACAGAAGATGAGCTGAAAATTGAAACCAAAAAGTCCAACAAGGCCAAGGCCCAAACTAAAGAAATTGTTAGTGAAATGAAACCATTGCGTCTCTTACCCACAGAATTCTTTGAAGCATTACCCGCCAGTCCCCTTACACCTGTGGCCAATAAGCTCAATATTGGATCTGCCTTGAATTCTCTGCTTTTCTCGGATCCCTTCGGCAAGACCTATGGCAAAGCTAGCAAAACTGTATTTGGCAAAAACTTTGATCTGAAAGAAGATCCAATTACAACGGAAATTGTAGTACCGGAAATCCACAAGGATTTAGATATTGAGGCAGAAACCAATGATGAAGATGATTTTGTGCAAGCTCAAATCGATATAACCCAAAAAGCCTTAAAAAACAAGGATGCACCAGAGGAAGATGAAGAAATTTCAGCCAAAGATGTTGAAGATTTATTGGATGCAAGCGAGGAAAAGACCTCAGAAAAAGCTAAACCTTTATATTCAAATTTTCTATCCTCTGATAATTTAAATTTCTTTGGTGAATCTTCCAAAACCGAGGCGGACGAGGATGTTGAAGCCGAAAACAAATCTGTACAAACTGACAGCTCCAGCAAGGGTAAATTTGAGGAATTGCCTTGGTGGGATCTATCAGCTAAACGCTTAAAACGCTCACTGGACACTCGTTATTCGGCTGATTCGTGGCGCAATAATATGATCAGTAAAGATGAAGATCCCATAACAGCGGCTGATGAATTGTCACCATTACGTTACCGAAATTTCGAAAATAAAGTGGATGAGGCCGTACGCACTACCAATAACAAAAATACAAATAAAAACGACGCTGACGATGACGGTTCAATTGGCAAAAGAATTGTGAAGACTTTTAAGGAACAAGTAACAAAATTGGTGGATATTTTCTCGCAACATATCAGTGAATGGTACAATACTTTGACGAAAGATAGTAGTGCTGAGGAAACCAATACAGAAGGCAATCGTATAGTGTAATGAGATAGAGATGAGGGAGTGTTAAAATAAAATTTGTACTTGTTAGAAAATTTATTTGAATTATTTTTAAATATCTATTTAAGTTATGTTTACCGTTGTATTAATAAAATTATTAATCTTTCTAACATATTTGCGAAAAATTAATGTAAATAAATACATATTATGAAATCGTTATAGAAATACTAAATCTAGAATTTTCTTTGCAAGGAATTGAAATTTGCAAGATCGTCAGGTGAAATTGAAGCATGCACGGGCAAAAGTTCCATTAGCATACATATCATATTGCAAAAATATTTGTCTAATATGTTTACCTCACCTCTCAAAGAAGTCACTGTGTTCTGTGTACCTATGAAGTTATGACAAAATTGTTTAAAATTTGAATCAAAGCACGTGACATTGATTTATTATTAATGTGTGTTCGAAACTTAACAGTAGTCAAGACATTCAAGATGTGACAAATATACTAAGCCGTTTCAATAAGTCTGTGACTTTTTGAATGAAACACAGGTTTTTGAATAAAAAAAAATCATGTTAATTTTCAACATAATCTCTTTTTAGCTTTATATACTTTGTCCAAAGTTTCTTCAATAAGATTTGTTGAGGTCATCAACAAAGGTATTTGTTTGTGAGATGATTTCTTAGTTGGAGTCAAATATCTTTCCGCCGAGCCATTTCTTTATGTTTGAAAGCAAGAAATTATAGGGCAGATGAAGACGCAATTCGTAGCTTAATTCGTGGATTTTTGCTATCGAATCTGCACATGCGTGCACTCTTGCATTGTCCTGGTGAAAAAGAACAATTTTCTTGGTTAAATTCTGTCGTATTTTGTCAAATCATCATTAAAATTACCCAATAAGTTGGCTTAATATTCGCCATTGATTATTTTACCCTTTTGAAGGTAGTCAATGTAAATTTTCTCCTCAAGTCACACGGTAGTCTGCTATCACAAACAAAATGACGCAGCTTGTTAAAATTTTTACAGGAGTCAAGTTACAGACGGCTTCTAACAGGAGGAGTGTTGCTCTTTTTTTTTTTTTCTTGGACCAGCACTCAGAGGATGACCCCTACTCATGCAAAGCATTGTGTTGGAACTAGGAAAATAGGTTATGGGAGGGAGGATAGAGAGAGTAGTGTTTGTGGACATTTGATTTGAATTTTCCTACATTGAAAGTGACAGGAAAGACTTCAGGAGGAAGCTTATTCCACATACGGACAGTACGGCTAAAGAACGAATTTTCCCTGTAATGTGTTGTGCGATCCAATGTCCAGTCGACAACAAATTGATGAGCCCTTGCCGAAGAACGCGTGTTGCGAAAAAAAACTATGGGTTTCGGGAACAAGTTCCCTAATTTCAGCAGAACACATACCATTGTAGTATCGGTAGAACAGTGAAACACAACCCACATTGCGACGATGTTCCAGTGAGTCAATAGAGCTGGATACCCTACTGTCACTGATAAGCATCTTCGCCCTCTACTGTACGCGGTCGAGTAACTCCAAAATAGACTTTGAAGCACCGGCCCACACATGAGAGTTGTATTCCATTTTCGGTCGGATATAAGTGGTGTAAATAGTAAGGTGATCAGATGGAGTGAAGTATGTCTTACACCGTTTTAGAAAACCAAGGCACTTGAATGCTTCTTTCGACACTCGAAAAATGAGTTTTGTCCAGCGGACATCGCACTGAATACTCATGCCTAGAACTTCAAGAGCTTCTGATTCCTTAATATTTACACCACCCATAAAAACAGATGGAGCCACATGATCTGTTGTGCATTTGTGTGTTAACATACAACATTGAGTCTTGCGTGCATTGAAATCGACTCTATTCGCACAACCCCATTCAGAGATTGTCACAAGATCTTGGTGAAGCATATCATTCATGTTTTGCCTCATTGCCCCAATCTCCGACAGGCTTGGTCTATAATTGAATGCAGATGAATGGCAAATGTTGCTGTCATCTGCAAAAGAGTAGATAGGGTTGGAAGTTTGACGTTGGAAGTTTGACGTAAAAGGTCGTTTATAAAGATAAGAAATAGAGTAGGCGAAAGGACGGAGCCTTGCGGTTAAGAGGCGGAAAATTCAAAGAGTCATTTACTTATTGACCCGACCTTGTAACAGAAGCTTTTCGGGTTCATGTGAAAATTCCGAGTTGATTTAATAATGAATTCAAATTCTAGAATGTGTCTCATTGACTTCTTAAGCTGACAAATTTCACTTAGTTCCAAACTATAGTTGGCATTGCCATGCATGTGTTCTTTTAGGTTCCTTTTATAATTGTCAAATATTTTTCGATTTTTCGCAATTCTAAACAATTATATGGGTTGTTTTACTTTTGATTAAAACTGAATGATTAAAAATTGTTTGATTTTTCAATTCACGATATGGTATTGGCCGATCGGAGATTGAAAGTGCGAGAGATTGTGGGTGCCATAGGTATCTCACATGGATCAGTGGTTTAAATTTTTAATGATCACTTGGTTGCTCACAATAGGCTGCACAAATGGGTGCACACATGTGCTACGAAATGCTCCCTCTTCCTCCGGATTTAGCCGCGAGTGACTATTTCTTGTTTCCAAAACTGAAGAAATTGCTAAACGGAAAGAGATTTTACTCCAACGATTTCAGAAAAAATACCTTTTCTGATGACCTCGACAAATCTAATTTTTTGGCAGATTTACAGAGCATTTATACCGTCTTATAAATGTTCTTCCATCACTGCCACTTAAATAGAATTTGGATTCATCCGAAAAGAGAATAGTATTCCAATTCTGTCTCAACCAGTTTAAATGTTCTTTGGCAAATTGTATATGACCAATATGTTTTATGTACATATATTTTTAATAAGAGGTTTTTTCGCGGGAGTATTTTTTGGAAATTACTTAAACTCTCTTGTTATTACCTGTCTAGTTTTACGAGGTCTTCCCTCCTAATGTTGAGTTTTTACAGTACCTGTCTTACGAAATTTTGTTACAATTTTCAAGACTGCTGATTTATTAATTGAATATTTATCACAGAGAGTTTTTTGCTTCAATTCAGCATTAAAATCGTTTATTACAAAAAGAAATTCAAACAAGTAATAGTGTGCCGAATCTTGTATACCCACCATCAATATGGGTGTTAGGATCAATTATGGATCGATCCTCACAAAAGTTGGTAGAAAGATTTAGGTTCATATAAAACTTGATTGTGTCCAATTTCATCACGATATTAATTATTATAAGACAACTATTAATGTTCAAGTTATTTTCTGAAGGGGACATTGTGTGGGGACATATAGCCAGTTTTCAATATCAAACGAACCTTATCAACATAGAGTATTTGTGGAAAATTTCAGCCAGCTAGCTCCTTGAGTTTGGGCGTTATCGTGTTTTCAATAGACAGACAGATGGACGGACATAGCTAGATCGTCTTGGAATCTTTTTTGATGGTGGGTGTAACCAGTGTAGCCAGATGTGGGGATTTCTCCCCAAATTGGGGATTTCATCAATAATTTGGGGACAAAATTTCGTGAGGAGGGATTTGGGGATTTTAACAAAATTTGGGGATTTTAACAAAATTTGGGGATTTTAAATGTTTAAACTGTTTTAGTTTTGACTTTATACTATTTATTCATATTTAGTGAAAACAAATTTTATTTTTTAAAAATTGATTCTAAATTTCGTGAAAAACCCAAAAATGTATCACATGCATTTCGGGGCTTTTTTATTTCTAGTATACTTTCTAATTTAATATCAAAAAAGGAATAAAAATAAAATATGGAAACAAAGGGTTTCAATAAAGTTAACAAACATTGGGTGTATGACTTAAAAATGCGGGATTTGCAATATCTGGCGTATCTTTTAAACGCAGTTTTTGTTTCTAATAACTTATATGTAATTTTTAAGTGTACATATCTGTCATTTATTCTCACTTAGTTATTTAATATTATAGTGTAAACAACAAAGTTTTTTCTTACTTCGAAATTTCGATTTTTGCTTTACTTCTTTAATTTGAAAAAAGTGCCGCTGAAGCACACGGATTGCTCACCAAAGCTTATGGTGAATGTGTTCCATCGGTTTCAACGTGCGAGAGATGGTTTGTGCGGTTCAGTAGATTGGGTATCATACGAATTGAAACCGAGAGACCCTGAAAGACGATTTGCATGTCCGAAATGATGCTTGAACGCTATAAAAGAAAATAATTTTTCCACCGTATCATTACTTGCGATTAATTTTCTGTATTTGGTGGGAGCAAAAAGGTCTTATCTCATAAGAGCTGCTGAAATCTGACCAGAACATTACAGGGAACCTGTTTTGGCCGAAAAACGCCCAGAATATGCGGCCAGACATGAAACCGTAACATTCCATCATGACAACGCTAGGTCACATGTTGCAATACCTGTATTTAGAATGAAGTGGTTGGGATGTTTTGCCTCACCCGCTTTATAGTCCAGACCGTGCCCCGTCCGACAAATATTTGATTCGAGCGATGCAGAACTCTCTCTCTGGTATACACGCTTCACTTTGGCTTCAAAAGATGAGCAGTTCTTTTGGCTTGGAATCCGTATGTTGCCAGAAAGATGGGAAAAGGTCATAGCTAATAATGGCCAATACTTTGAATAAATTTATATTTTACAAAAGTTTAAAACAATGTTAAATTGGTTTTCGGCACTGATTTAATTTTAAATGTATCCCTATGAAGTTATTAGGACAAAAAGAAAAGAACAGTACGATCAATGGAAAGTACCAAAAGATGGGACGGTAACTGTGTTACTTTTCCTTAGTTTTGCAATGACTTTTGTTAAAATTATCATGTAATTTTCCGCAACTTGACCTATTTATAGCAACGAAAACAGTATTTTACAGAATACAGTATTGTTTTCATTAAATCAAGTTTTCCAGCCTTAAAAAAGAAAACTTAAAAAATTAAAAATCTGGATTATATTATCAAAAACTGAATTTTGTACAATAGAAATAATAAAATAATAAAAATACGATTTTAGCTTACTGGAGAAAATAAAATTGGAAATATATGTTGGGGACAAAATTGGGGATTTCAATTATGAAATGGGGATTTTTTGGGGACATCTATTATCAGATTGGGGACATGAAGTAAAACTTTTCTGGCAACACTGGGTATAACCAGCGTTGTCAAATGTGCAGATTTATCTGCATTTTGCAGTTTCTAAGTTTCTAAGCATTGAGCAGTTTTTAAGTTTTTTGTTTAAAAAAGTAAGTTTTTCTGTAAATTGTGCAGATTTTGCAGTTTTTACATTTTCAATTTTTACACTAAATTTTTTTATTTTAATTACAATTTCTGAAGCAATAATTTTACCAAATTAGTAAATATTTACGATAATAATGCTGCCAATATAATGACTGGTGTTGCAATTCTGTTTCTGCATTGCTAAAACAAGATTGTCCACATTATTTAAATGTATTTGCCGCTCGTTCGCTCTTTGTGCAAATTCAGCTTGTCATTTTTTACCGAAATATATTGAAGTAAAATGGTCCGAATTATTTTTAGAATTTCAAGTGTTGCTGGATTATAATCCCAGAAAAATATTGCACCATTCCCAAACGCGTTAACTATCGCCCGAAGCTAAAGTAAATCAGTTTCTGAGCAGATTAGAAGTCTTAAAAATATTTTTTTGAAACGAAGACATGGAAAAGTTTGATTGTACACAAAGAAAATAAAATCAAAAAGTATTTTTAGTGGAAGAAAATGGGCAAAGGCAAAGAAATTTCTGAGCCGTCATTAAGTTGAGAAATGATGGCAAATCTTTTAATAAAATTGGAATTTTATTAAATCTAAGTAAAACCACAGTCCAAACAATAATAAAAAATTTCAAAGAAAATGGAAATTATGAAAGCAAAGCTCGTAGTGGGTCTCCCCGCATTCTCTACAAACGAACAGAACGGTCTATTACACGTTCCATTCAAGAATATCCTAAGCTAAGTGCCGTCGAACTAAACCGGAAAATGAGAACACATCTAGAAATGACCGTTTCTGATCAGGCTGTTCGCCGATGTATCAAGAGAAACGGGTACAATAGCAGAGTTGCCAGAAAAAAACCATTACTTAGGTCTGTGAATATCCAGATCTTAGAATATGCCCAAAAGTACGAAAATGCTCATGTAAACGACCCTACATTTTGGGAGAGGGTAATATTCACAGATGAATGTAAATTTATGGTTTTTGGATGTGATGGACGAAGAAAAGTTTGGCGAAAGCCTAATACAGAGTTATTACCACAAAATGTTAATTGCACTGTAAAACATGGAGGCGGGTCAGTCATGGTCTGGGGATGTATGGCGGCAAATGGTGTCGGTAAGCTCAGGTTCATCGATGGTACTATGAATAAGGCCATGTATATCGATATTTTAAAGGATAGCTACCTTCCCAGCGTCCAACTTCTAGATCTGGAGAACAACGCAATATTTCTCCAGGACAACGATCCGAAGCATTCATCAAAGTTATTTAAGGAATGGCTTCTATATAACGTTAAAAACAAATAGGAACATCCCCCGCAGTCCCCCGATCTTAATGTTATTGAACATTTATGGGATATTATAAAACGCGGTCTAAAAAATCGACAAGTAACATCAGTTTCAGCACTCAAAGAAGCGATGATGGAAGAATGGAGCAAAATTACTCCAGAAATAACAAAAAATTGGCTTTGTCCATGCCAAATAGATTATCTGCTGTAATTAAAGCCAAAGGAGGCCACACAAAATATTAATTTAACTTTTTGTAACTTTTTTTTTATCCCGTTTTATGCCAAAAAATGAATTATTTTAAGTTTTTTAGTAGAATTTAATGAAAATAAATTAGTTTTGTGTTTATTTTATCTCAATAAATCCGAAATAGCATAAAAAAAGTAATTAAAGAATTTTTCACTAAATATTTATTAATAAAGATGAAATATATTAGGGGTATGTAAACTTTTGTAAGACTGTGTATGTATATCGCACTGGTTCCTCTTAAATTTAAAAACTTTCAGTAGAAGCAAAAAACTGTTTTTTTTTTTTTAAATACATTAAAATGAAATTTGAAGACGGATACAATTTTATTTTTTTGCGAAAGAGTAGAGAGAATGATGCAAGATTTTTACAGTGGGTGATATGACCACTGTACATCTATTTCTTGCAAAAAGTGAAAATTTAAAAATTTTGAGTTGACTCTCTATAGGAACCAGGCGATATCTTTTATGAAATTTAAAAATATTGATATTAACAATTCCACATTTCTAAAATATCCAAAAGATATTCAGTTAGGTGCGAAAGTTTCCTTAGTGCAAACTACAATGCATAATTTATCTGAGGATAGCGAAAAAGGACTTCAGAAATTATTGCTTAAAATTTTACGTAGAGCTTTGCAATTCTCTTAAAAAGTTTGATTTTGAAAATGATTTTTGTGAAATCTATAGTAGAATATAGTAGAAATGAACTACATTCAAGAAACAGACGATGAGTGGCGTGTACAACTGCATATTAACTTTGAAGACTTGGGCTTATTAGAAGAATAAAATATTGAAACTTTTTGGGAAGTCGTAAAAAACAAAACGTGGCGACAGATCTAAAGCTTCTCCTAATATAAAAAAGCTGATACAGTATCGGTCATAACTAAAGCACCCCCTCCATGAATTTTTTCATATCATAAGTTTTTTGATAAAAAAAAGGTTGCTTAGGATTTATTTTGTTTATATTTTATTAACTTATATTGTTAATATTCGTATAATGTTCGTTTAGTACAGGATAATTTTAGGAACAGTTGATTTAAAATGATAAAACATAGACAAATACAAAACGGGACGTTTACTATTCTTCTGCATATTTGCAATGTCAGTTAACGGGATTCACAACGGATGCATTTAAAAATTCCAGAAGATAAAAATAAAGGAAGGCGTAGTCTGTACACGCAGAAAAAAAATATAGTTGTACATTGTTACTGTAACCATTTCAAATTTGTGCATGGTTACTGTAACAATTTCAAAATTTTTAACAATATTATAGTCACAGTAACTATATATATGATTGTGGTAACAATAATATGGTTAATTTATAATTCACTTGATGATTTCAACCATATATATGGTTACAGTAACCATGTATATGTTTGTGACAACCATTTATATGATGAAGGACTTACCATATGATGCTCTTATATCATAATCTGAGAACAACATATTATGATAAAATTATTCATCATATAAATAGTTGTCACAAACATATACATGGTTACTGTAACCATATATATGGTTGAAATATTCATGTGAATCGTAAATTAACCATATTATTGTTACCACAATCATATATATAGTTACTGTGACTATAATATTGTTAAAAATTTTGAAATTGTTACAGTAACCATGCACAAATTTGAAATGGTTACAGTAACAATGTACAACTATATTTTTTTTCTGCGTGTATAATTTAAGTTTTATACAGTTTATTCTGAAAAAACTATGGATGGCAATAAACAAGTACTCCAGTGAATTTAAAATTAAAGTTATTGAAGACTGGAAGGCGGGCTTATCACGGCATGAATTGAGTAAAAAATATTCACTTAACAGATCAGTTATTTCCAGGCTGATTCCAAAGTTTTTGCAGAATGGTCGTATTTCACCGGTACATTCTGGAGGCCGCCCACGTAAAACCACACGATATAATGATTCATTGATCAAATGAGCTATACAAAAAGATCCTACAACATCAGCTAGTCAAGTAAGAACAAGTTTAAGGTTATGCGTTAGCGAAAGAACAATCCGTAGAAGAGCAGTAGAAGTAGGATTATTCAGCCGACGACCAGCAAAAAACCCCGTTTATATCAGCTAAGAACAAGAAAGCTAGACTGGAGTTTGCCAAAGCCCACCTTAACTGAAGTGTCCAAAAATGGAAGGCAGTACTGTTCTCTGATGAATCCAAATACAAATTAAAAAGTTCCGAAGGAATAAGGCGTGTACGCAGACGAAAAGGAGAAAGACTTAAGCCTAAGTATAGCAAAAGAACAATTAAACATGTAGGGGGGCAATATAATAGCCTGGAGTTGCTTTTCTGGTCAAGGAATTGGGCCAATTCATAAAGTTAATGGGTTTATGCATCGGTTTATGTACCGTGATATATTGAAATATGTAATGTTGCCTTATGACAGTGAAGAGATGCCACTTATAGGGAGGTTCCAACAGAATAACGATCCTTAGCACACCTCCAAAGTTTGTAATACTTGGCTGCAGAGCAATAAGATTTAAGTTTTTCATTGGCCTGCTCAATCTCCCGATTTAAATCCTATTGCGAACTTGTGGGAGATTGTTAATATGAAAATAAATCGTTAAAATTGCCGAAATAAGGATCAGCAGTTTTCACGATTTATTTCAAGCCGTTATTATAGCCTGGGAAGGAATATCGCAAGACACCATAAAAACTTTAATATATTCTATGCCTAAGAGATGTGCTTGTGTCATCCAAACCAAAGGATTTGCAACAAAATATAAATTAAAAAAAGTTTTATATTGTTACGAATGTGCAATGACGATTTGAATTCAACGGTCTGTAACGACTGCCTGCAGCATTCATCATGTTTAATGACACGTCCATCATTGACATTGTTTGTAAGTATGGCAACAATAAATGTTTGCGCTGCTGGCAACGACATCGAAAAGCTCTAGAAATCGAATGTACTAGTATGTCCGTTAAGAACATTGTAGATGAATCCCGATAGATGGCGCGTGTATAAATAGTGACAGAGCTGGCAGTCGTGAGTGGAGTTTATCATTGGCGCTGTTAGAGTTAACATCAACTGTCTTGTGCATATAAGGTTGTACGTAATAAAGTTTGTGTGCATTTCTCCGAATTGATTTACGTGTATAAAGACATTGAGTGCCTATTTAATTCTGTTGTTGTACATTCTAAATAAATAAAGAGTTGTTACAATTTTAAACTACTAAAACTGCTTTTATTTGCAATCAAAAGTATCCGGTTTATTTAAAGGAAATAAACCCACGTTTTTAAAAGGTAAAAACGTAACAATATTATATCCATGAAGGGGTGCTTTAGTTTTGACCGGTTTATTTTCTAGCTTTAAATATTTTTTGATTTAAAGTTACCTCTTATAGAAAGATTAACTTTAAAAGTATTTGTTTATCAATAGTAAATATATTAACAATTTAAAATAATACATAATAGAAATTTAAAACTTTATTTTTATAAAAAAAAATATAGTATGAAAAAAATTCACTGAGGGGGTGTTTTAGTTATGGCAGATATGGTATATGCAATTTTGTCAGTACCTGTCGCTACTGCTAATGTTAAACTAAATTTTTTAGCCAGTTATTATGAATAAAACTAGGAACAGACTCAAAAGTATCAAAAGAAATGGCAATCAAAATTACCTAAGAAACGTACAAATCTATTTAATGGCGTTTTCTTTTCTGGCATAAATTATGCTTTTGTTCTTCCTTTTACCCTTCTTTGTGTTCTTTGCTAAGCGTATAACGTGTTCTTTTCAAATAATGTTGCCTTAAAACCCCGAAGAAATGCTACATATTTCACCCTCAATTATATCGAAGTGTTAAAAATGCAGCACTTTTTAATCAGCTTTTCTTGTTATTGTTTTTGAAGTTTGTTTGTGTTAATGAATTGTATTTTTTTTATTAAAAGTGTTAAAATGGAAGCGAAATGTATAGTTTTACAATATTTAGAAGCTAGATAAAAGAAAATTGCAGTTTTTTTCACTTGAAAATCAGTTTTTTTATTCTAAATTTGAAGTTTTTGAAAAAAAAAAAATTATGGCAACACTGGGTATAACAAACTTTATTAACATCCAAAGAGAGATTTCAAATCTCTCGCTCTCTCTCTTTTACATTAGTTTATCAAAAACAAAAGATTTAAACTACAAACATGCTCACGCACAACCTTCAATGGAAAATTTGAAAAAGAAGAAAAGAAAAAAAAATAAATGATTTTTAACAATTAATGATCATTACAAAAGCCCTTTAAAGAAAAAAAAATAGGAAAAGCGAAAAGTATAAATAAAAGATAAACAAATAAAAATAACAGTAACCATTATAGAGAAGTGTATGTATATGGAAAAGAAGAAAGAAAAACCAAAAAAAAAAAAAAAAAAAAACGATTGACTCCCAGCTTTTTTTTTCAGTCAGTTTAACAATGCAATCTCAGCATATTGATCGCTAGCAACAACAACAACCAACCTGTTGTTTTACGTTAATAATACAACAACCAAAAGACGTGGCTTTTTATTATTATTGTTGATGTTGCTGTTGTTGCTATTAACTGTGTTTGTGTAAAATTCACTGATAGAGACGCGCTTTAATTCACAACTATTGACCAGTCTTATAGAAAACGTTCAAGGCGAAGGTTGTGAAGAAGTTTTTTAAAAAAAGTGTTTTCTTATTATTTTTTTCTTTTGTGTAAACTAAAAGCAGACAAATTTTTAATAAAATTATTTTACAGTAGATTAATTTTACAAGGTAAGGAGGAAAACTTTAAGTAAATATATAAAATAATTAATGAAGAAAAAATAGAAAATATGATTATAAAAAAGAAAGAAAAATTTATTTATACATATATAATAAAAATGTTATTTTAATGTTTCTGTTCATCGCGTTTTTTTTTTTCTTAATAAAACCACAAAGTAAATTATTTGGTTAAATTTTCTTTAAAAAAAAAAAAATAAGAAAATTCTTCAAAATTTTCGTTTTTACATATATTTCAATGACGTGGAAGTTTTAGTTTTTTTTTTTTCTTTCATCATTTACTACTAGTATGTAGAAATGTTCATTATTGTTCCCCCTTTTCCTTATATTTTTTGTTGGTTCATAATGATGATGATTATCATGATTATGCTGCTGCTAGTTACATTCTCTTCTTCATCTTCTTTATACATATGTAAGTTGGTTTTGTTTTTCTTGCCTCTTCGACATTGAACTTTAATAAACTTTATACGAGTAAGGTTTAAAATGTATCTCTTGCCATACAAAAATACACATAAACTCTCCAACTTATAAATAATTTATCGACATCTACAAAATCAAAACATCCAAAAATTTCATAACAATTTGTTTTCTTTTTTTTTTTTTTTTTTTGTTGGTTGTAGTCAGAAATTTTGTTTTTGTGAAAGTGTTAAATGGACTTTGTCTTTAAAGTCTTCTTCTTCTTTTCTTTCGTTATTTGTGTAAAATATTGTGCTTCTGTTTGTTGTAGTTGTCGTTGTAGTATCAATACTTTAACATGACAAAGATATAGTATTACAAACAAACTAAAAAATGATTTAAAGCAATTATTAACCTTTTAAAGTAGGAATGAAAAAAGTGGTACAATAAATATATAATTCCATTAAAAAATTGAGCTTCTTTTCCAAGCGCTTAAGAACATTTTTTTTTTATTTACTTAGAAAAATTCGCTTTTAAGAATCAGTTGTGTAAGGGAATATATCGAGCCCTAACAACGAAAACATCTTAAATGCTAAATTCCAAACATTACAAGAGTAGAATTTGAAGATTGTTATTACTGTTTATTTCAATCTAAGCAAACGAGTGCAATTAAGTTCAACTATCTTTAGCTATAAAATCATAACTGTAATAGGTAGATCTATGAAATTTTGACCAATGGTGTAAATGATACTAAATTATTGTTTTTCATCATCTGTTGGTTAAGCTTTTTTCACTGTTACCGCGCCAAATTAGAAGCGAGAAAAAGAGCTATGATTAAAACAAAACATACACACATCTGCTTCCAAATAGGAATTCACCAAATGGGAGCTCTACGTTTGTTCTCCCTCAATTTTGTATCCTGCTTACCCACCCTGCTCATGATCAGATTAGTATAATTTAGAAGGATTTAACTAATTATTTATTAAAACTGACATATAGGATTTGTATGAGAATGTTGTGTGAAAAATGGAAAAGTGGGCGTGACTATATTACGCCCACATCCCTTACATATTGGAAATATAAAGGTTTAAATTCTTTATATTTTGTTTTCGCTTTCATATCGTTCAATTAAAGACTATACAGAGAGTATTTCTGACAAACATAGGTGGACATTTAATGTGTATAATTTATCTGGGATCTTCCAAAGATAGTCATGGTTATTTTAGGCAATTTGAATGAGTACAAGTGGAAAAATATATGAAAAGGAACTTGAAAAACAACGTTAACAAACATTTAGTTAAAGCGCATATTTACATTTTTTAAGTTAATACATTATAACAGAAGACATCGAAAAATTTAAACTGGTAGCAACCCCGTTGAGTTGATAATAGTACCGTACCACAATATAGAGTTTCTACTTTCTTATATTACAGTCGCACATCTGCACACATGCATAGCCAAAAGCAAGTGGCTTCTTACACCGGTATTATGTTGTGAAGAAGGGTTCTAGCTAGGCTTTTTTATGGAAACGCCTATATCACGGCTGGTTTCCTAGGCCTAAAAATAGATCTATAAGTTATCGTGGTTCTTCTAAAGTTAATCATGGTTATTTGCTTATAACTCAATCATTTGTATACCGATGTGGAGCCGTTATCTGGAAGAAGGGTTTAAGGCCGAATTACTGCTTTCCTTGGTTTATCTAAGTTTTGCAATAAGATGCAGCGATTTTCCCTTTTTAATGGAAATGCCTATATCACGGCTGGTTTCCTTAGCACAAGATAGTCCCTACTAGTCCTATAAGTTATCGTAGTTCTTCTAATGGTTTTTTGTTTATATCTCAGTAATTTATGAACAGATGTAGGACCGTTATCTGGCGGCTTTGGAAAACTTATTTCAACCAACACACGGACTTACAGTTAGAACAACATCTCTAAATCGACTTCGACCTATAAGTATCCATAATATACAATGAGTGACAATATAGTGGTACAACTTTCATTCGTTTTCAAAAACCTAACCTAAGAAAAATTTAAATTTACTAAGTTTTTTATAGACTGGTGTTGGTTACTATCGCCAAGCGAAAAAACTCTTATTTTTAATATTTGCCAAAGAATATTTAAACTGGCCGAGACAGAAATGTAATACTGTTCTCTTCGCGGATGAATCCAAATACAATTTAAGAGACAGTGATAGGAGAACATTTGCAAGAAGATCGAAGGGAAAGAGGACCCTAAGTAAGACATTAAAGTTTAGCGTTGGCAATATTATGCTGAAGATTCCAGCTCGATCGCCAGATCTCAATCCCACATAAAAACCTAGGGGAAATTGTAGTTTGCAAAAAACCACAAATAAAGCTTTATCAGATGCCGTTATAAAGAAATTACAAAATATTTGGGTGCACCGATAGACTAGACGATAGTGTGCTGGACTATCAATCGAAGGGTTTCGGGTTCGATTCCTGCCAGAGACTCTGGGTGTTTCTGCAGACAAGCAAAACGTTTCGCAGTTTTGTTTGTTTTTTAAAATAAAAACATTTCAAAGAAGACGATTCAAACTTTAATTGGTTCAATGCATTGTCGCTATGAAGCAGCAATAAAAAAAGTACTGGGTCACTAAAAAGGCCACACAATTTTTAAAACTTGAATGAAACCTAGTTTCCATTGTTTTATCAATACCATAATAATGAATATTTTTTAGTTTTTTCTCTCTTTTCGGTATTTAATTAACTACAGTGCACTCGCGGTAACGTGAACTAATTAAAACCAAGGGAGTTCATGTTAGTGAAATTGTTCACGATAACGATTGTCGAATTTCATTGAAAAAATATAAAATTTTATAATATAAACCTGTCTTTTACACGCTTGAACGTGAAATTCTTTATTTATTATTAAAATATAAAACAAAAATATTGATAAAAATGCATTACAAAACAAAACGAGATGACATTGAAATAAAACTACATATCAAATAAAATTACTCATTCGTTGCCATACAGAAAATATTAATTTAGAGGATATAAACACATTTTTATTATAAGGGGATTCCCTAAACTTTAAAAATCGAATTTAATTTATGTATTTCATTGTTGTCTACATGCTTAGAAAACAAATGCAGTGAAAAAAATTGTTCACGTTATAGAGCTTTCTGAGTTAATTCACGTTACACAGTAGTCAATGTAAATAAAAGCTTGTTCACGTTAGGCGGAGTTCACGTTAGACGGTGTTCACGTTACCGCGAGTGCACTGTATGTACAAAATTCTTAAGATTTTTTAGATATAAATTAAATATTTGGAAAGGTTTTCAATGTATTGCCAACCACAGCACATATATATTGTAAGACTTAAAAATGCGATATTTTTTCAAATGTTTAGCTTTTATTTTGAATAAATGTATTCAATGTATTGGCCATTGTTAGCTATGACCTTTTCCCATCTTTCTGGCAACATATGGATTCAGAGCCAAAATAACTGTTCATCTTTTGCGACCAAAAATGAATCAAGCCAATATTGGATACTCTGTTCCAAAGTGAAGCGTATCCCAGAGGCAGCGTTCTGCATCGATCGAAACAAATAGTAGATGGACGGAGCAAGGCCTGGACTAAAAAGCGGGTGAGGCAAAACTTCCCAACAACTTCATTCTAAGTAGTTTTTAACAGGTATTGCAATAATGTGGCCGAGCTTTGTCATGCTGGAATATTACGGTTTCATGGCTGGTCGCATATTCTGGGTGTTTTTCGGCCAATACTCGCTTTAAACGAATCAGTTGCACTCGGTATAGGTTCCCTGTGATGGTCTGTTGAGATTTCAGCAGCTCATAATTTGCTTCCAACAAATACAGAGAACTTCATAGCGCCATGGATATTTGACTTTGGTGTTGATTCTACTGGTTGGCCAGACTTCACATACGATCTCTTACGCTTCGGGTTATTGTAATCTCAAATAATGATTCCATGCAAAAATGATTTTCTTTTATAAGATCTTTGTCTTTTGTTTCAAAATCACCACTTCAGAGCCGCATAAACCATCTCTCGCACGTTGAAACCGTTGGAACATATTCACCATAAGCTTAGGTGAGCAATCTGTGCGCTTCTGCGGCACTTTTTTTTTTTTTAATTTTAGAAATAAAGCTAAACTTCCCGCATATGACGCTTTGTTGGCACAAAATTCGACATTTTCGAAGCAAAAAAAAAAAAAATTTGTTTATACTAAGTGAGAATAAATGACAGATATGTCCCCTTCAAAATGACATATAAAATCCCGCAGTTTTTAATTCATACACCCAATACTTTATAGGGAAATGATTTATACGGGGTTGTCATAGAATCCAATCATTGTCGGAATCGGTTTTGAAAACGACAAAAAAGGTACATTTGTCTTATAAAATCTAATGTAATTTTTTGTTAAATCGATAAAGAATTTAATGCCGGATCGAATATAAAACCAATAACTTTCGATTTCACAAGAAAAACCTCGATGATGCTATACAGTGGATAGTGAAATATCAAATAAAAATTAATTTTTTTAACAAAAATGACCTCAAGCTTGATTATGTTTAAAATAATTGACATAAAAATGTCGAAAAAAATTAACACACAGCAAATATGTATCCTAAACACCCTAAGTACCTCATAAGGGTTAACTTAATGTTGCAAGCATGATAATTTTATATTATTTCTTTAATTTATTAAGGCTAAATAAATATTACATTAACATTTATTTATACTACTAAAATTACATTATTAACAAACATAATACAATAAATAAATCGAAAGCAAAGAAGACCAAAAATCGCTTAAACCATAAAGCACCATGACATAGAAACACAAATTGTAAAACACTTATAAAACATAAATTTTTGTTAAGAAATCACTTTTAGTTTCTGATAAATAAAAGAAAAAACAACAACGATAAGTGTATTAACAAAAATAAAAGAGCAAAATATAAGAAATAAAACAAGTCTGCATAATTAAAAAAAAAGTTATATAATTTATCAAAAAAAAAAACCCTAATAAATACCAACACAAGTCAAGTGTTTCTTAAACAAAAATTTTATGATTTTTTTTTGGTTTGTTCACTCACATTGTGGTTATTGTTGTTGTTTTTTTTTATAAATAAATTAATAAATAAATAAATAATTATGAGTATTTTATAGGATGGGCCTAATATTGGGTTGGTTGCCAGATGATTTTTATATACGCGATATTTGTGTAATCGCTTTTGTATCAGCTATTGTGGCCACACTTTTAAGTTTGCGTTTCTATTTACGCATTACAGCGGGTAGATGTTTTACGGAGGTAAATTTTTTACTTTGTTTTAAAATTCCCTGCCATAACTCTTGCTCTAATCTTTATAAAATGGGTTTAGAGAAAAATATCCCCCTTTTCATAATAAATTTAATTTGTATATACTTATGTATCTATTTTTATATATTTTAATTAAAATGCTTATATTTATTTCTACTTATCTCGGTTACTTTAATTTGTTTTTTTTTTTCTTTATATTTTCTTTTGTTGGTTTTTGTTTTTTTTGCAAATTAATTGCTTAAAGTTAATTCAGCTGTTTATTTCTTTGCTAGTTTGTTTGTTTTTGTTTTAAAGTGTGTCTACAACATTTAAGTTTAGTTTTAATTAAGCTTTTTAACCGGAGGTCAGTGTCGTATTAAGTTTTGAGTTCAAGCGTTCATAATCTCATGTCAAATTATTAAACATTTAATTTCTCCAACAACGGCCATTTTCACAATGTATGATTAAAAGTTAACGCGAACTTTAATCGCAAGTTAGGCTAATCTGAATTTCACAATGTACGATTAATTTTTAACTAACACTATTTAACAACAAAGTTGCTGTTAAATATAACCGAACAAACTTCGCCGGTTAGCGTCTTAATTGTAAGAAATATAATAAAAGAACATGGAAAAACATAATTTTTAAAGAATGTAAAACGCAGAAAAGGAAAATTTGCAAGACGTGATCCAGATACCGCCCTGATATTATACTTCAGAAAAAAAATACAAACCAAACAACAAATGTGCACTTTTCTTTGTTGGTTTTCAATATTTGTTGTTCAGTTTGTTTCTTGGTATAAATGCGCAATATAGTTAGGTACCTTAATATTTTTGAGTTTTACAAGTTTTTTTTTTATTATACAACTAATAAAATACCAATTATTATTTTTTGATGTCGCCTTTTTATAAATTTTTTATATTTCAATCTTTCATTACACTATTTTTCGTAAACAAATGTATGCAGTATTGTCATACTTTCTACTGAATGCTTTTGTTAAGTAATCAAATGATGGATGGCCCCCGTTAAACAATTTTCTGTTAAAAATGAAATAATCGTTTATTGTGAAAATGGCCGTAAGACAAATACTTAAAAAACAGTTGTAAGTTTTGTTTAAAAAATCATAGAAAGTTTTGTGGATTTTGTATAACAATTAGAGACTTATGTTTTAGGTTTAAGAACCATTTTACTCACAATCTTGCCGGATATTATCATTAAGAGCTTCCAGGGTCTGTTGTTTTTTCACATAGAAGAAGTCTGCGGTTAAGTCGGGCGACTATGTCGACTACTGCAATTAGTCAAAACGAGGCACTAGACGACCAGCAAACGCAACCTTCAAAATCCGTAAATTATGATTTTATTTAGTCCAAATTTATAAATTTGAGTTGATCATGGTTCAGTATCACTTACAGAAACCATAAATGGAGCACCATGCAGTGGCATTGAATGAATACAATGGGTATTCGTGAATTGTATGTAAGTTCTCAGGGCTCCACCAACACCTGGATGATATTCGGTCTCGTCGCTCAACGTAAATTTGTCCAAAAATCATCCAGAGGAGTATAGAGCTCTATTACTTTACAAAGAACAAAACTGACAGTTGCCACCATTTTCAAAAGCTATATTACTTTCGATGTGTCCACCTAAATTGTATTATTACAAGAATATGTATGAAGATTTTCATGGTCAAGAACGTGACATGTGTACGCCTTTCAAAAAAAAAAAAAATATATATATATACATTTTTTTCTTGTCTCTATTTTTGATAGCGTTTTAGTAGCATTATTTTTAATGCAACAGGTAGGTTTTGTTGTTTAGAATTGGTCAATTCACAAGGTCTCTTATCATGTCATATTGTCATAATGTCCTAATATTTCACAATGATTTTTATTGCAAAAAAATAATACTACTTTCTATGCTATGTTTATTGTGTTATCGTAACCAACCAGCAGAGAACAACGCCGAATGCCTAAGAGTCGGTTAAGCCGAGCCGCCGAGTCGTGATATATTAGGACATTATGACAATATGACTGATAAGAGACCTTGTGAATTGACCAAATATATTAGCAATAAACATAGCTTCAAAAATGAGACAAAAAATATAACTCGTTTTCGACTTCATCTAAAAAAATGGAAAAATCTACTATTTGGAACAGTGTTTTATAAAAAACCGGTTTCGGTTTTCTCATTCTAAAAAAACCGGGTTCGGTTTTGTCATTCTAAAAACCGGTTAACCGGTTTTTTCTAAAAAAATATATGAATATTTTTAAAAATGTTATCAAAATATTTTTAAGTAATATGTTCAAATAAGCTTTACAAAGTATTTCGTTAAAACCGGTTAACCGTCTTAAAAAACCGATTTGTCAAAAAACCGAAAAGTTAAAGAAAACCGAAACCGGTCGGTTTTACAAAAATTAAAAAACCGGTTGACCGGTTTTCGGTTTTGGATACTCTATTAACAACCTTTGCGGCACAAATTTATCTTTTTCTTTTTCTCTTTCAACAGCAGCTATTTCTGTTGCTTTATTGTAATATTCTTTAAGTGGATCTATTTTAATTTTCCCAAGTACTGCATTGTTAATTCCCTTGTTCTTTCGACAGAAGTTTTAGCCATTTAAATATACAGGTTGAAAAAATAAAAAAAAAAAAAAATTTTTTTTATTATTACGCTTTTACGATAGTGAACGCGACACCCTTTAGTGTGATAATTTTCATAGTTAAAGCCATGAAATTTTGTAATTTTGATTTAAATAAAAATTGTCTGAGACTTAATTAGATCGATTGCGGAGTATAGATAACAAATTATGATTTAGGCAGAAGAACGCGACATTAGAGTATGAAAAAAGTAAAGAATTAATGTTAAGCTATGTTTGGCCCTTTTTACTTTTTTGGTTTAATTTGTTTTTGATAGAAAGATTTCATGACATAAATATATGAGCAAAATAAAAACAGAAAAAGTCACTAAAAGTAAGTAGCTAAGAGTAAGAACAAATATTTTTGCTATTTTCTCATGATAAACACAGAATATTTTAATATAATGTTAAACAAATCATTGATATATTAACATTTTAATTATCGATTCCGGTTGATGTTATGTAGAAATTTATTTACTTTTCATAAATTGATTAGTTTATGATGTCAATAATAAGTTGTTGAACAACACTATTTTAGTCTTTTTAAATATTAAATTTATTTATTAAGACCAAAGTCCAAAACTGTTATAGAAAAAATATTTACAATTTATTTGCAAAAATTATTAAACTATGCAAGCAAACCAATATTAATTTAAATTTATTTCAAAATAGTTTACTTAAATACTAAAGTTTAATGAAATTAAATCAAGCGATAATTTCTATTCAATAACTTTTCAATATGAACTTTTTAAGCAGAGCTGCTATGCAATTGTAAACATATTCACTAGTTTTAATTGTTATGATTAAACAATTTTAAGCAATTTGTTGTATAATAAATTGTTAGTCATATAGTCTACTGTAACTAGTTCACTACAAAATACACAAATCAAATTATAAAAATTTTATATTTCCAAACACCCCCCTTGGATTAAGGTACAGCCACGTCTGTGCGTTATCTGTTTTTTTTAAATAACCTACTAATAATTCCAACTAAAAAATCAGACTTTTAAATAACAATTTCAATTGTTTTTATTATTGTTTTAACTGGTATTTAAATAAATTTTATACGCAGTCATGATTGCTACTTCTTTCTTAATAAAGTTAATCGTACTTGTACTTTATACGGTCTTACAATGAATTACGTACCGTTTACGATATTTCTCACATTTTTTTTTTATTTTATTTTTTTGTTATAAAGTACTTTATAATTAAGGTACTATAAATTAAAGAGCGTATAGTAAAACAAAATTAAAACAGCATTAACTATGTTCATGACAAATTGTTGTTTAAGCGTTAGTCGTTTGATTCATAAATGTATTCATAATGGAATTATTTGAAAAGCATTTCTATTTTTATTAAACAGGTTTAATTACTTAATATAAATCATTGTGCCATATTTTATAATTATTATTTAAGGTATTTACAGACGACAATATTGAGTATTTATATTTGTCAAAAACGTATGTATTGATTTACGATCGGTATTTGTAAATATTTTAAAACAATTCAAAGACTTTTTATTCGCTTATGTACCGGATATGTATTTATATATACAAATAAGGCAAACAATAATTGTGAAGAAAATATAAAAAATAAAACAAATTTGCAGAATAACATCAATAATCAACAAAAAAAAAAAAATATTGTTACGAATGTGCAAAAGCGATTTGAATTTAACGGTCTGTAACCGTTGATAACATGCGGTTATTAGCATTGTTTGTGGGTATGGCAACACTAAATGTTTAAGCTGCTAACATTAACATTTAGAATTCGAATGTACTAGTTATACCCTTCACCATGAGTGGCAAGGGTATATATAAGTTTGTCATTCCGTTTGTAATTTCTATATTTTTCATTTGCGACCCCACAAAGTATATATATTCTGGATCATTATATATAGCGAAGTCTACATAGCCATGTCCGTCTGTCCGTCTGTATGTTGAAATCAACTTTCCGTAGCCCCCAAATAACATCAATATATCGGGAATTCTTCCGGCTCGGTCGCTATTCAAAATCGAGATATAAGGAAAAAACCGGGACAACCTCGATTTTTGGTCTATTTTTGATCTATATCTGGATTACTGTCATTAATATAGACAATATGGATATCTAATGATAGGTATTTCAAAGTCCATAGCAACGATTTATATAAGGCTATAGTAATTTGGACTTACAATGGGTCAAAATCGGGAAAATTATTTTTTAACCTGAATATTTTTTTTACCACAAACAAATTTTTTTTTTTTTAACTAATAAAATTAAAAAAAAAATTTTTTTAAATTTTAAAAAAAATTTGAAAAAAATTAAAAAAAAAAATTGGAAAAAATTAAAAAAACAATTTTGAAAAAAAAAATTAAAACAATTTTGAAAAAAAAATTTTTTTTTAAATTTGGAAAAACTATTTGAAAAAAAAAATTTTAAATTTTGATAAGATTCGGCACAGCCGTATATAGTAACTTTGTAAGTGTTTAAGTAACATATAGGGTTATACAAATATGGAAGAACTTCATGAATCGGTGCTTTGCCTTTTTAGAATTTTTTACTCAAACCTAAAATTATTTTTAAAAATTGGACAAATTGGAATAGGCCTGGGGGGGTGGTGTGTCCGCTTTATTGAGCTAAATTTTACTTTACACGCTTTTGCACTAAGTTCTCTTTCCGGGTCATATAAAAGTTGTATATAGTCCTGAAGAAATTTTTTTTTCTACAAAAGAAAAAATATATGGACTTTTTTGGGAAAAAACTTAAAAAATATGGTCCTTTTCACATGTTCCAAATTTGGATACGTGTAACTTTTTATAGGGACGAGATAACTGTTAGCAAGTTTTTTTTATTTTATTTAGAATTTTATCGCCAATATAGCTGATATTTTTTACGTAGGCCCGTCATATCTAAAAAAACATAAAAAGATCGTGCAAAATTAAAAAAAATAAATCAATAAAACTAAATATCTCTTCAACTAATGGAGATAACCTTCACATGTAAGCGTATTTTATGTAGATCTTCTCACTATTTATATTTTAAATTTCAGATCATTCAGATCATAAATGCATTTTTGGCAATTTTTTAAAAAATTTTAGACCCGAGACGCACTGGTCCCCATTAGCGCTAGGAAGCTTAACAAATGTAAATCAACTCGAAAACACCTCAGCTCCAACCATGTGAAATTTCGTAACAATATCTCCAATAGTTCCTGAGATACCGAATTATTTCCAAAAAAAAAAAAAAACATTTTCAAACCACTGTGTAGTGGCAGAGGTTGCAGTCGTGAGTGTGTGTATTGATAAACATGTATAAAGACACTGAATGACTATTCAATTCTGTTGTTGTTGTACATTTTAAATAAATAAAGAGTTGTTACAATTTTAAACTACTAAACTGCTTTTATTTGCAATCAAAAGTACCCGGTTTATTTAAAGGAAATAAACCAACGTTTTAAAAATATTGAAACGTAACAATATTTTGAATACTACCGTGTAAACAAGAAACGTAACAATATTTTGAATACTAACGTGTAAACAAGAAAGTTTTTTTTTTTTTCAAAATGATTTCTTGATAAATCGGATAGATTTAATAGTATTCTAAATTAAAAAAGTATTCATACACAGCATTGTCGTCTATAAATAGCTTAATTTGTTAAATGAATTGAATTGTATTTAAGGAAAACAAGTGTTTTTCAAATTCCAACAGAGGGAAATTGCGCTGCAGTTGTAACAGTTGATGGCAATTATGACTTTTTGAATGATGCTTATTTCAATGTTTTTTAGAATTAAATATACTGAATAATTTTTAAGTTACTTTTTAAATTTAACAAATCAAATGTACATCAAAGAGTTTTAAATCAATTTTTTTAATTATGCAATCAAGTCTTAATACAATATTTTACCGTTTAAAAAATGTATCAAAATTGTGAAAATTTTTCAAAAAATGTTAAATTTACTATTTTCAAATACACAATAAAAAAATTTTAAGTTTACTTCCATTAATAATGAAGTTTTGTTTAGAACTACAGTGAGGCCTCGATTATCCGTGATTCGATTAAACGGCAACATCAATTATCCGGGAAAGAAAAAGAAAATGTTTTTGGATCGATTTAAATTTGTTTGCATCGATTAACCGTAATTACCTCTGTTATCCGGGATTTAAATTTGTTTTCGATTATTTTTGTACAATCTGAATAAAACGAAAAAGCGGAATTCCCTCGATCGATATTGTGCCATCGATTTTTCGATAGCTTTTGGCGTAAGAAGTGTTGGACATTATAAAAAACAAAGTGATTCTTGGCTGTGGAAACCGAAAAACTTTAAAAACTGATGAAGAACCAAAAGTAGATTTTGCAGTTTATGAATAATTCCAGAAGGAACGATTTAAAGGAACTCCAATTTCTGGATTAACAGTGAAGAAAAGCCTAAAATATTCAACTCAAAATTTAGGAAAAAATCGACATTGTATTCACAAACTTAATGCTGCAGGAGAAAAATATTTAGGCGATTAGCTGCCACAATTTTTGGGGAAAAATTAAATTAATTCAAATCAATGAAAAAACTCACCAATGCGATAATGGAGAATGGAAAGTGTTTTCTTTAAAAAAATTTTGGCTTGCCATAATGAAAATTTCATAGAATGACACAAGGTCTCATAGGAGAGACTAACCTCATTAGTTTGCGTTAATGCTGCTGGTAAACAGAAGTGCAAAGCATTAGTTATTGGAAAGAGCTTTAAAAAATGTCCATGAGAATGGTACTAGAAGTGGGAGAGAATTTTAAGAAAATCGGTCTAAAAGATTATAGTAAAATCATTCTGCCATTGAACAACATCCAGACGTGCAGGATTTCAATGCTGGAAACGTTATTGTGCAATTTTTTCCACCAAATTGGACGACTTTGATCCAACCGATGGATCAGTGTTCAATATGGAGCTTTAAATGTCATTATCGAAAAACTGTCATTATTGTATATTATTAAGATATAGTTTTCTAAAGTTACATACAAATCCAACCAAAAATATAAAATATTAAGCTTCTTTTCATTAGAAATTACAAATATTGCCAAATTTGACATTCACGATTTAAAGGGTTAAAGTTGTATGATTTTAGTATAGCTTTCGGAGTATATTTAAAAGTATATACACTATAATATTCTGAATAGATTTTATTTAAAACTCAACTCAAATGCTTAAGAAAAGCCGAAGAAACTTTTAGGTGACTTTAGCTAGTGTATGCATATTGTTACGTTTTAACCATTTTAAAACCTTGGTTTATTTCCTTTAAATAAACCGGATACTTTTGATTGCAAATAAAAGCAGTTTTAGTAGTTTGAAATTGTAACAACTCTTTATTTAAAATGTACAACAACAACAGTTCAAATATTCACTCAGTGTCTTTATACACGTTTATCAATTCGCAGAAATGCACACACACTCTATAACGTACAACCTTAAATGTACAAGACAGATGATGTTAACTCTAACAGCGCCTATGATCAACTCAAATCACGACTGCCACCTCTGCCACTATTTATACACGCGCCATCTATCGGGAATCTTCTAAAATGCTCTTAACGAACATACTAGTACATTCGAATTCTAGAGCTTTCGATGTTAATGTTAGAAGCTTAGACATACAGTGCTGCCATACTTACAAACAATGCTAATAACCGCATGCTATCAACATTGTTGATAAGTAGAAGCTTCTAATGATGGACGTGTTTATAAACATGATGAATGTTGCAGGCAGTCGTTGCGGACAGTTAAATTCAAATAGCTATTGCATATTCGTAACAATATATATAGTTGGGCCTTAAGTCTCTACGATTTATGGTACGCCTACAAAAATATACTTCAAGTACAAAAACCTTATTATCTCTACATCTCTCCATGATACCACTGTTAATTTTGTATGTGTTGTTAACCATAAAACGGCTTATAATTAAGGAAAATCATTGGAAATTGGAAAAAAAAGCTTTTTTTAAAATATCCTTTGTTCAAAGACCATTTTTTGGATCAATATCCTGTGTGATCAATATTATAAAAATTTGATAAGCGTTTAAAACGTTACATATATACAACTGAAATTGAGCTATTTTTCACCATTTTTACATGAAACTTGAACTCGGAACTTCAAATTTTGTATGACCATGAAGAACCAGTATACCAAGCTTTTATAAATTTTGAACGGCTACTGTCGAATGCCTTGTCGAAAATATTTGTTACCTCCCAAGTAGTGTTAAATTTTCCTGGCTATGGCCCTGCTTTATATCCAACCTAAACACATATTACAAATATCTCATTAAAACTAATCAATCTTTTATTTATTTCTTTAACTATTACAGACAATTATGCAAGGAAAAACTGTAATAATTACTGGTGCCAACAGTGGTATTGGCAAGGAAACTGCCCGTGATTTGGCCAAACGTGGTGCTCGCATTATCATGGCTTGCCGCAATTTGGAAACCGCCAATGCTGTTAAAGGTATAAATTCTCTCTATAGAACTGCTGATTTAAACAAAATTTAAATTTCAAAATTATATCTTTTACAGAGGAAATTGTCAAGGAGACTGGTAACGATAAATTGATTGTGAAGAAATTGGATTTGGGCAGCTTCAAGTCGATACGTGAGTTTGCCGCCGATATTGTTAAGAATGAAAAGAAAATCGATGTTCTCATACACAATGCCGGTATGGCTTTGGCCTTCCGTGGCCAAACCAGTGAGGATGGCATTGAATTGACCATGGCCACCAATCATTATGGACCATTTTTGTTGACCCACTTGTTGATCGATGTTCTGAAGAAAAGTACTCCCTCTCGTATTGTGATTGTAGCCTCTGAATTGTATCGTTTGGCTTCGGTGAATGTCAACAAATTGAATCCTATTGGCACCTTCCCGGCTGCTTATTTGTACTATGTCTCGAAGTATGCCAACATTTACTTTGCCCGCGAATTGGCTAAACGTTTGGAAGGTTCCGGTGTCACTGTTAACTTCTTGCATCCCGGTATGATTGATTCTGGCATTTGGCGTAACGTACCCTTCCCCTTGAACTTGCCCATGATGGCCATTACCAAGGGTTTCTTTAAGACCACCAAGGCTGGTGCCCAAACCACCATCTATTTGGCTACATCCGATGAGGTGGCCAATGTTCATGGCAAATATTTTATGGATTGCAAAGAGGCTACTTTAAATCCTGCCGCTATGGACGAGGAAAAGGGCAAGAAGATCTGGGAAGAATCAGTGAAATTGGTCAAATTGACTCCTCAAGATCCAAAAATCTAAACATAACGTTTTGAGACTGAGTGTTTTTTTTTCTATAAGTAGGTTTGTTTTATTTTAATGTGTAATTTGTGGTATCTACAGTCTTTAAAAATATGTATTTTAAGTTCTACTTTTTAATGACTTTTTTTAAATAAATAAAGAAAATTAAAAAAAAAAAAAAATAATATTTTATAGAATTCAGTTCAGGTCTAAAATAGTGATCGGGAAAATAGAACTAACTATCCTCTTTTTGTAATCTGACCAACTATTTCGATTTAAGTTTAATATTAGAAAATTTTTTGGCTTTACAGACGACCTCTGGTCTAAATGTTGAAATCACTTTTACTTTACACTATTATATATAAAGCAAATTAGATATTCTTATCTATGGAAAAAAATACTTTAGCTATAGCAGAAAATCATTCTGAGTCTATAGGATTGTGCATTTATCCTCTTAAATTAAATACTGAGCTTTCATCTCCTTTTACCTAACTTCACTTGAACCATTTAGAAAGGTACTTTGTTTTAATTTTTAAATTAAAGTCTTGTTAAATCGTAGATTTCCATTTATTTGCTAATCTCTTGTGTGGTATGAAAATGACTAAAAGGATTTAATTTCATTAATTAAAATTTTGTAACTAATATATTAATATTAAAATCATTACAAGAAATCAAGTGAAAAACAATCAAAAATTTTAATTTTTCTGAGAACTCAAGAAATGCACAATTCACAAACGTTTTAAGAAATTCGATATTATCAAACAAAAAGCAAGTAAGTTTACATGCAATAACAAAAACTAAAATATTTTGTGACTACTTGAAGTACTTACAAATAATGGTGAAAAATATGAGTAAAATCAAAAAATCAAAAACTGGTTTAAGCAGCACACAAAATTAAATAAAATTAACTCATAAAGGATATTAATGAATGATACGAATATTCCTCAATGAACACTAATACATGAAAACACAAAAATTCGTTTTAACACCCAAAGAGAAAAAGTTCCCACACTCCCAGACAAGTCAGCAACTAAAAGAAGTTCAATCACTGGCAGTTTTGCCACACACTCAGACAACCAGTGACATTTATACACTCTCACACACACATGCCCTCCTCTCACAATTACCTGTTGTTGTTACTGCTGCTGCCGTTGGCAAACAATGCAACCGCAACGCAACCGTATCAAAAGTAGATCTGCCAACAAAATGTACAAAACGTCGGGAGACGAGATTCCCAAAGGACAACAGTATACCGACTAAAATGGAAATTAAATGTTGAGAGAAGATTAACAGATAATAAAATTGGCCACAGTAATCATAATGATGATGAGCAGCAGCACACACTCACTCATACACCCCTTCTTAACACTTCACATAATTTCGTGTGTTGAGTACATAATTATAGAGAGCAAACGCTTTTTTAGTGATGGTACAAAATATATAAAGGGATGAAAATGGTACATTTTGAAACTGTACATTAAACCAAAAATATCTTAACTAAGGGAAAGGCAACGAGAGAAAAACGCATCACGCTATTTCTACAAGTTCTTTTTGTGCCAGTAGTTTTCTTAAGAAACTGTCACGTGACTGACCCATAGTGACCATTTAATGTCCCTTGGCTATCGACTGAGAATGGGTGATTGAACGATCCACTATTTACCGACTTACAGACACATTTATGTTTCAGTTCATTTTCATATATGAAAAATCGATTTTTGCTTTAAAATATAAGTGATCACAGATTATCACCTTTATCCATTTGTCCACTATTTACAACTTTTCGTTTGCAATACTATTTACTGGCTTATAGACACGTTTATTATTAATTTTATTTTCATATATGAAAAATCGATTTTAGTTTGAAAATATAAGCACTCACATATAATAGTCCCTTCTCCATTTGGACCACTACTTACCGACTTCCAGACACTTGAGTTTTGTTTGAAAATAAAAGTGATCACAGATTGTCGCCCCTTTTTCAATTTGGCCTAAGGAGTGAGATCGTAAAATTCTTAACACTTGGCCACATGTTGCAATACCTGTTAAGAAGTATTTAGAATGAAGTGATGGGGAAGTTTTTCCTCACCCGCTTTATAGTCCAGACCTTGCCTTGTCCGACTACAGAGTATCCGATATTGGATTGATACGTTCTTGGCCTCAAAAGATGAGCAGTTCTTTTGGCTCGGTATCCATATGTTTCCAGCAAAAAGATGAGAAAACGTCATAGCTAACAATGGCTAATACATTGAATAAATTTATATTGTACAAATGTTTCAAAATAAAAGCTAAAAATTTTAAAAACTCCCGCATTTTTAAGTCATGCACCCAATACATTTTTGATCAAGTTACCTTTGTAAAACATGTCAGTTATTATGTTTAATGTCAATTATATTCATTTGTTGTTATTCTGATTAAAATGAGTGACCAGAAAAAAGTGCGTACTAAAATTATTAAATATTTTCAACAAAACCCAACTTGGTCCTACAAAAAGTTGGCCAAACAATCAAAGGTCTGCCGTCAAACTGTTTCCAATGTTATTCAACAGTACCGGGAGAACTTGTCCGTCGATAGAAAACCTGGTTCAGGTAGAAGGAATGGTCCACATGATGAGCATTTCCAAAAGAGCTTCCAACACATCCGGTAGGAAAGCAGCCCGGTTAGCTCAGTGCTCGGACTATTTGGTACGAAAAGTTAAAGCTAATGCAGGTTTAAAAACATACAAGGCTCAAAAAGTTTCTGACACGAACGCTGCTAAAAATTTAGAGGCCAAAGACAGAGCACGGAAATTGAAGTCAAGTTTTATAAAAAAATATTTTAGCTGCATAATGGATGACAAAACCTATGTTCTGGCAGATTTTTCGCATGAATATTTTTATGTTGCTGATGCTCGAGGTAATGTTGTAGAAAAGTTCTTGGCATGACAAGCAGTATGCAGTTGCGGCAAAAGAAGCCAAACATTTGTTACAAAGGGATCTTTAAATAGCGAAATTTTCATAAAGGAATGTTTACAAAAGAGGATGCTTCCATTCATAAGTCTTCTTAATGTGTCCACTTACTTTTGACCTGATTTGGCATCCTGTCACTATCGAAGCAAAGTATTGAGTGGTACAAGAACAATAATGTGGTATTTCTACCAAGAGAGGCAAATTTTCCAAAGTGCCCGGAGCTAAGGCCAGTGGAGAGATATTGGGCTCTTGTTAAAAGAAAATTGAAGAGCACAAAAAAGGTGTCCAAAAGTGTGGTAGATTTTAAACGGAGATGGACTACCTGTTCGAGCAAAGTGACAGAAAGCACTATAAAAAGTTCAAAATTTCATCACTAGTGATTAAAACTATAAAAATATTCTATTTTTTTTTTTTTTGTAAATTGTAATAATAATTTTAATCAAATAAAAAAAGATTAAAACTGTAAGTTTAGTAGTTTCGTTTTTATTAACATATAAGTATGTTAAGAATTTTTCGATCTCACTCCTTAGTGTTACTCTGGTGGTGAGTCGGGAATTACGTATTAAAGTACTACTTTTTTTATAGAGGTTAGAACTAGTCTCCATATAAGTGTTAAAAACATAAGTCACAATCAATATCATTACATTTAAGTGGTTATATATTAGGGTATTCAATCGATTAACCGTTAATCGGTTAAACGATTAATTTTGGTCGGTTAACTGTTCGAATAATTTAAAATTGCCAATTTTCAAATAACAAATAAACCGATTAATTTGTTTCGATTAACCGATTAACCGGAATTTATTTTTTTATTGTACTTAATATATAAAAACACACACATTTTATTTCTTAACTCATGAACATTCCCTTTTAGCAATAGTTTGAAGTAGAGCTCTAAAACTGAAACTAAGGAATTTGGAAATGACATTCTTTTTAGAATGTTCCATGATGAACTTTGTCCTAATGAGTCGGAGGAAGACATGATAATAGACGAAACTGAAGACATTACTGAAACGAGTCTCTTATCAGAACTTAGCGAAACTATTAAAAGTATTAAAAATCTAAAAATCCCAAAAGGACTCCAATGGTATAATGGAGGATTTTATATGCTATAAAAACTGAATAAAGAACTAAGAAATTGGATAGTCTTTCTTATGCCTTACTTTCGATTTCTCCAACATCTACAATCAATGAGGGAGTTTTTTCTAAGTCAAGTTTAATAAAACTAAAGAAAAATCGTTCAAAAGGAAACCTTTTAATTTAAATTATTTTCTTAAAAGATATTTCAGAAAATCTCACTAAAGTCCTAAAATACCATATTTTTTTTTGATATTATTTATTTTTTTGGGGATTTTTTATATTTTGTTATTTCCTCAATACAAACTAAATTTTAAAATGTTTTAGGTAAGCAACTCTTTCATATAATTGAATATTTTTGCAAATGTTCTGATAATTTAGGAATAAGATTCATACTTTGCCTTTAAGTTAATACATTCTCATAAACTATATTCTTCTCTTAAAATATATTTCAGAAAATTTCACTAATGTCCTAAAAAACTCACATGTGTATATAAAAAGGATCTCAAATATCATATTTTTTTTATTGAAATGCTTAAATAAGTACACAAAATGCATGGTTTTATTTTCAATTAAAAATTAAATTAGAAATTATTCGGTTAATAATTTAAATTTAACCGATTATTAACCGATTAAATCTAAACCCCGATTAATTATTTGCTCGATTAACCGATTAAATTAGGAACCCGATTAATTGAATACCCTGTTATATATGTCCGAGTGAGACATTTATGAAAATTTATTAAACGAAAACATACGGATTGTTTTCATTTATGTTTCTCCCGATGAAATTTAAGTTTGAATTCATTCAATTCCTCTCCGGAAGAAATTTAAGTTTGAATTCATTGAAACTAAATAAACAAAGTACCACCTGGTACCAAAAATTACCCCTACAATTATTTTAGCATCCCTGCTGTAAATTCATCATAACTAGCATTGCACACAGTATACCACAACAATTTTGTGGGTAGCTTATAAAGTGAAGATAACGGTTACATTGTAAGCTAGAGCGAGAGTGGCTCTCACACACACACACCCACAGACAAAGAGACCAGTGATAATACATGTGTATGACACGTGTCATAAGCTTTTTTTTTGAGCATCCGATAATGATCATCAAATAATGGTAATTTTGTTACAATTACTTTTGTTGTACGTATAATTAATTTATTTAATGACCATAATTGAAATTCAATATTTTTCTAAAAGATTAACAATAAAATTTACTATCTATTACTTATATTGCAAAAAATTGTGTAATCACAAGCGGCAAAGTTACAATAAGATGAATGGGAAAGTAAGAGAAAGGATACAATTTGATTTCGTTTAATTCTTGTATAAAAAATCTATAAGTAGTAAAATAATTATAGTGTTTATTTTATGTTTAACTGGTATTCATATGATTTTAAGAATTTGTGCAAATAATTGAAGGATTTGTTTGTTTAAATTGTTACTTAATGTGAGAAAATATTATAAATTAAGTAAAAATGGTGGGAAAGTTTAAATATTTGAAATGGTGTATTTATGAAGCCTAGAGAATTTTTAAGGTCCAAACGAATTCTTATATTTGAAATGGGGTACAACATTTCTCAAATTAATTAAAAACAAATTGATAAACAGTCGAAGACAATTCCAAATAAATGTTTCTCTTTGGTTCACTGTGACAAAGGACATTTCTCTATATCATTAAAATTGTAAAACCAAACAACTAAATCTATTAAAATTAAAAATAATGTATTTCTCAAAACATAATTAAAAATTGTGTGTGTTTTTTTTTTTTTTTTTTGTAGTTTAAGCAAACTAACCCTATCCATCTTAGTATTCATAACTGTCTTGAGATATCACATTTCAAGAACAGAAACAAAAAAAAAACTGTAATATTTGGCGCGCTTCACTCAAGTGTACTTGAATTGGTTGGTTACAAAAACACAAACAATGTTCAATACGAGTATTTGAAAAAAAAAATGCGTCACATTTATGAAGACTATAAAGTAATTTAATACTTTTTAATAAACTCAACCATCCCAAGTATTTTGCTGAAGTGTTTTTTTATTAGCCACTGTATTTAATATATATTTTTTTTCTCTTTAACAGACAATCACTCAGAAGTTAAGAGGACACAATTCAATAACTAAAATAATTTTATTAAAAAAAAAAAATAACAAAATTTCTTAGAGGAATTTATATCCTAATATTCGTATGTTCAGAATTAGTTGTAGGAAAGAAAAGGGAAAATAAATTAAAACCATCGTAGACCAGCTGTCACCTCTATACAGTTGGAGTGTCACTGGAATTGGAACTTGCTCGTACCATGACATACGAGCATTGTGTTGACAGTTGGAATAGTTAGACATTGATACTTTTCTTAGTTTGTGTTATTTTTTTTTTTCAGAATAAAAGTATGACAGCCCTCGGAAATGTCATAAGGTCTTCAAAGAAACAATAAGTAGGAGTAGTTTTGCTGGACAGTTGGTTAAATTTTGTAAGTTATTAAGAAAAACTGTTTATAAAGGATAATTTTTGTACAATAACTTTAGTAAAATAAATAAAAAAAAAAAAAAAAAATTCAAAGTGGTTTAGACAAAACACATATCAAAGCAAAAAATTTCAACTTGA
Organism: Calliphora vomitoria; assembly: GCA_942486065.2. NCBI lineage: Eukaryota > Metazoa > Arthropoda > Insecta > Diptera > Calliphoridae > Calliphora > Calliphora vomitoria. Next base: position 57,871,548 of record OW818029.2, on the reverse strand, counting down.
AATCATCAAAATCGAGAACTTTATTACAAGCTTTTATTTTTTAAATATAAAGCATATCAAAGTAGCTTGTACAAATGTTCCCGATTGCTTCGTTAATTGACCCATATTTCTCATTGACCACTGACCAGGACCTGCTCAATTTCAGCAATGGCGTTCTTTACATGACATTCAAAGTTTAAAAAAATATAAGAAACTTGTCCTTTTTTTTAACATTCACATCGATTGGTAAGGTAATCGGAATTGGTAAGTATTAGAGTATTTAATTAATTTCTGGTTTAATCGGTTAATCGAGAAAATAATTAATCGGGGTTTAGATTGAATCGGTTAATTTTAAATTATTCGATTAACCGAATAATTTATATTTTAATTTTAAATTGAAAATAAAACCATGCATTTTGTGTACTTATTTAAGCATTTCAACAAAAAAATAAATAAGGACTGAGATCGAAAAATTCTTAACATACATATATGTTAATAAAAATGAAACCACTAAACTTACAGTTTTGATTTTTTTATTTGATTGAAATTATTATTACAATTCACAAAAAAAAAAAAAAATATATATTTTTATAGTTCTAATCACTAGTGATGAAATTTTGAACCTTTTTCGGAAACTCTTCAATTATGGTTTTTATAGTGATTTCTGTCACTTTGTTCGAACAGGTAGTCCATCTCCGTTTAAAATTTACCACACTTTTGGACACCTTTTTTGTGCTCTTCAATTCTCTTTTAACAAGAGCCCAACATCTCTCCACTGGGATTAGCTCCGGGCAGTTTGGAGGATTTGCCTCTCTTGGTACAAATACCACATTATTGTTCTATTACCACTCAAGACCTTTCTTACCATAGTGACAGGGTGCCAAATCAGGCCAAAAATAAGTGGACACACTAAGAAGTCTTATGAATGGAAGCATCCTTTTTTGTAAACATTCATTGATGTAAATTTTGGTATTTATAGAGCACTTTGTAACAAATGTTTGGCTTTTTTGCCGCAACTGCATATTGCTTGCCATACCAAGAACTTTTTGGGAAATTTTGTCTGCTTTTGGGTCCTAAACTTTTCTTCAACATTCCCTCGAGCATCAGCAACATAAAATTTTTGACCAGGAAGTTGCGAAAAATTTGCCAGAACATACGTTTCGTCATCCATTATGCAGCTAGAATATTTTTTTTATAAAACTTGACTTCAATTTCCGTGCTCTGTTTTTGGCCTCTAAATTTTTAGCAGCGATCCTGTCAGGAACTTTTTGAGCCTTGTATGTTTTTAAACCTGCATTAGCTTTAACTTTTCGTACCAAATAGTCCGAGCACTGAGCTAACCTGGCTGCTTTCCTACCGGATGTGTTGGGAGATCTTTTGAAAATGCTTTCTATTTTTTTGGCTTTAGAAACATCATGTGGACCATTCCTTCTACCTGAACCAGGTTTTCTATCAACGGACAAGTTCTCCCGGTACTGTTGAATAACATTGGAAATAGTTTGACGGCAGACCTTTGAATGCTTGGCCAACTTTTTGTTGTTAAATCTGATTAAAATGTGTGACCAGAAAAAAGTGCGTACAAAAATTATTAAATATTTTCAACAAAACCCAACTTGGTCCTACAAAAAGTTGGCCAAGCATTCAAAGGTCTGCCGTCAAACTGTTTCCAATGTTATGTCCGTTGATAGAAAACCTGGTTCAGGTAGAAGAAATGGTCCACATGATGTTTCTAAAGCCCAAAAGAGCTCCCAACACCTCCGGTAGAAAAGCAGCCCGGTTAGGTCAGTATTCGGACTATTTGGTACGAAAAGTTAAAGCCAATGAAGGTTTAAAAGCATACAAGGCTTAAAAAGTTCCTGACAGGAACTCTGCTAAAAATTTAGAGGCCGAAGACAGAGCACGTAAATTGAAGTCAAATTTTATACAAAAAATATACCTCCTGCATAATGGATGACGAAATGTACGTATGGAAAATTTTTCGCAGCTTCTGGGTCAATTTTTATACCCTTCACCTTCGTGAGAAGGGTATATATAAATTTGTCATTCCGTTTGTAATTTCCACAATATAATTTTCCGACCCTATAAAGTATATATATTCTGGATCCTTAGTCCCGGTCCACACTGTGAAACATTTACTGCAAAATATTTTAAAATTCTCTTTTGAAACTGCTTTTCAGTTTTTGACATTTCTGTACAGAACGAATATGAACGAATAAGTGTGGATAACATACTCAACAAAAACTTCATGTGCATGAAACACAGTACTCTTTTCCATTCCTCTTTCCCATCTCATCAACAAACTCAAATGTTTTGCAGCAAATGTTTCACAGTATGGATAGGGACTTATAGATAGCGGAGTCGATTAAGCCATCTCCGTCTGTCTGTCCGTCCGTCTGTCTGTTGAAATCAATTTTCTGAAGACCCCTGATATCTTCGGTATCCAAATCTTCAATAATTCTGTCAGACATGCATTCGAGAAGTCTCCTATTTAAAATCAGCAAAATCCGTCCATAAATAACGGAGATATGAGCAAAAATCCGAGACAACCTCTGAAAATTTCATCTAAAAAAGATAATTTATTGCATGCAAAATAGCAACAAAACGTACATATGTTTGGATGTGTGTTGGCTTCATTGCTTTGCGTATTTTGATTTTGTTTTTTTTTTTTTTGGTGTTGCGTTTCGTTTGGCGTTGTTGTTTTTATACTCTTCACCTTCGTGAGAAGGGTATATATAAGATTGTTATTTCGTTTGTAACTTCTACAATATAATCTGTTCGTCAGCAGTTAAATGTAAAATTTTTAAAAGTTTTCATGATATATTTAGGATGCCATACGCTGAAAATGGGCAATTAATGCATCCACAACAAAGGTGAAGGGTATATAACATTTGGCATAGCTGAATATAGCACTCTTGCAGATGCTCGAGGGAATGTTGAAGAAAAGTTTAGGACCCAAAAGCAGACAAAATTTCCCTAAAAGTTCTTGGTATGGCAAGCAATATGCAGTTGTTCAAAGGGCTCTATAAATACCGAAATTTACATCAAGGAATGTTTACAAAAAATTATGCTTCCATTAATGTGCACTTATTTTTGGCCTGATTTGTTATCTGTCACTATGGTAAGAAAGGTATTGAGTGGTACAAGAACAATAATGTGGTATTTGTACCAAGAGAGGCAATTCCTTCAAACTGCCTGGAGCTGAGTCCAGTGGAGAGATATTGGGCTCTTGTTAAAAGAGAATTGAAGAGGACAAAAAAGGTGTCCAAAAGTGTGGTCGATTTTAAACGGAGATGGACAACCTGTTCTAAAAAGGTTCAAAATTTCATCATTAGTGATTAGAAATATAAAAATATTTATTTTTTTTTTTGTGTAAATTGTAACAATAATTTCAATCAAATAAAAAAAGATTCAAAACTGTAAGTTTAGTGGTTTCATTTTTATTAACATATATGTATGTTAAATATTTTTCGATCTCAGTCCTTAATGCAAAAATTTTAAAATAAATTTAAAAACTTTATTGTAGACGAAAGAATTTAATATTTCTTATTAATTAGCGAAATAAACATTTTGTTTGCTCTCCTGAAAATTTTATTTTCTCTGATAGAAGGTTCTTAATATAGTCGCAAAGAATTTTGTTTGAAAAATATAAAATTCTTTGAATAAAGACGAAAACTATATTTCTTTCGTCACTGTGACGAATTGAATGAGCTAAATGTTTTTTAAAAACATGGGGCCTGTGTTGTCACATTAAGGGATTTTTTTCTCGAAGTTTGGATTTGGGCGTATGGGGATGTTTACTAAACTACGAGGATTTTTAGGGGAATTTCAAAAATTAAATTTTTTTCATATATTTTTTTTAAATATAGAGAATATAGAAATAAATTTTATTTTCATAAGTAAAGCAACGAATGTTTTTACTAAATTTAAGATCTGAAAGCAAAACACTGATCTGAAAAAGGTGTGTTATTTATATAAATAAAGCCCGAAATTAGCTTAAGGTAAGTTCACATTATACCACAAGTAATTAGATTTGTCTTTATTTAATGGTTTCATTAACAGGGCAAGTTAAAAAATGCGCAATAAAATTAGAAATAAGCTAGCAATAAAGCTAAACAAAAAACTAGAAAATATGCAGACAAAGCATAGATATGCATATTAGAATCAAAAATAAAGTTTAAAATTAATTTTATTATAATAAGAAATTTGGTTACAAAGTATAGTATAATTATCTTTATTTGTAAAAAAAAAAATTGTATAAATCAAATATTATGACAAAAAAAATATTTTTTGCTTTCATCAGACAGACAAAGTTTCATAAGAACCCAAAATGTATCTAAATTAAGAGGTCCACAGCCAATATTCGATGTCTAATGGTGGGTAAACAACTCAAAAGTAATATTTTCTTTGAAAAATTCAGAGACCGAAAATAACGTGTTCACTTTCATTTCTATGGTAAATTCACATTCGCAGCCATTTAAAAATAATTTTTGTTGTTATATCACTGAGAGAGTGATTTATTAGAGAACATTTTAGGTTAGGCGTTGAAAGAAACAGAAAAGAAACAAACACAAGTAATCTAGATGAGTGATTTATAATTAATTTTTTTCGTAAAGGTCACTTTTATTTGCGAACATGAAAAATAAATCGCAAAAATTCATTTGATGCAAATCAACGATTAAATATATTAAATTTATAAATCATTAAATGTAAAATTTTTTCCCGAAAACCGACAATTTCTTTTTGAAATTGAATTACTACATATTCATCATATTTTTTCTATAATTTGTTAAAAATTACTAAAAATATGTTATTGTATGTAAATAAAAGAGAAGTAACAGTTATTAAGATCAATTAAATTGTTTGTCTCACATCGAACCATTAAAAAACAACAAAAACTAATAAAGGCCATACGAAACCATGTAAATAAAAATCATTTTATAGCTGTTATTTTGAGTGATTTATTTTTATCACCAAAATATAAATCACAACTTGGGTTTTTTGGTAAACGGACGAGTTATTTTCGATCTCTGGAAAAATTATAGTCGAAGTGAGTAATATTCACATTTATGCAAAGATCAGCAAAAAAAAATTATTATTTTTTTATTTTTTTTTAAATTTTAAAAATATGAAAAAGCTTATTTTTCAAGCTTGAAAAACTTGCCATGCTCACTACAACTATAAAATAAAAAAACTTTTTAATATTTTTTACTGGGGATTTTAGGGAATAAAAAAATAATCTTTTGGGTATAAGACACGAAAAAAATCTAGGAACCCTGCATGGGGCTAGTGTCAGTTTTTCAATGTCGACAACATCTACTACTAATACGTATTCTATAAAAAATTCGTCAAAAAACTATATTTTTACTAAAAATTGAGATAATATAATGGATTTTGAAGTAAAATATAACAATATATGCATTATCCATAAAATATGCCAAGAATATAACAAATCGATGCTATATTACAGTAAAATGTATGATTCGCATAGACAATTAATTATCTAATTGTAATTAGTGGTATTTGAAAGTTTGAGAAAAAAAAACATACATTTGCATATAAATCCGCCCCTAGTGATAACTAACATTATTACATTATTTTACTAACGAAATACTTAATAACTTTTAAAAAGCACCAACAATGTTTGGACTCTTTGACACTGATTTCAAGAATTCCCACACTCTCTTATTAAACCAAAATAAAAACAAACAAAAAAAAACCTAAAGAACATATAAAAAAAAAATGATGAGCTGCAAACACCGTTTTCATATTGATGATACACATGCATATTTTTCTAAAAATGTAGTCAAGTGTAAAGGCATTTGATGATGAAGATCACACTCGACCAATATCACATTACATGGTGGGAATTCTTTACACTGTCTCATGACTTTCTATATACTACTTATGTACGTACGTACAAACTAACAAACTAAAATAAAATATCACTCTCAAAGCGGTAACCAACAACTACTATCAAACAAATCAACGACGTGTGTGACAACAACGTATTTTTGCTGAGATTTAAACGTAGTTTCAACCGGTTTCAATTAAACTCCAGTCTATTAAACAATCAGGGTATAAATTACACAGTGTTGACAAAGTTTAGAGCGAAAGAAAAAAATATATATATTGTATATAATTCGATCAAGAGGCAACAACAACAACATACAAAAAAAAAAATACATTCTCGCAAAACTAAAAAGTTTGCTTCTGATTGTCAAAATGCATTAAGAATGAGATGTGAATGTGAGAATGTCTACTGTCTTTGGTTGAGTTTGAAGTATTTGTTGCGAAGTTTTTAAATAAAAAGAGGATATGTACTAATTCTGTTTTAATACTTATAATCCTCCCAAATATAGAACATAGAATGTGTTATACATATACAGTTTGAAAACAGCGTGAAAGCTTCACGATCATTTGTAATAAATCCTTCTTTTTTGTGCCGTGGGGGCCATTTGACGGATATTTTATTCCATACTTTATTCCAAGTCTTCTTTACAATCCAACAAAAAAAAATCACAACTATTTAAAAAAATACGTGTTTTTATTCTAAAATGAAAAATTGCATTCTTACTGAGACTTCCTTTATAACACTATTATGTACCTATACGAATATGACAGATTACAATCAAGTCATTACCTGAGAATATCTAAGTAATGTACATGGTTAGCAGAGTGTATTAAGCAGTAATGACATGCCAATACCAAGTGTTTGTTGGGCGAATTGCAATTCGGACATACGAGGTCGGTTTTTGGTGAAAAATTATTATTATTTTTTTTTCAACATAGTCTCCTCTTTTGAGCTCTATACGCTATGACCAACGTTTCTCCAATTTTTTTATCCTTTCAAAAAAATATGATTTGTCGAGGTCATCAAAATGGGTGTTTGTTTGTGAAATGATTTTATTGTTGAAGTCAAATCTCATTCCGCCGAGCCATTTCTTCAGGTTTGAAAACAAGAAATATTCTCTCGGGGCTAAATCCGGAGAATAGTTCGTAGCCTAATTTATGAATATTTGCCATGGAAACTGCACATGTGTGCAACCTTGCATTGTCCTGATAAAGAAGATTTTTTTTTGCCAAATGCAGTAGTTTTTTTTGTTCAATTCCCCATTAAATGGAACCAATAAATTGGCATAATATCCGCTATTAATTGTTTTGCCCTGTTGAAGGTTGTTAATGATCCACGTTTTGACCACGGTTACGAATCGGCGGAAAAACTCGTCCATTATGCGGTTGAACAACGCCAAACACTACTGCGAAAATGTCAAACGATTGCGTTTGCTAACAATCGAGCTTTCTCATACGGAAGTGGTCCTTTAAAATTGAAACCACTTTCAATCTCCGATCGGCCAACACCATATCATGAATTATTTTAATTGTTTCGGGTGTAGAGACCTCAGCTGGGTGTCAAGAGTATTTATCAAGCTTAGGCTTGATTTAAGCGATGTTTTTTTAACAAAATAACATTATGGTCCAATTTGGTTAAAACGTTAAAATGAACACACAAATGACGTTGCTGCAGCCAATGAGTGGGTAAATTTTTTTCTCGACCAAGCGGTTATCAAAATCGTGATCGTTTTAGAAGTTACAGATTTATTTGCACTTTTTTTATTTTCATTTCCCCCAATGTGACCCAAAACCTCGGTTTTAGGTTCTCGCACAACCACGATATGAGATTTTTTAACCATCCTCGGGTGTATTTGACTGCTAATCTTCTCCATTTGCAAAGATTTATTTATTTTGCATTTCTTTCCTTTCAAACAAGCCCAAACATAGTCAAGTTTCCTAAAAAACACAATAAAATTTTAGCATATTTAAAAAAAAAATATATAAAATACGAAAGCAAAATTTTCGCGTCAAAAATAGGAAGCTCGATTTTGATTTTAGACCCATGGTTTCTTCGGCAATTCTTCTTAGAATTCATCGCAGATTACGATTTTGATAACCGCTTGGTGCATTTTTTTTTGATCCAAACAAATTGACCCACTCTAATGTAATATTGTAGATACAGATACTACCTTCCACCACCACTTACAAATGGCCGCAAATACATATTTTTTAGTTGTACTGGCAATATTATCATTCTCTTGTTTACTTTTACACTATCTAACAAGTATTTAATAAAACTGGACTTTTCCAACAAAAAAAAAAAATAAAAATTGATTTGGTTTTCTTTTGTTTTTTTTCTTCCTCTTCTTTTTTGTATGAGTGTGTGTGTGTTTTTTTTTCTTCTTCTAATAAACAGACGCCAATATTAAAACATAAAAGCAAACGAGGAAGCCCCAAGAATGCGCTCTAACGCCAAGAAAAAGTATTTCATTGATTTTTGAAACCAAAGAAATATTTTTATTTTGGAAAATGTGTTTTGTACGTCGTATTAAGTTGTAAACATGGAAAAAGGCGTAAAAGATAGAAAAAGCAAATGGAAATTCAAAACAAACTGACATATAGAGTACGTTCATATGTATGGATGTGTAAATGGAAATAATATTTATTTGGAGAGTGATCATTTGAAGGGTAATTGTTGTTAAAAGGATAATAGATTGAAATCAACGTGGCCATTATTAAAAGACTTTCCTTTCAACAAATAAATATTTATTTAATTAAAAATAGTTCATTATGAAAAGGACTTTAATATATTAGTTGACGTTATTTGATGTTACAAAAGTCTTGTAATTATGCTATTTAAAAAATAAATAGTATCGTCTATCATCTTTTGTATAGTCCGTCTATAGTCTCGTCTATGGTCTTGTCTATAGTCTCATCTTCTCTATAGATCGTCTCGCCTATAGATAGTCTCGTCTATAGAGAGTCTCGTCTATAGAGAGTCTCGTCTATATATAGTCTCGCCTATAGATTGTGTCGTATATAGATAGTCTCGTCTGCAGATATAGTCTCCCCTATAGATAGTCTCGTATATAAATACTTAGTCCCGTCTGTTGAAAGGCTCGTCTATAGATATTCTCCACTACAGATAGTCTATAGACAGTCTCACCCCTATATAGTCTGCCTTATAGATAGACTCTTTCATAGATGTTAAAAGTCTCGTCTATAGATATTCTTGCTTTTAGATATTCTCGTCTACAGATAGTCTCGTCTTTAGATATTCTCATCTAAATATAAGGAGTGAGATCGTAAAATTCTTAACACACGTTTTTCATTAAAACTTTTAACAAAAGTATTATTTGATTTTTTTTTTTTCAAGTTACCTTTGTAAAACATGTCAGTTATTATGTTTAATGTCAATTATATTCATTTGTTGTTAATCTGATTAAAATGAGTGACCAGAAAAAAGTGCGTACTAAAATTATTAAATATTTTCAACAAAACCCAACTTGGTCCTACAAAAAGTTGGCCAAACAATTAAAGGTTTACCGTCAAACTTCTTACAATGTTATTAAACAGTACCGGGAGAACTTGTCCGTTGATAGATAACCTGGTTCAGGTAGAAGGAATGGTCCACATGATGTTTCTAAAGCCAAAAAAATAGAAATCATTTTCAAAAGAGCTCCCAACACAACCAGTAGGAAAGCAGCCCGGTTAGCTCAGTGCTCGGACTATTTGCTACGAAAAGTTAAAACTAGTGCAGGATTAAAAACATACAAGGCTCAAAAAGTTCCTGACAGGAACGCTGCTAAAAATTTAGAGTCCAAAAACAGAGCACGGAAATTGAAGTCAAGTTTTATAAAAAAATATTCTTACTGCATAATGGATGACGAAACGTATGTTCTGGCAGATTTTTCGCAACATCCTGGTCAAAAATTTTATGTTGCTGATGCTCGAGGGAATGTTGAAGAAAAGTTTAGGACACAAAAGCAGACACAATTTCCCAAAAAGTTCTTTGTATGGCAAGCAATATGCAGTTGCGGCAAAAGAAGCCAATCATTTGTTACAACGGGCTCTATAAATACCGAAATTTACATCAAGGAATGTTTACAAAAAAGGCTGCTTCCATACATAAGACTTCATAATGTGTCCACTTATATTTGGCCTGACTTGTCATCCTGTCACTATGGTAAACAAGCCCTTGAGTGGTACAAGAACAATAATGTGGTATTTGCACCAACAGAGGCAAATCCTCCAAACTGCCCGGAGCTAAGGCCAAAAGTGTGGTAGATTTTAAACGGAGATGGACTATCTGTTCGAGCAAAGTGACAGAAAGCACTATAAAAACGTTAATGGAAGGGTTTCCGAAAAGGTTTAAAATTTCATCACTTGTGATTAAAACTATAAAAAATATTTTTTTTTTTTTGTAAATTGTAATAATAATTTCAATAAAATAATAAAAAAAAATTGAAACTGTAAGTTTAGTGGTTTCGTTTTTATTAACATATATGTATGTTAAGCATTTTTCGATCTCACTCCTTAGAAGTCTCTCTTATAGATAGTTTCGTCTATAGAAGTCTCGTCTATAAATAGTCTAGCCAGTTTTTTTTTATTATTTTTTTGTATTTATATTCATTGCATATTTGGAAATATAAGAAAAGTAAGGATATACAAAGTGGCCGCCATTTGCTTTCCAGCATGACTGAAGTCTGACAATACATCCATCTATCGCAGTACGCACCAAATTCATAGGGAAATTGTTCACATCCTGGAAAAGGCACGCTTTAGGAATTCCAAATTTGGATGTCGAGTAGTGAAGACCGTGCTTTGTAAAACAGACGAAAATTTATATGACGTAGCATAGATTATGCCATCTTGTCGAAAAACTCCACCACTGTAAAAATTTTCTCATTTGTAAAGGAATGTGGGCGTTACTTACGTACTGACGAAGCAGAGCTTAAGATTTTTGCTCCAGTGTCGCTTCAAGTAGATGTCTGCTATATCTTTTGAAAGTCCGACATCTCAAGTCATATTTAATGATGAGAGAAATAGATTTACTGCGACCGTATTTGCTACTTCTGTGTATTTTTCAAACTCGGTTTCCCACTGGGAATTCACAAGCTGCGCGGACGATGAGATCTGGGACGGTCAACCATTCCACTAGTGTCTTTTAACAAATTAACGGCACAAAATTAAGTGTAACAACTTTCGAGTCGTGAGCAAATAAGGCTAATTGTCTCCTTTATTACAGGACACTGTTTAATCGGGACACATGCTAGAAGAATGGGCTTACGGTACAATGATTACTGTAGAAGCTGCCATAATGAAGAAGAGGAAGAGACTGTGTATCACCTTTTCTGCCAATTTCCGGCTCTGACTAACCTGAGGGAACGCATCCTCGGATTTCCATTCATATCATGTTTGGACGAGCTAGCAAGGATGAATCTGAGACGTATCTATTCCTTCATCCGGGAATCTGGCTGGTTTAATTTGGAGTCAACGGAAGTACTATAAATACCCTGACGACTACCCCTTGGGTATCACAATGGGATCAGATCTGAATGGACCCAAGTGAGCTGCTGCCCATGGAACCTAACCTAACTTTCGAAAAATGTCGCCTGTTTCCATGTCATATTTTTAGACCAAAAATTACAATACGGTTTTGAATATGTCCCCATACCATAATTGTAAATAATGCAAGCCAAAAACTATTAATACGTAAATGAAGTATAATGTCACTTATCAAAAACTGTAAAGATGACTCCTGTATGATTAATACATTTTTTAAAGTAGGGGGAGTAATAATTGTTCCAGAACTTATGATAGTACTAGGTAAATACTCTCATCTATAGCCTATTCTGTAGGTTCGTTTTGGCATGGAATGACCCATATCTACGTAAACAAATAATGTTACTGATTGTATGAGAAATAAATTAAGGCACCGTCACATATACCAAATATTTACTCCAAAAAGTGTAACCACTATTTTTAGCATATATTTCTTGACGTTGTTTAGTCTTACAAGTATTTTGTAAGATTAGAAATTATCAACCCAAAAAGTGTTATGACTTTTTTAAATATTTGTTATGTGTGACAGTACCTTAAGACACTAAACGTTCAAGAGTGCGCTACGAACAAAGTCCCCAAACCGAAAATGAATTCAGGCCCCAAAATTTTATATAGAAAAAACCAACAACGAAATTTAAAATTGGGGATTTAATTCATTATGAATTAACACCCAAAAGTTCTTAATGAAATAAATCCCCAAAGAAATGAACTAAACCCCCAAATAATTTTTTTAATTCATTTCGGTTTGGGGACTTTGTTCGTAGCATTGTTCAAGAGTAATCCGAATATTTTATGTAATATAAAAATGTACAATTTTCAACAAATATCTAAAAGAGAACCCCCAAAATATTTGATCACAAGTTATCGCTGCAACACGTGTGTTTAAATAAACAATATTTGTGTAACAATTGCCAAACTTATTTATGCAACAAAAGAAACATTTTATTCAAAATTGCATCAAAAGAAGGATTTTCTGGTTGGTGATTTTAACAATCAATTCAAAAAAGTAAATTTTATTCTAAGTAGCCTGGCAATCCAGATATTCAAAAACCAACAACAACATGTTAATGATGATAATTGAAAGAACAATTAATTCATTAAGTACCGGATAATGTTGAATATGTTCTCTTATCAGAAAGTACCAACAATTTGTTTGCCCATTTGTGTTTGTTTATATTCTTAGGTATGTTGTACCAATTATAAGGGGTGTTTACCGTTAATATGGGCGAGTGTGCATACGGAAGCAGGACTATGAGGTGGAAGTGGTAATTGGGATTATTATTAGGGTGGGCTTTATGTTGTGGTTTATTTTATTTGTAACTGAAATTCATACGAAAGTTATTGTAATTAATTTGTAACCATAGTGTTGTGATTGATTTTGATGTTTGTGTTTTGTGGAAAGAATATTTGCACAGGTGAATTTATAAAGAATTAACACCTGTATTTGCTGGGCACACATATTGCAACATCGAATCGCTTTAATAGTTAAACAAATTCCATATTTTGCTATTATAGTTCTTTTTAACAACTTCCAAGAGATTCAAATCCCAGTTCAAATTAAAATCATTTAAAAAAAAAGGAAAATTACAAACACAAGAAAAAAAAATTCCACCAAAACTATAACCAAGTGTAAAAATTCAGAGTGTTATATTCCATTTTTTATTCCCTCATTAATTCTTAGCAAAACAAAACAATTTTAAATTTTCAATCAATTTATAAAAAAATATACAAATATTTTTATGTCGGCAAGACTGAGCCCCTTACTTATAATCAATTTTTAATTTTATAACAGTTTAATAAAACAAAATTTCCATACTAAATTTATTTTATAAACCTGTAGTAAATTGATTATGAATAAGGCTTTTAATAACGAAATCATTCATTACATAAGAACATACAAGTTAATAAATAGGAAACATAAATTGTATCACAGCACTGTCTTAAATTCTACTTTCATTTAGCTTCTTTAGAAATTCTTTCATTCAGAGCTAAAGGGCTTTATTGGCAATAAGGACTGAGATCGAAAAATTCTTAACATACATATATGTTAATAAATATGAAACCACTAAACTTACAGTTTTGATTTTTTTATTTGATTGAAATTATTATTACAATTTACAAGAAAATATTATTTTTGTAGTTCTAATCAATAGTGATGAATTTATGAACCTTTTCCGGAAACCCCTCCATTAAGGTTTTTATTGTGTTTTCTGTCGCTTTCTTCGAACAGGTAGTCCATCTCCGTTTAAAATCTGCCACACTTTTGGACACATTTTTTGAGCTCTTCAATTCTCTTTTAACAAGATCCCAATATCTCTCCACTGGCCTTATCTCCAGGCAATTTGGAGGACTTACATCTCTTCATAAAAATAACACATTATTGTTGTTGTAGCACTCAATACCTTGTTTACAAAAGTGACAGGATGCCAAATCAGGCCAAAAATAAGTGGACACATTAAGAAGTCTTATGAATGGAAGCATCGTCTTTTGTAAACATTCCTTGATGTAAATTTTGGTATTTATAGAGCCCTTTGTAACAAATGTGTGGCTTCTTTGCCGCAACGGCATATTGCTTGCCATACCAAGAGCTTTTTGGGAACATTTTCTGCTTTTGGGTCCTAAACTTTTCTACAACATTGCCTCGAGCATCAGCAACATAAAAATATTGACCCGGAAGCTGCGAAAAATACGTACTTTTCGTCATCCATTATGCAGCAGGCATATTTTTTGTATAAAATTTAACTTCAATTTCCGTGCTCTGTATTTGGCCTCTAAATTTTTAGCAGAGTTCCTGTCAGGAACTTTTGAGCCTTGTATGTTTTTAAATCTGCATTTGGTTTAACTTTTCGTACCAAATAGTCCGAGTACTGAGCTAACCGGACTGCTTTCCTACCGGTGTTGGGAGCACTTTTGAAAATGCTTCCTATTTATTGGCTTTAGTAACATCATGTGGACCATTCCTTCTACATGAACCAGGTTTTCTATCAACGGACAAGTTCTCCCGATACTGTTTAATAACATTGCAATAAGTTTGACGGTAAACCTTTGATTGTTTGGCCAACTTTTTGTAGGACCAAGTTGGGTTTTGTTGAAAATATTTAATAATTTTAATACGCACTTCTTTCTGGTTACTCATTTTAATCAGATTAACAACAAATGAATATAATTGACATTAAACATAATAACTGATATGCTTTACAAAGGTAACTTGATAAAAAAAAAAAAATCAAATAATACTTGGGTTAAAAGTTATAATAAAAAACGTGTGTTAACAATTTTTCGATCTCAGTCCTTATGTATGCATTTTTGGGAATGTATGTATTTTCGAGAATCATAACTTTGTCTTTTGTTTAATTTGAACAAAAAACATATTTTTCAAACTGATAACCAGCAATATAAGTTATTGAGTTACTGATAGAACTGCATAAAAATATTCTAATAAATAGTATATGATAATTTTAGAGTTTCCATTTCGGTTTTAACCGAAACCGAAACCGCGGTTTTTTAAGGCCTAAAACCGAAACCGAAACCGACAATTATTCTTCGGTTTTCACTTTTAATCTATTTTCACTAGAATAATTCAAAATTTAGAAATGAGAAACAATTTTTTTCCTCCAATTATTAATCCAATATCTCTAAACACAGATCGGTAAAAATATCTTAAGATTTGTTTAAATTTTTTAAATTGTATTACAATTATTGCTTCAGATGATGTAGCAGGCTACCTTTCGCAGGCTAAATAATGAAAACATGTCTCTAGTTTCATGTTTATTGATTCATTGGAATGTGGATTCTAGCTCATTCTAGACGTATTATTAGAATAAAAACAGTACCATAAAGACCCACATTTTGTATTCCTATTCAGCATCATGAATGTTTAATTTCATATTTCTGTGTCCATTATTATAGAAAATACAAAAGAAAGATAAGACTATAATCACCTTTCGTGAATTCTAACTCATTCAGAATCATTTGTGCCTAATTTTAAGGTTTATTATTATAAAATATTCAAAAAGTACCTTTACAATAAAGAAATAGTAACATTAATTATCCGTTTTAAATTCGCGATACTAGTTCGAAAAAGTACCTGCAATTCCCTTTTTTATATTCTAACTCAGTCAAGATCATGTGTGTTTAATATCCTGCTTATAGGTTCATTATTATAGAAATTTCAGTAACAGTTTCTGTTACCTCATTATCATTATGTCCTCTATCCTTGATTCTTTCTTTACTCAGAAGCATATATCAGCCAACTATTATGTATATACAATAAGTAAAATAATTTATTATAATTAGAAGAAAAAGCAAAAATTTTCCACACTTAAACCACTGTCCAGTTTGAAATTTCAAAGTAATTTCCAGATTCTAGGTTCAATATTATAGAAAATTCATTTTGAAGAACGAAAAAGTACTCCTTAGTTTGGTTTAGTTCTCCATTTTTGGTATCATAATACAATTGAGCACCCTATTCTTGATTATTTCTTTACTGAGAAGCATATTAGCCAACTTTAACTAATTTAATATATTAAAAAGGTACCATTAATAGAAAAAGTACCAATTTATCATCGTAAACACACGTCAAATTTGAACTTAAAATTTGTTTAGCAGTTCCCATACTATCAACTGATTTAATAGTTAATAAATGATCACAAAACCGAACCGAAACCGATCGGTTTTCAATTTTTTAAAACCGAAACCGCGGTTTTGAAATTCTTCGTTTTTTTGGATACTCTAGATAATTTCTTATCATAAGCTTTAAACCACAACAAACGAATTAGATTTATAGAGACACAAAATCGCCATCAAATCAGTCGATGTCTAGCATCTCGCATTAAAAGAACAATGAAATTCTTGCTTCTCATAAGCTTAATTTGTGGCCTTATTATCGCAAATAGGGCAGCGGTAATGAGAGGAAATTATGCAGATCCAAGTAAAGTTTAATTGTATTATACATAAATTGAAAGAATTTATAAATAATAATTTCTTTATTTTTTTGGAATAAGATCACCCAGGCAAATGTGTCGTTAAAGGTGTTGTATTGTCGCCTGGAGAACATCCCTATTCAGCTTGTGGCCGTATGTTGTGCGGTGAGAGTGGTGCTGTTGTTTTTCATACGTAAGTTTAATCATTTTCATTGTTTTTAATTTTTACTAAAAATATAATGAACATAATATATATTTTTTATTTTTAGATGTGGTACCATACTACCTCCCGAAGGTCATAAACTTGGAGAACCCCTTCATCCAACAGCGCCATATCCAAAATGTTGCGAAAAACATTATATTCCAATTGAGAATGAAAACGAGTAATTGTTGCAAATATTTAAATACATAATATCAAATAAATTTTATTATATTATTTGAGATTTCTATTATTTTATTGTTTTAATACAATACACCACCATAGTGGGGAGGGTATTATGCGTTTGTGCTGATGTTTGTAACACCCACCTTAAAGTATATCGATTAAACGACATCCTTCCGACCGTCTCACTGTGGTTCCAAATCAAAATCTAGGTGGACACAATTATTTGGCGCTCTTTTTATATAGAATTGGTGTCTCCCATTCCAAAAAAAATAGTTTAAAAGATCAATATAAACTTTTTTTTCAAGTTACACTAGGGTCTAGATATATAAAAATCCATAATAAAACATAAAAAAAAAAATATTTCTAAAAATTCCATTCCGTAAAAATTAAAAAAAAATGTATTTCGGCGGGAGCTGGCGGCTACAATTTTTTTACAAAGAAGTTTCTTTAAATTATGTACATAATATAATGGAATACATATCAAGTGACCCCCCTGAGACAGTTCTTGACCGATCTTGTTGAAAAATTGTTTCTGAATTACTATCCAATAGGACTAACATTGGTGCAAATTTCGTCCCGATCGAAAGACATCGATTTCAAAAATTAGTTTCACTTGACATGAAATTTCCCATATATAAAAATGAATGAAATTTTTACAGTATGTTCCTGTATGTCTGGAAGGAATTATAGGCAACTTTTCGTTTTCAAATTTCAAGAGGGCGTGGTACCTCCCATACATAATTAATTTTACATAAGGACTGAGATCGAAAAATTCTTAATACACGTTTTTCATTAAAACTTTTAACCCCAGTATTATTTGATTTTTTTTTTGATCAAGTTACCTTTGTACAGCATATCAGTTATTATGTTTAAAGTCAATTGTGTTCATTTGTTGTTAATCTGATTAAAATGAATGACCAGAAAAAAGTGCTTACTAAAATTATTAAATATTTTCAACAAAACCCAACTTGGTCCTACAAAAAGTTGGCCAAACAATCAAAGGTCTGCTATCAAACTTTTTCCAATGTTATTAAACAGTACCGGGAGAACTTGTCCGTTGATATAAAATCTGGTTCAGGTAGAAGGAATGGTCCACATGATGTTTCTAAAGCAGTCATGGGCAAACACATACCACCATGTGTATATTTGTGTGCGTTAAGCAGCAGAGAGATGACTGCACGTTATAACTATTGCTAGGTGTAATAAAAGAGAAAAAATCATAAGCATAAAAAAATCCGCAACGTGATCTTGCTTCTACAAAAGCTGAACAGCAACTGATTTGATTTTGATCTCTGAGATCGTAACAAAGCAACAAACAAGTGGTCATTTTAGTAAAACACAGACACACTAATACACACAAGCTTATAGTGTAGGTGTGTCAACAAAGCGTCAGCAGAATTTCTTGGCCTATGCACGCGTGCATTAGAATTTCAGTTTTGCTCGTGACTGTTCTAAAGCCAAAAAATAGAAAGCATTTTCAAAAGAGCTCCCAACACCTCCGTTAGGAAAGCAGCCCGGTTATGTCAGTACTCGGACTATTTGGTACGAAAAGTTAAAGCTAATGAAAGTTTAAAAGCATACAAGGCTCAAAAAGTTCCTGACAGGAACTCTGGTCAAAATTTAGAGGCCAAAAACAGAGCACGGAAATTGAAGTCAAGTATTATAAAAAAATATTCTTGCTGCATAATGGATGACGAAACGTATGTTCTGGCAGATTTTTCGCAACTTCCTGGTCAAAAATTGTATGTTGCAGATGCTCGAGGGAATGTTGAAGAAAAGTTAGGACCCAAAAGCAGACAAAATTTCTCAAAAAGTTCTTGGTATGGCAAGCAATATGCAGTTGCGGCAAAAAAGCCAAACATTTGTTACAAAGGGCTCTATAAATACCGAAATTTACATCAAGGAATGTTTACAAAAAAGGATGTTTCCATTCATAATGTGTGTCCACTTACTTTTGGCCTGATTTGACATCTGTCACTATGGTAAGAAAGGTCTTGAGTGGTACAAGAACAATAATGTTGTATTTGTACTAAGACAGGCAATTCCTCCAAACTGCCTGGAGCTGAGTCCAGTGGATAGATATTGGGCTCTTGTTAAAAGAGAATTGAAGAGCACAAAAAAGGTGTCCAAAAGTGTGGTAGATTTTAAACGGAGATGGACAACCTGTTCAAACAAAGTGACATAAAGCACTATAAAAACCATAATGGAAGGGTTTTCGAAAAAGGTTCAAAATTTCATCATTAGTGATTAGAACTATAAAAATATTTTTTTTTTCTAAATTGTAACAATAATTTCAATCAAATAAAAAAAGATTCAAAACTGTAAAGGCTCCATTAGTCTTTGCGTTCTGTAACGTTTCTGTTCTGTGCCGTTCTGTAGCCTGTCATTTTGTAGTTAGTTTTTCCGTAAGAACGTATCAGCTGTTGAAATAAAAACCAAAAAACCAACTTGATGATTTTGTTACTATTTTTAGTGTTTGTTGTATTTAGACCGTCAACATATTATTGTGAAGATTTTTAGAATGATTTCATTTGCAAGATTGAATTTAAACTAAATTTTTTACATACATCAGTACAAATTTACATATATTTTATAAAATGTTCAATGTTTTTTTGAAAATATTATATTTTTTTATTCTTTTGCAAATAATAAATATTTGCCTTTCAAAAAATGTTGGCACCACTGCTTTCATATTGTTAGCATTTTTGTCTGCATATGATAACAGCTGTTGTAGCTGTCACTTAACGTTGCGGACAGAATTCTGTTTTCAACAGATACATCCGCAACAGAACGGCAACATTACAGAAAAACTAACGACATATACAACTTCCCATAAGCTAAAAACAAAACAGCTGATCCGTTACGGAACGGAACGTACAAACTAATTAGGCCTTAAGTTTAGTGGTTTCACTTCTATTAACATATATGTAAGTTAAAAATTTTTCAATCTCAGTCCTTAGCTACGCAAGCAATTATTTCACCGTTTGTATAAATATTTGAGGTGAAAATGGGAGTAGTAGCCACAGTGGGCGTGGAACCTCCCATATGATGTAAATTAAAAAAAATACAATATCTACGAAATTATAATAACCAGAAATAAATAAACTAGAAACTAATTTTAGATAGACTAAATATATTGTAAACCGTAAGATAATATACTTAATAATAATTTATGTAAAAGAAAAACTGTAGATTTTAATTACTAAATAATGATACGGGTAGCGAAGCACACCGGGTTTTAGCTATTAGTATTAATAAAATTGAAATATGTTATTAGTATTTTACAAATTTATCGGTGGCAACATTGGTTTTGCGAAGACTGATCTGCACGATACAACTTATACAACTGCAAACAAGTAATTAACAAATTCTTATCACTGACTATTACTCAAAAATAATTTAGAAACAATAAAAAACTAATTAGATTTATGTATAAACACAACAAAACACCATTACATCAGTTAGTTGGTGTCTAGCATTTCGCATTAAAAGATCAATGACATTCTGGCTTCTAATAAATCTAATTTGCGGCCTCGTAGTCGCAAATAGGGCAGCGATGTCTACAGGAATATTTACAGATCCAAGTGAATATAATTATATTAAAATGCCGGTTTAATAATATAATTGTTTTTATAATTAAATTTTAGAATACCCAGGTAAATGTGTTGTGGGCGATTTGATTGTGTCGCCTGGAGAAGTGGCTAAATATCCATTTTCGCTCTGCGGCCGGATGTTGTGCGGTAATGAGGGTTCTGTTGTTTTCCATACGTAAGTGTGTCATATAATATTTACTTGTAAATGCTAATAAATATTTATATTATATACATGCTAAATAGATGTGGTACGATAGGACCTCCTGAAGGTTATAGGCTGGGTGATCCCATTGAGCCATCAGCTCCATATCCGATATGTTGTAAAAAGCATTTTATTCCCATCGATAATGAAAATAAATAAATGTAAACAATATTCCAAGAAAATATTACTTATTTCTTTATTAAATATGAGAACAGTATGTGATTGTATGTCAAAGAATTGAAATAAAGAAAAAAATGTATGACTACTCGTTTGAATCTTGTTTGTAAATTAATCTCTTAACCTTTCGGTGGGTATTGCCAAGAATTTTCTATTGTAGTACTTATTATACTATGTAGTAAGTAGTAGTAGTGCATATACAAACAAAACTAAACTAAATACTTTAGATTCTAAAACTAAGTGACTAAACTAAGAGTATGTTTGTAAGTAGTACTCATATATTGTTTTTTTTTATGAATATTTCATAATTTTAACCAATTCCACCACAAATACAATATCGAATGACAAAAAACACATACAGACACATGAGGAAAAAATAAACAGAGATTTACAATTTTTGTGGCTGATTACAATTGAATGAACATTGGCTGCTACGAGGAATATTTTCAGTTTTTTTTTTCGTTATTCCCTCGAAGCAAAATGAACGTACTAACCAATATCATCATGATGGTGGAGTGGAACTACAAATGGAAATGGCAGCGAAACAAATGAGACAAAGAGACAAAAACAAACAAAAAACAACAGAAGCAAAAATAAAAATTCGAAAAACAAATAAAGCGTCACATCCATCCAACCATCCGTCCATCCATTTTACACACATTCATGGATGAAGCGGACGGAATTGAAATGGTAGACGACATTCATTGGTTAAGAAGTCAACTTTGTACGAGTGTGAGTTTGAGTACGTAGGTAGTCAAGAGATTGTCACCATATCTGTTGGCAAATGTGTCTGGCTCAGTGTTGTCATTATGGCTTATTTCTATTTTAGTGGGTTGTATTTCGAAAAATACGTCAAAAATAATAAAATTCTACGATCACTCACAAATAAAGATCACATCAAACGTTTTTATGAAAATGTTAAATTTTCATATAAAATTCAAAAATTCCTTTCCCTAATCTAGAGGAATTGGTATGAAAGAAGGGAAATATGAAGCGTGTAAATGTTTGCTTAAAACATAAAACATTTCATTTTTAAACATAGTTCTATACACTTTGTCCATCATTTCCCCAAGTTTTTATCCCTTCCATCAAATAGGTATTTGTTGTGAGATGATTTCATCGTTGCAGTCAAATCTCTTTCAGCTGAGCCATTTCTTCAGGTTTCAAAACAATAAATACTCACTCGGGCCTAAATTCGTAGAATAGGGCGGATGAGGGAACATTAAAACTGCACATGTTGGCCCCTATTGTTAGCAAACGCAAAGCTTTCTCATCCCAAGTGATCACTCAAAATT
Organism: Calliphora vomitoria; assembly: GCA_942486065.2. Classification (NCBI taxonomy): domain Eukaryota; kingdom Metazoa; phylum Arthropoda; class Insecta; order Diptera; family Calliphoridae; genus Calliphora; species Calliphora vomitoria. Next base: position 57,849,598 of record OW818029.2, on the reverse strand, counting down.
GAAACCACTGAGCCGTGTGAGATGCCTATGGCTTCCACAATCTATCGTACTTCCAAACTCTGATTCCCCAATATCATATCTTAATTTTTTTTCAATTGTTTCGGGTGTAGAGACCTCAACTGGGCATCCAGAACGTTTGGCATCTTCCGTTCTTGTACGACCAAAACGAAATTCAGTAAACTACTTTTTAACATTGAAAATAATAGTGCAGATTTCCCGTTGCATTTATCAAGCTTAGCATTGGTTTGGGTGATGTTTTTTTTCTCCTCAAATCACGCGGGAGTCTGCTAGCAATGGCTGTAAAACACGCACTAAACAACGCAGCTTGTCAACTGACAGATGCCTGTTGATGGCAGTTAAGAGGCGGTAAATTTAAAAAGTCACGGACTTATTGACCTGCCCGCCCTCGTGTGATCATTCCCAAATGATGGGAATCATTTATCCCACCAAAATCGGCTTTTCATATAAATCAAACAAAATCTAAGGGAACATAGGAAACATTATTTCATGTTATAACAGTTCCACTGTGGTCGAAAGTTATTTCCGTTTTTTCTAGACTTTGCAAACTAATACTTCACATCTAATTATAATAATAATTATTAAAGATCTAACTTCATTTCAAATATTAGTTCTTGGGTAACTTCGTGTACTTAACAAATGTCTCTTCCAAGTGATTAACTCGGGTCCCGGATTTTAAAAAAAAAAAAATATCCGAATGAGCTGAAATTCAAAGTATAAATAGTCCTTGAGAAGATCTACAATATTTACTCTTCAGAAGCTCCACATACCTTGCCCCTCAACAGTTCTGGGTGACTATGACCCCAATTTCATGTTTATTCGTTCATTGTAATAGAAAAACCTAAAAGTACCAATAGAAAATGTACCATTAAGTCCCGCTTTGTGGATTCTAATTCATTTTGGATTATAATTCTAGTACTAGTTGGATTTTTATTATAATAATTATACCCCTCACCATCGTGAGAAGGGTATATATAAGTTTGTCATTCCGTTTGTAATTTCCACAAAATTTTCCGACCCTATAAAGTATATATATTCTGGATTCTTATAGATAGCGGAGTCGATTAAGCCATGTCCGTTTGTCTGTCTGTCTGTCGGTCTGTTGAAATCAATTTTCTGAAGACCCCAAATAACTAACAAACTTGATTCATACATCAATATATCGGGAATTCTTCCGGCTCGGTTGCTATTTAAAATCGAGTTATAAGGGAAAAACCGGGCCAATCTCGATTTTTGATATCTAATGATATATATTTCAAAGTCCATTGCAACGATCTATATAAGACTATAGTAATTTGGACCTACAATGGGTCAAAATCGGGAAAAATATTTTTTAACCCTTTTTTTTTACCAAAAAAATTTTTATCACTAGTAAATTTAAAAAAAAAAAAAATTTTTTAAATCAAATAAAATTTTAAAAATTTTAGAAAAAAATTTAAAAAAAAATATTTCGAAAAAAAAAAAAAATTAAAACAATTTTGAAAAAAAAATTTAAAGTATAATTTGGTGAAGGGTATATAATAAAATAGCTCCCTTACTTGTCTTTATATAATATTTTTCGTAAAATAACATAGCTCAATTATGCTTTAATTACCGATTAATAGAAAATTTTCAAGTTTTTTCTGATTTTTGTAGACTATTTTTGATATTACATGTTATCGATAACTTACCAATTATATATAAGACAAATTGCCAAATGGACTTACCTGAAAAGAAAGAAAAAATTTGTTAATAAAAATATTTAAAAAATGTACAAAAAAATAAAGCTAAATTAAGTGATTTCTATTTTATTTCTATCACAATCTTCATCCATATGTTATCCAGATAATAAATACATGTTTGAACTGTTTTAACTCCCAATTTTAATTAACTTTACAGTACCAAAAAAAAAAAAAAAAAACAAAAAAAAAAAAAGAACACAAATTTATCTACTTGTCAAAACAAACAGTTCCAACAGTTCCCGAGATACCGAATTATTTAAAAAAAAACCCTTCTTCACCACTGTGCCCTAAGCAATAAATTTCTTTAGCTTATGTGATATGGATTTTTACAATGTTGGCTACCGAATCGAAATGGTTCAAATATAACGATAACGATATTTTGGATAATTCGGTAACGGTATTTTTATCATAATAGTAATTTCTGTCTTATTTAATTTTAATGGTGGTATTATATTACATTTTAATATATTATTGAAATAAAAAAAATATTTTAATAATTTAAAATTGCAGGTGTAACCGTAGGTTGTATTTTGTATATATTGAAATTTTGGGAGAAATAATATTATTATAATGGATGTAGTTTTTTGTCCCCAATAAGTTTTGAAAATCCCGCCATTTGACACCTAAGTATTATGAAAATTGTCCAGCTTTTTGTAAAACTAAAACTGGCAACTCTACTATAAATGCTTTGAACTATAGAACACAGGGTTGAGAATTATTATGTTGCACAAAAGAATAACGCAACTAGCCCAGTATGCAATAGGAAGAGAATGTACGAATATTGACCAATACAAAAAAACTAAAAAAAAATTGTTTGCAATTACTAAGGATTAACCCATAGTGAGGAAAAAAATCTATAGAATCGGATACAATCGAAAGGAAGTTTGAGGCATACTTCACATTTAATACACAAAGATGGATGTGGAGATAAAGAAAGAGAATAATACTTAAAATTGTCAAAGAATTATGATTTATGTTCCAAATATTTAATTAAAAAAAATAAAATAAATCAATTCCCATATTAGATACATTTAATAACACTGTATTAATTTTGTATTTTTATTCATTGTTGACAAACAAAATATTAAAATTGTCTGGTTTTAAATATATCTTATTAAATTATTCGAATAATATTTTTTACTTAATAGATCACTTGAATAATCAAAATAGTAAAATCTTGTATGCGTTTAAAATAAAATTCGAATAATTGACAAACCTAGTTGTTCGGCACTCATGTTGATGTGCGGATTACAGTTTTAAAAAAGGTATTTATTTCATTGTCCGACTACCACAAGCTTTCGTAGATCTGCCAATTTATGCATGGATCAGCATGTTCGATAGAATATCAAACTTTTTATTCTAGCTTCAATAATATCACAGTTAAAAATGCACCTAAAGCATAACTGTAAATTTCTGTATAGTCGACGTATAACGTAAATATCTGTCCATTCTAACCCCCCTTCAGGGGTTAATAAAAAAGGAAGCGTGTGCTTCTTTACAGAAGTTTCAATATGTGAGTTTGGTTGGTGTTGCCGGCAAACAAGACGATCAGTAGTGGTGAGTGGTTTATTGCTAATGTCACCTAAGTTCGATGGTGTGTGTGTGTGTGCGTGTGTGACGGTCTCTTCGTCTGTCTGGCCAAACAGACTTCTTAAACTTTTTCATTCATTTTTTCTGGTTACCACTTTTTTCATACTCATTCTGTACGTACTGACTGCCGGTATCTGATGTCGTCCAATAATGTATAATATTGAATGACAATGAGTAGAACAAACGAACACTTTGGGATAAGGGGTAGTAAAATAATAAACAATAAAACAAAAACAACAAACTAAATAAAAACTGATTTGTATGACACTTTCTATGTCAATGGATGGATGTATGTATGTAAGAGTGTGTGTGTGTTGAAGTGCTGGAAAAGGAAGAGGAGGAGGGATTTTGTTGTTTTTCAATATTGAGCTGATTCAACCACTCTCTACCCAGCAGTTTTACAAGTAGGCAATATATCCCTCAGCCTAATATCTAATCATTTGGCTAAATTCAATTTATATATTTTGGGTCATTTAACAGGTATGTGCTCTTTGTAGTGCAGAGAGAAGTCAATTGGTCGATTGTCACTTAAGTGTCTCTAAGTAATCTGAAGTGTAGTCACTTTAAACGTTTATTTTGTACTGCAGTTTAGAAAGTAGTTATTTTACCCACTAGAAGTAATCGATTGTACAGTAGTTGTAGGAAGTTTTGTTTACACGTAATCGGTTATTGGACTATCTAGGACAACTATTCTCAAATGGGGGTTCGCAACCCTCTACGGGTCCGTAAAAACCTTCCAGTTGGCCGCGAAGAACTCAAGAAAACATTAAGCTTAAACACTGTATTCTAATTTATTTATCAATTTTAATGTGATTAAAAGTAATTTCCTTATTGTTCAACATTGTTTAATAAGTAATATCTTCTTATTAACATAAATATTTTTACAGAAAATGAGAAATGAATTTACTTCGAAATCCTTTTATTATATCTGTTGATGAAATACCTGATGTAATCCAAGAAGAAATAATTGAAATGGAACTCGTGTGCTAAATTTGATTCTGAATTAGTTGAAATAAACATCTTTAGCTGATATAAGGAGTGAGATCGTAAAATTCTTAACACACGTTTTTCATTAAAACTTTTAACCCAAGTATTATTTGATTTTTTTTTTTTTTGATCAAGTTACCTTTGTAAAACATGTCAGTTATTATGTTTAATGTCAATTATATTCATTTGTTGTTAATCTGATTAAAATGAGTGACCACAAAAAAGTGCGTACTCAAATTATTAAATATTTTCAACAAAACCCAACTTGGTGCTACAAAAAGTTGGCCAAGCATTCAAAGGTCTGCCGTCAAACTGTTTCCAATGTTATTAAATAGTACCGGGAGAACTTGTCCGTTGATAGAAAACCTAGTTCAGGTAGAAGGAATGGTACACATGATGTTTCTAAAGCCAAAAAAATAGAAAGCATTTTCAAAAGAGCTCCCAACACATCCGGTAGGAAAGCAGCCCGGTTAGCTCAGTGGTCGGACTTTTTGGTACGAAAAGTTAAAGCTAATGCAGGTTTAAAAACATACAAGGCTCAAATAGTTCCTGACAGGAAGGCAGCTAAAAATGTAGAGGTCAAAAACAGAGCAGGATGACGAAACGACCGTTTGGAAAATTTTTCCCAGCTTCCGGGTTAATATTTTTATGTTGCTGATGCTCAAGGGAATGTTGTAGAAGAAAAGTTTAGGACCCAAAAACAGAAAAACAATATGCAGTTGTGGCAAAAGAAGCCAAAAATTTGTTACAAAGCTCTCTATAAATACCGAAATTAACAACAAGGAATGTTTGCAACAGAGGATGCTTCCATTCATAAGAATTCTTAATATGTCCACTTATTTTTGGTATGATTTGGCATCCTGTCAGTATGGCAAGCAAGGTCTTGTACTAAGAGAGGCAAATCCTCCAAACTGCCTGGAGCTAAATGAGAGATAATGGGATCTTGTTAAAAGAGAATTGAAGAGCACAAAAAAGGTGTCCAAAAGTGTGGTAGATTTTAAAGGGAGATGGACTACTTGTTCAAACAAATTCAATAAAAACCTTAATGGAAGGGTTTACGGAAAATGTTCATAAATTCATCACTATTGATTAGAACTATAAAAATAATATTTTTTGTAAATTGTAATAATAATTTCAATCAAATAAAAAAATCAAAACTGTAAGTTTAGTGGTTTCATTTTTATTAACATACTTGCTAAACCCTGGCCCTTAGAAAACACCTGTTTTATATTGCATCTTGATCTCGATTTGAATATACAGTGTCGGACAAAGTCGGTGATCCAACCTTTAATGTTAATACATGTGGTGGCAGTCCGGCTGGTTCCAATGAATTCAACATTTAGTGTGTCAATCGATTTGTATTTTATTGTTTCGCCAGGCAGTTTAAATTGTATTTGTTTATTGAGCTTGTTAACATCATAATTTGTTGGTGCCAAAATTGCATGTTCCCACAGCCAATCCGAATTTTTGTAGTTGGTTGTAAGACTTGGAAATACCTTGTCGACAATGGCTTGAATATTCATTTGCATTTGGCAGAAGTTCGGAAGCGAAATCTAATTTGTGGCGGGATCAATTGGTATTTCTCCATTTCCGATGTCCAACAATTGTTTTGAGAATGTTTCGGCTGAAGGGTATTGTAGCAAATGCAGACACATGTTCGTTCATAGCGTTAGGCTTCTGTAGCTTCATTTCCAGTGAAATAAATTTAAAGGAACTTCGCATCATCATTGGGAAGCGGGAGCAGTGATTCAATTCTGTGGTACATTTGGCCTTGAACTTTAAAGGTGGGCATGAATCCGACGTCATTTGAATTTCATTAGTGGTAAAGTATAAAAATTGATTTTGCGACGCCATTCCGCCCACAGACCGAAAATCTAAAATCTGACTTTACAGTGTTAGGCTTTTCTGAAGTCTCCCTGAAAATTTCACTAAAATCGGTGCAACCGTTTTTGAGTTCATTCGGAACACACATACATACAAACATCCATTTTTATATACGTATGTTTTTTCGATCTCAGTCCTTATTAATATTATTTATGATGATTTTTTTAATTTGTTAACTTTTACCTGATTTGTTTAACTACCCATTTCAAGTTGCAACTGAGAAAATTAAAATGTATATTAAGCAAAGGAAATTCAAATTGAGAAATCCAAATTAATATCGGGAAATTAAAAATTGAATATGTAACTCTATGTAAGCGGGTTTGTGAATCCCATGCGTTGACTACTTTAGACCAGCTATCAGACAGTCTCTTTGTAATCTATGTAGGATCAAATGACCCCCTGCTAGTGTTCAGCCTGAATTATATGTAAAATCACTAGTTCAGGACAGTCAGCCAGAACTGCTGGGTAGTTTTTGAGTGTGTTTGTACTTTTAAGGGCGATATTCTTTCTTATTGTCTTTTAGTTATTTGTATTTGTAATTAAGTACATGTTGTTGTTATTGTTGCATGTTTGTGTCTGTGTAAATGCATGTGTTTTTGTACATTTTTTTTTACTCTGTGGTTGTCGCTTTACATTGCTGTTTCTTCTTTTTTTTTTTTTGTCATGTTGTGTTTTTGAACGAAACCCATCCATCGATACATTTTTTGAGCGATAGTTTTTCTGAATTGATCTGATATTTAAAATTAGTTGCTGTCTTTAGTTCGTCGTTGCAAGTTGTTCCTTTAGATACAAAACAAAAAATTTTCAAATCGTGTCTTTTAACAAAACGTTAACGCGTAACGGTTTCTTAGTTTTCAAAAAAAAAAAAAATAATATATTGGAAATAAAATTAATCAAATTAAAGAAATTTTATTAAATTATAAAAGAAATTTAAAAAAAAAAAATAAAATAAGAAAAAAAATATATAAAGTCAACTTAAAGCACAAAATATTTTATATAAAATTTATCAATAAATTAAACCAATTTAAGCAAAAAAAAAATAATATTAAGGATACAATACCAAATAATTATGGAATACAGTTTATCAATAAGGTGCAGTGAAAAAGCTAAATTATATTGAAATTATATAAAAAAAACTGATCATTTAAGGATATTGGATAGAATATTATTTACGTACATATTATAAATTTCATAAAAAAGGGAAAGCTCAACTTATGAAAACAAAAGTTTGTTTGAAATCTAGATTCTCAGTTCAAGATCATTTACCAGGCCCTTTCAAAACAGCTATAAGAAAATGTTAAATAATACACGTATTTCGAATACAGTTAAATAATAAACTTTCTATAATTAAACATTTAACAGTTGGAAATGTGTTTGACTATTTTTGAGCCATTTTAAATTTTATTAGAATATCCTTGAACCATTTCGCCACCAAATTGAAAAAAGAGCAATTTCAAGAACAGATTACCAGTCATGTTATATTTTAGCCAGCCAACAAAACTAAGCTCTAAAATATTTTACTCACTCCTTTATGTGTCCTTGATCCTTTGACATTACAAATCTCCTAATTTCGAAAGTTTGTGTATGAGTATATCCGTCTTATCGTTAGTCTGGTCAAACAGACTTCTACAAATTTTTCACTAATATTTTCTTACTCATTATCTTCGTACTGCCGGTATCAGATGTCGTCCCAGAACGTATGATATTGAATGTCAATGAGTAGAACGATCATTTTGTGACAAATGTGATAAAAATATCACTATAATGTTGTATGAAAAGGACTAATTGTATACCTCATGTTAAGATTCTACTGAATCACTTTCCTGAGTTACAAAGTTGTGCACATCCCTGATATGGATCAATGATCGGACCAGTCTTAATAACTTGATTCATCGCTATTTCCCAGCAGGGTTATGGTGACACCGGAGCTTTTGTATATTGCCCTAACTACCAAAGGACTATCCCTATGGATGCATACTGAACAATCTCGCAGGCGGTGATTTCCACCATCTTAGTGATTCACAATCTTAGATGAGTGATTTACTCAGTTCTTTTTTTTAATATTGTTGGTGTTTTTATACAAAATGTTAATAATAATTCGTCGTCCTTATTTTTGAATCATATAGCTTCAATACACTGCTGAACTTCTTAGCTTTAATAATTTTTTAAAAATTGTTTTTCCTTTGAAATTTTTAATTGAATTTAAAAGGATATTGGACCCGATCAAGGAAAACTTAGTACTCAGTGTTAGTATGTATGGTCTCTACTTTCACGTATGTATCCATTTATCATGTGTAATCATTACAGTTGCAACGTGTAATCAAAGTAGTTTGGACTAATAGTATTGCTCAACAGAACGGCTTCTGGTTGCTTAAACTCGTTCCAGAACTAGTGGTTTTAGAAGAAGTTTATTGTGTAGTTCCCATACCTTAATAATAAATGTAAGCAACCGGCATTTGTTTTTAATTCATAAGAAAGAAATAAACTAAGCATACAAGCATAAAATAATATTCTATGAACTAACTAGTCGCGGAAAAAAAATGTACCTTTTCCAGTTGTTCAATCTAACCAGATATAAAAAATAGAAATCGTTTTGAAAAGAAGCAAGTTATTACAAAGTATTTACGAGTACACATTCTCTACACTCATACATTTACAGTCGATAGGCGCACAATAGACTACAGGGTAAATCGTATCCGTATTATCCGTCTGTGGAATAAGCTTCCTGATTTCTTGTCACTTTCAATGTAGGAAAATTCTATATTAAGGATTGAGATCGAAAAATCTTAACATACATATATGTTATTAAAAATGAAACCACTAAACTGACAGTTTTGATTTTTTTTTTATTTGATTGAAATTATTATTACAATTTACAAAAAAAAATATTATTTTTATAGTTCTAATCAATAGTGATGAATTTATAAACATTTTCCGTAAACCCCTCCATTAAGGTCTTTATAGAGCTTTCTGTCACTTTGTTCGAACAGGTAGTCCATCTCCGTTTAAAATCTACCACACTTTTGGACACCTTTTTTGTGCTCTTCAATTCTCTTTTAACAAGAGCCTAATATCTATACACTGGAATCATCTCCAGGCAGTTTGGAGGAATACCACATTATTAGTCTTGTACCACTCAAGACCTTTCTTACCATAGTGACAGATGCCAAATCAGGCCAAAAATAAGTGGACACATTAAGAAGTATTATGAGTGGAAACATCCTTTTTTGTAAACATTCCTTGATGTAAATTTCGGTATTTATAGAGCCCTTTGTAACAAATGTTTGGCTTTTTTGCCGCAACTACATATTGCTTGTCATACCAAGAACTTTTTGGGAAAATTTTGTCTGCTTTTGGGTCCTAAACTTTTCTTCAACATTTCCTCGAGCATCTGCAACATAAAAAAATTGACCCAGAAGCTGCGACAAATTTTCCATATGTACATTTCGTCATCCATTATGCAGCAGGTATATTTTTTGTATACAATTTGACTTCAATTTCAGTTTCTGTCTTTGGCCTCTAAATTTTTAGCACAGTTCCTGTCAGGATCTTTTTGAGCCTTGTATGTTTTTAAACCTGCATTGGCTTTAACTGTTCGTACCAAATAGTCCGAGTGCTGAGCTAACCGAACTGCTTTCCTATCGGACGTGTTGAGAGCTCCTTTGAAAATGCTTTCTATTTATTGGCTTTAGAAACATCATGCGGACCATTCCTTCTACCTGAACCAGGTTTTCTATCAACGGACAGATTCTCCCGATACTATTTAATAACATTGGAATCACTTTGACGGCAGACCTTTGATTGTTTGGCCAACTTTTTGTAGGACCAAGTTGGATTTTGTTGAAAATATTTAATAATTTTAGTACGCACTTTTTTCTCAGACATTAAACATAATAACTGACATGCTTTACAAAGGTAACTTGAAAAAAAAACTATACTTGGGTTAAAAGTTTTAATGAAAAACGTGTGTTAAGGTTTTTTCAATCTCAGTCCTTATTCTCCATCACATAACCAAATCGAATAACCACAAACACCACTCCCACCCATTATCCAGTTTTCTAATTCCATCACTATACACTGCATGTGATTCTTTGAAAAATATTACATATATTTTTTTTATTTTTTTACCAATAATTGGTATCATGTCCTACACTCAAATCTTTTAAATTATTCAATTCAAACAGCATAGGAAATTTACAATACAAAACAAAATTCATCAATGATTAACTACCTTCGGAAAAAACTTCTTTTTATCTGCAAATTGACGTATAGTTAACCCACACTAACTAATTTTCTGTCTTCACTCAATAATATATTTGACACTAGACTATTTATATTCTTTTTAAAAGTATTAATCCAAAAACTTTGAAACTGTTTATTTATATTCGACACTAGACTATTTATATTCTTTTTAAAAGTATTAATCCAAAAACTTTGAAACTGTTTATTTTGAATTTGAAAAAAAAATCTAATTTGTATGCTTAGGTTTCTTCGTTCTGAACGCATTCTTGAATTATTATTTATAGCCAAGAATGTTGATTTCTCAATAGATTCAAATATTTTGTTTTAATCAGTCTTCCTGTCCCAGTTTTCAATAAATTTTTAACATTGTATCTTCACTGGATATCTTTCCATAAATAGGTAAAAAATTCTTAACTTCAATTTCCATGCTCTGTTTTTGGCCTCTAAATTTTTAGCAGCGTTCCGAACTTTTTGAGCCTTTTATGTTTTTAAACTTGCATTAGCTTTAACTTTTCGTACCAAATAGTCCGAGCACTGAGCAAACCGGGCTGCTCAGTGCTCGGACTTTAGAAACATTATGTGGACCATTACTTCTACCTGAACCAGGTTTTCTATCAACGGACAAGTTCTCCCGGTACTGTTAAATAACATTGGAAACAGTTTGACGGCTGACCAACTTTTTGTAGGACGAAGTTGGGTTTTGTTGAAAATATTTAATAATTTTAGTACGCACTTTTTTCTGGTCACTCATTTTAATCAGATTAACAACAAATGAATATAAATGACATTAAACATAATAACTGCCATGTTTTACAAATGTAACTTGATAAAAAAAAAATCAAATAATACTTGGGTTAAAAGTTTTAATGAAAAACGTGTGTTAAGAATTTTAAGATCTCACTCCTTATTACAATATACTTCTGAAATAGTTTGTTGATTTTCTCAGATTTTATATTAATGATCAGCTTATAGATGTGTACAAAACAAAAAAAAATATTTTTAGTCATTGTCAAATAAATTAACTTATAAATATGTGACGTTTAAAACCACTTTAATTCAAATTTAAAAATAAACATTTAAATACCCTTGTTGTATTAACAAAAAAAATATTATTTATGTAATTCAAAAAGAATGTGTAACACGATTTAATGTTCCAATTATTTCTTTATATGCTTTTAGTAACACACAAATTACAAATTATGAAACGTAGAAAAAATCAATGTGTATATAAAAACCAAATCCAACAACAACAAGAACAAAAGCAACCTGCTAAAGGAGTCATGTCATGGGATTGCTATATAAAAGTTCCAAACTCTTGAAAATAATTCTGGGTAAGTTTATACAAAAAATGTAGATTTTGATTTTCATACATTAGACCGACTCAAAGAAAAAATTGATTTTGTAACCACACTCTAAATTAGCCTTGTTTTGTTTTATGATATTTGCCAAACTATTTTGGATCTAGATATTACTGTTTGTGAGCTGTAATTTTGACAGGTCTTTTCAAGTCTCATCTAAAGTCATGTACAGCGATGATTTGTATTTTCAACATTCGTAATAGTTCGGACATTCAATATGGTAAATAACATGTTTCAAACATGCTCAATATTTATATTAAAATCACTTTTTTCATCTTCGATACGAAGTGAGTCAGTCGCTCTAACATACATTTAAAATTTAAGTAATTAAATCATTGAACAATTGTTGTAATGGACATGTAAATTGTAATACAAATTTCTATTTGTATAATACATATACATAGTGTAAAGCATCCCTAAGATATACATAAATAAATATAGCAGTAAATAGAAATACAACCACCACATAAAGATATGTATTTTATATATACAGACACAAACACCACCAATATGGACACATCTATAACTGAATGTATAAATGTGCGGCGTATAACGTTGTTATAACGAAATGGGCGGAGTTTCAAATCTTGTACAGTGGTATGAAAGCATCAGAAAATTCAATTTTTAAAATAGTTACATATTGAATTTAAGAGAAAGAAAATATTTGTCTCTTATTAATATAATACCTAGGCATAAAAAACCTAAACATGTTAAATAAAAAAAAAAGTAGTTAATGTGCTAAAATACAAAATAAAATGACAACAAAACGAAAAAAACTAAGCATACAATTTAAAATAATATGATAAATATTTGGGTTTGTGTAGTGACCCTTCTCTCAGGATAACAAATTCTAATAATGTTAAATATGAAACAGTAAATACACTAAAACTTGACCATTATTTGTGTGTGAACTTTTTATACCCACCATCAAAATATATCGAAATATTAGTCGTAGAACCAAAAAGTATATATATTCAGGGTCCTCATAAAATTCTAAGACGATCTAGCTATTTCCGTCCGTCCGTCTGTCTGTCTGTTGAAAATACGATAGAGCCCAAACGAAAGGAGCTAGCTGGTCTCTGATTTCACCTAGCCCACATACAAATGTCCCTCCGGAATATAGTTTGAGCAGTTGATTTTTGCAACAATCCTGACAAAATTTTGCATAATTTAGTTCTCTGATATTATACTGTAATGTCTTCCTCAGAAAATAACTTGAACATTCATTATTGTCTTATAATAAATAATATCGTGATGAAATTGGTCAGAAACAAGTTTTATATGAACCTAAATCTTTCTCCAGACTTTTGTGAGGCTGGGTCCATAATTGACCATATTCCCCATATAACCCCTATATCAGAAAAAGATTTTATTCTCAATAAATAATTTTTATATAATGATATTTACATAAATTTCGACATAAGTCATTTAAAGTTTTAAGAAGTTAATCACTCTATAGAATTCCGTACAGTTCGGACCATAGTTCAAGTCCAAATAGGTGTTGTAATAAATTAAAATTTATTTTACATTTTTCTTTTTTTCCTTTTTATACCCTTCACCTTAGTGAGAAGGGTATATATAAATTTGTCATTCCGTTTGTAATTTCCACAATATAATTTTCCGACCCTATAAAGTATATATATTCTGGATCCTTATAGATAGCGGAGTCGATTAAGCCATGTCCGTCTGTCTGTCTGTTGAAATCAATTTTCTGAAGACCCCAGATATCTTCGGGACCCAAATCTTCAATATTTCTGTCAGACATGCTTTCGAGAAGTTTGTTATTTAAAATCAGCAAAATCGGTCCATAAATGGCTAAGATATAAGGAAAAAACCAGGACAACCTCGATTTTTTACCTATTTTTTTACCTATATCTGGATTACTAAGTCATTAATATAGACAATATGGATATCTAATGATAGATATTTCAAAGACCTTTGCAACGACGTATATAAGACCATAGTAAGTTGGACCTACAATGGGTCAAAATCGGGAAAAATTTTGAACCAGATTTTTTTTTCACCAAAAGTTTTTTTCGCTAAATATTTAAAAAAAAAATTTTTAATTTAAAAAAAAAATTAAAATTAAAAAAAAAATTAAAAAAATTTTACATAAAAACTTAAAAAAAAAAAAATTCGAAAAATATGTTTTTCAAAAAAATGAAAAAAAAACAACTTTAAAAAAAAAAAATTTTGTTTACCTAAAATTACCTAAAAATTTTTATAAATTCCCTCTTATGGCCTCCAGGATTTTTATTTGGTGTACAGTATTCAAAATATTCGAAATTCGAATCCGGCTATTTCTGTTTGAAAACCCCACCGGAATATAAATTTGAAAGGTCGTTTTTTTGTATCACATAACCGATTTTTATAATTAAGACCTTGTTTTAATTCTGATAAAAATAAACAAATATTTCTAGCTTTTGTTATTCTTTTGAGCAATATTTTCTTATTTTCGTATCAATAATCTTTCAACTGATCTATACAAAAAGTATTTTCTTTTATTTGAATACATTTACTGGATTTGTTGTTTTTATGTTTAAAATAAATATATATTTGACTCGGAATATATACTGTATAATCTTCAGAATTAAATTAAAATTATCGTCATATTTATATCATTCCAGTGGTAGCATATGGGCAATTCCATATCATCGTACGTGACATTTGTACGCCTATAGAGCGGAATAGATTTTGCAAAAATAAGAGAATCTGAAAAATAATTTGGTCTTTATGTTCCATTCAGAATGTACTATATTTTACAAAAAGTAATAAGTTCTTTCAAAACATTGTAATCCAAAATATAGAGCGAAATAAAGGCATATCGTACGTGACATAAAAAGGAACATGCAGAAATATGCGAAAATTTGCAAATCGTGACGGATTTCCTTTACAATCCGTCATATTTAAGTAAAAATAATCTTTGGATGATTTTATAATAAATAATATTTAATATCGTACGTGACATACCGTACGTGACAGATTTTTCTCATATAGTAAAACAATATATATTCTGTAAATATATGTATACAAAAACTAAAAAAAAAAATACAAGTAAGAGAGATATATTCGGCTGGGCCGAATCTTATATACCCTACTTCAAAATAAAAATTTTAAATATTTTTAGGTAAACAATTTTTTTTCCAGTTGGAAAAAACATTTTTTGGAATTTTTTTTTTTTTTAATTTTTTATGTAAAATTTTTTTTATTTTTTTTAGAATTTAAAAAATTTTGTTTTTTTTTTTTTGATTTAAAAAATTATTTTTTTTTAATATTTAGCGAAAAAAACTTTTGGTGAAAAAAAAAATCTGGTAAAATTTTTTTCCTGATTTTGACCCACTGTAGGTCCAACTTACTATGGTCTTATATACGTCGTTGCAAAGGTCTTTGAAATATCTATTATTAGATATCCATATTGTCTATATTAATGACTTAGTAATCCAGATATAGGTCAAAAAATAGGTAAAAAATCGAGGATGTCCTGGTTTTTTCCTTATATCTCAGCCATTTGTGGACCGATTTTGCTGATTTTAAATAGCAAACTTCTCGAAAGCATGTCTGACAGAATTATTGAAGATTTGGATCCCGAAGATATCTGGGGTCTTCAGAAAATTGATTTCAACAGACAGACAGAAAGACATGGCTTAATCGACTCCGCTATCTATAAGGATCCAGAATATATATACTTTATAGGGTCGGAAAATTATATTGTGGAAATTACAAACGGAATGACAAATTTATATATACCCTTCTCACGAAGGTGAAGGGTATAATAATAGAAAATATACATTCGGTAAACAATTTGATGATAGCAAAAAAACAATCAGAGTCAAATTCATTTCATACTACATGCAAATTGGGAGCTTAGTTTTCGCCACAATCTTAGCCTAAAACATACCAATTAAATTAAAAAATTAAAAATAGTCAGTTTAAACTCTTATTTTTGCACTTAAAATGTTGTAAACGCTCTAGAATTTCGTTGAAGCCGTACATGCAAGGAAGATTCCGAACGTTCTGGACGTTCAGATGAGGTGCCCACACCAGAAACAATTGAAAAAAAACACGATTTGCGGTTGGCCGATCGGATATTGAAAGTGCCAGAGACTGTGGAAACCATAGGTATCTCACATGGCTCAGTGGTTTAAATTTTGAATTATCGCTTGGGTATAAGAAAGCTTACGGCAAGATGGCTGCAGGGTTTGCTCACAATCGGGTGCACAAAAGGGTATATACATATGCAGTTTCCATGGAAAAAAGCCAAGAATTAGGCTACGAAATGCTTCCTCTTTCGCTGTATTCTCTGGATTTAGGCCGGAGTGACTATTTCTTGTTTCCAAACTTGAAGAAATGTCTTTGATCTCATAAAAAATACCTATTTCGATGGGCTCGACAAATCTATTCTTTTGCAAGGGATAACGAAATTGGAGAAATGTTGGACAAAGTGCATAGAGCTCAAAGGAAACTATGTTGAAAAATAAAAAAATTTTTTATTTAAAAACCTGTTTCATTCAAAAACGCACGGACTTTTTGACCCATCCTCGTAAATCATATTGAACCAAAGCTTATCTAAACTAAATCTAAATAAATCCTTTTTAAATTGTATTTTTTACAATGCAAAATCCTCTATCTACAAGTTTTACGTATGTGTACAAAATTAATATTTTTGCAGCAAAACAAAATCAATTAGCTATAATAAAATATAGATATATACAAATTATATGTAGAATTTAGTAGCAGCCTTAAAAATATATTGTAGAAGAAAGAATTTAATATTCCTTAAATAAACAGTTATTTTTCTCTTCTGAAAACTTGGGTTCGATACATGGTACAATCAGTTACCAGGTACAATTATTAGAGAGAGTTTCCAATGTTCACCCCTAAAACGTCAAAACTATGTATTTAATCACTTACATTTTTTTTAATTTGTTACCGCGATATTTTTTAAATTTGTAACGTTTTAACTGAAATTATACACATTTAATTAACAAAAAATAAAGTAGTTCTTCAATTGTTAATAAATTGATGTTTGAAATTGAAGTTTTTTGTAACAAACGTTATAGGGAATGTATAATTGAGAACATACTTTCTAATAATTGTACCTTGCTAGTTCTTCCATGGGTTCGATATATATTTTAAATGTTTGAATTTTTTTTTTAATAACATAAATATTTAAAATTATAAAAATAAAGTGTGCAACTCTTAAAAATCATTGCGCAATCGTCGATAAATTACCACTTTATAAAAGATTTGCTTGAGGTGTTTAAAAGAGAATTTCATCTCAATGTGGTTGATTGAAATCATAATTTAAGGGATGCTTTACTTTTTAAATACAAATATGTACCACGAAATATTATATATTATTTCATTGATGTTATAAAATGTATCATTTTCATTATTTCTATTTCATTTACTACGCAGATTCCCTGGAAGATCAAGAGGGTGGAGCTATGTACATATCGTGCGATGTCTCAAATGGAGGTCCTGTGGAACCTGAAACGGGATATGTTCCCAATAATCCATTATTCGGTTTGGCGTTGGATAGTCCGCAGGTAAATTTACGTTAAAACGCAACTATAAAAGTATTTTAAATAAAAGTTTAGCCGTCGGTTTGTGTATTAGCAAGTGAAATTGTTGAAGGATAAACAAAAGTTAGTAAAATGAAAAATTACAATATTTAAAATGAAAAATTACAATATTTAAAGTGTTTTATTAAAGAAATTTAAAAAAATTAAATAAAAAGAAAGTATACATTAAATTAAATGAAAATTGTAATAAACATCCGTATTCTGAAATGTATGACAGTGACAAAATTGTAACAAAAATTACAACTTTTGTATAAAAATTGTTATTACCCAAAAATATTTTTAAACATTGTTCCAAAATCAATACTTATAGAACAACTATAACCAGAAAGACTAGATTTTTTGATAACATGGTGATATATGATATGGTGATATAGATATGGTGATATCGCAACTACTTCTAGAATCTGTTCTGAGGAACAATATTGTGATTTTTCAATGTTCAAGTCTTCCTTATACTGTTTAATGGCTTTTGAAACAGTGTAACGATGAACCTACCTTTTGAAAGTTTTAAATATTTGTTAACGTACTTTTTTTTCGGTGACCATTTTGACCGAAATAACAGTTGAAATTAAATGATATAGATTAGATAACGTGATTAAAAAAATAATAAATTGTTTAACCAAGGATAAGTTTTGTCTGGAATAGTGTGTATAAATTTTGTTTGACTCAGTATTTATAATTGCATTAACCATTTTAAAAAAACTGAAATATTGTGTTCACCGAAAAAATTTATATCGAATCTTTTTACAAATATTTTTCAATACTATGGACATTTATAAAAATGAATGCAGTAAACGTTAAATAGGTACAAGAATCACAAGCCAGTATTTTAAAAGACGTTTTTTGTAAAGTATAAAAACTAGTTCCAAAAAATTTCGAATTGAAAACATTGATAAAAGATCTAGTTCTGGAATTGTTCTTAAGAGCGGCTGATATTTATAGCTTCCGTAGAACTAGTTCCGAGGGTGACTATTGACTAAAGAACTTGTTCCAGAACAGTTTCAATGAAGGGTTAAGGGCTTTGTTATAATTTTGTCATTTTCATAAAGTTCAGAATACGTGGGAAAGTAAAATACTTAAAATAAACGAAGTTCTGTTTAAAGTAATAAAACAATGGAAAAAATAATACATTGATTTAAAATTATTAAAAGCGCCGACGGGAATTTTCTCAAACAAAAATGTACTTAATTAAAGAAATAGACAAATATGTAATTTAATTTAGAGATCTGAAAAAAATATTTTTAACAAATAATTATTAGCTCAGTGTTTGATGGAAATGTGGAAACGAAATTTGTTAATTTAGCATTATTCTTTAAAATGTTCTATTTTGTAAAAAAGTATTCCACATAAAAACCTAATAACTGTTACTAATATTGCTATGATTAATATCACTCACTTTAAATACAAAACAATGGATTTTATTAGATGCAAGATTTTCTATTGCCGTGCATAATACAGAGTTCGAAAAAACCAAAGCATACACAAAACCAATTGTATTTTCGTGATAAAAACATTATTTATTCAATTTAAATCTAGTTAGTGTACGATAACGTTAATTCATGCAATAAGAACGATACACTTTACCAAGATCTTGTGACAATCTCTGAATGGAGTTGTGCAAATAGAGTCGATTTCAAGACTCAATATTGTATGTTAACACACAAACGCTCAACAGATCATGTTGCTCCATATGTTTTTATGGGTGGTGTAAATATTAAGGAATCAGAAGCTCTTGATGTTCTAGGCATGAGTATTCAGTGCGATGTCCGCTGGACAAAACACATTTTTCGAGTGTCGAAAGAAGCATTCAAGTGCCTTGGTTTTCTGAAACGGTGTAAGACATATTTCACTCCATCTGATCTCCTTACAATTTACACCACTTATATCCGACCTAAAATGTAGGGTATCCAGCTCTATTGACTCACTGGAACATCGTCGCAAGGTGGGTTGTGTTTCACTGTTGTACCGACGCTACAATGGTATGTGCTCTGCTGAAATTAGGGAACTTGTTCCCTAAACCCGTAGTTTTTTACGCAACACACGTTCTCCGGCAATGGCTCATCAATTCGTTGTCGACTGGACAGTTGATCGCAAAGCACATTACAGGGCAAATTCGTTCTTAAGCCGTACTGTCCGTATGTGGAATAAGCTTCCACCTAAGGTCTTTCCTGTCACTTTCAATATAGAAAAATTCAAATCAAATTCCACAAACAGTACTCCCTCTATTCTTCTCCCATAACCTATTTTCCTAGTTCCAACACTATGCTTTGCATTAGTAGGGGTCATCCCCTGAGTGATAATCCAAGAAAAAAAATATAACCTTAGCATACAAATTTTAATAGGGCGTTAATCGTTAAAT
The DNA here is from genome assembly GCA_942486065.2 of Calliphora vomitoria. Taxonomy (NCBI): domain Eukaryota; kingdom Metazoa; phylum Arthropoda; class Insecta; order Diptera; family Calliphoridae; genus Calliphora; species Calliphora vomitoria. Next base: position 57,829,854 of record OW818029.2, on the reverse strand, counting down.
GCCAAATGTATGTTCTGCAAATTACACGATTTTATACATTGAAACAGATTTGTATATTCGAAAGTAAAACGAATAAAATATCCAGTAATTTCGATTTCAGAACATTAAATTATGTGAATTCTCGAATTTGGTAGAACAAGGGTGAATTATTTTGTTTAAATTATTAACAAATGAAAACAATATATTTATTAAAACTGTTATGTAAATTAGAGTAAGCGTAAATGGAGTGTGTTAGTTGAATATAAGTACATACGTCAATTTGAAGATGTATTTGTTGCCTTATCTAAGCAAACATTATTAATGTATTGTAAGGATTCGAAAATGTTACATCCTGTAAAATACGATACATTTTTCAACTGAATATAAGAATTAGAAAATCAGAACTTTTACCTCTTCAAAGAGTTTCAAAACATTAATAACACTTGAATATATGTATATCATAAGTTTTAAATGTTATAATTTGTATGTTTTGATTATTTTGTTTAAAACCTATTCTGTTTAGTAACAAATTAAATTACACACCTAATCATTCTATCTTCCACTCTCTTCCCACTTACAGCAAGAGTGTGCTGCAGCGTCGTGTATTGGTTGTTTGTCGTGCCAAGGCAATACAGTATTACCGCTATCCTCATTGCCGAGCAACGATTTCGATTGTGGTTCCTGCTTCGATCCAATTGTTGTCGGCGATCTCGGTGGATCTGCACAAATTAATTCACAAGTTATACACAATAACACTGGCAATAGTGGCAGTGGAAATACTTGTGCATCAAATTATTGGTCCACCGATGAAATGGCGTCAACATTTCCAGGCCTGCCACCATTAGACATTGATCCCCTTCCCAGTCTCTTTCCCTTTTCACCGTGTGGTGCATCATATAACTTCTCAGCCAATCCCCATCAAGCTTCACTCTCGTACACCGTACATCCGCATCAAATGTTAGTATCACCCAATAGTCACCAGCATCAACACCAGCACCAACATCAGCACCAACATCAGCATCAGTCCGGAATAGCAACGTCGTCAGCGTCAATGTCGACGGCATCGTTGTCGTCGTCCATTGTCGGAGGCCAGCAATCGTTATCGCACAGTAATGCGTTGAACAATGTTGCAACGCAGTCATGCTACTATGATCCCATAAATACATCATCGTCAGTTGCGGGAAATATCACGGGCAATTCGTGTAGTTCACAACATATGAATGCATCGGCAACAGGAGCAGGTGCTGCAGCCATGTATCCCAGTATGAGTGTTAATGTTAGTATGAACATGACAATGCATGGTTATGGGGCTGCTGATGCTACAATGCCCATGCAATGTTCACAAGTGAGCCTCTTTTTTATTTCTTTATTATTATTTATCAGATATTGTACGCACTGAACAACATAATTAACTTGTTTATTTTATTTAAACAATTTCAGATGCAATGGACTCCCACGAATTCCTCCTCAGCAGTTAATGTACTGTATCCGCCATTATTAAGTCCATCACATTATCCTGCTGCTGCCACCTACTCGTTTACAGCAGATTTTCGTGCCCCATCTCTACAATCAAATCAAAATCCCTCAGCCCTACTTCCGTCTCTAACCGAAGCCCTCGAAAAAGACACAACACCACCGCCAGCACCCCTTATGGATGCTGGAACACCAAAAAGTTTCTATACAAGCACACAAGTGGGTCAAAGTTATTCACCGCCCACTAAAAGTCCAACTTTATTCACACAAATGCGTGACACAAAACCGTTCAACCAAATAACTGGACCTTCATCGAATTCGGGCGTTGCCAGTGGCTACGAAGACGAGGACAGCAATGAAGAGGGTTCGGACAGCAAGCCGAATCTGTGCCGTCTGTGTGGCAAAACATACGCCAGACCCAGTACGCTTAAGACACATTTGAGAACGCACTCGGGCGAGAGACCCTACCGCTGTCCGGACTGCAATAAGAGTTTCTCACAGGCCGCCAATCTAACAGCTCATGTACGCACACATACTGGTCAGAAGCCGTTTCGTTGTCCCATTTGTGATAGACGTTTCTCACAAAGTTCCAGTGTCACTACGCACATGAGAACCCACTCGGGTGAGCGTCCCTATCGTTGTTCAGCGTGCAAAAAATCATTTTCGGACAGTTCAACACTGACGAAACATTTGCGAATTCACAGCGGCGAGAAACCGTATCAATGTAAATTGTGTTTATTAAGGTGAGTTTGCTTAATACACTTTTGCAGAACTATCTGATGTTCTAAAACTAACTCTATCTAATTTTGAAAAAAGTTAGCTATTTGAAATTATGAATGAAATACTAATCAATATAACATAATTTTTGCTTTGCTTTTGGGATTTTGAAACTAAATTAATCTTATTAAAATCAAATAAATATCTTATTGAATCGAAGAGTAGAATAATATATATAACTAGCTGACTCGGCAAACGTTGTTCTGCCATACAAAAAACACCCCCATATTCATAAAAAATTAACTTTAAATAATGTTCTAAAGCTAAATTTAAATAATGTTTTAAAATAAACATAAAAAATTTGATTTGAATAAGGCCTTAAGTGATTGCGAATGGGATCTATGTCTGCAAGTAGATTGTGCCGCTGCAGACGATGACCGTTGAATTATTTGGATATTATTCATATCCAAATAACTTAAAAATATTGAAATCAGGATTAAAAAAGAAGCGAGTGGAAGTAGGATGCTAAAAATTTGGCAATATAGATTTTTTAGTGAAATGAAGAGAAATACAAACAAAAAATGTTCGCAAAAAAAATGCAAAAAACATTTTTCTGGATAGGGTCACCCTAATGACCTGGCGGTATGAAATATACTTTACGACCTATTCTCATACCTATCAAATATACATACAAAATTTCATAAAAATCGGTTGAGCCGTTTCGGTGGAGTTCAAACACAAACATTGTGACACGAGATTTTTATATATTAGATTTCTCTAGTCAGTAAAATTAAAAAAATTTAATATTTTAGAATTCAATGTAAAAAAATTCTGCGGGTTAAGGATAATACAATAAACGAAATCATAGAAATCTAGAATTCATGAGATGAGCAGGTTTTATTCAGTGGAATTCACATTAAAAATTATTAACTACAACTTCAATCGAACATTTATTGTTATTGTAATCTTAATGTTACTGGTTTATTCCCAATTGTTAGGGGAGTAGCTCCCAATGATTTTGCAAGCACTTGTTGAGTTTGACAACAATTTTCATGAAGTAATACCTCCAATTCTTGATCTTAAATCCTTTAATCGAGGGGACCCTTAAAAAACTTCAAAATTTACAGATATACCGTACAAAAATAAAAACTGATCTAAAAAAATCATCTCTGTATAATTTCTTTTAAAACTTAAATCGATTGGTGAGCTAATCTGCTTTTGCTTATTTTGTCCATATCGTGATTAAAATTTTTAGAATAGTAATAGTGAAATAGTGAAAAATGAATAGTAATAGTAACTGAATGAATAAATAAATAAATAAAAAAAAATAGTGAATTCTTTATTGTAATAGATTGAAAAATACAGTGCACTCGCGGTAACGTGAACACCGCCTAACGTGAACAAACTCAGAAAGCTCTATAACGTGAACAATTTGTTTCACTCTGCATTAGTTTTCTAAGCATGTAGACAACACTCAAATACATACATTAAATTCCTCTTATATTAAAAATGTTTTTGTATCCTCTAAATTAATATTTTTGTATGGCAACGAATGAGTAATTTTATTTGCTATGTAATTTTATTTCAATGTATTTATTCTCTTGATCTCGATTTGTTTTGTAATGCATTTAAATCAATTATTTGTGATTTATATTTTAATAATGAAAATAATAAAAGAATTTCACGTTCATGCGTGTAAAACAGAGGTTTATATTATAAAATTTTATATTTTTTCCACGAAATTCGACAATCGCTAACGTGAACAATTTCACTAACATGAACTCCCTTGGTTTTAATTAGTTCACGTTACCGCGAGTGCACTGTACTTGTTCACGGTGATAATTAATCACTTAAATAATCATAAAATATTAAATAAAAACAAGTAAGAGAGCTATATTCGGCTCTGCCGAATCTTATATACCCTTCACCAAATTATACTTTAAAATAAAATTTAAAAAAAAAAAATTTTAATTTTTTTTTTCGAAGTTGTTTTTAAAATTTTTTTTCCAATTTTTAAAAAAAAAATTTTTAACGTTTTTTGTCAAAAAAAAATTCGGGTTAAAAAATATTTTTCCCGATTTTGACCCATTGTAGGTCCAACTTATTATAGCCTTATATACATCATTGCAATGGACTTTGAAATATCTATCATTAGATATCCATATTGTGTATATTTATGATTTCGTAATCGAGATATAGATAAAAAAATAGGCCAAAAATAGAGGTTGTCTAGGATTTTTGCTCATATCTCCGTTATTTATGGACGGATTTTGCTAATTTTAAATAGGAAACTTCTCGAAAGCAAGTCTGACAGAATTATTGAAGATTTAGATCCCGAAGATATCTGGGGTCTTCAGAAAGTTGATTTCAACAGATAGACGGACAGACAGACGGACATGGCTTAATCGACTACGCTATCTATAAGGATCCAGAATATATATACTTTATAGGGTCGGAAAATTATATTGTGGAAATTACAAACGGTATGACAAACTTATACAGTGTTGGAAAAAATAATAGGGACACTCTAATTTTTCAATATATTATTACTTTTTTATTTACTATTCCATAAATATTAAAAAGTATATACATAAAATTAAATAATTCAAATATTTTAACTTATAAAGCAAAAATAAGGAACTAGTTCTGCCAAAAAATATATATTTTTAAAAAAGGCCTGGAAAAAATAATAGGGACACTTAATGTTTTGGAGAAAAAAAATATATTTTTTTAACTTTACCATCATTTCCAAATACTTTTTCAATACTTGGTTGAAGATCCTTTCATTTTTATAACCTCCTGACTACGGCGATTCATAGATCCCACAAGATTCGCACATACCTCGGGCGGAATTGAGTACCAGGTTTCTTGAATTTTTTCGCACAACTCTTGTTTATTTTTTGATTTAAAGCTACCAATTTTATTTTTGAGGACTCCCCAGAGATGCTCAATGGGGTTTAAGTCCGGTGATTGGGATGGCCACTCCATTACAGGCACCTCATTCTGCTGAAACCACGTTTTGACGCTTCTAGCGGAATGCTTGGGATCATTATCCTGCATGAATTCCCATTTTAGTGGCATTTCATCCTCAGCAAATGGAAGCATTTTATTCTGGAGAATGTCTATATAGTCAGCAGCATTCATTTTTCCCTGAATCCAAACTATTGGACCAACTCCGGAGGCCGAAAAACATCCCCATAGCATTATAGAACCACCACCGTGTTTGACGGTTTTTTTTGGTATATTTTGGATCAAATTCAGCATTTGCAGGACGACGTACAAATGATTTTCTGTCAGATCCAAATAAATTGACTTTTGTTTCGTCTGACCATAGTACGTTGTTCCAGTTTTTACGGCACAGGTGTCGCCTGGCAAATTCCAACCTTTTTTGTATGTTTTTCTTGCTCAACAGTGGTACTTTTCTCGGACTGCGTCCCATTAATCCGACTTCTTGCAGCCTATTTCTTATTGTTCGACTTGTCACTGAAGCACACAATTCATTTTTAAGGCTACTTGATGACATAAAGGGGTTATTTTTGGAAAGTTGAACTAAACGTTGGTCAAAACGCGCTGACGTTTTACGTTTTCTACCTCTAGTTTCATGACTTTTTTTCGAATGAATGGCATTGACTACTTTAGTTTTGGAACACTTTATTATCTGTGCAATTTTTCTAATTGATAACCCGTCCGAATTTAATTTAAGAATAACATTTTTTTCAGATTCAGTACAATGAACACCACGACCCATTTTCAAATTTATTTACCGAAGATATAAATCATAAACACGAAACCAATATGTTTAAGTTAATCACATAAACTTTTTTTAATATGTTTATGTTAAAAATAATAATTTTTATTGACTAATGGTAACTTTTTGTAGTGCATCCCTATTATTTTTTCCAATTGAAATTACAACTTCAGTGATTTTTTTTGCAAATAAATATAAAATAAAAGCGCAACAGAGAAAAAGTAAACAAATAATGAAATTCCGTTATTTTAGGAACAGTTAAATAGCGGGACCCCCAAAAAAAAAAAAAACTTAATATAAAGAAACTGTTTGCATCTGTTTGCGAAAGTAAGGGTCGTCCCTATTATTTTTTCCAACACTGTATATACCCTTCTCACGAAGGTGAAGGGTATAAAAAAATTATACCCACTGTTAATGTTAAACTCCCTAATATAGAATTAACATTAACCCTGGAAATATGCTTTACTAAAGCTTAATGTTTTATATTTTAAACCTAGCAAAATTCACTATAATTATCTATCTCGCTCTAACAAAAATTATCCCTAAGAAACTGTTAATCCATTAAAACATAAAAATACCCTACCTATTGTAATTAGAACTTCATACTGATAAGAACTTCTTCCTCCAGAATAATAAACAATAAATTCCATTTGTTGTTTCTTTTCTTTTCATTTGTTGTTGTTTATTTTTCAGCAAACAAATCGATTGGGATTTGTTTTGGTTCAATGACTTAATTTCCAATTCTAAAAATTCCTTCATCTCCAAAATCATCAGCATTTGCGGTATATACCAAAAAAAAAAAACAGCGAAATATTCATCGTAGACACACAAAAGTATATTCTAAAACGTCCGTCTGTTAGTTGAAATTTTCCACAAATAATCTCTGTTGATAGGATTTGTTTGGTGTTGAAAATGAACAATATCGATCCATGATTTCAACTAGCCACCATACAAATGTCCCCCCTGGAATACTATTTGAGCAGTGATAAATATGTTGATTATGCGACAATCCTTATAAAATTTTGCACAAATTAATTTTAAATGCTCTGAAATTATGTATACCGTAAAGTACATTCATAATTGTCCATTAATAATCAATATCGTGATGAAATTAGACATAAACTAGTTTTATATGAACATAAATCTTTCTACAAAAGCTTTGTGACCCTACCCCCCATATAACCCCTATATTAGAAAAATATTTTGTTGTCTCATATAGATGGTGGGTATACAAGATTCGGCACAGCGGAAAATAACACTATTACTTTTTTGTAATATTTTTTTAAACGCGATATCTTTTAGGACCCTTCACCAAATTATTCTACGCTACTGGATTTTACACACTGAAATAATAGATTTTGTTGGTACCCAAACGCTAAAAACTGTATTCAAATTTTAAAAAGATTGTGTTTTTGCCTATATGTTTTCTTTAAACATTAGTACTTATAAATAACCAATTTAAATCATATATCATTCTTAATAAATTTCCTTTTTCTATACTCATTTATAGATTTTCCCAATCGGGCAACTTAAATCGACACATGCGCGTACATTCGACCAACAACAATGGCAGCAATCTGTTGACGTGACAAAAACAACGCAGTGGAGGTGGCTTTCAACATTATCATCCCCACAACCATGCACACCACACCCATGCCTATGCACACCACCATCATCATCATCACCATGCGGCCGCTGCTGCAGCAGCAGTTGCCGCCGTACATCCAACACATTCCTTTAATGCCAGTAATTATGGCGATTACGTTAATCATCATACACACCCGCATTCCCATTCCCATTTGCATTCGCATCCACATCATACCCATGGCATCGCCGATTATGCTACACCCGGTTCACAAAACTATTCAGGGTATTATTTTTGTGCTGCATTAAATAAACCCAAATTGGAAAGATTTTATTAAGGATAACAAAACAAAGTATGTAAAGTAAAGTGAAGTGATGAAACAAATTCAACGAATATAAATCTGAATCTCTTTCTATCTTTTTTGATAAGCAACAAACAAATAAATAATTAAATTAAAATACAATAAAATAATTAATTGTTTCCATAATTTTTAGCATTTATGCTCAAATTGATATAAAACAAAAAACTAAAATTAAACATTTAATTATACAACGTAATTAATTATTAAATATAAAAATAAATGTGTAAATATAAATATATGCTTCTGTATCATGTAGCCATGTAGTTATTTTGTTCGTTAGTATTTTTTTTTTTTTTTTGTTTAGTTTTAAACAAATTCCCAGTACTAAAATTTAAGTTTATTTTTATTTAAATTATTTGTTTTTAGTAATGTAGTTTTAAAGAAAAACAAAAAAACACGCATAATTAAAAAAAAAAAAAAGAAATCAAAAAGAAGATTGAATTTTGTATAATGATCTTCATTGTATTTTATTTTTCGTCCAAAATATTTAAATAATTTAAAATTTAATTGAGTATATAAAAGAGAAAACAAATGTTGAAAAAAAAACAAACATAATTTTAGCTGTAAGTCAGGGTGCTTCAAATGTATTTCAAAATTTCTTTATCTACCTTCTTTTTAAACCATTAAAAAAGAACAAAACATAAAAGAACTTATTTACATACATACAAATTAACAAAATAAATAAACAAACAAATGAACAAATGAATAATAATTATAATGAAAAGCTAGAATTTTAAAACTCTAGTCAATCTGTAAGCTTAAACGTTCTATAGTGTTTTTATTTTTCAATTCAATATAATTCAAATATAAATATATTCAAAATCAATCAAATAATAACTATAATAAATATAAAAATAAATGATTTTTATCTATAAAATATAGAATTGGTATTATTATTTCGATTAATCTGAAGCCAGTAATTTCTGAAGCCCTCAAATATCACTACTTTTCATGATGTGAAACATGGAGAAATATACATAGATCGGAAGGAGAGAGAAATATCAGTGGAAAAAATTACTCTCTTTTCACACATACGGGTGATACAATAACAAAATACATGCAATACATTCTCATGAATTAGGTTTTTGACAACAGACCAGTGTTGCCAGGGGTAGTATTGAAAAAGTTACAACTTTTCTCATTAAAAGTTAAATTTTTTCATAAAAAGTTACATTTACGAATTATGTTCATTAACATATAACTAATAATAAGAATTTTTTCTGTATTCAACAGGTTACTATAATCTGAGTCCGAATTACCGCATTTGATATCGAGTAAAACTGATCGCAATTTTCTTATTCGAGATTTTGGCATTCGATATCGAGCACGATATACAGTAAATTTTATTATAATGTTGATATATAAATCTATTTCGATACGATAGTTCACTCGATCTCGAATGCGGTAATTCAGACCGTTTTTTATAAGTTTTAGTTGGCTAAATTTTCTCTACACATCATTCTTTTGATTGTATACTTAATCCGTCAGCACTTAAATCAGGGACATGACATTATTTATGTAAATATTATTTAAATTAGGAAATCGATTCAATAAATCACTAAACCATTTTGAAATACATTTTTTCCAACGGTAAAAAGTAATTTTAATATGAAAATTTAATTTTAAAATTAGACGTAGTTTTTATATCATTAAATTCAGAATAGTTGCTTGCGATTGTTATTATACATTTTTTACTCTTTGTTACTCTTTGACTTAAAATTTAATGGTTGTCTAATTAAAAGAAATGTTGGTATGTATTTATATAACCTTCTGGAGTTTCAACAAAAATATACCGCGATATTTCTCATCATGTCCTCAGCTACATTAATTACATATGATATTTTCCACAGACTTCTTTAAATGTCTAAAATCAGTGTAATGTGATCCAGCCATAACATTTGTAGTATCTGACGAAGTCTTCCAAATGAACAAAATTGGATATTAGCCAGCTCAAAAGTACATTACTAAAATCATTCGCATTTGAAGAGTCTGTCTCAAAATGATATAGACCTAGTTGGTAATAAATTTCAAATAAGTCACATTATTGTTTAATAGAAACATCCGTGTGGCATGAATGAATGTAAAGTACTAAAAATGTATACTACTTTTTCATATTGTAATTTATTTAGATGCAGGGCTGAAAAGTTACGAAAATAAGGTCCAAAACAAGAAAATTATACATGTTACGTAGAGGGTTGAAAAGTTACGAAAAATGTAACCAAACGGCATCACTGGAACAGACTTAGGTTTTTGGCTCTCAGTTACCTATCTAGTTGTCGTCTATGCTTTTTATTTTAAAGCATAATTTGGTGAAGGGTATATAAGATTCGGCATAGCCGAATATAGCACTCTTACTTCTTTTTTATAAATCAACAAAAATTTAAATGATATTTTCCACATCAATACGTATCATTCTAGTAATATTCCCTCAACAGAAATTAGATTACCAAGCCCGACCATATAATACCCTATACTGAGTAAATGAGCAAAAACATTTTTCTTTTAAAATTTCAAAAATTTATATTCGTGAAAACTATGGCAATGCTAACAAAATTAATCCATTAGTGAGAAACACAATCATTGGTTAAATCACGGCTAAATATATTTCAGGTTTAATATAACATCGTGTTAAGCTACCTTTAACTGACAAGTAAGAAACTAGCTCTAAGTCATAGACATAATTGATATCTAATGATAGATATTTCAAAGTCCATTGCAACGATGTATATAAGGCTATAGTAATTTGGACCTACAATTAGTCAAAATCGGGAAAAATATTTTTTATCCCGAATTTTTTTTACCAATAAAATTTCGTCAAAAAAAAAATTTTTTTTTAAAAAGTTTAAAAAAAAAAAATTTTATAAAAATTAAAAAAAAACTATTTCGAAAAATTATTTTTTTTAATTTTGAAATTTTTTTTTTTAAATTTTGTTTACCTATAATTATTTATAATTTGTATATTAAAGTATAATTACGTAAAGGGTATATAAGATTCGGCACAGCAGAATATAGCTCTCTTACTCGTTTCAATCTAATATCATATCATATGTACTTTAAAGGGTCGAAACCAAGTTTTTTGTTTAAAACTCCGCAATAAAAATGTTGTACGTTTATTATGCAAAAAATCTGGTATAAATGCAATATTTTCCGTTTAAGAAATGTTGGATACAAATTTATCAAAATTGTGAAATTTACAATATACAAATGGGATAATTCTCCATTTTCTAATTTACAATACAAACGTTCCTAAGTTTGTTTTCAATAATAATCAAATTTTGTTTAGCACTATTTAAATTAACAAAGTTTTGCATCATAGAATAAACGCATAGAACGGAAGGACAGAGAATATCAATGGAAAAAATTACTCTCTTTTCACACATACGAGTGATACAATAACAAAATACATGCAATATATTCTCATGAATTAGGTTTTTCACAAGACTTAGGTTTTTGGCTCTCAGTTACCTATTTAGTTGTCATCTATGATGTAAAACGTATAAGGGTTGGTTAATTTAGGTCGTATAACTTCGAAAAAAAATATATATATATTTAAATAAATCCAGGATATTTTAATAAATAGTGATAAGAACTAACTTTAAAAATTACAAATAATAAATTTTATGATTAATCATGCAATGATCGAAAATACTGAGTTTTTTAAACAAAACTCTACGATATAATTTAATAAAAAATTCCATATTGAGGTTTTCAAATTTCACGAATTACATATAACAAATATATTTATTGGAATACTTCTCCCATTTGATTGTCCACTCAAAAACGTGGATAGTGGAGCAGATTTTTTAAAAATAATAAAATGTTTAGTAATATTTAGATACCTAAAGCGGACATTTTTTATGAAAAGAAATATGTATACATGCGGATAGATGAAAAATAATTATTGTTAACGACTGAGCGTAGTGAATTGTATTTAGGTATCAGTGTCAAAAGATGATAATAAACAAAGCTCAAATAAGTGGGAGGAACTTTTGAAACCACCACTCAGTCACTAGCATTTAATCCATAAATTATAACATAAATACATTTACAGAATGTGATTATACTTCTTCGCATTAGCAAAACAATGGAATCTTTTAAACTTCTACAAGAAACAAGTTAGAGTGCTATATTCGGCTATGCCGAATCTTAAATACCCTCCACCTAAATTAGATGAAAATTATAGAAATTACATTGGTATAAACACTCTAATATCCATATTCAGATTATGAAGAATGGTAGAATGGTAATATAATACAGTAGTTTTCGCTTATAGTCTACAAATACAGTTGCACAATTTTTGTGGACTATGAGCGAATTAGGACTATAACCGAATTTCTTTTTAAGCCACTTTATGGTAATGTAATACAGTAGTTTTCGCTTATAGTCCACAAATACAGTTGCACAATTTTTGTGGACTATGAGCGAATTAGGACTATAAACGAATATATTTTTAAGCCACTTTATAGATTATATATGAATCATGATATAATACACATTTTGGACTATATACAAATTATGTACTTTCTTCAATAAAAACACTTTTTTTTAAACAAAATAAAAGTTTATTTAAAACATAGTTGTATAGTAGTATTTTATATATTGTTAGAAAAACTAGTTTACGCAGAAGATATTTTATTTCAAATGTATAAAAATGTTATCTACTTCAGCAATTTATAATTGAAATAACTACATATTCCTACCGTTTCCAACAGAGTCTATAATTTTATAATAGGAATAAAATGTACTATTTAACAATTTATATACTTAATAATTGGTTAACATTACATATTGGCTCAACATTTTTATTATTCACCACAAGTGAATTAAAAGATTATAAAAAAGGGTAAACAAATATATTTAGTAAAACTTCAAAAGTATATTTTTGCTCTGTTCTAATGAATTTTCCGGATGTGAGCCTTCTATATATAATCAAGAAATCATAGTCAACAAATCAACTTGAAACTTATATATGTTACATTTTTTACCGATATGAGTGTATGTATGCGTTAATGTATTTTTCGGATGTGCGACTTATTTGGAAGATATAATTAAATATTTTAAAGCCATTTCTATGTATTTGAGGCCTATTTTGCTTGATAGTTTTGTCCATAACATTATTTATAAGAATTTTATGGGTATTATTGTGATTATCGGAAATCGAGCTAACATGGGTGTTATGGTCAAATATGGACCGATATTCACAAAACCCAGTACTATGATTTTTGTATACAATATATTGATCTGTATACAATTTTAGTTCGATATCCATATATTTAAAATATTTACAGAGGTTAATGTGTTTTTCGGAAGTGGTCCTTATATGGGAGCTATGACCAATTATCGGCCGATCTTCACAAAATACAACACATAGATTTTCGTATATAATGGAAATATTTTTTTGAAATTTAAACTAGATAGAAGCTTTTATAAAAGAGTTATTAGTATTTAAGTAATTTTCGGAAATGGACCTTATATGGGAGCTATGGTCAAATATGAACCGATATTCACACAATCTAGTGGTATCATTTGTGAATTAATACTACCGATCTGTGTAAAATTTTAATTCGATAACGATAATTTTTCAGATATTTATGAAAATTAATGTGGTTTTTAGAAGTGGTCCTTATATGGGAGCTATAACCAATTATGGGCCGATCTTCATGAAATTCTCTACAGCGATTTTCATGTGCATGGGAATTATTCAAGTTGAATTTCAACCTGATACCGATATATATAAGATATTTAAGTGTATTTAAATGATTTTCGGAAGTAAACTTTATATGGGGGCTATGGTCAAATTGTGCCCGATCCAAAAAAAAAATGGTGTCGCAATTTCTGTTTTCACGAAACTTAGTTGTGCTGAATTTTGTATGGATACTGCAATTCTATGGGCATTTACATACCATAGCACCATATTTCGGGAAGAAATTTGTATGGGGGCTACGAGAAACTATGGACCGATTCTTTCCATTTTCAACAGAATTTGTCCTTTTATCATATAAATAATGTGTGCAAAATTTCATGGTATTCTCTGGAATGGATTTACCAAAAATCAGAAAAAAACATATGAAAATGATCTAAATTTTTGGAGGTTGTCTTACATTTTAATCCATAACCCTGGTTCTACCAACTCGATTTTGCTGATTTTCAATACCAAACTGCTTAGAAAAATTATAAACATTTTGGTATATATTTCATTAATTTTGCTTATGTATTTTGGGCGTGAGAGTGTTTTACACAGACAGACAGACAGACAGACAGACAGACAGACAGACGGACAGACAGACGGACATTGCTCAATCGACTTAGAATTTCATAAGGATCAATAATATATATACTTTGTTGGGTCTCAGATGAATATTTCTCAATGTTACACACGGAATGACAAACGTATATATACCCTCTTTCACCACTTGTGGTGGTGGAGGGTATAAAAAAAATACAATATGTAAGAAAACGATGAAAAGCATAATGTTTTACCGTTATATCAATATTTATTTTATTTTGGTAATTTCCTTTTGTAATTTTTTTTGCGCATTAAGTATTTTTAAATAGTTAAAATGGCTAGGTGAAGATTTAAAACTCAAAATAACAAACAATTTTAATGTCTGATTTAAACAAAAAAACTATCTGTCATAAATATTCAATTAATAAATCAGCAGTTTGAAAAACTCAATAAACAAGTATGAGATCTATATTTGGCTGTGCCGAATCTGGGGGGTTACTCCCTAATTCGATTCGAAAGTAAATCTTTTCGAATTACAATGTATTTAACACACATTATCAAAAAATTTCGTTTTCGGATCGAGTTACGCAGTAACCGCCCTGATATACTCTCACCACGTATACTTTAAGTAGTGTTTATAAACCGGTTAAACGAAAACCGAATTTTCTGATTTTTGCGAACCGTTTAATTTTAAAACGTTGATTTTCGGTTAACCAATTTTTATCACCGGGTTTTAAAATTTAGGACTAAAATCAATAACAGGCCTACCTAAATAAAAGCGTAAGGCGGAACGATTTTTTCCGCTTAGCTTTAACGCTGAAATGTCATACCTAAATAAGAGCGACAACGCAACGCAAAACTATAAAAACAAGATTATCAAAAAAATAAATATAACAACCAGGATTATTTAAACAATAAAGTACATTGCAGTATTGGTGTTTCTGATTTTTGTTTTGTGATTTGTAAACTAAAATTTTATCAAAAAAACTAAATATTAAAGTTTAAAAAATAAGTTTCTTGCATATTTGTTTCTCCTTTTGTATGTATGTGTTTACATTTATTGTGTTTTGCAACTAACTTCACTATTAACGCGCTGTCAAAATAGAATTTTCCAATTGCAAAGCGTTGCCGCCGCGTTATTTCGGTATGCTGCATACAAATTGTATTTGTAATTGTAAAAACGCCTTCCGCTCCAATTTAGGTATGCGTGTAAGTCTCATATTTTGGTAAATTTTTTATAATAATTGTATGTACATTATATCAAACAATTGGTCTGATTTAAAACCTAAACTGCTGATATACAATATAAAACTCTTTCGATACAAATGTTTAAGGGCGATGAGTTTTCTTAAAAACTTTTTCAGAATCAATTACACATAAAGAAACTATTAAAAATTAAATTCCGCATAATTCTAGAAGTTTAGGCTAAATCTTACTAATGATTCATTAAAAACTTTGTGACAATTTTACATATCTTTGAAGCACATAGCTACTTTCAAAAAATTCATTACTGAGTTTTGTTCTTAAAATGTTATTTTATTAATCATATCGTTAGCTTAGTGTAGAAACGTGCTAAGTTCCTTTTCAGAAATAATACAGGAGAGACCAAAACGTTCTAAAATTCTTAAGTTTAGAAGTGCGTTTCTTTTTTGGGACTTTGTAAAATTGTCTGTTTCATATCAGAAAGTCGAGGTGATAATAAATTTCAAAATTATCAAATATTTAATTAAAAATTTTATTGATTGAAATTTAATGAATAAACCAATAATTAAAAAAAGTATCATATATTTAGTAACATATTTATATTCATTTCCATTTGACTGAGATAATACTTTTGAAATTTTTACAAAATAAAACGGACTTAGCACTTTTGCATATTTATAGTTATTAAATATTAACCATTCCTGACTACTAAAAACAATTTTAAAGCTATGTATACTTTATTGATAATAAAATAGGTACTAACTCGTGTTTTTTTTTTTTTTGTAGGCCTAGATTTTTATTTATTTCCATAAATGGTCCGCTCGTATATCATATTTAGCCAAAACTTCTGGACTTGAAAAAAAAAACACGAGTTGGGGCCTTTCTATATTAAGGTAATGATATACAAATGTATTGTTAAAACATTTAAAATAATTCCATTCAATATCAGTTAACCGGTTAAACCGGTTGTTTCGAAGTCGGTTAACCGAAATTTATATCAAAAAATGCACGACCGTGTTATTATAAGACAACTATGATTGTTCAAGTAATTTTCTGAAGGGGACCTTGTATGGGGACTAGGGACAAATGTTACATGACATTTGTAAAGATATTCAGAGAGTTAATAATGTTGAAAAACACAACATTCCTGTATGACAGGTAATACGATACCAGAATGTATACAGTTGTGTCACGAGACAGAAGATAAGCTAGTTGTATATTTCAGTTTCTTTCAGAACTGCTCTTTGTTTATATTTTTTCTGCAAGTAACATATTAATTAGGTACCAAAATTATTGTATCTCTCTCTTTCCATGAGAGCTAGGAAACTGATGTAATCATGTATGTAAGTAATTTGGGGTTTTCAAATTAAACCATTAAACACTACCACTGTGTTCGATTTGAACAAGATTTTTTTTTTTTTTAAATTCAAAAATAAGTTGTTTAAGATCCTAGAAATAAATTTAACCAAAATAACAGTTTTCCCTCATAAGCCTGATGTTTACCAACCCTATTCTTACAAAAATAAATAAACTACTTTTATTTCAGTGTATAACAGAATACAGGATATCAAATTAAGTTGTTCCTTTTAATAACCAAAAAATGCAAATTAAATCAAAAGTTTTTCATATTAGATGTTTTTTCCTGTCAATTGTAGACAAATTTTCATAATCATTTGTTTAATTTATTCTCTATAAAAATGTAGAGTTAATAAAAGAAAAGCTTACCTTATTCCTACTGCACAAATTTCAAATTAGCTTTTAAAGATTATCTTGAGTATTGAGTAATTTTGAGTCTTGAATTAAATTTGAAACAGCTGGGATCATGAAATTTCGTTTTTGTTATAAACATTTAAAAAAATCGTATCTTTCGCTGTCATATTTCATTTTGAATTCTTGAATAATTTTTGTAAATCTTGAAACACTTTGTATGCATTTGAATTATCTGTATAAAAATTTAAAGTTTTAAAAACACACAACTTAGAAAAATAATAAAAAATACGAACTTAGGACTAGCTGGAAATCCATCTATTGTTTATAAAATATTATCAACAAAATAAAACGCTTCACTATCACTGCCACATATTATTTTCGAACTTTGGGAATCAAATGTATTAATCGCTTTGCGCAAATCCGATATTAAGGAAGTCACACTAATGCGATTTTTGGCACGTTCACCATTTAGCCAGGGGTTGATGTTGTCTGTGTTGGAAGGTTCCATGGCACTGGCGACACCCATGGAGGAATGTTGAGACCACAACCATAATTCACCACTTTCGGCAGTGGAAAACAATTTAGAGGGGTCGGAGCGATGAAAACCAATATCGGTGATAGGACTGTCATGGGCCGATAGATAAGAGGCGGGATAGCCAGGATTGCGCAAGTCCCAAACGGTAATGGAACCTTCTTCGGAACCGGCTAGCACAATATGCGGCTGAGTGGGATGAGAAGTTAAACAGGAGACATAATTTGAGCATTTATCATCTTCACAGGAAGTCATAAAAGCAGCTGATGGTGTTGCTTCGGCGGAAGAGCGTATATCAAACATACGTATGACACCCATACGATTGGCCACCAGAACCTCTTGGGGATTAACATAAAGCACTGAGAGTAAAGACAAACTATCTGCCTCTATAGAACGCCTAGTAGTCAAATGTGCCTGGGTATCAACGATATTTAAACGGCCATCTTCGCCCACAGTAGCCACTTCCTTGCCATACACAGAAATAGCAGTACAGCAAGCAGCATCTCCGCTGGCCTCAAAATAATGTAAAACCTCACTTTTTCCCTCCTCCAGCAAAGTATCTTCCTCCACGGCCTTCTTAATTTTTAATAAAGTTATGCGGCCTAAAGAAAATAACATATTAAATAAATTTAGTTTTTGATTTATCTTTAAATTTCCTTACCATCGCTACAACTCACTATGGCCGCTTCATCTGTTACAAATTCTAAGCCCGTTACATCCCCCGGCATGGCAAACTTATCATTACATCTGGGCACATATTCATTGTAATCGTCCACATACTGATTCTTTTGTAGACGCCAAATTCTGACAAAGTTTTTGGGCATGTCCCAGCTGCCACTTAAAAAACGTTCACTTTCTTTTAACTGTTCCGGCACCCAGCGCACTTTGGAGATTTTCTCCGATATAAAAAATGTATTTACTTTTGTATCACCCATTATTTATGTTTTAATTTATTAAATTATAAAAATTTGTTTAAAAATTATGGTTCTCTATTTCGATTTGTATTTTTTTGTTGATTTGAGGTTATGTTTGTTTCGCAAAAAGCGGTATTTTAGCCACAGCTGTTTTAAAGATGAGTTGCCAACTACTATAAATTGGTTTCAAGTTGCCAGAAGTAGGATATTTTATTTATGAATTACCGTTAATTTAAAAAAGTAGTATGGAACAAATGATTGAGGCATTTTAGGAAATATTCGGCAAAGACTTTAAATTTAACGCGATTTTTTCAGAGAAAAAATTAATTCATTACATCTACACAAAAGTTGTCTTCAATAATCTAAGAAGTCTAAAATACCTGGGAATAAATGGCAAAAACAAGAAATTTGCATATATTCGTATATAATTTAAAGATATACAAATTCAACTAATATCACTTGTAAGCCACTAGAAGTTAATTTGGAGACCGTAGTGTTTAGTTCATTCCACATAGGCAGTTCTGCATACAGAATTATGTACTGGGCATATAACATCACACCCACAACCTCACAGTTACACAACAGGAAAACAATATATTTTCTTCATGAATAATTCGACTTCTACAAAAACTAAATGTCGTTATGTGTGTTTTTATATTTTGCTTTGAAAAAATGAAAATTATTGATTGATTTAATATTTTGTTAACGTATTTTCTTCATACTGATTTTTTGAGTAGAAAATCGCATAAACAACAACTATTTTAGGCCTCTGCATATAATTAACATATTTTCTTGACAATATGGATATCGTTGAATAGTTTTTCAAAATACTTTTCATCTGGTACAATTTAACATTACTGTGAACCATAAATTACATTTTAAATCTATATATTGGTACTTTAGAACATTTTAATATACCGAAAAAGTATTTTTAGAGAATCGTGAGTGGCGATACAATGAAAACATTTTGGACCCTTAAAATCATCAAATCTGGCAACCGTGCATTCAGCATAAATTGTAATAGAGTAAAATCATTAGTGTAAAAACGACCATATACAATAATAGTTGGCAACAACTTCAAAACTAGTTTTGGCGCTTGAATTCACAATTTTGTAGCAAAATAACATAAACACAACAAAATTTGTATCATTCGCATTAAAGTTATACTTTGTGATAATATAAACGCAACAAAATTTGTATCATTCGCATTAAAGTTGTTGATATTTATAGACCTATTTCAAAGCAAAAAGTTAAATTTATTTCAATTAAAGATGGCTGGCAAGCGTGCGCTAAAAAGTACAAAATCAAAAAATGACGCTGAAACACAAAAGGTGAGTCTAACAGATTCAGAATCCTAAATCAATGTTATGGTATTATTTTTTAATTTAGATAAAACAAGACAAAGAAAATGAGGAAAATCCCCCCAAAAGACGCAGTACTCGTTCAACGCGCAGTACACGCTCCATGGCCGAAGAAGGTGGCCAAATGGATTCACCAGAAAAACCAGAAAAGACGACCAAAAAACCTTTAACTTTTATTAAATATAGCGGGGCGATCAAATATTACACAGAAACCAATGACATAGCTGAAGCATCGGACAATTTGCTGTAGGTTTTTTGTTTTGTTGGGGAAGCCATAATAACGGTTTGATTAATAATAATTTTGTTTTAATTTGTAGCCAATGGGTTGAAAAACAACCCGGTGATGGTTTAGTACCCATAGCCTTTGACATGGAATGGCCATTTTCATTTAAAACTGGTCCCGGCAAGTCGGCGGTTATACAAATTTGTGCAGAGTTAACTACTTGTTATGTATTTCAGTTGACTAATGTTAAGAAACTGCCTGCTGCCCTGGTGGCTTTGCTCAAGCACAAGCGTGTGCGTTTGCATGGTGTTAATGTGAAAAAGTAAGTGAAATTACACAAAATTATTAAGTATTTCTTATAAATCTTCATTGCAAAATATTTAAAACTAAGGTTATTTTAGGTTTAGATAACAAATTTTTTGATAAATAGGAGCATGGCGGCTAAATGCAATGACAACATTTTGGTTTCAGTTTTAAACACAGAGTAAAGACAATTTTGGTTGTTTTAGAAAAAACGTTTTAACAGTTTACTATAAGTAGATGACAACTGGGAACGTAAGTTGTAGTTTTTAAATTAGGTCTTATCGATGTACCACTTTCTTTAAATATTCTCCATTGGATTTGCTAAAATTCTATATTTATTTAAGTCCTTCAAAAAATATGTTTGTTCTTAACATTTTTGATTTTATCTCATACTAAGATTTCTCTGCGTATAAGGAGAATTTCTTCAAATTTCTTTATTTTATAATGTTGTTAATTTTGTGCGTGTTTAGTGATTTCCGTAAACTTCAAAAAATAAGTTTGTTCTTCACATTTTTGATTTTATCTCAAACTAACATTACTCTGCGTATTAGGAGAATTTCTTCAAATTTCTTTAATTTATAATATTGTTAATTTTTGTCCCTGTGTTTAGTGATTTCCGTAAATTGGGTCGTGACTACCCTGAAGTGAACTCTGATGATCTCATTGTCAATGGTTTAGATTTGGGTGTATGGTGTAATCAAGTTTGTGAGACTGGTGGTCGCTGGAGTTTAGATCGTTTAGCTAGTTATGCGGTAAGTACAAACACTATATATTTCATTATCTCTTGTAGACCTTTTCTAACTCAAAACCTACTTCGCAAACAAAATTCAGGTGGAGAAGGCCATAGACAAAAACAAAAAAGTGCGCATGAGTAAGTGGCATGTAATACCCTTGGATGAAAACCAACTCATGTATGCAGCAATTGATGTTTATGTAAGTTCTCTTCTATTTCCCAATTATGAATTCTAAACACATTTTTGCCCATAATAGATTGGTCAACTTATTTACCTGGAATTGGAAAAACGAGCCAAAACAAAAGAGTCCAATGAGACGGCGTTTATAGAGAAAAATGGTGAAGCTGCTTTTAAGGTGGTCAAGGCATTGGGTGAAAATTTTGTCACCGAAAAAGCCGATGAAGTTGCAATTTAAGAAAATTTATTGATTGTTTTTTATATTGTTATATTAAGAAAATTACTTGATTGTTAATATATCTAAATTTTATGTAAAGTTTAAAAAATAATAAAATATATATATTTCTACACAAACTCACAAACCCTTCTAACAATTGCAGTTTAAATTACAAAGCACTTCTTGTTTCACTAGTATTCACCAACTATAGTTCACATTAAGGAATCAGTGGCCGCCTGCGCAGGGAAATTGCCTCAATTTTTCGTTTCAATACTTGATTATCCAAATCAATTTGTCGTTGTTGCTTTTTCCGATTCACTGCCGAGGTAGTAAGACGTGCGTTAGTTTGAGAAGGTATCTGAGGTAGATAGAGAAAGATAAAGAAATCTTTATTAATGAAAAATATGTTTATTTGTTACCTTTTGTACGGAAGTTTGTGATGGCTTGCTTTTGAGTGTGTATGTGGGCTTCTTTGCTAGAATTTTACGCAAAAGTATTTGATTGTGTCTTTCGATTTCACGCATGCGCTCATTGGAGAAGCTCATACTTTTGCGAGGATGTGGTTTTACTCTGTGAATAAATTAAAATTAAATTATTTGTTAAAAATACTCCATGGAAAATCTTTTGAAACATAAAATGTTTACTTAACATTTTCTATGGGAACATTTCTAACTCAAAATTATGTATAGAAAACATTTTTGAATTTAAATTTTCCTATAGAAAACCTTTTCGAAGATTTCTATAGAAAATAATTTTTAACATAAAATTTTCTATACAAAATTATTTCAAACATAAACTTTCCTTTTGAGAATATTTTCAAACGTAGATTCTATAGAAAATATAGGGAAAATCTATTCGATCAAACATTTTTTGAAAATCATTCGAACATACATATACAATTTTCCATAGAAAATCCTTTCCATTTGTGTTTTCTAATGTAACATTTTTTATTCAAAATCACTTCGAACATAAAATATTTCGATGGCTTAATATAGAAAGGTCGTATTTCGTTGTTTATTTTTCACTTTCAGATTTTTTCTTCTCCTCTAAAGTAACTAAAAGTTGAGATACGACCTTTCTATATTTTTATACCCTTATATATAAGTTTGTCATTCCGTCTGTCTGTCTGTCTGTACTTCTGTCTATTGAAATCAACTTTCTGAAGACCCCAGATATCTTCGGGATCCAAATCTTCAATAATTTTGTCAGACATGCTTTCGAGAAGTTTATTATTTAAAATCAGCAAAATCCGTCCATAAATAACGGAGATATGAGCAAAAATCTCTATTTTTGATCTATATCTCTATTACTAAATCATAAATATACACAATATGGATATCAAATGATAGATATTTCAAAGTCCAATGCAATGATGTATATAAGGCAATAGTAAGTTGGACCTACAATGCGTCAAAATCGGGAATATTTTTTTCACAAAAAACATTTTTTTGTCATAAATTTTTTTCCACTAATAAATTAAAAAAAAATTTTTTAAAAAATTTAAAAAAAAAAAAAAATGGAAAAAACTTTTTAAAAACAATTTCGAAAAAAAAAATTTTTAATTTTTTTTTTCGAAATTGTTTTTAATTTTATTTTAAAGTAAAAGGTGGCGCAAAAGTAATCAGAAAATGCTATAAATTTTGCCGATTATTGGTCAAATAAATAGTCAGCAATATTCCGCGTTCTGAAGCAGTAACATTGTTTATTAACGTGTATTTCGCATGTGTTTACTACACAAATGTCAAAACAGAACTGACATTAGGGGCCTCGCAAAATTTATAGCATTTTCTGATAGGAGGATTACTTTTGCGCCACCTTGTATAATTTGGTGAAGGGTATTCAGATTCGGCAGAACCGAATATAGCTCTCTTACTTGTTTCAACATACATTTTTATACAAACTCTTTTCCAACATAAACATTTCTTTTGTAAATTTGTTCGAACATTAAATTTTTCATAGAAAATATTTTTCGAACATAAAATTTTTTATATAAAATATTTTCGAACATAAAATTTATATTGAACATTTTTCGAAAATATTTTCGAACAGAAATTTTTGAATGAAAATCTTTTCGAACATACAATTTAAAAAAAAAAAAAAAATTGTGAACAAATATTTTTTATAGAAAATGTTTTAAAATTTTTTGTAGGAAATGTTTTCGAACATGAAATTTTCTAAAAATCTTTTCAAATGTAAAAATGTTTTTTTAGAAAATCTAAGTATTCAATATTATTAATTTTTTTAAGGAAAGATCATTTGAATATAAAATATTTTATAGAAGATCGTGCCGAATATAAAATGTTTATAGAAAATAGTAAAGCTAAATATCATTGTTTAAAAATTAATTTACTTTATAGTAAATTTACCTTAATTTATCTGTTGAATTCGTCCGATGAAATTGCTTTATGAAATTAGCATGGAATATATAATCATCGGAATTAAAACTAGTGGGAGTTTTACTGGTAATGCGATAATCAAAGTGAGCATCATAATAAACATCACGATCGTCATCGTAATTATCCTCAACGACATCGGCAACATGATCATTATTTTGAATTTCTTCTACCTCTACTGCAATCTCCTCTTCTCCTTCATAGCCATCTTTGTACTGTACCATTTCAATTGCTCTTTCTTCGCCACTTTCGGTGTTAGGCTCAATGGCCAACTTCGACCGATCTTCTTTATCTTCAGTTTTTTGGTGTTCTTTAATTAGTTCTTGATTTTGAGTTTCCAGTTCTCCTAGAGAATGTAAGTTTGTCATACCTGTACTTTTAAGAGCATTTACCACAGCCATTGCAATATGTTCTGGATTTATTATATTTGTGGTGTCAATACTTTGTGTTACAGTTTCGCTTAATAAGAGAGCTTGAGAAGTATTTAAAAAGTAATCTTTATTGTTATTTGCTGAAGGAATTTTTAAATTTGTTAAAGAACTTTGTATAATTTGCATTAAACTGTTTTGTGTCATCGACTCTATAGTGTTATCGGGTATATTGTTTTGAGGTTCTGAACTATAGATTATTTCAGGATTGTTATCCGAATAGGAAGCTTCAAGATGTTCATCTTTTGTTGCAGTTGCAGTTTCAAGTTCATAATTAGATTCTTGTTCCTCCTCTGCTTCATCGTCGCTTTCTGTCTCTTGTTCATCACTTCCTTGCTCTTTTTCTCCATTTCCATCTTTCTCTAGCACAGAACCTTTAATCCTTTCACTATTTATTTCCCTTAAAGATTTCGCAGAATTCTGTTGCAAGTATTTCTCTTCCATGTCTTGTATTCTTTTGAATTCCTCTTCTTCGTCATCCTCCTCTTCACTTATTTCTTCCGAACTAGCCTGTGTTTCTTCATCTACACTTTTCAAGTGATGAGCCTTTTCCTTAAAAATTGGTAGTAAGTGCCGTGGGACTGGTGTCGGTGGTTCATCTTCAAAATGCATTGAAGGTGTATTTATTTCTGCTAAAGTTTGCCCCACTATTACATCGTCTTCTTCATCGGAAGAGGAGGCAAATGGTACGACATCGGTTTTATGAATAGTGGTGAAATTGTTGGAAAAACTATTTCTTTTAATAGGACCCTAAGAAAAGAAATTGAAATAAAAAAATTGTGTTTTAATTAAAAAAAAAAAAAAAATTGTCGATGATCGAAACAATTTTCTATAGGTATAGATATGTTCGAAACTTTTTTCTATAGACATTTTATATTTGAAAAGATTTTCTACAGAAAATTTAATACTCATAAAGTTATACTATAGGAAATTTTATATTCGATAAGTGTTGCTAAAAATTTTATATTCGAAAAGATTTTCTAACGAAAATTTTATTTTTGAAATCATTTTATATTGAAAATTATATGTTCGAAATCACTTTCCATAGACAATTTTATGTTCGAAATCATTTTCTGTAGAAAATTTAATATTCGAAATTTTTTATAGACAATTTTACAATCGAAAATATTTTATATCAAAACTGTAATGTTCGAAAAGATTTTCTAATAATTTTCAATACAAAATTTTATGTTCCAAAAGATTTGCTATAGAAAATGATATGGTTTTTTTATAGAAAATTTTATGTTCGAAAACATTTTTTATGAAAATTTTAATGTTCGAAAAATTATCTATAAAAAAATTTATGTTCGAAATAATTTTTTATAGAAAATGTTATGTTCGAAAAGATTTTCTATGGAAATTTTAATGTTTCCAAAGATTTTATATTAAAATTCTTATATTCGAAATCAAATTCTGTATAACATTTTATGTTCGAAGAGATTTTATAAAGAAAATTTTATTTTCGTAAAGTTTTTTTATAGAAAATTTTATATTCGAAATAATTTTCTAGTGAAAATTTTATGTTCGAAAACATTTTCTATAGAAAATATTATATTCAAAATTTAATGTTATATAAAAAATTGTATGTTATTTATGTTCCATAAAATGTTCTTAATTTATTTTCAGATGCTATTAGATTAATTGCTTTCGTCACAACTTACCGTATTCAATTTTACGGAAGGCAAATCATCATCATCATCGTCCTCATCGTTATCTTCACTATTTTCACTTGTCTCACTTTCAAATTCCGACATTTCGGGTACTTCAGTATCCGATTCATTCTCAAACGATTCATTGGCATAAAGCTCATCATCCGAATTCTCAAAGTCCGTCATATTTAAGGTAAGTTTTTATGTTTGTTTTTGATGTTTAGTTCAAACTTACAATTCCAAGTCAGTAAGTTTGTTAGATAGATCTTTTTCAATGATTTTTCTTTTAAAGTTGACTTTTACTTTTCAAATAAATAAAATAATTTTGACAAACTTTTCCAAATCATGTAAATTTCGATAGTTTTTTGTAGTTATTGATTAGGGGGTTCCATAACTCTATCCCTTATCAGAGATGTCAGGCAATAAATTCATAATGCGGTACTATGGCAACGCAGGTGTGAACAATATATTAGTAAATAAACAACAACATTAATAAATATATTTTAATAACATTTTTCCCATGATATAAAAAGTTTGTTGTTGCTTTTCATATTTGTAAATTGTATTTATTTACATTTTTCACTCGTATCTCCTTCAAAGGATGTTGTTGTAGCGTTAAGCATTTTGCGAGAACTAAATTTGACGGAGACTTTTAAGAAACGTTATTTTACAATAGAAACCCACACACACCATGTGTTAAAAGTGAAATCTCCCCCATTCTATTGAACATTTCACTCTCTGTTGCTATATTATTTATTGTTGCTATATTTACCTTAGTAACGGGTGGGTATGAGCAGAGCTGTAAATGAATCATTCACAAAAAAATGAATTTAATGAAATTTGAGTCAATTCAAATGAATTTGGTTAAAATGAATAGCAATTAATTTCCAATTCATTTAAATTGAATTAATTCAAATGAATTAGAAAAAAGAATTAGCCATTCATTTCTAACTCATTTGAATTGATTTTGTAAGTAAATCTACAGTAAGCATCACTGTTGTTTTGTTATTCAACTAATTTTTGATGTAAAAGACAGCAAGCATTACTCTCGTTTTGTATATCACCTAATATAGTCCAAAGACAAAAAATTCTTAGATTTAAACTTTAGCAATAATTTTTTGTTTAAATAATATCATATTTGTATATTGTGGAAAATTTGTTTTTTGAAAAATTTTCAATCGAATTTTAAAGATTCTAATGTCTTTGAGTCGTCAAAGATGGCTTTGATTAAAGTTTAGTGTTTGTGATTGAGAGTCAATATTTTGTTTAAAGTTTCTTGTGATTGATCAAAAAAACAATATTGTTTTGTCGTTCAGCGTATTTCAAAATAAAAATCAGTTCTTCTTGAAGAGACAAACTCCAAACATTATGTTTCTTTGATCAGGCGCGGATCCAGGACAAGGCTTTTCAATTTTTGTACAGAATATTTTCATTTTGGTAGGAGAAATTTTTCATTCCCCCCAGAGATCTGCACTTGAATTTGATTGATTGCAACATTTTTGACTTCATTCATTTTAATTGCTAATTCTTTTTTCTATTTCATTTGAATTAATTCAAAATCAATTCAATTCAAATGAATTGTAAATGAATTGCAATTAATTTCTATCAAATTAGTTTGAATTAATTCAAAATCAATTCAAATGAATTGAAAACGAATTGCAACTCATTTTTACAAATTCATTTGAATTGGAAATGAATTGCAATTCATTTCTACCTAATTCGTTTGAATCATTTCAAATTTCATTCAATTCATTTTTGTTGTAAAGGGGCCCACAGACACATACTGCTGACACATACTGTTGACACATACTGCCGATGAACCCTTCGTATACGTGTGTGATTGATATTTTACTACACACTTATCAATCATCATTTAAAAAAATACGTTTGAGAACAAAAAGAATTATTATTTTCTATTTTTCTGTAACTAAAACGTCAAATTTAAAAATTATATTTCATAAAAATGAAAAAATGTACTATTGTTCATTTGAACAACTGTCAGCAGTATGAGTTCATTTTAAAATCAAAACTATTTTGATTTTTCATACTGCATTGTCTGTGTGTCGCATACATAAACAAAAATTTCAAATTTACCAACACATGCTTATTGCATGAGCAGTATGTGTCTATGGGCCCCTTAAAATGAATTAATTCAAAATTTAGCTAATTCATAATGAATTAAAATCAAAAAAGAATGATTCATTTACAGCTCTGGGTATGAGTATGTAACATTTGGATTTGACATAAAATTAAACACTTCAAAAGAAATGTCAATCATTTGGCCACATTCGATTTTATATAGTTTATTTTTCTTTATGCAGGTGTAAAGAATTCATATTAATGAGAATCTTTAAATTATGTAAAAATTCAAGTCTTCACTATTCAAGGCAAAGTGTTTCAGTATAAAATACAATACTTAATATCATTTTCTCTTGTAAGATTCGCAACATGTAAATACAGTAAAATTTTCAAATAAAATTAGTTTACAAGGTTTTTGAAGTATTGAAAAAAATGCTGGATGTCAAACTTTTGAGATATTTAAATAGAAAGAAAACACATTAAAATTGGATCAAAAATTATAAACCACGGTTAATTTTTTAATTCTGTTTTTATAAATATTTTTATTTGCATCCCTCACGACACTCCAACTATAGTCTCCTAGTAAATGCATGACCCAAAAACCTTGATAATGGGGAAGAAAAGTGGTAAAATATAAGCCTCTTCTAAACTACTGGTCCGAACTACTGTAATGATGTATAAACAAATCGTGCAGGAGGACATACGCTTTCAGAAAATTAAATTTAGAATACAAGGTGAGAAGGTGCAAAGCTTTGTAGAGCTCGTAACTAATACGGAAAGATATTAAATGAATTTTCTTTATGAAGCAAATGGCATAATAAAGAAAATCTTTTTAGTTCTCAAATTTATCTCGTATACCTACTTTACAAGATATTTCAGTTTCAATTTTTGATTTTCACTTGACTTTATTTTGTTTTTCGCAAATATCTTTCGCGCTAAAGGCAAATACCGGTATAACGAGTGATATGTTGCCTGGCCCAATCGTTAAATCCATTAATTCGTTATATCTATATTCATAATATGTCCATCTTTTGTAGTTTTCATTAATTGTTCTTTGGGAGGTTGACTTGGGACATTACTAAGGATTAATAAAGCCTTCATTGTGAGGGTTTTCGATTCTAATAATAGTACTACCATTAATAACCCCCTGTCTATACTTGACAAATATTTATTATAACAATTAATGACGTTTGTTGTCAAGACAAAGTTGTCTAAGCAAAAGCACTAACAATTTTGTCATAACGAAGCAATAATACTAATAAATGGAGACTATACCTGATAATTTTTTATCTTGACAACCATTTTGAAGTTTATCATGATAAAAATGTATCAGGTATAGACAGGGGGTAATATCTACGTGTGAATGAACCCAATAAGCACTCAAAAATGTAAATTCAAGTATTGGAAATTTAATTGGAATTCAACTTGAATTTCAACCCCTTTTTCAAAATGTTCAAACCTATTTTAAAATTTGTCTTTTCTTGTCAAGCAAAAACGAATGAAATATGTAAAAAACAGAAGAACTAATATAAAAATGTTCACAGTTATTAAGCAAAATTAAAGTACATAAGCAAGTCCCTTATCAAAACATAAAATAAGTAAAATCAAAATATGTTATTAAAAGATAAAGATCGACATAATATTGTTTAATGTTTCCCATTTCACACAGAATATTACATCTCCGTCCAAATCTCACCAATTTCTAAAAATGCAAATAGATGAAACGCATCTATATTTGGCTTCTAAAAAAGATTTTGATAATGATAAAAAAAGAAACAATGATACTTACAAGAATCTTACTTTTAAATGTAAATATATTCAGATTTCAATTAAATACCTTTAATGTAAATATAGTTTTGCTTGAATTCTAATATTTTTCGACTTGTATCGAACTATAATTCAAGGGTTGAATTAAAAAATATTTTAATATTTTTTCGATTTGTATTTCATTGTAATTCAACTGTATTAACACTGTTATGTTCGACATGAATTCAAGTTTCCTTTTCACTGGACAATGCTATTGAAATCAAGTGTAATACAAGTGTATTTCAACACTTGAAGTTTGAATGTATGACTGGAATTCAAGTAGAAAGCAAGTGTAATTCAAGCCTTGAATTATAGTCAAGAAATTGAATTACAGTTGCATTACACTTTATTTCAATAGCATTCTCCAGTAAAAAGGAAACATAAATTCAAGCCATATGTTTTTTGTTTGAAAAATATTTAACTTTTATGATTCAACATGATGTAAAACATCGCTCGTATTTGTACAATATGATAGACAATTTCCTTCGTATATACAAATGCATTAACCGTGATCTAGCTGATTTTGGTTTGCATACTATTACAAATTCGGAATTACAAGTTTTGGAAAACTTTTCTAAAACCTTAAAGCCGTTGGACGTGGCTATAAGAGAGCTTAGTAAGGATTCTGCTACTTTAATGGAATTTTAGCTAATAATAAAATTTGAAATTAATAATTTGATGAAGTTCAACAATTCTATTGCTAACGATTTAATTGAAAGCTTACAGTCTAGGCTTAATGATAGAAGAAATATAGTTTTAAACACATTAATTTTATTTCTTAACTCAGGAACATTCCCTTCTAGCAATAGTTTTTTGCAGTATAGCACAAAAACTGCAACTAAGGAATTTAGAAATTAACTTTTTTCTAGATTAACCGATTAAATCGAAACCCCTATTAATTATTTGCTCGATTAACCTATTAAACCTAAAACCCGATTTATTGAATACCCTAATGATTACCAATGTTAAAATTTGTATCGTTTGTTTGATTTGGTTTTATTTTTCTCAACATTCCTTTTATCGTTTAACCATTTGTCATATAAGGTCGGATTTTCGTTAAAGTGAAATTCGTTATACTGGGATTTTTCTGTTGTTATAATTTTTTTTTTTTTGTAAAAACATTATTTTATTTCTAATAAACTACAAACTAACTTTATTTAATACTAGCTTGACCCGGTGCGCTTCGCTACCCCTGTCATAGAAAAAATCGGTTCAGCCGTTTAGTAATTATTGTTTAAGAACTAAAGGTATCAATTTTACCAGTTTTTCCCCCTGTTTATCCCTTTCTGGTAAAAGTATTGAAAAAAGTTATAGCCTATTGACGCTTCCAAGTAAGGATCTATATACGTTCCAAATTTCAATAAAATCGATTTAGCCGTTTAGGCGTGATGCTCAAACAAACAAACAAACTTACAAAGACATTTATATATTTATATGGATATGGATTGATAAGAACCAAATTCAAAAATTACTAATAATACTTTTTAAAATCAATATAAACTTGCAATCTACTTCAAGCTACATATGTTCGAAAATTGTGATTCTTTTAAACAAAATTCTAAGTTCATCATTAAATCAAATGTTGCATGGAGTTTGGGTAGTTATTTCCTAGTTGATTGTTACCTGTCCGCTCAAAAACGTGGGCAGTGGAGCATATTTTGTAAAAATTTGTTTTCAAAATTATATTTTCTATTATTCATTGAATATGAAACAAATCTGTTTAAATTTAAAAAAATATTACGATACCTTAAACTAACTTTTTTTGAGCTTTCAAATCCAAAAAAAAAAATATGTATGAAAAACATATTTTCTTTAAAATTGTGAAGTAACAATTTTTTGGAAACAAAAAATACATAATGAACAAAACAAAATTGTTTTTTAAATGTTAAAAAAAATAAATAAAAAAAATAACCGGGCTCAACCGGGATTTGAACCCGGGACCTCTCGCACCCAAAGCGAGAATCATACCCCTAGACCATTGAGCCTCTTGTAAGATGGCGGTTTAAATATCCCACTTGTTGTATGAGTGTTTTTATTAAGTCTTTTACTTATTACCTGAATGCAAACAGGTGTTACAACAAGCACAATCTAAAACAAAAAACAAATTGATGCACACGATCTTGCTTGTTCAATACACCATAAATAGATACATACAAAAAGTTATTGTTTCTTTTATCTGAAAATTATAATTAGATAAATTCGTTTGTGTTTTTTAATTCATAAATACCCAGCAGTTCTAGGAGACAGTCCCGAATTAGTGATTTAACCCACCATTTAGGGTGGGAACTAGTCACTTCAATAGCTACGTAACTAGCTATTTTAACACGTGCATGTCCCTTTTTGACTACACTGAGACTGTCTAATAGCTGGTCCAAAGTAGTCAAAGCATTGGATTCAGATACAGATTAAATAGCGTCAGTTACATTACTAGCTACATAACTGGTAACTTAATCAGCTACATAACTAGTTATTTTAACATGTACGGGTGCTAATTGACCTCAAATTGTAAGCTAAAAAGACACATCATAGGCAGTCCAATAAACGATAGCTTGTAAACAAACCTTTCTTCGACAACTCTCCAATGGATTGCTTCTGGTGGGTAAAATAACTACTTTCTAAAATGCAGTACAAAATAAACATTTAAAGTGACTTCATTATAGGTTACTAAGAGACACTAAAGTCACTATTGACTTCATATCAGTATACTTAAGCAAAAATCAAAATTAAGTGTATGAGAATTATATCAACACAATTTGTATAAAACCAGTTTAAACGAATTACTCACAAAACGTTTTAAGAGACTACACTTCAGAATACTTAGAGACACTTAAGTGACAATTGTCTTCACGCTAGATTACCTGGGATGTATAAAGTAACCAATTGTCTTCTCTCTGCACTACAAAGAGCACATACGTGTCAAATGACTAAAATATATAAACTGGAGTCAGCCAAGTGATAAGACATTTGTGACGATTACTGTCTATAAGGGATACATTGACTACTTGCTTAACTGCTGGGTAACAAGACACCGAGAAACACATCCGAAATAAAAATATGTACATATGTAGTATTTATGTAACGTATGCGAAAAAACTGCAGCAAAAATGTTGACGCTGGCCAAATGTTATAGATTTATTTTGAGTTTAAATTACATTACTTCTTGTTATAATACTCAAAATCTGGCCTTTAGAAGAACTACCTTGAAAGGGTGTTGGGAATTTTTTCGATAACAATACGTACTATACAAAATAAAAATTTTGAGAAGGGCACATTTTTTTATATATGTAACTCTGGCAAATAACTCTGAATGGTAATCATTTTAAAATCGCAGTTTTAGCTCATGTTCGTGCAATGTAATTGAAAGTCTTAATTTTATTAATTTAAAATCTATGAAAGCTAAGCTTTCAATTGACTACATTTTAATTAATAAAGTTTGCAAATAACACAACATTCGCCATCGCATGGCGCTAGGGGGATATAGCCCTAATTTACATACATACAGTGTTGGAAAAAATAATAGAAACGAGAACTTTTTTTTAAAATTTTGTAAGAGATGCCCTTGAGATGGGAGTTTCAGCAGGACAATGATCCGAAGCACTCCTCAAAATTGGCAAAGGACTGGTTTGCTGTCAACAACGTACCTGTTATGGAATGGCCTTCGCTGTCACCGGATCTTAACCCAGTAGAACACCTTTGGGAAGTGCTCAAGTGGAAGATGGAGGGTTTCAGTCTGAAAAAATAAGGACGAATTGTGGGAAATAATCCAGGAAGTGTGGTTTTCCATTGACAAGGACGTTTGCAAAAAAATTGGTTGATTCCATGAGTCGCAGATGTAATAAAGTTGTGAAAAGCAAAGGTAGAGCTACAAAAATTTAAAATAAAATATTTTGTTAACAAAAAATAAAAAGATGTGCCCCTAAAAATTTAATCCTTTTACGCGTTTCCATTATTTTTCCAGTAAAAATATTGACTCTTTACATTGTTAGTCATATAATGTATTAAAATATAAATGAAAAGAGGAATGATTATGTTTCTTTTTATGTTGTATGTCAGATAAACAAAACTGCATATAATTTTTTTTTTTTACAAAACTAAACTTGACTAATATACTTAAAAAATTTAAAAAAAGCTCTCGTTTCTATTATTTTTTCCAACACTGTATGTATGCTATGTTTCCTTTTCTTTCAGGATTTATGTAGTATAACAGATAAAAATATAATTTTTAGTATAAATCATTAGCATGGTGATTTTACTATCGTTCTTATTGGAAATGATGATAGCGAAAACGAAAGGCATATATGGGCATTTCTTGGGGTCACGAACGTACGTTCGTACGCGTTTGATGTCCAAAGAATATAGAAAACAAAACATTTCCTAGCATATTTTTTTGCAATTCGATAGTATTTTGGTAGCTGTATGTTTGGTGTAATAGATAGATTTCATCGAGTTTAAGTTTTCATAATGATAGTTATAAACATATGGTAACGAACGTACGCAAAATAGAAGTCAACTTTGGCTGACAGTTAGTGAAATGTAAAAATCTGGGAAACCGAACGGAATACTTAAAAGCGATTAATTTATTTTAAAAGTGTATTAATGTAGGTCTCTATCCGGTACTTACACAATCAAATATCTCTATTGGTTTTTGTTTAATTGGCTTAAGTACCGGTCGCGAATTTACGGGTCGCGAACGTACGATTTTTCCATATGATTTTTTTTATTATTATCACCATGCATTTTCCCATAAATATCTTTAAATTTCCTTAACAAACTAGTAAGAAAGTATGGTCGTTCAAGCCCTACATTAAGTAAATGAGCAAAAACATTTTTCTTTTAAAATTCACTAATTTATATTCGTGAGTGATTTTCAAAGTGGGCCTTATATGGGAGCTATGACCAATTATTGACCGATCACTATGAAATTAGGCCATAGTTTATGTCTATATGATATTTATTTATATTGGATTTTATGTGTATACCATCATTTTTATGAGATGTATGAACGTTGAATTGATTTACGAAGCGTGTCTTATATGGGACCTATAATTAATTATGGACCGATCATGGTGACATGAATTCGGTATATATAAAACTTATTTGGAACAATATTTGTGTAGATACCTACATAAATTAAACATTTATGACCGATAAAGTACAATTTCGGGATGACATTTGTATGGGGGCTAGCTGAAATAATGGAACGATTTCAGCCAGTTTCAATAGGCTTCGTCCTTGGGCCGAAAAAATTATATGTACCAAATTATATCGAAATATCTTCAATAAAACACGATGATTACCAACATTTTATTTTTCGATCCTGGTTGACTAATCGGAGGAAATGCCCATATGATAGTTTATATCACCTAGATGACAATAATGAAGGTCTTTCATTAATCGATTCCTATCTTTTAACTGAAATAAAACAAAGTGTGTGAGAGATATAGTCGAGATCTTTTATTCGTTTGAAAGGCCATCGTGCTAATGTCCGCCGCGACTTCTCTGTGTAACGCGGATCCGAAATGTTCAATTTTCTATGACTGTGGGGTTTAAATCAGTAAGAAATAGAATATCAAAATGTGACTTTACTCGATTAGACTCATTAATTCCCAGGCTAGAATATAATGGAAAATGTATGGGGATGGTTAGAATGTAATTTGGAAAACCAAACCTAATTCTTTGAATTATATAACAATTTCTTAGTTGCAATGGGTCGCAAATCGAATTTTTAAGGTTATCTTTAACAAAGAAGAAAGTATGTACATAAGGGTATTCAATTAATTGGGGTTCTGAATAGATCTGCAGCTAGAGTGGACAAATAAGTTTTTATTTGAGCAACGATGGATCTATCTATGTATTTGAACATATTAAACAATAATTTAAAGAAGTCAATATCCAAAATGAATTGTGTAATATACTAACACAACTACATTATCCACTCCTCTTCATTCTACTTTGACTTAAACCCAATTGAAAATTTATGGAAATATTTGGACCGCAATAAGGAACAAACAGGAACAAAAAAATAAAAAAAAAAATAGAGCAAAAACAAAATTTCAAAAATTTTAAACATTTGTTTTTGTTTTATATACAAAATGTTCAAATAAAAGTATAACAAGTAGTCCGACTCTCTATTTTTTAAATTACTCTCTCACATATACGGGTACCGTGTGAATTCAACACCCTTGTGAGAGAATTAAACACATCAAAAGTCTCGAAATTTTTACTATAAATTGCTGAATAAATAAAGTTTCATACACGCAAATTCATTAACACACATTATTTTATAATTTTTTCTAACACATTTAGCACTTTTTCTTTTTCGAAACACGTCCATTTCGCACAAATTAAACAAATATTTTTTTTTATTAATTTTGACATTTAATGTTCTTTGTGGTAGATTTTAAAGTATAGAACAGAGTTTAAATTTATGGTATTGAAAATAGAATAAAATTGAAATAAATAAAAATTTAAATATTTTTATAGAACTCTGTGTGTCTGGTGAATTTTAAAAAGGCACCAATACTTATACATTTTTGTTACTAACACATGTTTAGAGTTAGGTACTTTTTCACTAACACATGTATAGATTTAGGTAC
This sequence comes from Calliphora vomitoria, assembly GCA_942486065.2. Taxonomy (NCBI): domain Eukaryota; kingdom Metazoa; phylum Arthropoda; class Insecta; order Diptera; family Calliphoridae; genus Calliphora; species Calliphora vomitoria. The sequence goes on along the minus strand of OW818029.2, from coordinate 57,793,440 downwards.
TGCTGTCAAAGAGTCGGACTACTTGTTATACTTTGGTTCAAATTATGAAAGGCAAATCAATGCTTGAATATTGGTGCGTTTGTTCTGTTCAGAATTTGTAAGGACTGAGATCGAACAATTTTTAACATACAGTATCAGCCATAACTAAAGCACCCCCTCAGTGAATTTTTTTCATACTATATTTTTTTTATAAAAATTAAGTTTTAAATTTCTATTATGTATTATTTTAAATTGTTAATATATTTACTATTGATAAACAAATACTTTTAAAGATAATCTTTCTATAAGAGGTAACTTTAAATCAAAAAATATTTAAAGCTAGAAAATAAACCGTTCAAATCTAAAGCACCACTTCATGGATATAATATAAAACTTTTTTTAATTTATATTTTGTTGCAAATCCTTTGGTTTGGATGACACAAGCACATCTCTCAGGCATAGAATATATTAAGTTTTTTATGGTGTCTTGCGATATTCCTTCCCAGGCTATAAAACGACTTGAAATAAATCGTGAAAACTGATCCTTATATCGGCAATTTTAACGATTTATTTTCATATTAACAATCTCCCACAAGTTTGCAATAGGATTGAGATCGGGAGATTGAGCAGGCCAATGAAGAACTTGAATCTTATTGCTCTGCAGCCAAGTATTACAAACTTTAGAGGTGTGCTTAGATTCGTCAGAGAACAGAACTATCTTCAATTTTTGGACACTTCAGTTAAGGTGGGCTTTGGCAAACTCCAGTCTAGCTTTCTTGTTCTTAGCTGATATAAAAGGTTTTTTTGCTGGTCGTCGACTGAATAATCCTACTTCTACTGCTCTTCTACGGATTGTTCTTTCGCTAACGCATAATCTTAATCTTGTTCTTACTTAACTAGCTGATGCTGTAGGATCTTTTTGTATAGCTCATTTGATCAAGGAATAATTGTATCGTGTGGTTTTACGCGGGCGGCCTCCACAATGTCCCGGTGAAATACGACTATTCTGCAAAAACTTTGGAATCAGCCTGGAAATAACTGATCTGTTAATTGAATATTTTTTACTCAATTCATGCCGTGATAAGCCCGGCCACTGGAGTACTTGTTCCTTGCCATCCATTGTTTTTTCACAATAAACTGTATAAAACTTAAATTATACAGACTACGCCTTCCTTTATTTTTTATCTTCTGGAATTTTTAAATTCATCCGTTGTGAATCCCGTTAATTGACATTGCAAAATAATAGTAAAATGTTTAAACATCTTATAAGGGGGTGCTTTTGTTTTGACCGTCCCGTTTTGTATTTTTCTATGTTTTATCATTTTAAATCAACTGTTCCTAAAATTATCCTGTACTAAACGAACATTATACGAATATTAACAATATAAGTTAATAAAATATATACAAAATACATCCAAAGAAACCTTTTTTTATCAAAAAAATAATGTTATGACCGATACTGTACATATACATATGTATATTAATAAAAACGAAACCACTAAACTTACAGTTTTTAATCTGTTTTTATTTGATTGAAATTATTGTTACAATTTACAAAAAAAATTATTTTTATAGTTCTAATCACTAATGATGAAATTTTGAACCTTTTTCGAAAACCAATTCTCAATCAATTCTCTTTTAACAAGAGCCCAATATCTATCCACTGGACTCAGCTCCAGGCAGTTTGGAGGAATTGCCTCTATTGGTACAAATACCACATTATTGGTCTTGTACCACTCAAGGCCTTGCTTACCATAGTGACAGATGCCAAATCAGGCTAAAAATAAGTGGACACATTAAGAAGTCTTATGAATGGAAACATCCTTTTTTGTAAACATTCCTTGATGTAAATTTCGGTATTTATAGAGCCCTTTGTAACAAATGTTTGGCTTTTTTGACGCAACTGCATATTGCTTGCCATACCAAGAACTTTTTGGGAAATTTTGTACATCGCAGTAAGATCAGGTTTTTTATGTACGATTTATTTTAAAAAACCTTTTTTAATAAAATGAAATTTCAGTGAAACATTTTTTTTTGCTGAAAACTCAGTTATTACAGACCGATTTTGTTAATTTCCAATAGCAAAGTTCTCGGAATATTAAGTTGTTTTGGGGCATCAATAGTTGAGTTCAACAGGCAGATGGAAATTGTTAAATCAACTCACTTGTATAGGATCGAAAATGAGAATTGTAGATATTACAAATAGAATAATAACAAAATTATGTAAATGCATTTCATTGTGAAGTGTGGACAAAGTCATAAGTATATAAAGGGTTAATGAATGGAATGGATAAATGCAAATATCTTTATCCACCAGCCAGCCAACCACCCACAACAATTATCTGTTTAAACAATACAAACAATGTGCTTGCACTTGTTTTGCAAGAGCTTTTACTATTAAAAGCTTTTTTTATTTTATCCAACAAATTAAAAGCTTTTACTATCACTACTTGGATATAGAAGACAATAACAATAAAATAAAACACCAAACAAATAAACTGCAGCCAACTTCAGAGGTAAATAAACCACAAAAAAATAAAAACAAATCGCTCTTCACTACAAGCTAAAACATGACACAACAGGATTTTGCGCACAAATCAACAAACGAAAAGCAACAGAGTTACAAAAACAACATAAATACGAACTCTATTTCCACGAGAGAGATAGAGAGCGAGAGAGAAAGTGAGTGAGAGTGTATGTAAAATAAGGAAATACCGTTACATTTGGTTTAATGGCACGACCACATAAGGAAAATTATACAAACGACCAACCAGCAATTTAAACGGCTAAGAGACTTTGTAAAGTGCGGGTGTCGGAATTTTTTCGCTAACGTTGGCCATAATAATCGAGGCAACTTAAAGTTGCATAAAAAACATAAATATTAAAGGAAAAACTCAAATTTAAAGCGCGCGTAATTAAAGTAAAATAAGTGCAAATATGAAATTTACATAAATTTTGTTTAAATGAAAAGTAATAAAATAAAGGAAAATTTATTTTTAAAATCTACCATATGAAAATAATTTATGAAATTAAAAAAAATAAAAAAATTAAATTTTGTAAATTAATTACAAAAAGAAATATTTGTAATGAATTGTGTTTTTTTTTGCTGGTGTGTTTAAAAGTGTTTTAATCAATATTTCAAGGCATAAAGTTTTAAAAAGTGAAAATTTTAATTAAAGTGTAAAAAGCTAAAAGTTGTAGGTTGGCATTGTAGTGTATATTTAAATACACACCCTTTGTAATTTTGTAATATATTTTTTTTTCATTGTGTTGCATGTACATACATATATTTTATATATGTACTTATATAGTACATACAAATATTTTTATGAGGTCAAAGGTAAATGCTTGACATTTACTTACATTTGAAAATGGCGTGGTTTTTTTTTTTTTTCTAATTAACTGAGAATTAACAAACAAATAAATAAGATAATCATTTAACAATTTAGTTGTTATTAAAAAAATACTTCAAACCCCACCCCTCCTAGAAAAGTCTGTTGGCTGGGTTTGGTATAAAAGGAATTTAACGAGCCATAAAGTTAAACAGCCAGTCAAGTCATTATGGCTTATGGAATACTTTCACTAGAGAAATGAATTGCCAAAAAAGTGTACATACGTATGAACAGCTGGCCTAAACATTAGCCTAGAAAAAGCCAACAAGAAAAGCCCATTATTTTTACTAATATTATTTGCAAATAAATTTGGTAACTTGTTGGAAAACACAAAAAAGTAAAATTGGCAAAACATGTAGGCCATATTAATGTACTTGTCTAAAGGAGGAACAAGAGGCAAATATCTCAGAAACATCTTAAGCTTGTCACACACCAAGCAAACTATTTGAAAAACTTTTTCGTCTTCACAAAGTTTGGCTGTCATCAGTTTAACAAATTATTTAGATACTTGCAATCTACAGCTACGGCAACGACTACACCAAAACATCATTATCATTAACTAGCAGTGACAACAACATCAAACAAATTAACATCATTATTGTTAATAATCAACGTTTGTTTATATCAGCAACCAACCATATTGTTAACGACATCATTGACAATTTACCACATTAATATGTGAGAATTTTTATGTGTGAAAACTCGCTCGCTCAGTCAGTCTCCCCTATAAAATGGTGCCACTGACACATAGACCGACCTACAAGCAAGCCGCCATTGTTGTTGCCTTTAAGTTGAAAGAAAAACGTTAAGAAGGAATCATGCCACAAACTTAATTAATGTTTCAAACACATTCATATTAAGCTTAACTGTAAAATACACACACACTCAGAAATATTCATACACGCCGTTACACACATGCTAATCTTTATGAAAAGAGAGTTAAAGCTAAATAGAGAAAGAGCGAGTATGAGTACGAGTACGAGTAAACATGTATTATTTAATGTAAATAGTGCAGAGTTCGAGTACTAGTAAAAGGAAGGAGAGTGGAGGGAGTAAAACAGGATATGTTACGGTAAAGTTAACAACATTTGTGTTAACGTAACAAAACAATATTAAGAAAACCAGCAGCTGCTACAAAAAGATCAACATTTAAAGGGAAACTAAACCGCAAACCATAAACAAAGAAACGAAATAAAAAATTCGGAAGAATTTCTTGCAACATGCTTCTGGCATTTCTTGAACCCACTAAAAAAACGTGATTTTTGGCAAAAAATAATTTAAAACCGACAAATATGTATCTTAATTTAAAATATTAAAAAAAAACGTGCAGGATTAAAGCTTAAATATAAATGGCTGTTTTATAATCTTGAAAAATTAACAAAAAAAAAAAAATAAAAGAAATAACGGTTAAATGAGTTTTTCCAAACGTGCTCGATAAAAGAAAACACGAAAAAGAAAACGTAACTTACAAAAATAAAAAGTATAAAAAACAAAAACAAAAAAATATAGCGGTATTAACGGTAAACGACATAATGAACTTGTGTATTAAAGGGCGTGTCAAATTAGCGCGATTTTAAAACGACAAACAAGAAAAAAATCGGTAGAAATTTAAAGAAAAAAGAACGCGAAACGTACGTATAACAAAATACTATGTCTGTTGAATATCTACAACCATTAGTAGCAGCAACAAATACAACAACAGATGTAACTAACAATAACAACAACAACAGCAGTAGCAGCAGCAGCAACAGCAACAAACCAACTTGTGAAAATCAAAAGGAAACGGAAAACCAACAACACAAAGTTGTGGAAAACTCAACAAACACCGCAGAAAACGAAGCAGCAACCAGGGAAGCAAATATATGACGTACAACAAAACAGCAACAGCAAACAAAAGAACTACAACAGCAACATCAAATACATCAGCATTATCATCATCATCAGCAGCATCAACATCTACATCAACATCATCACCAAGACTATAAATTTAAACAAACTTCAAAAAATTTAATCACCAAAAATCTAACGAAAACATTTCCAACATTTGAAACGACAACAGCGACTTCCCTGGTTTGTACACGTCATGTTACTACATGTCCACAGCATACCAAACAACAACAACAACAACACTATCAAAAACAGCAGCAGCAACAACAGCACCATCATCTATATCACTCCAAACAACAACGACAACAACGAATTCAATACTCTACACAACCTAAGCCAGAAGAACCTCTCTATGCCAACATGGTTTTAAGCACCGAATGGTCTCAGGTAGAAGTTATCGATTTGATAAACGATGGCAACGGTTTGGGTTTTATTTTGGTGGGCGGCCGTAGTACCGGTGTGGTTATTAAGGCCCTAACGCCCGGCGGTGTGGCGGAGCGTGATGGACGTTTGCAGTGCGGCGATCATGTACTGCAAATTGGTGAGGTGAATTTGCGTGGTTTCAGTTCCGAACAGGTGGCCACGGTTCTTCGTCAGACTGGAGCTCAGGTTCGTTTGATTGTAGCAAGACCGGTGGAGTCAACAGCCACCGATTTTCAACATCAATTAGCTAGTCATGCACCAATTATTCCAACTAAGCTCCTCTCCGACCCAGAAGAATTGACGCGACATCTCTTTCATCAAAGTAACACGGAGGAGGTAACGGCGGCGAGCGGTGTTGGTATTGGTGGTAGCGGTGGCGGTGGCAGTGGGTTATCTGCAAATTACTCCACATCGTTTAGCCATAAAGAGTCGTCCAGTCATGATTCTTTACAGCAGCAAACACCCCTCACATTGAATCTCAACTTCCCCCCCACACCTGATACCGAATTAGCAGATTTACCACTGCCTCCAATACCCAAAGAATTGACCACATCGGCGGCTACGCAACGCAACTATCCCAAAGATTTGGACATAGTACCATTTTCCATAGTATCACCGCCATTGCCTCAACCTCCCTCGACGGCAGCCACAACAATGAAAACTAGTGTTAGTACACCCCATCAAATGGACCATATAGAGACTGTGATAGCTGGTATAACTACTACTCAAACTACTGGCACCTTATCGAACGATGATAACGATGATAACGACGATGACTGTTGTTCGATAACCTCCTCCAACTATTTGGACTCACCCGAAACGGAGACGTATGAGGTTAAGCTAAGGAAAAATGTTTATGGCCTGGGCATAACGGTGGCGGGTTATGTGTGTGAAGAGGAAGATCTGTCGGGCATATTTGTGAAGAGCATTATTGAGGGTAGTGCCGCCGAAATGAGTGGACAAATACAAATCAATGATCGCATAGTTAAGGTGGATGGTAAGACTTTGAGTGGGGTAACCAATCATCAGGCTGTGGAGATATTACGCAATACCGATATCGAAGTGAATCTTACGCTGGAACGTTTCCTCAGGGGACGTAAATTTGAGCACTTGCAAGTAGCCTTAACGGAATTGAAAATAGCCGTGGACTCACAATCACAGGTTTCTCTACCGCCCTCACCGTCAATAGCTACTCTGTCATGGCTGCCACCCAGGTCTGATGGTGATTCTATAGCCACCGATGGTGGTGCTGTCATCATGGAATTTGGCGATTTTCCCTCAAGGGAAACGGTAGATTCGCAAATGTCTCATGTGCTGGATAAAAGTGATCACAGTAGTGTGCCGCCAGTTGAAACTTCCAAGACACCCTCAACTACTCCCGAAGCCAAACCTACAGCATTGGCTAATGGTACGGCCTGTCGTGAGGTGAAAGAAGTCGTGGATAGGACTGAGAGTACAGAGAAACCTGTAAATGGTTCGCTGGGTTCGCGAACACCCACCATAGATAATTTTACCGATTTGCTAGGCAAACAGTACACTGAGCTGATACCCGTGGGACCACTGAAACTAAGCACTGACCTGGTGGCGAATTCGGTTTCTCAAACCGGTGCGTCGAATGCCGAACATTCGTGTCCCAGTGTGGAGGCTTTAAAGGTCGCCTGGAAAAGTGAGTTTCCCGACAGTGAAATTATAGTAGCCGAAATAAATAAACTTTCAGGTCTAGGAATCAGCCTAGAAGGCACCGTAGATGTGGAGCGTGGCATTGAGAAGCGACCCCATCATTATATACGCTCGATACTGGAAGACGGACCGGTGGGACGTCAGGGCATCTTAAAACCCGGCGATGAGCTGTTGCAGGTCAATGAATACAAACTGCAGGGTCTCAGGCACACCGAAGTGGTTAAAATCCTCAAAGAACTGCCTTCACATGTCAAATTGGTATGTGTACGTGGTGCTACGGCGCCGTCTATTATAAATACTTCCCAAAATCCCGAGGCCTTTGAAACGAGAAGTCTTCTGCCCGGCGGTCATCAAAGTTTACAAAACTTGATGACCAAAGCCCAGTCGGAAAGTTCTTTGTATACCTCTAGCACTGCCACTCTGACGGATCAACAACGTTCGAAGTCATTGGAAAATGTATCTGGCCTGGCTCTTTGGAGTTCCGATGTAACCATTGTCGAAATTGATAAGACCGAACAGGGTTTTGGTTTCTCGATACTAGACTATCAAGATCCCTTAGATCCCGAGGGCAGTGTTATAGTAATACGAGGTCTAATACGCGGAGGTTCGGCCGAGACCACCAACGAAATATTTCCCGGCGATCGTTTGGTTAGCGTTGGCGAGCATTCACTGCAGGGCCTCGATCTCGACGAAGCGGTGGCCATATTGAAAGGCATGCCACTGGGCCTTACCAAGTTGGGCATCTGTCGACCGCTCTCAACGTCGGACAGTAATATAGCATCACCCATAGGAGAGGGAGACTCACCGAGCACATAGTTTTCAATGGATTTTTATTGTAAGTACCCGTCATTTATGTACATATTTCTTAAGTAGTCATTTATTTACTCTTGCTCTTGTAAGTTATTTCCGTAAAGCTTGTTAAAATCTAATTTATGGCCTAAATACATATAAATTTATTCGTTACCTTATTAAATCTTTGTCAGGTTTCAAGCTTCTTCTTTCGATTTTATATGACTCCTAGGGGGATTTTGTGGAAAATAAGAAAAACAAAATAGGAAAAACATCATGCTTTTTATTGCCTTTCTACCTACCTGTGCTTCTTCTTTTACTCATACAGTTACCCAACACTCTTCGTACACATACTATAGCTACATAAATTATTGTGATTTTCCTACAAAAGGAAATAAAATGTAAAAAAAAGAAATAAAAAAAAAAAAACTTGACATGTCACTGACAAATGTTGCAAATCAATAATTCTTTTATTTTTTGTTTCGTCTTGCTGTATGTTCCTACTGTTACCCCACATTTCCCAGTTTAAATTTGTTTGTCTGCACGGCAGTTGAGTGATGTAGAGAGGAGAATCTTGTGTGTGTGTGTGTGTGTGTGTATGTTTGTACAGTGACACAGGATAATGAAGATTTTATATTTGAAATTATGTGAGGGGTAGAACTTTGTAAGTGACAAGTATTGTTGAATTTTTGGTTATATACTTTGTTAAGTGTTGGGTTTTTTCTCTTCTCTCTTGTAATCTGTTTTTTTATGCCTTAAAGAGATTATGATTATTAAAACTATTAATGTGTATGAATTTGTTGAATTACATAAGTATATTTATCTGAATGTAAATTTAATGACGGTTTAAAAAATGTGTTAGAATTAACTATTAAAGTGGATTTGGTTACATGACAATTAAAATATTTAAGCTGGTTAACTTTTAAAGAAATTGTGTGTTAAATGTTGTTATAATTTTATTAGTGGAATTTTATAAAGTTTGTTTAAAAGAAGCTAATACTTAAACTGTTTCAATAGCATAATTTTTTTGGCGTGTTTGACAGTGTGCAATAAGATTACCCTAATAGAGCTGACTAATTGCGTTCTTCGGTAAAGGCTCATCAATTCTTTGTCGACTAGACAGTGGATCGCACTACACATTACAGGGAAAAATTTTTTTCTTTAGCCGTACTTTCTGTATGTGGAATAAGCTTCCTCCGGAAGTCTTTCCTGTTACTTTCAATATAGGAAAATTCAAATCAAATGTCCACAAACACTACTCCCTCTATCCTCCCTCTAATAAACTGTTTTCCTATTTCCAACACAATGCTTTGCATGAGTAGGGGTCATCCCCTGAGTGCTGGTTCAAGAAAAAAAAATTTATTTGAATTTATCTGGTAGAGATATACCAATTTTAGTTTTCTTTCTTCATCAATATTGTGTTGTTCTCGGATTATGGTTATCATACTCTGAGAACAACATATTATGATATAATGATTCATCATAAACATGATTGCCATAAACATATATAAATTTACCAGAATCATATACAGTGCAAGACCTGTCGTGAAAACTGAATTTTCGCGAAAACAGAACCCAAAATTTTATTGAAAAAATGTACACAGTCTTACAAAAGTTTACATACCCCTAATATATTTCATCTTTATTAATAAATATTTAGTGAAAAATTCTTTAATTACTTTTTTATGCTATTTCGGATTTGTTGAGATAAAATAAACACAAAACTAATTTATTTTCATTAAATTCTACTAAAAAACATAAAATAATTAATTTTTTGGCATAAAGCTAATTTTCTAAAGTTTACATACGGGATAAAAAAACTTAAAAAAAATTAAATTAATATTTTATATGGCCTCCTTTTGCTTTAATTACAGCAGATAATCTATTTGGCATGGACAAAGCCAATTTGTTTGTTATTTCTGGAGTAATTTGGTCCATTCTTCCATCAACGCTTCTTTGAGTGCTGGAACTAATGTTACTTGTCGATTTTTAAGACCTCGTTTTAAAATATCGCATAAATGTTCAATATTTTTCAATTTATTTTTTATGTTATATAGAAGCCATTCCTTAACTAACTTTGATGAATGCTTCGGATCGTTTTCCTGGAGAAATATTGCGTTGTCCTCCAGATCTAGAAGTTGGACGCTGGGAAGTTAGCTATCCTTTAAAATATCGATATACATGGCCTTATCCATAGTACCATCGATGAACCTGAGCTTACCGACACCATTTGCCGCCATACATCCCCAGACCATGACTGACTCGCCTCCATGTTTTACGGTGCAATTAACATTTTGTGGCAATAACTCTGCATTAGGCTTTCGCCAAACTTTTGTTCGTCCATCACCTCCAAAAACCATAAATTTACATTCATCTGTGAATATTAGCCTCTCCCAAAATGTAGGGTCATTTACATGAGCATTTTCGTACTTTTGGGCATATTCTAAGCGCTTCTGAATATTCCCAGATCTAAGTAATGGTTTTTTTCTGGCAACTCTGCTATTGTACCTATTTCTCTTGATACATCGGCGAACAGTCTGATCAGAAACGTTAATTTCTAGATTTGTTCTCGTTTTTCGGTTTAGTTCGACGGCACTTAGCTTAGGATTTTCTTGAATGGAACGTATAATAGACCGTTCTTTTTTCGTTTGTCGAGAATGCGGGGAGGCCCACTACGAGCTTTGCTTTCATAATTTCCATTTTCTTTGAAATGTTTTATTATTGTTTGGACTGTGGTTTAACTTAGATTTAATAAAATTCCAATTTCATTAAAAGATTTGCCATAATTTCTCAACTTAATGACGGTTTTTCGAATTGGCTCAGAAATTTCTTTGCATTTGCCCATTTTCTTCCACAAAAAATACTTTTTGATTTTATTTTGCCAGTGTGATCACTTTTAGTGAATGTAAACTTTCTACCACTGATTTTATACAAAGCGTCATAAAAACTGTAGCGGAAATTTTAACGGTACAAATTTTTTATTTGCAGAGTATGTAAACTGATGTAACATTAAAAGGATACCAATTACTCGTGTTTTGTTGTTAATTATTTAAAATACCAACAAAATATTATAAAATATGATGGAATATATTTTTTAAGTGCATTAAACAAAAATTTAGTTACAACTCTTAATATAATTATATATTTTCCAAAAAAATAGAAAAATTTCAAACGTATGTAAACTTTTGTAAGACTGTGTATGTAATTTTTAAAATTAGAATCATTTTTATTGATATATAGTATATACTTATTAAACATTTTTAAAGAAATTGGAGATTTTGAGATGCTTTTTTGACAAATTATTTTTTAAAACAACAGCTGCAACACGTATTTCATATAGTGCTGTTGTCGGCTTATCATTTTCCAAAGCCCATTGTATGCATATGTTTATCGATGTTAAACAATCGTCCACTTTAATTTTGTTTTCTTCATGACCATTATCGTATAAATCCTGCGATTCCATATCTGATAACTCCATTTGCTCCTCATTACTTTCCACATGAAATTCTTCTTGAATCCAGTTGTTTATTTCAGCATTCGTGAAAAGATGTTCCTTATCAATTTGTTGAGCTACAAGTGTACCAATAGTAGAAAGATCTTCGTTTTCTTCCTGAATTATATTTTGTAAAAAATTTAAGGGCATGGTATCCTCTTCACTCCATTCAGTACCGAATTCGAGCAAGGCGTTCCAGGATTTTCGGATATTGGATACTGGTATTTTATCCCAGGACATAGCTAGAATCTGAACTACATTTTTGAGATTGAAGTTTTTTAGTTTGAACTCCAAATTTGTTCCCTTCTTGTAAAGCAAGTGGGTGAGCAGTTGTTTTTTATAATTTAATTTGACCAAGTTGATAACGTTTTGATCTAACGGTTGAATAAGCGCAGTGCAATTGGGTGGTTGATTCATTGCTATAATTAAACTGACATTGCTTTTTAGTTCCTCAACTGGGTGACACGTCGCGTTATCTAAAAGCAAAACTGCTTTTTGTGACAGTCCTTTTGAAGCCAAATATTCTCGGACCTAAAAAATGTTTACTTATGAACAACTTACTTTTTCTAAGTAATTGGTGAAAATTAACTTACGTGGGTAACAAATTCGTGATGGAACCAGTCCTTGAATATAAATGATGTCATCCAGGCGTTATTACTGGAGTTGTATATTGCAGGATTATTTAAAGGCGCGTGTGTTTTTCGATTTTCCAACAACCAACAATTTTAGTTTGTCTGTGCAATTCGCATTTGAACATGGCAAAAAAGTTATTCGTTCTTTACATATTTTTCTTTCGGGTGCTGTTTTCTCATTACATGTGACAAGAGTGTGATTTGGCAGCATCCTATAATATAAACCAGATTCGTCGGCATTTTTTTTTTTTTTTTTTTTTTTTTTTTAAAAAGAGAAGTAACACTCAGGCAATTAATATGCCTATATATAATTGTGTTACTTTCTTTGGAAAGGGGATAGATGGTAGAAGGAAAGGTGGTGAAAGGAGGAGAAAGGCTTTTTAATTGACAACTCTGCAATTGCGCGTTATGCTTGTTATCAGTGCAGGTTGCAGCGCCTCTGGTGGTGAGATGGCGCATAATTCAAGCCAACAACCTTTATTTATTTATTTTACTTCGGTGGCGTTTTAGTGTTATACCACCGAAGGAGGGCGCTGTGATAAATATTAGTTATTAGTAAACTAATAATTATTATAAACTGATGTTGTTGATTGGCAGCGGCTGGGAATCGAACCCAGGCCGCAAATACCATATCATGCTTAATGATCAAACGCGCTAACCAATTAAGCCACAGCACCCACACAGCCACAGCACCCACACAAAGAGTCAACCATGCTCATCAACATAATCCTTAAACTCTTTCACAAATGGATCAATAAGTTGAGGTTTCGAAGACAATTTCTCGCCCGTAATTTTAAAAAGTATAATTTCATGTCGACGCTTAAATTTATTCAACCATCCTTCACTGGCATTAAAACCTGAATTGGTTTCATAAATTTTTGAAAACAAATGATTGGCTTTTGTTCGTAAAAGCGCTGCTGATATTGGAACATTTTTTTCTGTTTGTTTTAGAAACCACTTATAAAGTATTTTTTCCATTCATGGGTACTCAGCTTTCTTTAAGGTGCAAGGTTTGCCAGGGCCACTTTCTGTTGTACGTATGAACGTTTTTATTGAATTTTCTTGCTTTGTAATGAGGTAAACCGAAGACCTATGTAACTTGTAATTCACGCAAATTGAATTTATGGAATCTCCACTATTAATTTTTTTTTAAAATCTCTAATTTCTGAACTTTTCCCATATTAAAAGATGTATTTACACAACAAATGACACGAATAAACTGACAAAATTGAAGATCAAAATCAACCAAAAAGGTTAATATACCAAAAGTCGGGGATTTCCCTTTTTTGGTTATAGACATTGTAATCAAATTTAAAACAAACAGATAAAAGTCGTGAAAATATAAATTGTCGCGATTATAGAACCTGCAATGATAAAAAATAAGCCGTCGCGATAACTGGGTCGTCGCGATAATGGGTAGTCGCGAATACCAAGTTTGCACTGTATATGATTGCTACAATGATCCATGAAAAATCCATGAAACTTTATTCAACAAAATTCCATAACAAATATACGAGAGATTCAAAGACAATATATGTGTGGGATATAATTTGAAATTTTAATTTATACATGCTTTCAATCGATTTTTTCATGTGTATAAATGGCTGTTTTGTGACAGTAGTGACAAATTTGATGTAAAATTTGGAAAATATAGGATTTTGTATAAAATTTTAAGTATCGTTAGGTATTTATTGATGGATTTTAAAGAAACTTTAAATTAACCCTTAAAGGTATTTGGACTCCAAAACAACTTTTGGAAAATCTTTATTTTAATTGCATAAAATGATTAATTTAACATTGATCTTTAGAAGGATCCATTACGGAAAGTTCTTAAAGAAATTTGTTAATACTTGAAGTAGATAGTATAGTGTTGCGTATTAAAAAATTAAGTTCAGTTTCGTCTACAATGTATTAAATGTTAATTAACAAAAATAATTTTATTTGTGAAATTAGAAATCTCCAATAAAGGGTTAATAGTATATTTTTAGTTTAAAATTCAAATCAATTCATAGAATTATCTTCATATTTTTTACCCAAAACACTCGACTTCAAAGATATGGTGTTTTGGTTTATAAATAGTTAATTCTGCTAAAAACCAATTGTTGCTTTTTCAAGTATTTGCCTTAACTTTTAATAAATTCAACAATAACACACATCTTCCAAGAATTTTTTTTGCCAAATCAACTTTGAACTCATCACTATCTCTCAACACAATCCCCTTTTCAGTCAAGTAGAGAAAGAATCACTGAAAAACCAACATAACAAATTTAAACAGGAATCACTAAGGATGGTCCTTCCTTTATAAATATTTTATATATATGTATGTATATATGCCTTTATTTTCTTTTTTTGCATTATTATGGTTGTTACTCTCATTTTTTATTCTTAGCAATGAAGAAAAACTGAATAAATCCAAAAGCATACATTTATAGTTACCAGCAGACACACAGCAGTAATCACTCGTATATAAATATTTATCACATGCTAAAAAAAAACAGGGAGCAGCAAAGTAGAGAGCTACAATAAGGAATATGTCTGCCAGGGCAACACATTCATATGCATTCATTCATTCATTCGTTTTACTCAGTTGGAATCACACACAGATAAGAAAAGTATAATTGATTTTATGTGTAAATGTATGCAGCATTGTTATATCCCTGTAAATATATATCAAGACGAACAATTATTGTCAGTTTAAGCAACAACAGAAAACGGGTGTAAAAAAAATCTTGATCGTATTTGTATTTAAAAAAAAAATTGTGGGTATAAATCTTAATTTACTTAAGAAATGTTTAATATTTGTTGATTCTAAGTAGAAGCATGAAGTTGTAAAAGGAACTTTAAAAACTATAAATTCTGATTGTTAATTAATTTTATGTAAACAATGAATACTTTTTATATCGAGAAGATTAAAGTGTAAAGTAAGATTTCACTTACTGATTGCTTTTGTTTATGAGGAATATACATATCGCTCATTTGCTGCAACAACGTCATAACTCAAAATCCGTGTTTCTTGAACTGTGTAATACAAAATATGCGCCGTTCTATAGTATTTCATAGAATTTTATCAGTTTTTCTGAAATCTCATGATTTGTTGAAAATTTATTTAATAAATAGTAAAAGTCCATAAAACATTCAAAGCCGTTTTTCTCGAAATGATATTTTTTGAATTATGACGTTGTTGCAGCAAATGAGCGATATGTATAACAAGCAAAGGGGATGTAGAGGCAGTGTATATATTCTTTTATTGCACTCTTTTGTTTCTCAGAGATCTAGTAAATATAATTTGTGCAGTTGAAACCATGAATTCATAGCTTAAGCGGAATGCTTGAAATCACCATTTCAACATTTTTAACAATATTAAGGTTACAGTAAACATGTATATGTTTGTGACAACCATTTTTATCATAATATGTTCTCAGATTATGATATCCATAAGCCGTGAGCAACATAATATGGTAAGTCCTTCATCATATAAATGGTTCTCACAAACATATATTTGTTTACTGTAACCATATATATGGTTGATACAAACATGTGAATCGTAAATTAACCATATTATTGTTACCACAATCATATAAATAGTTACTGTGACCTTAATATTGTTAAAAATGTTGAAATGGTTACAGTAAACATGCACAACTATATTTTTTTTCTGCGTGTAAAAGAAACGCTTAGAAGGGAAGGAGGGAGTAATAACAAAGGAAAAAATTACTCTCTTTTCACACATACGGGTGATATAATAACAAAATACATGCAATATATTTTCATGAATTAAGGCCTCATTAGTATTTACTTTCCGTTGCTGTTGCGTTCCGTTCTGTTTGTTACTTACGGCAGTTAGTTGTTCTGTAACAATATACAATTTTTTTTTTCTTTGGCGAACCTGTCGCGCAGTATTTACCATATTTTAATACACAATTCCTCTTTAAAACGCTTTATTAATGCAGGGTATTTACCTGGTATTCCCATTTCCTTTGATATTTTCGACCAGAGGGCTCGTTTTTTTTTCCAAATTTATATTAAATTTCACAAAAATTAATCACTTTCTATTATTTTTATTTATTTTAAAAGCTGTCACTTATAATTACGTACACAATTTTTGTTTTTAACAGGTTCGTCCGGAACAGAATGTTTTTCATGTACAAAAATGAAACAGCTGATTCGGAACGTAACAGAACGTAAAGACTAATTCTGCCTTTAGGTTTTTTACAACAGACTTTGGCTCTCAGTTACTTATGTAGTTGTCATCTATGCTCGTATATTTCCAATAATGTTTATTAAGAGAGAAAACCCCAACAAAAAGTGGACGGCAGATAAAATAAAACCTATTCTGGCTTATTTCGTGGCATGTTAAAATTATTTCACATAATAATCAAACACCTTTATTTACAATTTCACGACCAATAATTGTTTTTATTATGGTGAATGTGTTTCATCGCATTCAACGTGCGATAGATGGTTTGTGAGGTTGAGAAGTGGTGATTTTGACACGGAATACAAATATCGCCCAGGCCAGCCAACAAAATTGGAAGACCAAGAATTTGAGGCATTACTTCATGAAGATTGTTGTCAAACTCAACAAGAGCTTGCAAAATCATTGGAAACTATTCAAGCAGCAATTTCAAAAGCAGCAGGATTCATCCAAAAGCACGGAAATTGGGTACCATATGAATTAAAGTCGAGAAAGACCTTGAAAGACGATTTTCCATGTTCGAAATGATGCTTGAACGCTATTAAAGAAAATGATTTTTGCACCGAATCATTACATGAAAAATTAATTCATTACGATAACCCGAAACGTAAGAGATCGTATGTGAAGCCCGGCCAACCAGCCAAATCGACACCAAAGCCAAATATCCATGGCGCTAAGGTAATGTTCTGTATTTGGTGTGCGCAAAAGGGTCCTATCTATTATGAGCTGTTGAAATCTGCCCAGACCATCACATGCAACCTGTACCGAACGCAACTGATTCGTTTGAAGCGAGCATTTACCGCAAAACTTCCAGAATATGCGGCCAGACATGAAACAGTAATATTACATCATGACAACGCTCAGCCACATTATGCAATACCTGTTAAAAACTATTTAGAATAAAGTGTTTTGGATGTTTTGCCTCATCCGTCTTATAGTCCAGACATTGCCCCGTTCGACAACTATTTGTTTCGATCGATGCAGAACGCTCTCTCGGATACGCTTCACTACAGAACAGAGTATCCTAAATTGGTTTGATTCGTTCTTTTTACTAATACATTCTCACCACTTAGGTTTTTGACAACTATATGACAACTCTATGTTGTTAGCATTTTTGTCTTTATATGATATCAGCTGTTTTAACAGTCACTTAACCTAGCGGACAAAATTCTGTTTTCAACATATTCATCCGTAACAGAACTGCAACGTTACAGAATGACTAACGCCATATAGAACTTCCCATTAGTCTTTAAATAATTAGTCTTTAACGCAAACAAATCAATGATTTTGTTGAACTCTCAAAATATCCCTTTAAGATGTCATGCATCACTCTATTTCGAAAACTTTAATTCACCTAAAATACATACAAAAATTTTGTGTTAAATTTTCCTTTTGTACTATAAATAATTTGTCTATAACTGTTCCCCGCCCCAATCTTTAATGCTCGAATTCTAGTGTCAAATGATTCATATTTGTGTGTAACGGAAATTTAACATCAAATGCTTGACATATTGTTGATGACATTTGTGTTGACAGTTGCGAAATAACGGCCCCAATTCTTATAGGAAAAAGAAAACGGAGGAAGCAACCAACTTGAGCCCCAAACACCCCCACCCTCTTGCTCTTTACAACAAACATTTGGAATACTAAATACTTAAATATTCATACATACATATTGAATTTTATCTTTTGCCATTTATTAAAATTTTAAAGCAAAATTTTAAACGCATACAACAGACTTTTGCAAGGATTTTCCATAAATACTCGTAGTCAGAGCAAACACAAATATGCATACGTTAGTGCAGTGGAGGGCAAAAGAGATTACATCTTGTGAAAGTTAAACATTTCGTGTTTGTAGATATTTCCCTGCAAGAATATTCAAATAGTATTTGGCCAATATAAGAAAAAGTATTAAGGAATGCCAAATAAGATAACATGCTTGGTAATTGAATTAATGATGTGTCTTAATACTGAAATCAATCTTCTTAAGATCGCAGATAACCTAAGTATATATAAAATATATCAATATATCTCGTATGCTTACGAGAATTTAGCTATTGAAGGTCAGCAAAATCTGTACATAAATGGGCGAAACTGGGAACTTAAAGCGGATTTTTTTGCGTACATATATCAGAAATTGTTTCTAAATTGTCTGTAACACAATAATGTTTGAATAAAAAACCTAATTTTTTATAAAAATAATTTTTATTTGTTTGATGCTTTAAATAATGATTTAAAAATTAAATCCTTAAACCGTAGATGACAACTAGATAGGTAACTGAAAACCAAAAACCTAAGTCTTGTCAAAAACCTAATTCATGAAAATGTATTGCCATGTATTTTGTTATTGATATTTCTCTCTACTTCCGCTCTATGTACACAGTCTTACAAAAGTTTACATACGTTTGAAATTTTTCTATTTTTTTTTGGAAAATATATAATTTTATTAAGAGTTGCAACTACATTTTTGTTTAATGCACTTAAAAAATAAATTTCCATTTTATTTTATAATACTTTTGATGGTATTTTAAATAAATAACAATAAAACACGAGTAATTGGTATCCTTTTAATGTTACATCAGTTTACATACTCTGCAAAAAAAATGTTGTACCGCTACAATTTTTATGATGCTTTGTGTAAAATCAGTGTTAGAAAGTTTACTTTCACTAAAAGTGATCACACTGGTAAAATAAAATCAAAAAGTATTTTTAGTGGAAGAAAATGGGCAAAGGCAAAGAAATTTCTGAGCCAATTCGAAAAACCGTCATTAAGTTGAGAAATGATGGCAAATCTCTTAATGAAATAGGAATTTTATTAAATCTAAGTAAAACCACAGTCCAAACAATAATAAAATATTTCAAAGAAAATGGAAATTATGAAAGCAAAGCTCGTAGTGGGCCTCCCCGCATTCTCGACAAACGAACAGAATGGTCTATTATACGTTCCATTCAAGGAAATCCTAAGCTAAGTGCCTTCGAACTAAACCGGAAAATGAAAACACATCTAGAAATGACCGTTTCTGATCAGACTGTTCGCCGATGTATCAAGAGAAATGGGTACAATAGCAGAGTTGCCAGAAAAAAACCATTACTTAGATCTGTGAATATCCAGAAGCGCTTAGAATATGCCCAAAAGTACGAAAATGCTCGTGTAAATGACCCTACATTTTGAGAGAGGGTAATATTCACAGATGAATGTAAATTTATGGTTTTTGGAGATGATGGACGAACAAAAGTTTGGCGAAAGCCTAATGCAGAGTTATTAACAGAAATGTTAATTGCATCGTAAAACATGGAGGCGGATCAGTCATGGTCTGGGATGTATGGCGGCAAATGGTGTCGGTAAGCTCAGGTTCATCGATGGTACTATGGATAAGGCCATGTATATCGATATTTTAAAGGATAGCTACCTTCCCAGCGTCTAACTTCTAGATCTGGAGGACAACGCTATATTTCTCCAGGATAACGATCCGAAGCATTCATCAAAGTTAGTTAAGGAATGGCTTCTATATAACGTTAAAAACAAATAGGAACATCCCCCGCAGTCCCACGATCTTAATGTTATTGAACATTTATGGGATATTTTAAAACGAGGTCTAAAAAATCGACAAGTAACATCAGTTCCAGCACTCAAAGAAGCGTTGATGGAAGAATGGAGCAAAATTTCTCCAGAAATAACAAAAAAATTGACTTTGTCCATGCCAAATGGATTATCTGCTGTAATTAAAGTCAAAGGAGGCCACACAAAATATTAATTTAATTTTTTTTAAGTTTTTTAACCCTTATGTAAACTTATGTAAATTAGCTTTATGCCAACAAATGAATTATTTTATGTTTTTTAGTAGAATTTAATGAAAATAGCATAAAAAAGTAATTAAAGAATTTTTCACTAAATATTTATTAATAAAGATGAAATATATTAGGGGTATGTAAACTTTTGTAAGACTGTGGATATTACTCTATGCCTTAAACTCTTCAAAATGTTTATCTCATTTTGCTCACCACTGCCACATTTACAAGCGAATGAACGGTATAAAATGAAATAAAGCAAAACAATACATACTCACATTCATACATGAAAACAAAGGGAAGTAAATATAGGTTCTTGTTACACTAACTGTGAATGTTGATGTATGTATGTATGTGTAATTGCATGTGTGTATGTGTGTGTTTTCAAATGTATGGATGTGTACTAGAATGTTGGTATTTGGAATATTAAATAAAGGTCACACTTCCTTCCTTATTTTTTTCCCTGTGAGCTATTCATTCTTTACCCTCGTATTCCTGTATGAATTGCCCTAACACACAATACATACCGTTTCTATTTTATAAAAATGGTGTAACATTTAAAGTTGTTGCTGCATTTGTACACAAATAAAGTGAAATTTATATTTTGTTATTAGTTTTTGGAAATTATATAAAATGAAATATTTTCAGTGACTATTTTTTAAATTATTTTAGTGATTTAAATTTTTCAAAATTGTTTAAAACATCATGTTTAACAGATTGACTGTCAGGTAACTCACGAACTAGTATAAATATGAAACAATCAAGCTAATTTGTAGGTACATATCTTGATTTACTTTCAAAATAATTGTATTTTTTATAAAAAATCCTTCAAGAATCATATAAATTATGAAATATCAAAATAATACGAGCAAGCTTAGACATGTATAAATATGTTCCAGCAAAATCTTCACTTACAGCTTTAAATGTAACTATGTAGCCATCTTAAATATAAATCTAAACATGAGATCGTGAGTTTAACTCACGGCTGGGACATAATTACTTTTTTTTTTTTTTGTAATTACAATTAAATTTAATTTGATTAATTTTTTTTTTATTAAATTAAGCTAACGCTTAACAAGACAACTAGGTCGTGGTGTAGTGTGTGTATTAGGCACTAGATTAACGTGGGTAAGAGTGGTGTTCCAACCAAAAAATAATTTTTCTTCTAATTACATAAATTGCTTACAAAATACTTTATTGCAGTACTAGCTAAAATAGCTTATTTTAGGAACGTCACAAAGAAAAATAGTATAATAAAGCTCCCATTATTTTTCAGTTTGTTTTGTTAGCAAAGTTTTTTGCAGGGATATATCGTTGTTTACAACTTAAGAAATATTTCAAATATTACATTGATATGTTTTCTTGGGAAAAAGTACAAAAATTTACATAAAACTAAAAAAAAGAAATATTTTTTTTTTGTCCAGCTCACGACCCAAAATATGTTGGGAAATTTAACAAAATCTATTTTTTTCATTTCCGTATAAAGAGAGTCGTTTTTATACCCTTCACCATGAGTGGCAAGGGTATTATATACTTATAAGTTTGTCATTCCGTTTGTAATATCCACATTTTTCATTTGCGACCCCACAAAGTATATGTATTCTGGATCGTTATAGATAGAGAAGTCGATATAGGTATGTCCGTCTGTCCATCTGTATGTTGAAATCAATTTTCTGAAGACCCCAAATAACTTACAAAAAACTTGATTCATACATCAATATATCGGGAATTCTTCCGGCTTGGTTGCTATTTAAAATCGAGAAAATCGGCCTACAAATGGCTGAGATATAAGGAAAAACCCGGGCCAAGCTCGATTTTTTGCTTTTTTTGATCTATATCTGGATTACTAAGTCATTAATATAGACAATATGAATATCTAATGATAGATATTTCAAAGTCCATTGCAACGATGTATATAAGACTATAGTAATTTGGACCTACAATGGGTCAAAATCAGGAAAAAAAATTTTAGCCCGAATTTTTGTTTTACCAAAAATTTTTTTTTTTTCACTAAAAAATTTAAAAAACTAATTTTAAAAAATTAAAAAAAAAAATTTAAAAAAATTTTAATTTTGAAAAACATTTTAGAATTTTTTTTTTTAAATTTAAAAAAAAAAAATTTAATTTTGTTTACGTAAAAATATTAAAATTTTTTTTTAAAGTATAATTTGGTGAAGGGTATATAAGATTCGGCACAGCCGAATATAGTTCTCTTACTGTCTCTAATAATTTCCATTTATTCTTTAGTTTTTTATTAAAATCTAAATTTTCATAAAAATATGTATTTTTGTGAGTGATGCCGTTTGGTTACATTTGTTACAACTTTCGCCCATCATCTAAGTAAAGTACACATGAAAAAGTAGTACTTTAAATGTATTTCATGCCATGGGATGTTTCTATTAAACAATAGTGTGACTTATTTGTAATTTATTAAAACCAAGATCTAAATCATTTTGAGACAGACTCTGGAAATGCGAAAGATCTTAGTAATGTATTCATGAGCTGGCTAATATCCAATTTTATGCATTTGGAAGATTTTGTCAGATTCAAAAAATTGTATGGCTGGATCACATAACTCTGCTTTTAGACACTTGAAGAAGTCTGTTGAAAATATCGTATGTAATTAATGTAGCTGTCATTTCATACACCTGGTAGTCATGCTAGAAGTAAGAAAAAGTCAATTGAGGATATGATGAGAAATATCGCGGTATATTTTTGTTGAAACTCCAAAAGCTTGTGCAAATTTCAAAATACCAAACTTTCTTTTAAGTTCAGCAGTAACAAGATAGTTTTTATTTAAATCAAGTGTAGACGGAACTCTAGACGGAACATAGCTTTATAGGAATGTTTTCGCTCAGAAATGTTTGAATCCCCTACTAATGTCCCAAAGAATTTATAGAATAGATTTATTAAATCAATTTCCTAATTTAAATAATATTATGCAAGCCTTACATAAAGAATGTTGAGAGCACTCACTAATCTACCGTTGGCAAATACCGGGATTAAGTTTACAATCTACTGAATGTTATCTACAACATTTAGCTAACTAATGCCCGTAACTTCAACAAATAGATAACTACGGTGTAAAATATCCAGTTGATAAATTTACCTAAAAAGAAACTTGACATTAATTTCAAATCTATATCTACGGGTAAAATTTACCAAATATTTTTAATCCATAAGTACGTAGGCACTGATAGATATCTATATGTTGAAATTACGGTCATAAAAAAATGGGGCCGATTTACCGCATTGGTGATCGATTGAGCTATCGTATTGAAAAGAGTTTTCTATATCGAAATTAAAATAAAATTTCTATATATCTTGCTCGATATCGAATGTCATAATTCCAAATAAGATAATGATGATCAGTTTTACTCGATATCGACCCGTTTAATACGGACAAAATTATTATTGTTAGTTATATGTTATTAAACCTAATTATAAGTATATAGTATTTATTTGGGAAGAATTCGTAAATGTAACTTTTTATAAAAAAATGTAACTTAATGAGAAAATTCTTGTATACAAAACATACAAGTAACACAGTACGTATGAGAAATATTTATTTGTAAATATAACTTATACGCTACATACATATGTTACATACAGTGCAATAAGTAATGACATGGCGTATGATTATTATGTTTCATGAACCATTACATATAAAGTATACACAGAGTAAATAGTTTTGGTTGTGATAACCGAATATGTAGCTAATTGAATCATTCAGTTTTAATGACCGAAATTTGCTGTTGAGTTTTTGTGTTTAAGTTGGGGTAACAAAAATTCGTATAATTCAATCGTAATTCTTCTTTCCCAACCGACTTTCTTTTTCTAGAACCGAAAGAAATCTGTGAATATAATCGAATCCTTCGATTGGCTACAAATTTGGTCATCACAACGAATCTGTTTTCTCTAACTGTCTCTTGCTGTTAGACTAAGAATAATATACACGTATTAGAAATTAATTATTTTATTATGTTGAATAGATCATTCAAGGTTCATAACAAGAGTTTAGATTATTCGAGTTTTATTTTATTATTTTTATAACCTTCACCATGAGTGGCAAGGGTATATATAAGTTTATAGAATAGAATTCAATATTTTTATTTTTTATAAAAATTATGTCTATTGACAGAAAAATTACAAGAAATTATAAAGAAATTATAAATTATATATTATTTTATAATATGATTATTTTGTAAAAGTAAAAACAAAGTAGTTAATGGAAAGGTGCCTACAGTTCTTCCCTACTAGACTTTTATGTGGCGAAGCGAACAGTACCCCGTTTCTGTAACTATTTCTGAGAAGTTCTCACACCGAGAAGTGTGAAACAAAAAATTCCATCGTTTCTCGATTTGGGAGAAAAAAGTGTTTCTGTAACTTAAAGTGAGAAG
This sequence comes from Calliphora vomitoria, assembly GCA_942486065.2. NCBI lineage: Eukaryota > Metazoa > Arthropoda > Insecta > Diptera > Calliphoridae > Calliphora > Calliphora vomitoria. Next base: position 57,768,781 of record OW818029.2, on the reverse strand, counting down.
AGCCAGCACTAATTACGTTTTTATTGGAAATTTCCAATCAAGCTGTCAAAAACATAAAGAAGAAAATAAAAATAAACAAACCAATTTTTATAAAAAAAAAAAAATTAAAAAATTTTTTTAAAAAATAAATAATTTAATAGTGATCAGAAATGTATACTAATTTATTAACAGAGGCAGAGCAACATGATCGTAGAAATATGTTGCGAATTTATCGCCAAAAATTAAGGAATACAACTGATCCATTTACTATTCCGGAGCAACGTTTTAAAGACCTCTATAGGTTAAGCAAGGAAAATAATTAACATTAATTTAAGTTTTAATTAAAAATAAAATCTTACCTTTTCTTTATTTTTTGTATTCATAATATTTTTCGAAAAAATTTGTTTTCGCACCGTTTTTAAATGTGAGTTGTTTTGACAGTTCATGTGAGAAACTTTTCACGAAATTTTCTTACAGAAACACTTTGACTCACAAATTTCCAATAAGTTACGTCAAAAAACTTAAATGACAGATAGTTCTCACAAAATGAAATTACAGAAACACTTACATGTGAGATATGAAATCGTGTTTCAATTCACGTTGTTTTTTATTCAATTTCATTGTTTCATGCGAGAAATTTCTCGATGCGAGAGTTACAGAAACGAGGTACAGAAAGTCTTTTTGATCTACGAGGTGTTTCGCCTTCATTTTGCAACTCATAGGTATCTTCAGATATATAAGCCGGCTTTAATCTATCAATATAAATGTTAACTTCCTTATTATTAATTTTTAGTCTAAAGTATTTAGAGGATTTATTAAGAACTGGATATGGGCCTTCATAAGGTGGTGTTAGAGATTTCCTTACTCTGTCATTTCGTACAAAGACAAAATTGGTGTCATTTAATCGAGGGTGTATTAACGGTTTTTGCACAATATGATGAGCTGTATCGACAGGCTGAATAGTTTGCATCATTTAAACGAAATCCTTAACGAATTCAGACTGATATGTTGTATTTGGTGTAGCATTTATGTCAGGTTTTTTTTTTTTAAAGAGAAGTAACACTCAGGCAATCAATATGCCTATATATTAATTGTGTTACTTTCTTTGGAAAGGGGATAGATAGTAGAAGGAAAGGTGGTTAAGGGAGGAGAAAAACTTTTATTGACAACTCTGCAATTGCGCGTTATGTTTGTTATTAGTGCAGGTTGCAGCGCATTATTTAAGCCAACAACCATTATTTATTTATTTTACTTCGGTGGCGTTTTAATGTTATACCACCGAAGGAGGGCGCTGTGATAAATATTAGTTATTAGTAAACTAATAATTATTATAAACTGATGTTGTTGATTGACAGCGGCTGGGAATCGAACCCAGGCCGCAAATACCATATCATGCTTAATGATCAAACGCGCTAACCAATTAAGCCACAGTTCGATGGAAGCGTTCAATAATTCCATTACATTGCGGGTGATATGCTGCCCAAAGCCTTTGAAAGTTCTTGAAATAGTGTAGATTCAAACTGCCTACCTTGGTCCGTCGTTATCTTTAGTGGAACTTCAAAGTGTTTTATCCATAGTTAATGGAAAGGTGCCTACAAGTTTGTCATTCCGTTTAGAATTTCTACATTTTTCATTTGCGACCCTACATATATATTCTGGATCGTCATGTCCGTCTATATGTTGAAATCAACTTTCCGTAGCCCCCAAATCACTTGCATACATGATTCATACATCAATATATCGGGAAAACTTCCGGCTCGGTTGCTATAATATATAGGAAAAAACCAGGACAACCTCAATTTTTTACCTATTTTTGATATATGTATATCTGGATTACTAAGTCATTAATATATATACAATAATAGATATTTCAAAGACCTTTGAAATGGCGTATATAAGGCCAACGTAAGTCGGACCTACAATTGGCCAAAATCGGGAAAAATATTTTTTGCACAAATAAATTAAATTAAAAAAAAAAATTTTAAAAAATTTTTGCCCTATTTTCGCTAATAAAAATAAAATATATATTTTTTTTTTAATTTTGTTTACCTAAAAATATTTAAAATTTCTTTTAAAGTATAATTTGGTGAAGAGTATATAAAATTCGGCACAGCCAAAAACAGCTCTGTTACTTGTTTTATTATTCGAATGATTGACGAATATTTGACTTTTTCATAATGAAATCCGGATGCTCGAAATTAATTTTTAAGCTATGTTTCGGCAAAGTTTCTTGAAATGACCCATAGAAAATGAATCGCGATGCGCCTTTGTACATTTTTTTGATCCCCTACAATTTGACCCACCCTAATGTACATACATATATGTATGCATGTAGATTATAGTAGACTGATATGGTCATAAATTGCCATATCTCGTTAAATTTATTTCTCTCCCAACATTTATTATATTCATGCATACATTCACACATACACACACACACACATACATACATCAATTTGGATGAATGTATTAGAGTGTTGTTAGTGCTATTGTTGATCCTTTATTCTTTTCTTTGTTTTTTCTTTTTCCGGACTATAAACAAAACAACAACGAAATAAATCGAATTTTGATTTTGTTTTCAATTTAAACTTCAACTACTTTTTCTGTTGCTCTATGGTTGGGTTATTAGTGTGTATTTTTAAATAAAAACTGCTAAAAAGATTTATGTTGTAGCAATTTTCTTCAAACAGTCTGTTGTATTTTTTTTTTTTAATACTTTACTGTTGTCCTTTTTCATAATGTTGTTGATATTCAATTTAATTGTAACTACACGCAGAAAAAAAATATGGTTGTACATTGTTACTGTAACCATTTCAAATTTGTGCATGGTTACTGTAACAATTTCAAAATATTTAACAATATTATAGTCACAGTAACTATATATATGATTGTGGTAACAATAATATGATTAATTTAAAATTCACATGAATATTTCAACCATATATATGGTTGCAGTAACCATGTATATGTTTGTGAAAACCATTTATATGATGAATAATTTTATCATAATATGTTGTTCTCAGATTATGATTTGAGAGCATCATAATATGGTAAGTCCTTCATCATATAAATGGTTGTCACAAACATATACATGGTTACTGTAACCATATATATGGTTGAAATCATCAAGTGAATTATAAATTAACCATATTATTGTTACCACAATCATATATATAGTTACTGTGACTATAATATTGTTAAAAATTTTGAAATTGTTACAGTAACCATGCACAAATTTGAAATGGTTACAGTAACAATGTACAACTAGATTTTTTTTCTGCGTGTATAAAAAAAGAGTTACTTTTTATATCTTTTTTTAATTTTTGTATGAGTAGAAGGGAGGTTTAATTATATACGTCCGTTGCATATATGGTCAATACTATAGCAAATAATTATAAATATATCAATTTTGAAGTTCGAATTTTTTTTAAAGACGCCTTGATAAATACTTGTAGATGTATCATAGTCACAGATGATACAAATCCAGAGAAGTGGTCGGAACTCATAACCACCAGTGACAGAACATGATTGATTATTTTCCTGTAAACTACACGAATATTAATGAAGTTCATTCAAATTATTAAATAAGTAACAAACATGACTATAAATAGCTGGTGAGATTACAATAGAAAAACAAAGTGTATCACATGTTATGATACTCCATATTCAAAGTTCTCTCTTAATGCCGACCACTGATTCAGATTATACAGTGCTGAGCATAAGCATTTAAACATGTTAGGGACATAATTATTAAACAATTGTAAAAGGGTATGTAGAAAAGATTGTAAATCTTTGTAAATATTTACAGCAGATTTATAACATCTTATAGTAAAATTGATTGTTACAAACATTAATTTTTCAAACTTAGCAAAAAATAAAAAAATTTTCTAAGTAACTTTACGTGTATGTTTTTCACAAACATAAACTTAAAAGTTCATCAAATAAATCAATCAAAATGAACAATATCCTTTTGATTCTTATTTAATTCTACCAAGAAAAATAAATAATTTTTCTTTCTCTTATCAGTTTTCTTTATTTTCTTTTGGTTTATTTCTAATTTTTATGAATGCAATAAAATATTTAAACGTTTCGATTTGTGTATCCATTTTTCTGCTGTTAAACAAAGAAAAAAAAGTAATTTTATAGGAGCAGAAAAATCAAATAATAAATAGCCTTGACATCTGTAATATGCTTTTGTAATAAATTACAACAATAGATTTGAAAAGACAACAACTAAAAAAAAATATATATATTTATTTTTATATGAAAAATAAATAAATAAATAAAAAAAAAAAACAGATGATATGTGCAAAAGTAAGACATTAAACATATTTTGTATTTTATACAATGGTTGACTGCATCCTTTTTATTTTACTTTGTTTTCACCATAACAACACATCATCAAGAAGCTTCATCTGCTTTGTATGCCTGCTGGGAGGACGGTTTAAGTGGATTTTTAAAAGGATTTTTTTTTTTTTTGTAAGAGAAAAGGAGTTTTCTAAAGAAAATCTTAAATAAGATCTAGATTTTGTATGTGAAATTTGTATCTAGCTGTATGAAGGGTTTTAAAATACAGGGTTTTCCAACAAGATGTGTTATTTTGGTAATCAAAGAAAATTGAATTTATTGAGATAAATGATCGGATGTTTATTTCATAATAAAAAGGAAGGTATGCTGTTAATAATGAAAAACAACATCAGCCAAATGACCACCACGACCACGCTTACAGGATCATATCTTTTTCATGAAATTTTCCATAACCAAATCGCAAAGTGGCTGCCCTATGTCCTCGATAGCCTCACGAATTCTATATTTGAGGTCTTGAATCGACGCTGGGCTATTGGCGTAGACCTTATATTTCACGTGGCCCCAGAGGTGGCCAATTGTGATCACCTCTTCGACAGATAACACGGTCCGGAAACTGGTCTCGTAAAAGAGCAATGGTTTCGTTGCTTTTGTGGCACGTAGTGCCGTCCTGTTGAAAGTAAACGTTGTCCAGATCAATATCATCCAACTCCGACCATAAGATACGGTGTAATGACGTTTGTGGAATGCCCAATTCCACAGAACGACGAGGAATGGACAAACCTTGGTTTTCTTCAACACTTTGGGCTACAGCAGCAATATTCTCAGTTGTTCTTGAGCGACGTGCACGGGTTTTATTCTTCACATCACTAACTTGTCCCAACAGCTCGAATTTTTCCATCAATTTCTGTTTTGCGGTGCTTCACGACGATCCAAAAATGCTTTAGTTTTGCGAACTGTGACTGCAAGATTTTCACAATTTTTGTAGTGAATTTTAATAATTTCAATGCGTTGTTGAAGCGTGTATTGTTCCAGTTTTAGTAAAGGTGTAGTTTCTACTTGTCAAAGTATAAAAGCTTCAAAAGTGGCAGCTATCGAAATACCGGGTGATTCAAAATAACACCTCTTGCTGGAAAACCCTGTACTTGCTTTTTTATTAACTGGGAATCTACTGAAGCTGTTAACTAAAATATTTGAAAATATTTTTATAATGATTCAGGAAGACTAACTAAATTGTAGGTATATAAAATATTGCAGCATTTTTGTTGGTGATTTTTTTATTTATTAATGGCGATCGTAAAAAGGTTGTAATAAATCTGTATTTTTTAAACTACCAGTCCGATTGCAAAATGATGTACTAACGAATCGTATAGGATGACATTAGCTTACATTTACAAGATTTTAAAATCGAGCATCTCTGGTTTGCAAAACTTGTGCAACTACTTATTGTAGATTTCAATGAGTTGTACTGTTTGTTCATAGTTATATCCTGTATTTTAAGAGATATTAAAGTTTCAATTTTAAAATTTTCGTTTTTTCTGATTGTATCAACCATATACAATCATGTGAATCATAAATTAACCATATTATTGTTAGCACAATCATATAAATAGTTACTGTGACTATAATATTGTTAAAAATTTTGAAATGGTTACAGTAAACATGCACAAATGTTGAAATGGTAACAGTAAACATGCACAACTATATTTTTTTTCTGCGTGTAGCTCTCTTACTTGGTTTTTTTGAAATGATAAACTTATAATTTTGTTAATAAAATCACTATTATTGACCTTTGCCTTTGATTTAGAAATGTATTATTAGTAATTTCTGAAGCCAGTTCTTATCAAATATGTAAAAACATTATTTTTTAATCTTTGAGAAATATTTAAAATTGAAATTTTAAGCTCCGTTTTTTTTTGTCATAATTCAGACATATTTTATTATACCCTTCGCCTTCGTGAGAAGGGTATATATAAGTTTGTCATTTCGTTTGTAATTTCCACAATATAATTTTCCGACCCTATAAAGTATATATATTCTGGGTCCTTATAGATAGCGGAGTCGATTTAGCCATGTCCGTCTGTCCGTCTGTCTGTTGAAATCAATTTTCTGAAGACCCCAGATATCTTCGGGATCCAAATCTTCGATAATTCTGTCAGGCATGCTTTCGAGAAGTTATATATGAGCAAAAATCCGAGACAACCTCTGAAAATTTCATAAAAAAAAGACAATTTATTGCATGCTTTGACAAAAAAGCAACAAAGCGTATGTGTGGATGTGTGTTGGTTATTACTTTGCGTATTTTGTTTTTGTTTTTATACCCTTCACCATGAGTGGCAAAAGTATATATAAAGAGAGAGTTGTTTATAATGAGTTTTCATATGAGCAACTCTATCATACGTAAACACCACACACACCCAACAACAACATTCTACAATTATTTATTTTTTCAGTTTTTGTATTTGTTTGTTTGTAGGTGCACTGAACAAAATAAAGAATTGAATGTGTTGGTTAGAGAATTTACTTTTGCGCACCTCTGTTCTACAATGTGGAATGTGATGAAACAATTTATATACATAAATTCGCCTTGAGATGAAATGAATAAGAATTATAAATCAAACACTCGTATGCATAATTTCGTTTATTTTAATTTTTGTTGTTGTTTGTAGTTATTTTTTCAACATACAATTGTGCAAAATAATTTTTGTGTTTATTTGGTTAGTTATCAGTGAGCACTCAACGTGTGAATATGATTATCGAATGTTTTGCAATTGCATCAGATATGATATTATGATTTTTTCTTATTGTTGTTGTTATATGAAAAGTTTTGCATGGGTAAAGGCAATGTACGTAAATATGTATACTTAGGTGAAGGGTATATAAGATTCGGCACAGCCGAATTTAGCTCTGTTACATGTTTTTAATAAATATACTAACAATAGCGAATGCGACACATCTTGTAAATCAAAATGAATTGTTAATATAATATACAGTTAAGCCACTGAGTTTTGATTTTAATTACAATTTTCAGCCACTTGAGTAGAACGTTCGTGAATTTAGATACAAGAATGCGACATTAGAACATGAACAAATTCAAATGAAAAATCGACCGTTATCGAGCTTGGTTTGGTCTCTTTTCAGTTTAATACCTACCTCTAAAATGATGGGTTTCATATTAATTTTGCCATTCCGTTTGTAACACATCGAAATATTTTTAAAAAGTTCTAACACGTTCAGCTGTTGAAGAGCGTAGAATTTATTAAGTTTGTTTTTATTTATTTCACACCAATAGTATCTTTTATTTTTTTAAAAAAAAACATTGCTATGGCCCGGCCTCCGTACAAAATAAAAAAAACACAAAGCATTGTTCCAGGATAATATTAATAATTTTACACAATTATCTATCCTAATAAAAAGCAAATAATAATAACACTACTCTCTTTTCACTTATATGCCCACTTTTATCTTATCAATTATCTGACATTTATTGGTGGAAACGTTTCGTATGTGTTGTTTTTTTTTTTTGGTATATTAATGGACAGACAGCATGCGAAAAGCATTAAATTCCAACGAGATTAGCTTAAACGAAAATAAAATGAAACAAAGAATAAAATAAAAAAAATCATTTCAACTAAAACGAGATTAGAAATGAAAGGTACTTAAGTACACATATGTACGTCATTGTTTTACACTCCCCCTAGCAACTTCACTACCACTCACCAACAACGAGCCCCTTTTTTTCGCTTTGTTTCCCTGACAAAATTGGCCAATCTTAATAAAACACTACTCTTACACTTGAAGAGAATAAGTCACCCATTTACGTGGTTTTCTGTTTTTTTCATTTTTTGGCAGGTATGAAATAGAGAAAAATAATACAGGAAAGTTAAGAAAATTATTAGATGATAAAAACTATTAAACCAATAAATCATTTCTAGTGAAATGTGTTTGTTTGTGTTGTTACATAAAATGAACAATAAAAACTTGTGTTGTTTTGTTTCATTGTTGTAATAGTTGTTATTTAGTTCTTTTTTTTTTTTTTTTTTGTTCGACCAAAAAAGAAACTGTCAAGAGCACTTTGTGCTACAAAATAGAGCAAAAAACAAACTAGAAAATATACGGCAATAAGATTAACAGCAGCAACTACAATAAAAACAACAAGAGCAACACAAACAATAATAACAACAGGACATCACAGTCAGTACAGGAAGGAAGAACAAAAAAAAAAAAAACAAAAACAAACACCTGTGAACAAACCAAGAAAAAAAAAAACAAAATGAAAACAGACAGATGAAATATGTGGCACAGTGGTAACAAAGAGTTCAAACTTGTTGGATGCTGTCTTAATCCTCTAATGCTTAATTATGCCTCTAGGCACTCATCGTAAAAATGCCAATAAATTCAAATATAACTGATTTTTTATTTAAAAAACTCTTGAAACAGTTTCTAAAAAAACGTACATAAATATCTTAATAAGCCTTGAAACGTCTTAAAAGCTCTCTTCTTTTTTATTTACTGAACTTTATACAAAGTAAGTGCATTAACAACCAAAAAAATATGGGAAGTCCATGTTGTGTTATCAAACGTTGATTAAAGTATTTTAGAGTTTTCCGATTGTAATCATATTTTTTTATACCCTTCACCATGAGTGGCAAGGGTATATATAAGTTTGTCATTCCGTTTGTAATTTCTACATTTTTCATTTGCGACCCCACAAAGTATATATATTCTGGATCGTTATAGATAGCGAGGTCGAATAGCCATGTCCGTCTGTCCGTCTGTATGTTGAAATCAACTTTCCGTAGCCCCCGAATAACTTACAAACATAATTGATACATCAATATATCGGAAATTCTTCCGGCTCGGTCGCTATTTAAAATCGAGATAATCGGCCCACAAATGGCTGAGATATAAGGAAAAAACCGGGACAACCTCGATTTTTGGCCTATTTTTGATCTATATCTGGATTACTAAGTCATTAATATAGACAATATGGATATCTAATGATAGCTATAATAATTTGGACCTATAATGGGTTAAAATCGGGAAAAATATTTTTTAACCCGAATTTTTTTTTACCAAAAAAAATTTTTTCTCACTAATAAATTTAAAAAAAATATATTTTTTAAAAATTAAAAAAAAAATTTCCAAAAAATTAAAAAAAAAAAAATTTGAAAAAAATTAAATCAAAACAATTAAATCAAAAAAAAAAAAAATAAATCGAAAAAAAAACTTAAAACAATTTTGAAAAAAAAATTTTTTAAATTTTGAAAACCAGTTTTTAAAATTTTTTTTTTTTAATTTTGAAAAAAAAAAAAATTTAATTTTGTTTAACTAAAAATATTTAAAATTTTTATGTTAAAGTATAATTTGGTGAAGGGTATATAAGATTCGACACAGCCGAATATAGCTCTCTTACTTATTTTTTCTTAAAAAGTATACTTATATTTTATATATTGGAGCCAAGATTTATTTAAAAAAATGTAAGCTACTCTTTAGAGACGTGATTAATTGATGAGTGCATTCAGACACTCTTGAGAATTGCAGACAAGTTTTGCTGCCTCAGTTTTTCCTTCATATAGCAAAATGTTGCTTGGTTTTCTTTGCTTTGATTTACAATTTTTTACATCAAAGAAATGGCTGGTCGAGTAATCAAATATTTCAAATTATCTGATTTGAGTGATGAACAATTAGAAAAGTTGTTTTCAATAAAAATTGACAAACTAAAACCCGACTATGTTTCAAGCTCTAAAGCCCCAAGGGTGCCTTAAGGCACTCATTTAGTTTTACCCATCTGGCAGGTAAACCATTGATTGTACAAACTTTTAAATGTTGTTTTTGAAATCAGCTGCCCAAATTTAGCATAAAAAAAATATTACCAACGTTTTTAGCCATTTTTTAAGAAATTGGCATTAGAGGGTTAAGTTTGGGTACGTTTAATCATTTGTGAAAGAAAAGGCGCATATTTGTACACCCACAAATATTAGATTACCGATCTACTCAGAATCACTGCTGAGTCAATTTATACTTATAGATTTGTTACAATCTATTAGTTGTTATAATTTCAGCAATAAACAGAGAAATCGAATGTGTGTACGTATACCTATACAATATATTGTCCCACCGTGCTATATCATTCTTATTTATTCCCCTATATTCTTTTGCCTAGCAAAGAAACAAAAATAATAGAAAGTTGATGAGTGAGTGTGTGTGTTTGTCTGCATGTGAAATTGTGTTTAACAGAGTGTATAATTTCTCTTTTGAGCAGAGAAATGGCAGCTACAGCAAAAAAAAAAGAAAACCAAACCGACTTAGTTATTAAAAGTGACATACAGCTGTGCGTGTGTGTAGTAAAAAAAATTAATATGACTGTGTATGTGTACACTCACTTACACACACACATTCACATATTTATATATATATAAAGCATAATTCTCTAAAGACAGATTTATAAACAAAATATTTGTTGTCGTAGGAGCCACTATATTGAAATTGTGGTGGATTTATTTTGAAATTTGTTTCTATTTTTCCTCTGCTTTTTTTTTTTTTTGTTAACATTTTATTAAATGATATTAATACATACGTAATTATTTACTAGGTAGCTCCCGTTTGTGTGGAGGAAATATAAAGTGTCGATGTTCCCAACTAAAATTAAAGTTTGTTAAAAAAATCACGGCGAACTAAACTATTTTTCGCCAGAGGCGCTTTTCTATTGTCCATTACAAAACTTGTTTCTCTTAAATGAGTTCAGCTTCTTTTCGTAGCACCTGTAGGACACTGTATTTTTGTACACTGATTTGTTTAAGTATAATTATTGCTCAGTAATAGAATACAACAATTTGTTATTTCTGCGGGGCGACCACTCATATTAACAATTAGTTTGAAATAGTTCATAGGTTTTCAAAAGAATAATAATTGCACTATGCGACAACTGGTAGAGATCAGTGATGGGTGGGGGTTCTGTTTACCGGGAAAAGTTACTTTAGTAAAAAACAAGTAAGAGAGCTATATTCGTGCCTAATCTTATATAGCCTTCACCAAATTATACTTTAAAATAAAAATTTAAAATATTTTTAGGCAAACAAAATAATTTTTTTTTTTCAAAATTGTTTTTCAAAATTTAAAAAATAATAATTTTTTTCAAAAAGTTTTGAAATTTTTTTCAAAAATGTTTAATTTTTTTTTTTTTTTAAATTTATTAGTGAAACAAATTTTTTTTTGTAAAAAAAAATCGGTTTAAAAATTTTTTGACCCATTGTAGGTCCAAATTACTATAGACTTATATAGATCGTTGCAATGGACTTTGAAATATCTATCATTAGATATCCATATTGTCTATATTAATGACTTAGTCCAGATATAGATAAAAAATAGGCCAAAAATGGCGGTTGTTTCCTTACATCTCAGCCATTTGTTGACCGATTTTCTCGATTTTAAATAGCAACCGAGCCGGAAGAATTCCCGATCTATTGATGTATGAATCAGTTATTTGGGGTCTTCAGAAAATTGATTTCAACAGACAGACGGACAAACAGACGGACAGACAGACGGACATGGCTTAATCGACTCCGCTATCTATAAGGATCCAGAATATATATATACTTTATAGGGTCGGAAAATTATATTGTGGAAATTACAAACGGAATGACAAACTTATATATACCCTTCTCACGAAGGTGAAGGGTATAAAAAATGATATGTTTGACATGGAGAGGGGGCATGAGTATGTTCTCCATTGTCATGAGTGGATTATTTACGCAGTTGTGTCCTTTCTTTGTTTGATTTCGAACAAGAAGAAGATGAAGACAGATCCTAATCCGACTCAGACTCCAAAGAAGAAGGCTCACCATCCAGCAAGAAAGTAAAGACAGCTAAGAAACGAATGGGATATGGTGCTTATAACTGAACACTTTGATGATGATTTTAATTGAGTTTTGTTAGGTAACTTTCGACCAAAATTATCAAAAACTTGATTTTCCATATGAAGTTACAACAAGAATATTTAAAGTCGATCCGAAGTTTTAAAACTCTTAAAAATTTTTCAACAAATCATTTTTATGAAAATGAAATAACTCCCAAATAAAATAAAACACGAACATTTCTAACATGAGGTTGATGCACCTTTCAATAACCTTTCATATGATACCAAAATTTATATGATTCCATTTCTAAGAATACAGTACTATACTCTCGCGATAATATGAACACCCCAAAATATGAACACTTTTTACTTCCATTGGCTACTTTAAAATATGAACTTAGTGCAAAAGCTTTAAAATATGAACAGATTATTTTTGAAATCTAAATCAACAGGATAGTGGCTGAATTAAACTGCATAATATTTTGGGGATTTCCCTAGCTGTAGATGGGAATTAGATGCCATTCGAACTGGCCTGGTTTTAATTAGTTCATATTATCGCGAGTGCAATGTATGAAAAAAATCACAAAACCTACCTCTACAATTCTTGATGCCAGGATAAACTTTAATTTTAGTTGGGAGCATCCACAATTTTGTGTATGGGGCCACCCTAATATACATACATATGTTAATATACAGATGTTTTTAATTCCTTTAGGTATTAAAAACACATTTCACTAAATCTCTGGCTGTCTGCAAATTTTGACAGTTTAGCGTTTAATAATGAAGACTTAGGAAAATTAATCTGCCATAGGCTTAAATTTTTTAAATTAAAGTAAAAATATATAAAATTTAACCTTAATAATATCAAATATTATGTTAATTTTGAGATTTGGAGATTTTTCCATATAAAATTTAAAAAATTTCCCATTTACTTTTTAGTTGCTTATTTTGCACAATGGTCACAGATACTTCAAATCTTTGTTGATTTATGACCAATTGTAGTATTTAAACATGTGAGACTTTGATCTAATACCTTGGATCTGCTTAAGGCTTTTAAATTTTCTTTAGCCTTTTTCTCTTAACTTACATATTGTAAGTGCTTATGTATTTGTATTTTTTAAAAAATGGAAAATATTGACATAAGCTTATCAAAAGAAAAACAAAAAAAAAAAAAAAAAAAATAACTGACAGATAATAATATCAAAGGAAATACAAGGCTTTCATAATTTCAATAAGCCATGAAGACATAACAGTAGAGGTACGAGCTGACAGCAGCTGTTAAATCTCAGGGTGATTTAGGTTTAATATAAAATCATCAAACGTTAGACAATCATAATAATAGAAACTATAACAAATGTTATTTTAGTATTTAGAACAGTGGGACTGATGGAAAAGTAGTAGAGCAGTTGGTATAAAAATTAAAATATTAATAAAGAAGGAGTTAACAGGATGATAATTTTCCACTTCTATTTATTTCAGCAATTAAGAAAACCAATAAATTATTATGTATGTTAAGCATTTATAAAAGTAGTTACCCATCGTCTCTTCTAATCTTATAAACATATCTAAAATACGTGGAATAAAAACATACTTTCCCGACCCTATAAAGTATATATATTCTGGATCCTTATAGATAGCGGAGTCGATTAAGCCATGTCCGTCCGTCTGTCTGTCTGTTGAAATCAATTTTCTGAAGACCCCAGATATCTTCGGGATCCTTATCTTCAATAATTCTGTCAGACATACTTTCGAGAAAATTCCTATTTAAAATCAGCAAAATCCGTCCATAAATAACGGAGATATGAGCAAAAATCCGAGACAACCTCTATTTTTGGCCAATTTTTTTAACCTATATCTCGATTACTAAGTCATAAATATACACAATATGGATATCTAATGATAGATATTTCATAGTCCATTGCAACGATGTATATAAGGCTATACAAAGTTGGACGTACAATGGGTCAAAATCGGGAAAATTAAATTAAATAAATAATAATAAATTAAAAAAAAAAATTTGTTTAAAAAAATTGGAAAAAAATATTTTGAAAAAAATTTTTTTTTTAATTTTATTTTAAGGTATAATTTGGTGAAGAGTACATAAGATTCGGCACAGCCGAATATAGTTCTCTTGTTGTTCTGTTGTTTAATGCACTTAAAAAATAAATTTCCATCAAATTTTATAAAACTTTTGATGGTATTTTAAATAAATATACATAAGTTTACGTACTCTGCAAAAAAAAGTTGCATCGTTAAAATTTCCGATACAATTTTTATGATGCTTTGTGTAAAATCAGTGTTAGAAAGTTTACTTTCACTAAAAGTGATCACACTGGCAAAATAAAATCAAAAAGTATTTTTAGTGGAAGAAAATGGGCAAAGGCAAAGAATTTTCTGAGCCAATTCGAAAAACCGTCATTAAGCTGAGAAATTATGGCAAATCTCTTAATGTAATAGGAACTTTATTAAATCTAAGTAAAAGCACAGTCCAAATAATAATAAAAAATTTCAAAGAAAATGGACAAACGAACAGAACGGTCAATTATACGTTCCAATCAAGAAAATCCTAAGCTAAGTGCCGTCGAACTAAACCGGAAAATGAGAACAAATCTAGAAATTACCGTTTCTGATCAGACTGATCGCTGATGTATCAAGAGAAATGGGTACAATAGCAGAGTTGCCAGAAAAAAGCATTACTTAGATCTATGAATATGCCTAAAAGTACGAAAATGCTCATGTAAATTACCCTACATTTTGGGAGAGGGTAATATTCACAGATTAATGTAAATGTATGGCTTTTGGAGGTGATAGACGAACAAAAGTTTGGCGAAAGCCTAATGCAGAGTTATTACCACAAAATGTTAATTGCACCGTAAAACATGGAGGCGGATCAGTCATGGTCTGGGGATGTATGGCGGAAAATGGTGTCGGTAAGCTCAGGTTTATCGATGGTACTATGGATAACGCCATGTATATCGATATTTTGAAGGCTAGCTACCTTACCAGTGTCCAACTTTTAGATCAGGAGGACAACGCAATATTTCTCCAGGACAACGATCCGAAGCATTCATCAAAGTTAGTTAAGGAATGGCTTCTATATAACATTAAAAACAAATAGGAACATCCCCCGCAGTCCCCCGATCTTAATGTTATTGAACATTTATGGGATATTTTAAAATGAGGTCTAAAAAATCGACAAGTAACATCAGTTCCAGCACTCAAAGAAGCGTTGATGGAAGAATGGAGCATAATTACTCCAGAAATAACAAAAAAATTGTCTTTGTCCATGTCAAATAGATTATCTGCTGTAATTAAAGCCAAAGGAAACCACACAAAATATTAATTTAATTTTTTTTTAAAGTTTTTTTTTTATCCCGTATGTAAACTTATGTAAATTAGCTTTATGCCAAAAAATGAATTATTTTATGTTTTTTAGAAGAATTTAATGAAAATAAATTAGTTTTGTGTTTATGTTATCTCAATAATTCCGAAATAGCATAAAAAAAGTAATTAAAGAATTTTTCACTAAATATTTATTAATAAAGATGAAATATATTAGGGGTATGTAAACTTTTGTAATGCGAATAAAGCAGCAATTAAAAATATGTTTGTTATGAAATTCACACCATAGATGAGGGATGTTTTACTGAACATTTTACCAGCAAAAAGTCATTTTCGTGAAAATCAAAGATAGAGGGTTTTGAATATGGGTCCTCGATATATTTTCTATTTATTTTTTTAGTTTTTGTATACGTATATTTACAGAATATATATTGTTTTACTATAAGAGAAAAATCTTTCACGTACGGTATGTCACGTACGATATAAAATTATATTTATTATAAAATCATGCAAAGATTATTTTTATTTAAATATAGTGGATTGTAAAGGAAAAATATTTGGCTTAGTAAAAGAAATTCAAAGAAAACATAACGCCTCTCCCGATTCGAAAATTTTTGCATATTTCTACATGTACCTCAAAATTACTTCCGTTTTATGTCACGTACGATAAACAATGTTTCGAAAGAACTTATTATTATTTTTTTAAATATAGTACCCTCTAAATGGAACATAAAGATAAAATTATTTTTCTGATATTCTTATTTTTAAAAATTCTATTGCACTCTTCAGAAAACACTTTAACGATCATAAATCTCTTAAAAATTTTGGAATTAAAATATAATTTAACAAAAAAAAGTTTCATATGGGCTTTTCCATGTCATCGTACGTGACATTTCTAATAGCCCATATGAAACTTTTTTTTTGTTAAATTATATTTTAATTCCAAAATTTTTAAGAGATTTATGATCGTTAAAGTGTTTTCTGAAATTGGTCCTTATATGGGACCTATGACTAATTATGGACTGATCATAATAAAATTAAGTAACATATATTTAGTAACAACAACATGTGGCTTTTGTTTCAATACCTGCTAGAAACTGTTTAGAAAGAAGTGGTTGAAAATTTTTGCTTCACTCACCTTATAGTACAGACCTTGCCAAGTCCGACTACCATTTGTTTCGATCGAAGCAGAACGCCCTCTCTGGAATACGCTTCACTTTTTAACAGATTATCCGAAATTGGCTTGATTCGTTCTTGGCCTCAAAAGATCAGCAGTTGATCAGTTCTTTTCGCTTTAAATCCATATTTTGCCATAAAGATGGGAAAATATCATAGCTAACAATGGCCAATACTTTTAATAAAATTTTAAAAAATTGCGCATTTCAAAAATAATCCAAAAATATTCTATAATCTGGATTGAAAGTTAGACTTCTTTATTTTTTACAATATATTATTATGCAATTGTATCCACTGTGCCTTCTCGCACAACAATATAGTTAATCTAAACATACGTTACATATACATAAGTATAGAGGGCGATGTCAATGTGTCATAAAGCAACATGTCAAAATATATTTGAAATAAAACGAAAGAGACGGACCAACAGAGAGACATAGACATTAACACAAGAAGACAATGATTGAGTTGCAAACAAGCGGGGATGGGGGGGGGGGGGGGGTGGGAATCAAAGAAATAGCGAGATTGTTGGCAAAAACAGACGATAATGAATGTAAATTCAATGTTTAATATTTTCATGATTACATGGCTAATTTTACAATATTTTTTATTTTTATATATACATATATATATTTTTTAATAATTTGCTTGTATGGGATGTAAGTGTTCAGGCATGAGTGTTGTTGATGTGTATAACTAGGGCGAAAAACATTAACACAAAAATAAACTTTAATGGTTTCGGTAATGGTTTTGAAATGTATAACATTCACATGAACACACACATATAAAATTTACGCTGCTATGTGTGTCTGTTTGTTTGTGTGTGAATGTGTGAACACTCAAAAAAATAATTAACCCAATTTGTGGGACGAAATTGACTTAATTTTGTGGAAAAATCTTTAAAATTCGTTGTAAATTTTTTGGCCAAGGAATAGTAAATATTTTTTAAGGGGAGATTTTTTTAAGGAATATATGGTTTAAAACTCATCTCACCCTTGTGCGAGAAAACCATACAAAATTTATAATTTTTATATATTAAAAAAAAAAATTGATAAGCAAATGTGTTCATTTGCTTATCAATTTTTTAGCGATACAAAAAAGTGTTACACAAAAAAATGAAGTAGAATTACCTGGGAAGTGATACTAATTTTCTGGTTGATTTTGTCGATTACAACAAGAATTAACCAAATCAGTAACTTAGTTGAATATCAACTGATTTTAAGTTTCTCAACGGATTTAGAAACATGAAACTAATGCCGTTCGAATGCCGTATACATAAAACATCGCCAAAATTTTTTATGTAGAATTCCCGATATATTGATGTATGTATCATGTATGTTAATTATTTGAGGGCTACGGAAAATTGATTTCAACATAATATATATAGTTTTTGGGGTCGCAAATGAAAAATTTAGAAATTGCAAACGGAATGACAAACTTAGATACATCCTTGCCACTCATGGTGAAGGGTATAAAAATTAAAAAAATATGTCTGCTGGAAAAATACACATAGATTTCTCAAGGTTACTTAAAAAGCATATATGTATACCAATCGCAAGGCCTCAGTTTCTTCTTCCTAAATCCGCTTAAAATCAGCATATATTCAAATATGTTACTGACTTAAGGAATGAGATCGAAAAGAACTTTAAAATCTACCACAAATTTGGACACCTATTTTGTGCTCTTCAATTCTCTTTTAAGGATTGAGATCGAAAAATTCTTAACATACATATATGTTAACAAAAATGAAACCACTAAACTTACAGTTTTGATTTTTTTTTATTTGATTGAAATTATTATTACAATTTATAAAAAAAAAGAAAATATTTTTATAGTTCTAATCAGTAATGATGAAATTTTGAACCTTTTTCGAAAACCCTTCCATTTTGGTTTTTATAGTGCTTTATGTCACTTTTTTCAAACAGGTTGTGCATCACCGTTTAAAATCTACCACACTTTTGGAAACCTTTTTGGTGCTCTTCAAATCTCTTTCAACAAGAGCCCAATATGTCTGCACTGGCCTTAGCTGCAGGCAGTTTGGAGGATTGTCCTCTCTTGGTACAAATAACACATTATTGTTCTTGTACCACTCAAGACCTTGTTTACCATAGTGACAGGATGCCAAAGCAAGGCAAAAATAAGTGGACACATTAAGAAGTCTTATGAATGGAAGCATCCTCTTTTGTAAATATTCCTTGATGTAAATTTCGGTATTTATAGAGCCCTTTGTAAAAAATGTTTGGCTTCTTTTGCCGCAATGGCAATTTGCTTGTTATGCCAAGAACTTTAAGGGAAAATTTTCAGCTTTTGGGTCCTAAACTTTTCTACAACATTTCCTCAAGCATTAGCAACATAAAAATATTGACCCGGAAGCTGGGAAAAAATTGCCATACGTACATTAAGTCATCCATTATGCAGCAGGTATAATTTTTGTATAAAATTTGACTCTGTCTTTTGCCTCTAAATTTTTTGCAGCGTTCCTGTCAGTAATTTTTTGAGTCTTGTATGTTTTTAAACCTGCATTGGCTTTAACTTTTCGTACCAAATAGTCCGAGTTGGGAGCTCTTTTGAAAATGCTTCCTATTTTGTTTGGCTTTAGAAACATCTTGTGGACCATTCCTTTATATCAACGGACAAGTTCTCCCATTACTGTTTAATAACATTGGAATCAGTTTGACGGCAGATCTTTGAACTTTTTGTAGGACCAAGTTGGGTTTTGTTGAAAATATTTAATAACTTTCTTTCTAGTCATTCTTTTTATTCAGATTAACAACAAAAGAACATAATTGACATTAAACATAATAACTGACATGCTTTACAAAGGTAATTTGATAAAAAAACAAGTAAGAGAGGTATATTAGGTTGTGCCGAATCTTATATATCACCTTCACCAAATTATACTTTAAAATAAAATATTTTTTTTTTTTTTCGAAATTGCTTTTTTAATTTTGTTCCAATTTTATAAAAAAAAAAATTTTTTAATTTAAAAATTTATTTTTTTTAAATTTATTAGTGAAAAAAATTTATGAAAAAAAAATGTTTTTTGAAAAAAAAAAAAAAAAATTCGGGTTAAAACATATTTTTCCCGATTTTGACCCATTGTAGGTCCAACATAATATAGCCTTATATACATCGTTGCAATGGACTTTGAAATATCTATCATTAGATATTGTCTATATTTATGACTTAGTAATCGAGATATAGATCAAAAATAGGCCAAAAATAGAGGTTGTCTCGGATTTTTGCTCATATCTCCATGTCTTACAGAATTATTGAAGATTTGAATCCCGAAGATATCTGGGATCTTCAGAAAATTGATTTCAACAGACAGACAGACAGACGGACATGAATGTATATGCTTTATAGGGTCGGAAAATTATATTGTGGAAATTACAAACTGAATGACAAACTTATGTGTATATACTAGGGTATTCAATTAATCGGGTTTCTTGTTTAATCGGTTAATCGAACAAATAATTAATCGGGTTGTAGATTTAATCGGTTAATTTTAAATTATTCGATTAACCGAATAATTTCTATTTTAATTTTAAATTGAAGATAAACCCACGAATTCTGTGTACTTATTTAAGCATTTCAACAAAAAAATAAATTATAGGAACCAAATATGGTATTTTAGATCCTTTTTATTTATAAATGTGAGTTTTTTTAGGATTTTAGTGAGATATTCTGAAATAATAATTTAAAAAAAAATAATTGGAAAGGTTTCCTTTTAATCGATTTTTCTTTGGTTTTAATAAAACTTAACAAAATTCTCTTACTGATTGTGAATGTTGGAGAAATCGAAAGTAAGGCATGAGAAATACTATCCAATTTCTCAGTTCATTGTTCAGTTTTTTTAAGCATATAAAATCCTCCATTATACCATTGGAAAATTTCCTTAAGTTCTGATAAAAGACTCGTTTCAGTAATGTCTTCAGTTTCGTCTATTATCATGTCTTCCTCCAACTCATTAGGACAAATTGCATCATGGAACATTCTAGAAAAAAGGTCATTTCCAAATTCCTTAATTTCAGTTTTTGATCTATATTTAAAAAACTATTGCTAGAAGGGAATGTTCTAAGATAAGAAATATAAAGTCCAAAAAAAAGAAATTTCGGTTAATCGGTTAATCGACACAAATTAATCGGTTTATTTGTTATTTGAAAATCGGCAATTTTAAATTATTCGAACAGTTAACCGACCAAAATTAATCGGTTAACGGTTAATCGATTGAATACCCTAGTATATACCATTGTCACGAAGGTGAAAGGTGTAAAGATCAAAGAATACTTTAGTTAAAAGTTTCAGTGAAAAACGTGTGTTAAGGTTTTTTCGATCTTAGTCCTTATAAGTGCATTGAGTTACGAAAACCAGTTTTGTTTACCCATAAGATTTTGGAGGTGTTTGGCAAATTTCAAACAAAGATTCTTGTTGTTCTTGACAACACCTCCCAGGTGTTTTTTTTGTCGCACATTGATATTACACCCCGCAATAGTCATTTGTACATATGTCATTTGTAGTCATAGTAACACTCCGTACTCTGCTTTTCATGATAAGGTCACATGTCTTTTAAAATTTCAAAGCATAAAGAATTATTAAAAAAAATAATAAGATAAGACATTTGATCCAAAAATGAGTATCAAAAATAATACGAAAAATTATTTTTTAAAATTTGTTGAAAATCATACTTTAGGAGTTTTTAAAACAAAATTAAAAAGAATTTGGCTGTATTTTTAATTCAGGAGGAAACTTTTTAGCTTTTATTTGATAGCCTTTTTGGGATGA
Organism: Calliphora vomitoria; assembly: GCA_942486065.2. Taxonomy (NCBI): domain Eukaryota; kingdom Metazoa; phylum Arthropoda; class Insecta; order Diptera; family Calliphoridae; genus Calliphora; species Calliphora vomitoria. The sequence continues at coordinate 57,747,336 of OW818029.2, read as the reverse complement.
ATTATATTTTTTTGATATAATTTTTTGAAAACATTTTAAAAGACATTTAACAGGATTATGACCCGATGAAGAAAAATAAGGCTAATGAAATCAATGTTCGCATCAATTTAGCACAGAAAATGCATTAATTTATTCAAACATATTTTTTAAGGTCGACAAAAAGATAAAAAAATATATAAATATTTATGCTATTGATGGTAAATCATGATTTTTACAACAAAAAAATGATGTTGCTGTTTACAATACATAGACATACCGTATGTGTGGAAAACAACACACTAAGTTAAATACATTAATTTCTTTCAGTGTACCTATTTCAGACATATAAACTTGGTTAAACTTGTTTTAATGGCTTTTGTTTGTTTATTTATTTACTTTATTTACAAAAAAAAAAATATGTATAAACAAAACAAAAACAACATACTTACATACATTTATAATAAAATGTAACAAGCAGTTATACATCATTGACATTAAAATGTCAAAATCTACTTAAAATAAATCTATAGCCGGATTTGTTAAAAACAGTTTAAAATCTCTGAGAAGGGATACAAATCTGGGGTAATAAAGCTTGTTTTTAAAATCTATAATATGCTAGAAATACGTTTGGAAAGATAAACCATGCATCTTCATTTTAAAAAGTATTTGAAACAGTTCTTTATTGAGTTTTAAACAGAAAATTGAAATAATTGTTATTTATGCAATTTTCAACTCAAAAGATTAGTATGAAGAAAATGCCTTAAAAATACTTTCTAGCATTTCTGATCTATCTATCCGTGTTTTCATTTAAAATTTTGTCTTGATATTTTTAATAAAAATCAAAAATAATAAATATTTTTAATTTTTCTGTTGAATAAAACTCACTCAGCTATTTTGGGGTCAATTTTCAAATTTAGACATCCCTCATCATCTTTAACATGTAGTTACAAATATATTATAAAGGCTATACCTCGACATGTTAGTTGGAGATCTAGAATTTGGCGGAGACCTTTTACTACTTATTCGTTTTCAGTATGATTTAAAGCCTTTCGAAAATGTAGAATACGAAGGTGGGTCAAAAATTCGTGCCTTTTTGAATGAAACACAGGTTTTTAAATAAAAAATTATTTTATTTTTCAACATAGTCTTCATTGAGTTTAATGCACTCTGTCCAACGTTTCTCCAATATTTGTATCCCTTCCAAAAAATAAGATCTGTCCAGGTCATCAAAATATTAATTTTTTGTGAGATGATTTAATCACTCGGGGATAAATCCGGAGAATGGGGCAGAAGAGAGAGCATTTCGTAGCCTTATTCATGGAAACTGCATATGTGTATTACCATTTATCGTGCACTTTAAACCTACGATTGCACAGTGGGGCAGAATCAACATTTTTTTTTTAAATATATCTGGCATTTCTAAATGGCTGGTCCGATAGGGATAAAATTTGACCTGGGCGTAGCCAAGGAGTATTCATGGAGTTATTAAAATACACCCCAATACTTGCAATCAAAACCTATCCTAGCGCTTTCCAAAAATATAAAAATCTTTGAACTCGAATGGAAACAAAAAATGTCACGTGTTTAAAAATGTTACATGTCGAAGGTACTCTACCCCTCGAATACTCCTTGTCTACTAATGCTAATGAGAAATTTTCTAAATTCAATTTCTGACCCATACCTTCAATAAGAGTGTTTTTTAGTTTCTTAGTTTATTTTTAATTCATTTAAAACCATAAACAGAAATGATTTCAGATTTTCCTAACAACATCTTTGTGGGATACTCTGTTCAAAAAATACTAAGCTTAATAGTTTCTTGTCATGAAGAAAAATAAATATTAACAATTCCCTCTAAAGTCTCAAAAATACTAAATCTCTTATCTTTCTTTCTCTCCTGCCATCAATTTTATTTGTTTAAAGTTTACAAAAAACATTATTTTTATGTTTTATAGACTTTAATTTAGGGTCTTATTATCCTGAATTTTTGTTTCCGCTGTAGGGTGTTTTTCATTAAAGCAATAACATAAATTTTTTGGGGGAAAAGTAAGAGAAATGAATACCATACACAAACAACAATGTTTGTTTTATTGGTTTTTAAAACCTCAACATTATTTGAACTGAAAACAGACAGACAGACACACATACAAAATACATTATAAATATTTGTCAGCAGTGTTGGCGAGGTGAGCGTGTGTGTTTGTGAACTGAAGTGTCTCTGAGTAAGTGCGTGCATGTATAGAGAAGTGTTTGGCATATGTGTGGCATATTGTTTTGTGGTTGTTGTTAAATATTATTACTCTTATACGCATATGTTTGTTTGTATGTGTCCTTGTATCCGTATCCTCCGCGTTCTATTATATATTTTTGTCTGTCTGTTAGTCTTTGTTTCGTATTTATTTGTTTTTTGATGTTTTTTTTTTTTGGTGTTTTCTTGTTGTTGGTAACACATAAAAGCAATAAAAACAAATAATTTTGTTTCTGCTGTTGCACAAAAAACAAAAAAAAAAAACAACAAATGTAAGAAGAGCCGCAGATTTTGGAAGTCATGCTTCTCATAACGAAAAATGTTAGGGATGTGCCTGTTGGAGGAATATGTGCGAACAATTTACCAGCGTCATGTACGAAGGTTTAAAATGGTCACCATATATATACATGTATGAAACATTTCTTAATCACAGACAGGTTTTCGCTTTCTTCTTGTTATTTTTACTATCAATATATAATACATACTTCATGAAAAGTTCCGCGATCCTCACTACATTTTCAATGGGAAATAAACCGAGATTTTCTCCCCAATAATGAGATTCTTTAAACCTTGGAAAATTTTCTATGATTCTGATTACTTTTCCTATGGAAACTGCATTGTAGTCAGATGCTGACTACTTTTCCTATGGAAATTGTAGTCAGATTCTGACTACTTTTCCTATGGAAATTGTAGTCAGATTCTGACTACTTTTTCTATGGAAATTGTAGTCAGATGCTGACTACTTTTCTTTTGAAAATTGTAGTCAGATTCTGACTACTTTTTCTATGGAAATTGTAGTCAGATGCTGACTACTTTTTCTATGGAAATTGTAGTCAGATTCTGACTACTTTTCCTATGGAAATTGTAGTCAGATTCTGACTACTTTTTCTATGGAAATTGTAGTCAGATTCTGACTACTTTTTCTATGGAAATTGTAGTCAGATTCTGACTACTTTTCCTATGGAAATTGTAGTCAGGTGTTGACTACTTTTCCTATGAAAATTGTATTCAGATGCTGACTACTTTTTCTATGGAAATTGTAGTCAGATTCTGACTACTTTTCTATTGTAGTCAGATGCTGGCTACTTTTCCTATGGAAATTGTAGTCAGATGCTGACTACTTTTCCTATGGAAATTGTAGTCAGATACTGACTACTTTTCCTATGGAAATTGTAGTCAGATTCTGACTACTTTTCCTATGGAAATTGTAGTCAGATTCTGACTACTTTTCCTATGGAAATTGTAGTCAGATTCTGACTACTTTTCCTATGGAAATTGTAGTCAGATTCTGACTACTTTTCCTATGGAAATTGTAGTCAGATTCTGACTACTTTTCCTATGGAAATTGTAGTCAGATTCTGACTACTTTTCCTATGGAAATTGTAGTCAGATTCTGACTACTTTTCCTATGGAAATTGTAGTCAGATTCTGACTACTTTTCCTATGGAAATTGTAGTCAGATTCTGACTACTTTTCCTATGGAAATGGTAGTCAGATTCTGACTACTTTTCCTATGGAAATTGTAGTCAGATTCTGACTACTTTTTCTATGGAAATTGTAGTCAGATGCTGACTACTTTTTCTATGGAAATTGTAGTCAGATGCTGACTACTTTTCCTATGGAAATTGTAGTCAGATTCTGACTACTTTTCCTATGGAAATTGTAGTCAGATGCTGACTACTTTTCCTATGGAAATTGTAGTCAGATTCTGACTACTTTTCCTATGGAAATTGTAGTCAGATTCTGACTACTTTTTCTATGGAAATTGTAGTCAGATTCTGACTACTTTTCCTATTTAAATTGTAGTCAGATTCTGACTACTTTTCCTATGGAAATTGTAGTCAGATTCTGACTACTTTTCCTATGGAAATTGTAGTCAGATTCTGACTACTTTTCCTATGGAAATTGTAGTCAGATTCTGACTACTTTTCCTTTGGAAATTGTAGTCAGATTCTGACTACTTTTTCTATGGAAATTGTAGTCAGATTCTGACTACTTTTTCTATGGAAATTGTAGTCAGATTCTGACTACTTTTTCTATGGAAATTGTAGTCAGATTCTGACTACTTTTCCTATGGAAATTGTAGTCAGATTCTGACTACTTTTCCTTTGGAAATTGTAGTCAGATTCTGACTACTTTTTCTATGGAAATTGTAGTCAGATTCTGACTACTTTTCCTATGGAAATTGTAGTCAGATTCTGACTACTTTTTCTATGGAAATTGTAGTCAGATTCTGACTACTTTTTCTATGGAAATTGTAGTCAGATTCTGACTACTTTTCCTATGGAAATTGTAGTCAGATGCTGACTACTTTTCTTTTGAAAATTGTAGTCAGATTCTGACTACTTTTTCTATGGAAATTGTAGTCAGATGCTGACTACTTTTCCTATGGAAATTGTAGTCAGATTCTGACTACTTTTCCTATGGAAATTGTAGTCAGATTCTGACTACTTTTTCTATGGAAATTGTAGTCAGATGCTGACTACTTTTCTTTTGAAAATTGTAGTCAGATTCTGACTACTTTTTCTATGGAAATTGTAGTCAGATGCTGACTACTTTTCCTATGGAAATTGTAGTCAGATTCTGACTACTTTTTCTATGGAAATTGTAGTCAGATTCTGACTACTTTTCCTATTTAAATTGTAGTCAGGTGTTGACTACTTTTCCTATGGAAATTGTAGTCAGATTCTGACTACTTTTCCTATGGAAATTGTAGTCAGATTCTGACTACTTTTCCTTTGGAAATTGTAGTCAGATTCTGACTACTTTTCCTATGGAAATTGTAGTCAGATACTGACTACTTTTCCTATGGAAATTGTAGTCAGATACTGACTACTTTTCCTATGGAAATTGTAGTCAGATTCTGACTACTTTTCCTATGGAAATTGTTGTCAGATTCTGATTACATTTCTTTTGGAAATTGTAGTCAGATACTGACTACTTTTCTTTTGGAAATTGTAGTCAGATTCTGACTACTTTTCCTGTGAAAATGTTCCTATTTTTAAACTTGACTCTACTTTCCACCAAATTGTAGGGTACTGGGCGTTATAAAACTAATAAAATACACAATTTTATTTCATTCTACAATCATATCTCCAGGTTACAATATACAATAAAAAAAACTAATATACTTGTACAGAAAAATTAAAAATACAACTGAATCAGAGCCACATCCAATATAGATTTGTAATGTGCAACTCTCAATAAAAACTGCTGTTTCAACAAATGGCTGACAGACTGTGTAAATTTTCATTTTAATATCCTGTATTAACAAGAAGGCAATCAAAAAGAAAATAAAGCTGCTTAAGATGAAGAGGCAAAGAAAAAAAAAAAAAAAAAAAGAAAGGGAGTTAAATTTATTTTAACGATTTTCAGGCAATTCGACAATTCGCAGTATTGAGAAAATATGTGTTTCTGTTGTTATTATTGTAGAAGGAAAATATGTAGAGAAAATTAATTTCCAAAGTAATCATATTGATTTTTAATAAACCGTTCACCTTCACACTTATTGTGTACGAGTACAGAAATCCAAACACTCACTCCACTCTGGCATTAACAAATCAATGAATGAATAAATGAATGAATGGAATGACATATTCAACAGCTGTGGCATCAACAGTACTGTGCTAGTGGCAGTTTTGCTTTTCTTTATTATTTAAATTAAGTTTATTTTAACATTGTTTGTTATTTTTTTGCGTTTTTCAATTCGATTACAGTTTTTTTATGCTATTCAGGCAGTGAAATATTACATAGGGAGAAAAAGAACACACACACTTTTAAATTGTTAGAAAAGAACAAAATTTTTTCATTTTAATTAATTAATTAGATAAATACATACATTTTTTAAAGTTTATGAAAAATTACAAATATTTACTGAATTTTACGTCTGTAATCTGAGATTGATTTATGGTTCTTCTAAATCGGTTCATTGAAAAATTGTTTCCATCCTAGGTGGTCCACCAACAGACACAGTTTAGTCTGCTGTATTTTAAATTGACATCCCAGCAAAGCATGGAATAACAATTTGACTATTCCTCTGATGATATTCCAAATTGTGTACTAATTTGAGGCCGCCATTAAGAAATTTTTGTAATTATTTTTCAATTAGCCCCCACTGCTGTTTGCCCAAGCACTGATTTCACACATTTGAAATTCTCGTGCTTCCAGTCACTTTTAATTGTTTAATAATTGCTATTTTATTATATAAATATTTGCTGTTATTTGTTAATTTCTATTTGGCGTTAATTGTTGTTTAATTGATATTTAGTATTTTGCATTTTTGTTTCCAAAGAAACCAACCTGCCGAAAAACAAAAATTCTATTTAAACAATTCAAAAATAGAATTCGATATACAACATCTATCTCAATTAACTTTAAATATTTCAATAAAAATCACATTTAATTGCTATCAAAACATTTGAAACTAAAAAAAAAAAAACTAGAAATATAAACAAACATCAAAAAAACAAATGAAATGGTTAATTAAAGCCATAAAAAATCTAGAAAACTATTGAAATTAGCAAAAACAAGAAAATTACTTTAAACTAAACAAAAAAAGTATTTAATTGTATATCTATTTTGCTGTTAGTGATATTTGTCAATTATTTTTGAGAAGAAATCATTTTCAATATGATGCAATACTTAAGGAAAACCCTGTTACTAAGTGTAACAATAGTAGTTAAATCAGGGAACAGTCAGAACTTTTTCCAAAGTAAAAGTTGACATAAAATTTGGGAGAGAGTAAAATTTGTCATGATCTAAGTAATTATTCCATTCGTATATGAAGACTAAGAGTTTTCGGTAAGCAATAGTAATCAGAATCAGAATCTGAGTTCTATTCGCTTAGCAAAATTTGTCGAAAAGTGGTCAGTATCTGAGGACTTTTCAAAAAGAAAAAGTATTCAGAATCTGAGTACTTTTCTCGTAGAAATCGTTGTCAGAATCTGAGTGCTTTTCTCATGGGAATCGTTGTCAGAATCTGAGTACTTTTCACAAAGAAAAAGTGGTCAGAATCTGAGTATTTTTCGTATAAGAAAACTAAGAGTTTTCGGAAAGCAATAGTAATCAGAATCTGAGTTCTATTCGCTTTGCAATTTGCAATTTGTCGAAATCTGATGACTTTTCACTAAGAAAAAGTGGTCAGTATCTAAGTACTTTTCGCAAAGGAAAAGTGGGCAGAGTCTGAGTACTTTTATCATGGGAATCGGTGTCAGAATCTGAGTACCTTTCGCAAAGGAAAAGTGAGCAGAATCTGAGTACTTTTCGCATAAGAAAACTAATGTGCTGTTTTTATAATACAAGCGAGTACTTTGAGTGGAAATTTTACATGTGTTTGGTCATTGTAACAAAAACAAAATACATGTAAAATTTCCATTCAGAGTACTCACTTGTATTATAAAACTGCACATATGACTTTTCGGAAAGCAAAAGTAATCAGAATATGATTTCGTTTCGCATAGCAAAATTTGTCGAAATTAGAGGACTTTTCACTAAGGAAAAGTGGGCAGAAGCTGAGTACTTCTTCCATAGGAAAAGTGGTCAGAATCTGAGTGCATTTTCCATCACTGGTTGCTGAGTACAGATCATCAGGAAACCTTTACCCAAAAGCTTTAGGTACACGCAGCAAAAAAAAATATAGTTGTGCATGTTAACTGTAACCATTTCAACATTTTTAACAATATTATAGTCCCAGTAACTATTTATACCACAATAATATGGTTAATTTACGATTCACAAGATTGTATCAACCAAATATATGGTTACAGTAAACATGTATATGTTTGTGACAACCATTTTTATGATGAATAATTTGAGCCGAGAGCAACATAATATGGTAAGTCCTTCATCATATAAATGGTTGTCACAAACATATACTTGTTTACTGTAATCATATATATGGTTGATACAATCATGTGAATCGTAAATTAACCATATTATTGTTACCACAATCATATAAATAGTTACTGGGACTATAATATTGTTAAAATTGTTGAAATGGTTACACTAAACATGCACAACTATATTTTTTTTCTGCGTGTAGGCTAAATATATTATACAAATATAACTATAGAGCGAATTAGAATTACAGACATTCATGCTTTAAACACATAGACTACTGCAGGCTACACGACTGCAATCGTCGCTCTGTAGTCAGCTACATAACTATATTGAAAACGACAGCAACATCGTAACCAGCTGACATTGTTGTTGAAATACATACATATTTCAGTGGTGCCATCAGTTTATAAATCAATTTATTTGTTTAAAACCCCCTGATTGTTAATGCATTTATAATATTTAATGTTTTTGATGTTATTTTTTGTTAAATAAAATTAAATATTTGTAAGCTCTCATATATTTTACCTTTCTAATGTATGTTGGCAGCACTAGATCTGTTCATTGTCGCCTACGAAAATATAAATTAGTTTAAGTTGGCAACGGTTGTCTTGTAGCCGTGTATTAATTTTGACAGATTGTTGGTCAATTCACAAGGTCTCTTATTATATCATATTGTCATAATTTCCTAATATTTCACAATGGTTTTTATTGCTTTTCAAGCAAGAAATGTCCTAAAATAATACTAAGGACTGAGATCGAAAAATTCTTAACACACGTTTTTCATTAAAACTTTTAACCCAAGTATTATTTGATTTTTGTTTTTTTATCAAATTACCTTTGTAAAGCATGTCAGTTATTATGTTTAATGAGTAAAATGAGTGACCAGAAAAAAGTGCGTACTAAAATTATTAAATATTTTCAATAAAACCCAACTTGGTCCTACAAAAAGTTGGCCAAACAATCAAAGGTCTGCCGTCAAACTGTTTCCAATGTTATTAAACAGTACCGGGAGAACATGTCTGTTGATAGAAAACCTGGTTCAGGTAGTAGGTGTGGTTCACATGATGTTTCTAAAGCCAAAAAAATAGAAAGCATTTTCAAAAGAGCTCCCAACACATCCGGTTGGCACAGTGCTCGGAGTATTTGGTACGAAAAGTTAAAGCTAATGCAGGTACAAAAACATACACGGCTCAAAAAGTTCCTGACAGGAACGCTGCTAAAAATTTAGAGGCCAAACACAGAGCACGGAAATTGAAGTCAAATTTTATAAAAAAAAAAATATTCCTGCTGCATAATGGATGACGAAGCGCATGTTCTGGCAGATTTTTCGCAGCTGCCGGGTCAAAATTTTTATGTTGCTGATGCTCGAGGGAATGTTGAAGAAAAGTTTAGGACCAGAAAGCAGGCAAAATTTCCCAAAAAGTTCTTGGTATGGCAAGCAATATGCAGTTGTGGCAAAAAAGCCAAACATTTGTTACAAAGGGCTCTATAAATACCAAAATTTACATCAAGGAATGTTTACAAAAAAGGCTGCATCCATTCATAAGACTTCTTAGTGTGTCCACTTATTTTTGGCCTGATTTGGCACCCTGACACTATGGTAAGAAAGGTCTTGAGTGATAAAAGACCAATAATGTGGTATTTGTACCAAGAGAGGCAAATTCTCCAAACCGCCTGGAGCTAAGGCCAGTGGAGAGATATTGGGCTCCAGAGAAACAAGCCGAAATGAAATGATCGGCGGCGGCGGCGGGGTATATTTTGGTCGGCGGCGGCGGCTTAAGCAAGAAAGAATCGGCGGCGGCTTAAATGTCGGCTCAAATTTTTAAATAATGTATTTTTGTGGCTATGAAAGTCGGATTAACAATGTTAGCAACAAAGGCCCATATTTCTAGTCAAAAATAAAGTATACTTTTAGATAATTAAAGTCGACTTTACTTAAGAATCGACTTTTTGCCTTTCATAGACAAGTTAAAGTATACTTTTGACGATACAGTCGACTCTAAATATTAAACTAGCTGAAGCTGTTTTTAATTCATTTAACAACAGCATCAGCAGAAAAGTTCATGCAAAAAGTCATTTGTAGCATATCTGCAATATTCTGTTATATAAATACTTCAATTGAAAGTTTTGTTATTTTTAAAAAAATTGTCACATTAAATCCTAACAAATTCTATTTTCAACTGAACATGTTGCAACCAACATTATTCTACTAAAACACAAACCAATTATTTGTTTTCTACATCAAATTTAAAAAGGCGGCCGATACATAACAATACTTCAAAACTAGAGTATCCAAAACAGAAAAACGTTCAACCGATTTTTAGCATTTGACAATATTTCGGAATATATATAAAATAGTGGAAAAAGATAGAGGCTTAAGAATTCAAAAATATTAAATGTCCGAGGATTTAGTACACAATTCTTAACACATTTCTTATTAGCGTCCACAAAATTGAAATAGGATGGCAAAACAATAATTTTTAATATTAGTATTTAATGGGAAATGTAAAAACATTTGGTCAATTCACAAGGTCTCTTATCATGTCATAATGTTCTAATATGTCACAATGGTTTAAAAATGTTATTGCCTTTCGAGCAAAAAATTTCCTAAAATAATACTGCTCTGTATGCTATGTTTATTGTGTTATCGTAACCAACCAGCAGAGATCTGCGCCGAAAGCCTAAGAGTCGGTTAGCCGAGCCTCCGATTCGTGAAATATTAGGACAATATGACATGATAGGAGACCTTGTGAATTGACCAATTATATAAATTAGTCACCAAAGTAATGGTTTTTATGATAGGAATGAAATTATACATTGAATTAAAGCCAAAAAATGTATTTATTGCTATTACTTATTATATTCTGAGAAAATTATAAAAAAAAGTTAAAATTGTATGTTAAAATCTATTTATTTTTCTTATGAGACATGACTTTACATGTGTTGTATTTTCTTTAACAAAATTGTCTATGAAAATAAATTTAAGACATTTTTTTCATATTGAATAAAATTTTAATATAAACCGGACAACCGATTTTTTAGAAAACAAAAACCGAAACCGGTTAACCCGTTATTTTAAAAGACAATAATCGAAACTGGTTTTTTGGGCACTCTATTCAAAACTAATTCTGCTTTAATAAATTTGAAAAGAAAATTATTGATTTGTTTTCTAAAATACTGGAAAAATAATATTTTATTTTGCGTGTTATTTTTTCTAAAACAAAAAATACAGATGTGTAAATTAAAACATTACCACACAACTAAATGGTTTCAGCGGCGCAGATGATAATCGGCGGCTTTCTTTGAGCCGGCTCAGCTTTTAAGCCGATTCAAGTCGGCGGCGGCGTGATAATGAAAAATTTGCCAGCGGCGGCTGGCCGCCGATTTTCAGCCGATCAACTTGGTTCTCTGTTGGGCTCTTGCTAAAAGAGAATTGGAGAGCACAAAAAATGTGTCCAAAAGTTTGTTCAATTTAAATGGACAACCTGTTCGAACAAAGTGACAGAATTTACTAAAAAAAACCAAAATAGAAGGGTTTCCGAAAATGGATCAAAATTTCATCACTAGTGATTAAAACTATAAAAATATTTTTTTTTTTTTTTGTAAATCGTAATAATAATTTCAATCAAATAAAAAAAAAATCAAAACTGTAAGTTTAGTGGTTTCATTTTTATTAACATTTATGTATGTGAAGAATTTTTCGATCTCAGTCCTTACTTTCTATGTTATGTTTATTGGGTTATCGTAACGAACCAGCAGAGACCAACGCCGAATGCCAAAGAGTCGGTTAAGCCGAGCCGCCGAGTCGTGATATATTAGGACATTATGACAATATGACTGATAAGAGACCTTGTGAATTGACCATATGTGTTTAAAGTCAACAATAAACAATAATTTTATAATTTCTTACATTTAGTTTTTTATATTTAGTCCAATTTTACTTTGCTGTAGAGTAAATTTGTTTCGGATTAGCTGCTATTATTCTTTAGCATTTTACATATAAAACCACATGATGGATAGACGGACTTTTTCTTTTAATTTTCTTTGTTGTTTTACAATTTTGTATTTATTGTTTTCTGATTGTTAACTTTTTTTTTTTTTAGCTTTAAGGGGTATTTTGCTGCAATTTTATCTATATATATTTTTTTATTTTAATATTAAAACTAACATCACACACAAAGAAATTGTCTACTGTTTATGTAGCAAAGAAAGTTCGGGAGAAGAGAAATTGAGGAAAATTTAGAAAATTGTATTTCTGCTTGATTGCATTTTGATATTAATATAGATGTGGATGCAGCTGCTGCAGTATCAGTAGCTGTTGTAGTGAAATATCAGAAAAGTCGTAGAAATATTGATGGCAGTTGGCCATATTAATTTATAAACAATCATAGTATATGCATACAATTAGGGTGGTAGACATTTGAGTGGCGAAAAAGCTAAATATTATTTCATATATTTTTAGGCCTGCTTTTTTTCTAAAGATTTCTTTTAAGAGTTTGTGAATAACGAACGAAAGTTTGTTCATACAAATGATTATTTTATAAAAAATGTTACCACAAAAAAACATTTTTTTCAAAAATTAAAAAAAAAAAAAACTTTTAAGAGAAGCTTCTAATACAAAAAGTCGTGTGCTAAAAAGCTTTAATTTCAGAAATCAAAATGTTCACAAGAAAAAGTTGTTTTTACAAAATAATATTTTGCCTAGAAATCTTCTTCTTAAAGCATTTTTTCACCAAAAAAATATCCATTGAAAGAGGGCCACAAGTGCCACCTTAATCTGTATTGCATTTGTAATAATTGCTTTGCTTTTATTCTGACTGTTTATGACTGACTGCTTCGCCAAATCGCCTGCCTATTTTATCTCTTTTGCCGTTTCCATATTATTTAAGCACACATATGTTTGGTTTGGTTTCAGTTCAGATATCTATTCTGTTGCATACTAATGTACAAAATATCGTAAAAAAATTTATAATGTCAGCACTTTTGTTTGCTTTAGCTTCTTTTACTTTCTGCCAACCAACAAATTTGATGTTTAAATTACACGAGATGCTACTTTTAGTTTTAAATTTATTTTCGCCTTAAACCCACACAAAACAGCACTAGACCACTGAATGCCTTATGACTGGCGAAATATGCAGGCAGGCAGGGCTGGCAATAGTAAAACATCTGTCCAGTTGAAAATTGAAAGCTCTGTCTAGTAATGTCCAGTTGATGTTAAAGATTTACATATAAAAACAAACGCTAATGTGTCTGGACTGATGTATATATACAAAATTGATTTGTTTATATATGAATATACATTTTGCAGCATTTATAAAGATGTTGTTTAATATTCCGAGATAAACATTTCTGCTTTAGACATCTGTTTAGATTTAAAATATCGCATTCTGACAGTTTGGTTGTTTTATAATATAAACTTGGTTAAACTAAAGGGATAGACGTTCTGAATGTTTTGAAATTACTAAAGTCAAGATTGATTTTTTCTTGGCAGGCCAAGGACAACATTAAGATTTTAAAAGAAAATCAAAAACGTCTTTTTTTTATATAAAAATAAAGCATTCTCACACCCACATACTAAAGTACTTTTCATTAAACTTATTTTTAATATTTGCTTTAACAATAATTAAGAAATTTGTTTAGAATTTATTTTTTCATTACACAGTGCGTATGATTGATATTAATACTGATTTTTTTAGGTAAATTGCCTATATTTTACAAAATATTAGTGGAATTTTAATTATTATGGTCGCAAATTAAAGCTAGGCAGTTAAGCCATTAAATTAAATTGAGCCAAAGTGTAGTTATACGCTTATGTTTTTATCTTGCTTTAATAATTACCCAAATATTATAAAACATAATCGCGCATTACAAAGTGTGTATGATTTAGCTTATTATAAAGTAATTATCGTAGGGTATTATATGATCACACTTAACCGTCTAATTGTGAAGGTATACTTGATTGTCTTCATTTGAAATTTATTTAAATTGCTTTCAATTTTTATTTTTGGCACAAAGACTTTAAATGAAAAATACTTGTTGACGTGTGTACAAAGTATGTCTTTACATTATTTTACATTTTCATTATTGTTATTGTTGGTTTTGATCTTATTTGTATACATTTGCTAGTACATATTATAAATTATATATTTTTTTTTTTTCAAATATTTTTGGACATAAAAAGAACATACACACTTGTATGCACACAAGTAACAAATTTTAGTTGTCTGTCGAATAAATAAAAATTTGAACAAATTGTTATTGTCTTTTTAGATGTTGTTGTCAAATTTATTTATTTTTTTCCCTGTTAACATGTTATCGTATTATCATAAGGAAATTGAAAATTCTTCTCTTTATTGTATATGATAATTTCAACACACTCTTACATCTGATATAATTTTATTTAATATTGTCATTTTGGTAAAAAGAAATCTCTTTTTTTTTTTTTGGTTGAATATTAAATAATTTATATTCGAAAAGTAACTATAATTTATGCTGAGTTCAACAAGGCATATGACAGGCTTTAAAAAAAATAATAATCTACATATTTATTAGAAAAGACAGCAACCAACTGGGCGTATGATTAATATGAATTTATTTTTATATATGTAATTTTGCATAAATATAATTATTGAAGGAGGCTGGAAACATGTGTCAGATGTAGAATTCTATTGTTTTTAACCAGCAGTGAAAACGTTTTTGAATTAAATGAACTAGAACAGAACTAGAACAGAACTAGAACGGAACTAGAACAGAACTAGAACAGAACTAGAACAGAACTAGAACAGAACTAGAACAGAACTAGAACTAGAACAGAACTAGAACAGAACTAGAACATAACTAGAACAGAACTAGAACAGAACTAGAACAGAACTAGAACAGAACTAGAACAGAACTAGAACAGAACTAGAACAGAACTAGAACAGAACTAGAACAGAACTAGAACAGAACTAGAACAGAACTAGAACAGAACTAGAACAGAACTAGAACAGAACTAGAACAGAACTAGAACAGAACTAGAACAGAACTAGAACAGAACTAGAACAGAACTAGAACAGAACTAGAACAGAACTAGAACAGAACTAGAACAGAACTAGAACAGAACTAGAACAGAACTAGAACAGAACTAGAACAGAACTAGAACAGAACTAGAACAGAACTAGAACAGAACTAGAACAGAACTAGAACAGAACTAGAACAGAACTAGAACAGAACTAGAACAGAACTAGAACAGAACTAGAACAGAACTAGAACAGAACTAGAACAGAACTAGAACAGAACTAGAACAGAACTAGAACAGAACTAGAACAGAACTAGAACAGAACTAGAACAGAACTAGAACAGAACTAGAACAGAACTAGAACAGAACTAGAACAGAACTAGAACAGAACTAGAACAGAACTAGAACAGAACTAGAACAGAACTAGAACAGAACTAGAACAGAACTAGAACAGAACTAGAACAGAACTAGAACAGAACTAGAACAGAACTAGAACAGAACTAGAACAGAACTAGAACAGAACTAGAACATAACTAGAACAGAACTAGAACAGAACTAGAACAGAACTAGAACAGAACTAGAACAGAACTAGAACAGAACTAGAACAGAACCAGAACAGAACCAGAACAGAACTAGAACAGAACTAGAACAGAACTAGAACAGAACTAGAACAGAACTAGAACAGAACTAGAACAGAACTAGAACAGAACTAGAACAGAACTAGAACAGAACTAGAACAGAACTAGAACAGAACTAGAACAGAACTAGAACAGAACTAGAACAGAACTAGAACAGAACTAGAACAGAACTAGAACAGAACTAGAACAGAACTAGAACAGAACTAGAACAGAACTAGAACAGAACTAGAACAGAACTAGAACAGAACTAGAACAGAACTAGAACAGAACTAGAACAGAACTAGAACAGAACTAGAACAGAACTAGAACAGAACTAGAACAGAACTAGAACAGAACTAGAACAGAACTAGAACAGAACTAGAACAGAACTAGAACAGAACTAGAACAGAACTAGAACAGAACTAGAACAGAACTAGAACAGAACTAGAACAGAACTAGAACAGAACTAGAACAGAACTAGAACAGAACTAGAACAGAACTAGAACAGAACTAGAACAGAACTAGAACAGAACTAGAACAGAACTAGAACAGAACTAGAACAGAACTAGAACAGAACTAGAACAGAACTAGAACAGAACTAGAACAGAACTAGAACAGAACTAGAACAGAACTAGAACAGAACTAGAACAGAACTAGAACAGAACTAGAACAGAACTAGAACAGAACTAGAACAGAACTAGAACAGAACTAGAACAGAACTAGAACAGAACTAGAACAGAACTAGAACAGAACTAGAACAGAACTAGAACAGAACTAGAACAGAACTAGAACAGAACTAGAACAGAACTAGAACAGAACTAGAACAGAACTAGAACATAACTAGAACAGAACTAGAACAGAACTAGAACAGAACTAGAACAGAACTAGAACAGAACTAGAACAGAACCAGAACAGAACTAGAACAGAACTAGAACAGAACTAGAACAGAACTAGAACAGAACTAGAACAGAACTAGAACAGAACTAGAACAGAACTAGAACAGAACTAGAACAGAACTAGAACAGAACTAGAACAGAACTAGAACAGAACTAGAACAGAACTAGAACAGAACTAGAACAGAACTAGAACAGAACTAGAACAGAACTAGAACAGAACTAGAACAATAATTTGGTCTTTATGTTCCGTTCAGAGAATACTATATTTTAAAAAAATAATATGTTCTTTCGACACATTGTTGTCCAAAATATCGAGCGAAATAAGGGTATATCGTACGTGACATAAAACGGAAGTCATTTTCAGGTACATGTAGAAATATGCGAAAATTTGCGAATCGTGAGAGGCGTTAGGTTTTCTTTTAATTTCTTACATTAAACCAAATATTTTTCCTTTACAATCCGTCATATTTAAATAAAAACAATCTCTGGATGATTTTATAATAGATACAATTTAATATCGTACGTGACATACCGTACGTGACAGATTTTTCTCTTATAGTAAAACAATGTATATTCTGTAAATATATGTATACAAAAATTAAAAAAAAAGTATAGAAAATATATATTCGGTTCTAATAAACAATTTCATAATAGCAAAACAACAATCAGAGTCAAATTCATTTCATACTACATGCTAATTGGCAGCTTAGTTTTTGCCGTAATTTTAGCCTAAAACATACCAATTAAATTAAATATAGTCTGTTTAAACTATTATTGTTGCACTTAAAATGTTGTATTAAGCTCTAAATACTTTCACATAGTACCATTTTAGTGTTTTCTTCTATTCAAATCATCTTAAAAAAAAGTTTCAAGGTTTTTTGTTTTTTCAGTGGTGGCTGTCATTCTCGTGGAATTGCCCATATGGGGCATTTCATGTCAAGTGAACCAACTTTTGAAATCGATGTCTTCCGATTGGGATGAAATTTGCACCATAGTTAGTTGTATTGGTTAGCAATTCAGACACAATTTTCAACAAGATCAGTCAAAAATTGCATGACTTGGGTTACAAAAATTTTTTTTATAGATATCTCACTCGCATCCCACTAAGCGACCAAAAACCTTTTAAAAAACTGGATTTAAGCTTTCGTTTGAGCAAAATTTAAAATGGGGCTCCAACTCGCATCCCATTAAGCGACCAAATAGGTCTTCTAGGAAAATATCTAAGCTTTCATTTGAGAAAAAAGGGTCCATTTGGAAAGAAAGTAGAAAAAGTTTTTGATTTTGGAAAAAAAAAAATTACAAAATTTTTTTTATTTTTTTTTTTCGAAAGATTGACGAAAAAGCTATCTAAACTATTTGGGACACATTTTGCTAAGAACAATAGGTAATAAGTTACATGGATGAGAAAATACACCTGCTAGGCCAAAATGTAAAATTTTTACATTACAGTTCTCGACCGATCTTGTTGAAAAATTGTGTCTGGGTTACTATCCAATAGAAATATATAATAGACTATATAATAGACATCGATTTTAAAAGTTGGTTCACTTGACATGACATCCCTTATATATAAATCACTTGATGTGTTTTACCACTTACGATCATTTTGATACTTTTGAAGTTGTGTGTTAATTACTAATACATCGTAAAATGTTGGTATGTTTGAAACAGCACTTTTTAATTTTGGTGTTTGGCCAATTTATTGGCAAATATGTAATTTAAATATTCAATTGAATACATTTATTTTGATACTAGTACTATTTCAGTAAATTGAGTCTTGTTTTTGGTTTTGTGGTTAAATTATATCAATTCATTTACATAGGAATTTAATTTTATTTTAAATTATAAGGGTGGAGCAATAGGTTTGAAATGAATAAATACAAATCGAAGATAAATGTTTCAACTTTTGGCAAGATATACTGACAAATCCTATATATAGATATATATGTATATAATAAACTTTTAGCGACCATCAAGCCTGGATTCTCAATTTGAATATCAGAATTTAAACAACATTTGTAACACCCTAATTAGGTTTTATATTAACATTCACACAAATGATAAATCATTTATTTAGTTATTTATTTACATTAATTATACACAAGGATGTTTTTAGTGTGTTTGTACACAATTCTGTACAGTACAGCAAGAATAACAATATCAACAACAACAACAACAATAATAATAAATTAGCATTTAAATTAAATCCTGTGTGGTTTTCTTTGAAAATTTAAAATTTATACCAACAAGTATGACTATAAATATTCCACTAAATAAATAAAATCTAGATATTTTACACACCTCATAAAATACAATCAAACGAGAAAATTTAAAAAAAAAAACGAAATGAATTCATTTCAACATAATTAAAAACTGATAAATTTTTAATCAAGTTAAAGTTTTTTTTAGATGAACATAGTTAATTCTGTGTATTTTTTGCTTAACGTGGCATCATCAGAGATTTTGTTTATTTGAGTGTGAATACAAAAGAAAGCAGTTGTGGTAAAGAAAAAAGTAGCTTTGTGTTACAAAAAAAAAAAAAAAAAAAAAAAAAAAAAAAAAAAAAAAACATTTTGTCAATTTAAGCAAATTTACCGACACAGTTTTATTTTTTGTTTAAGATTTTTTTTTATGTTTAAGATATTTTTTTATTTATGTATATTTGTAGCACATCGAAATATTTGTCGCAGTATATGGGCCATTTCATGTCAAGTGAACCAACTTTTGAAATCGATGTCTTCCAATTTTTCAACAAGATCGTTCGAGAACTTTCTGAGTTAGAGGGGGTCAAAATTTGACATTTTGGCCAAGCAGGTGCTTTTTCTCATCCATGTAACTTATTACCTATTGTTCTTAGCAATATGTGTCCCAAATAGTTTAGATAGCTATTTCTTCAATCTTTCGAAAAAAAAAAAAATGTAAAATGTAAAAATTCGGCTGTGCCGAATCTTATATACCCTTCACCAAATTATATTTTAAAATAAAAATTTTAAATATTTTTAGGTAAACAATTAAATTTTTTTTTTTCAAATTGTTAAATTTTTTTCCATATTTTTTAAAAAAATTTTTTTAAATTTATTAGTGAAAAACAAAAATTATTAAAAAAACATTTTTGTTTTAATATTCGGGTTAAAAAATAATTTTCCCAATTTTGACCCATTGTAGGTCCAAATTACTATAGCCTTATATACATCGTTGCAATGGACTTTGAAATATTTATCATTAGATATCCATATTGTCTATATTAATGATTTAGCAATCCAGATATAGATCAAAAATAGCCCAGAAATCGAGGCTGTCCCGGTTTTTTTCCTTATATCTCAGCCATTTGTGGTCCAATTTTCTCGATTTTCTCAAGCCGGAAGAATTCCCGATATATTGATGTATCATTTATGTTTGTAGGTTATTTGGGGGCTCCGGAAAGTTGATTTCAAGATACAGACGGACAGACGGACATGGCTATATCGACTTCGCTATATATAATGATACAGAATATATATACTTTGTGGGGTCGCAAATGAAAAATGTAGAAATTACAAACGGAATGATACTCATGGTGAAGGGTATAAAAAAATAAAATTTTTTTTTTCCAAAATCGAAAATTTTTTTGACTTTTTTTTTTTCAAAATGGACCCTTTTTTTCTCAAAAGAAAGCTTAGATATTTTCCTTGAAGGCCTATTTGGTCGCTTAGTGGAATGCGAGTTGGTTATCTATTAAAATAAAAGTTTTGTAACTCAAAACATAAAATTTGTGACTTTTTTTGCAAAATCAAAAACTTTGTTGACTTTTTTTTTCAAAAGGCCCTCTTTTTTTATTTCAAATGCAAAATAGTTTTCGATTTTGGAAAAAAAAATTACAAATATTTTTTATATTTTTTATTTT
Organism: Calliphora vomitoria; assembly: GCA_942486065.2. NCBI lineage: Eukaryota > Metazoa > Arthropoda > Insecta > Diptera > Calliphoridae > Calliphora > Calliphora vomitoria. The sequence goes on along the minus strand of OW818029.2, from coordinate 57,726,881 downwards.
TCTTTAAAAATTTTTTTTTCGATTTCAAAAGTTGGTTCACTTGACATGAAATGCCCCATATAGTATATATTCTGGATTCTCATAAGATCCTAATACTATCTAGCTCTGTCCGTTCGTATGTCTGCCTGTTGAAAACACGATAGGGCCCAAACGAAAGGAGCTTGCTGTCTGAAATACTCTCTGTTGATAAGTTTTGTTTGGTATTGAAAATGGACGATTTCACCCATAAATATGTTGATTATGCGCCAATCCTGATAAAATTTTGCACAAAGAAAATGACTTGAACATTGATAATTGTCTTAGAATAATTAATATCGCGATGAAATTTGTCTACCAACTTTTGTGAGGATCAGTCCATAATTGACCCTAACTCCCCAATAAATAAATAAAAAAATACCCTCATATTGAGATTCGGCCCAGCCCAATATAATGAAACTTTTAAAAAGCAATGAAAACTAGAATTGTGGATTTTTAAAAGAATTTACTGAATGTTATTAGTTACGAAGGTTGTATGATAAATACGTATACAAATGATTAGAAATTTATTGATTTTTGTCTGAATAATTTGCTTCTATAAAGGGGCCCATAGACACATACTGCTGATGAACCCTTCGTATACGTGTGTGATTGATATTTTACTACACACCTATCAATCATCATTTAAAAAAATGCGTTTGAGAACAAAAAAAAATTATTATTTTCTATTTTTCAGTAACTAAAACGTCAAATTTAAAAATTATATTTCATAAAAATGAAAAAATGTATACTATTGTTCATTTGAACAACTGTCAGCAGTACGAGTTCATTTCAAAATCAAAACTATTTTGATTTTTCATACTGCATTGTCTGTGTGTCGCATACATAAACAAAAATTTCAAATTTACCAACACATGCTTATTACATGAGCATGAGCAGTATGTGTCTATGGGCCCCTTAAAATTTAAATTTGATTGGAAATTCCATGTCTATGGAAATAACTTAAATTTAGAAAACATTGCCTACTATTCTTCATATGTTTGGTATACAACTAAATGTAAACAACATTTAAATAATATTTAGGTAAATTCCCGTCATCGCTTTTTACCCTTGTAAAAATGCGAAATTTTGCACAATCACAATAACTATAAGTGTTATGTTTGGTGTTGTGATTGTGTGAAAGTTTACATTGTCGCCAGGTTAAAAAAATGGTGACGTGAATTAACTTATTATAACGACTCTTCAGGGTAGTTATTGAATAGTATGTTAATCAGTAATGGAATACATCAATACCAAATTTTTGCTAGATTTATACGGAAACCCCCATACGTTAATGGCATTTTTATCCATCTTTACTAACACTTAACTTTAGTGTTTGATCTTTAATAAAACTCAAGCACAGAAATGCATATTGCATTGCTGCTGTTGGTCTTGTGTGCTCCCAGTTTGCTACAGCACTCATACAACGCATTAAGTATAATCTTTTGACTGTACCTAGTCTAGTGCAATTAGGGTTATCATTACAATAAAAATTATTCGAATAATCAAAGAAATGAACGAATGAAGAACATTTTTTTTATTAAGCATAACAAGTTATTTGATCAATAATTGTCGATTAATCGATAAGTCAAATAATTTAATTTTCATGTTTAAATTAAACAAGTAAGAGAACTATATTCGGCTGTGCCGAATCTTATATACCCTTCACCAAATTATACTATAAAATACAAATTTTAAATATTTTTAGGTAAACAAAATTAATTTTTTTTTCAAAATTTTTTTTCAAAATTCCAAAAATTTTTTTTCAAAACTGTTTTTTAAAATTTAAAAAAATTTTTTTTTTTCAAAATTGTTTTCAATTTTTTTTCGAAATTGTTTTGATTTAATTTTTAAAAAATTTTTTTTTTTTTTAATTTTTAAAAAAAATTTTTTTAAATTTATTAGTGAAAAAAAAAATTTATGAAAAAGATTTTTTTTGGTAAAAAAAAATTCGGGTTAAAAAATATTTTTCCCGATTTTGACCCATTATAGGTCCAAATTATTATAGCCTTATATACATCGTTGCAATGGACTTTGAAATATCTATCATTAGATATCCATATTGTCTATATTAATGACTTAGTAATCCAGATATAGATCAAAAATAGGCCAAAAATCGAGGTTGTCCCCGTTTTTTCCTTATATCTCAGCCATTTGTGGGCCGATTTTCTCGATTTTAAATAGCGACCGAGCCGGAAGAATTCCCGATATATTGATGTATCAATTATGTTTGTAAGTTATTCGGGGGCTACGGAAAGTTGATTTCAACATACAGACGGACAGACGGACATGGCTATATCGACTTCGCTATCTATAACGATCCAGAATATATATACTTTGTGGGGTCGCAAATGAAAAATGTAGAAATTACAAACGGAATGACAAACTTATATATACCCTTGCCACTCATGGTGAAGGGTATAAAAATATTAGAGTATATAAACAAAAATCTGTGTAAAGCTATCTCTGTGAAACAGGACAAATAATGTATTATTGCAAGTTTTTTACATTAAAAATTTTATGAACCTTAACTTAAACATGAAAACCTTGTGACTACTAAAGGCCCTTGAAGAGATTAAAAGATCTGTCATATAAAAATACAGCTGAAAAAAAACTCGAATAAAAAAAAAAAAAAGTTATTAAAAATAATTATAAATACTAGTTTTTTTTTTTGTTTTCACATAGTATTATTTGACTAAGTAATACATTCTCATCACTTAGCTTATGTTTTTTAAAGGAGAGTTTCCGATCTATGTTTATTTATCTAAGGTATCTGCAATAGAGTTAGAATGGTTTTCCAATTAATAATAAATGATATAGATATACCCTCATATTCATAAAGAATTTTGAAATTTATCAACGGTTTATAAAGCATGGAGTCGAAACATTGTTTTATAAACTTTCGATAAACTTAAAAAATATATTTATGAATATGGGGAGTTAGGGATGAACGAAATTTTTTTTTTTAATTTTTTTATTTTAAATTTGTGAAAAAAATGTTTTTTGGTGAAAAAAATTCGGGGTTAAAAATATTTTTCCCGATTTTGACCAATTGTAGATCCGACTTACTTTGGCCTTACGCCGTTACAAAGGTCTTTGAAATATCTATTATTGGATATCCATATTGTCTATATTAATGACTTATTAATCCAAATATAGATCAACAAGTAAAAGAGCTAACGCTCTCCTGTAAATTTTTTATTTTTTATTATGCATTAAAAACGTAACAATTTTTTTTTAATTGCAAAAATTATTACGATACCTTAAACGGACATTGTTTTATGAGCTTTCAAATCCACAAAAGAAATAAGGAGTGAGATCGAAAAATTCTTAACTTCAATTTCCATGCTCTGTTTTTGGCCTCTAAATGTTTAGCAGCGTTCCTGTCAGGAACTTTTTGAGCCTTGTATGTTTTTAAACCTGCATTGGCATAACTTTTCGTACCAAATAGTCCGAGCACTGAGCTAATCGGGCTGCTATCCTACCGGATGTGTTGAGAGCTCTTTTGAAAAAGCTTTCTATTCTTTTGTGATTAGAAACATCTTGTGGACCATTCCTTCTACCTAAACCAGGTTTTCTATCAACGGAAAAGTTCTCCCGGTACTGTTTAATAACATTGGAAAAAGTTTGACGGCAGACCTTTGAATGCTTGGCCAACGTTTTGTAGGACCAAATTGGATTTTGTTGAAAATATTTAATCATTTCAGTAAGCTCTTTTTTCTCGTAACTCATTTTAATCAGATTAACAACAAATTAATATAATTGACATTAAACATAATAACTGACAAGTTTTACAAAAAAAAAAAAAAAATCAAATAATACTTGGGTTAAAAGTTTTAATGAAAAACGTGTGTTAAGAATTTTACGATCTCACTCCTTATGTATGCATGATAAATAACTTTACAATGTGACGTATATTTCGGAAACATTTACCCCCATTTTCTCAATCTCTGGTTATTTTTTATCGTGACGATATTCTTTCTGACAGTTCTCATACAAAAATTGAGAAAATGGTCTAGCTTAAAAATATATGTTTCATTCATGGAACAAAAAAAATAAAAATTTACTGAAAGCCTTATACAAATTTAAAAATACTTAGGAATCTAAAGTCTTTCAACCAACAATTATTTCATCAAATATTTATAGAGACTTTATAGAATTAAAATGCTCTAGTTTGTTATTATTTACATTTATTTATTTTTTTTTCATTATTACAAAATTTCTGGTTTTAAATATTTATTATGAAATAATTAGAATAATATTTTTACTTGTTATGCGTTTGAATAATCGATTTAAAACTTTCATTCGATTAAAATAAAACCTGAATAATTGACAACCCTAAGTGCAAGTATTTAAATACTTCAGCACATGATTTAACTTTAGTTTTTTTCGTTTCTCTTTTTAAAATTCCTCCGCACACTCTCAACGTATATGCAAATCTAAGATAATGGCACTTAAGTTCGTTAATGTTAATTCTTTTCTAGATAAAAACACATCCGTTTGATAGATGAAGATGACGATGAGATAAAATACAAAAAAAAAAAAAGAATGAAAAATGAAAAAGAAAAACATTTTAGAATTTGTAAATTAAAAAAAAAAAAATTTGTGTTCAAGTTAAGACTGACACATTATAACGCATTTATTACGTTGAAATTTGCATTTAGACAAAGTGAAAGAGACAAGCGGAATAAATACTTAGATAGGCAGACAGCTAGACAAATAGTTGACATGAGGGATGGTTAACAAATAGACATGTTTGAATGAATAACTAACGATTATGTACTGAGACGGCTATGGCATAAAGACTGCTATGGCCTAAACAAATCTAATATGTGTAAAGGATTTAGGATTTTTTTAGGAAAACAAATATATTTTTAAATGTAGACAGCGTGAAAATCGCAGATTTTTTGTATTTATTATTATATATATTTCTACTGATATTAAACTTAAAAGTTTAAGCACCATTATGATATGAGCAGATGATTTGACCAAAAGGGGTGCGATGATGAGTGAGGAGGCGATCGACCCCTTTTCTGGTATTTCCCTTGTTAAATGCAAGATGGCTGTTCAGCAGAAACTATATGAGGCTGCACAAAACAGGTGGACTAATGAACCTTCCTGTGCTACAGCGAGGTCGACTTGGCCCGTATATGATGCCAGCAGGACGAATCTACTTATAGAATACCGTCGTGAGCATACCTTTATTACAGGACACTGTTTAATCGGGACACATGCTAGAAGAATGGCCCTACGGTACAATGATTACTGTAGAAGCTGCCATAATGAAGAAGAGCAAGAGACTGTGTATCACCTTTTCTGCCAATGTCCGGTTCTGACAAACCTGAGGGAACGCATCCTCGGATTTCCATTCCTATCATGTTTGGACGAGCTTTCAAGGATGAACCTGAGACGAATCTATTCCTTCATCGTAAGTACTGTAAACACCCTGATGACTACCCCTTGGGTATCACAATGGGATCAGATTTGAATGGACCCAAGTGAGCTGCTTGAGGAGCGGCTGCTCATGGAACCTAACCTAAGGGCCATTATTACAACTTGCCTTTATATTCCCAATAGTGAAAGTTAACTTTGAAGCAACCTTTTATACCCTTCACCTTCGTGAGAAGAGTATATATAAATTTGTCATTCCGTTTGTAATTTCCCCAATATAACTTTCCGACCTTATAAAGTATATATATTCTGGATCCTTATAGATAGCGGAGTCGATAAAGCCATGTCCGTCTGTCTGTCTGTCTGTTGAAATCAATTTTCTGAAGACCCCAGATATCTTCGGGATCCAAATCCTCAATAATTCTATCAGCCATGCTTTCGAGAAGTTTCCTATTTAAAATCAGCAAAATCCGTCCACAAATAACGGAGATATGAGCAAAAATCCGAGACAACCTCTATTTTTGGCATATTTTTTTATGTATATCTCGATTACTATGTCATAAATATAGACAATTTGGATATCTAATGATAGATATTTCAAAGCCCATTGCAACGATGTATATAAGGTTATATTAAGTTGGACCTATAATGGGTCAAAATCGGGAAAAATATTTTTTAACCCTATTTTTTTTTTCACAAAAAACATTTTTTTGTCATAAATTTTTTTTCACTCATAAATTAAAAAAAATAAATTTTTAAATTAAAAAAATTGGAAAAAACTTCTAAAAAACAATTTCGAAAAAAATTTTTTAAATTTTATTTCAAAGTATAATTTGGTGAAAAGGGTATATAAGATTCGGCACAGTCGAACATAGCTGTCTTACTTGTTTCTATTACTTAAAGTTAACTTTTACTATTACGAACCTAAAGGAAAGTTGTAATAATGGCTCTAAGTAAGTTTGTACATTCGTTTACAATTTCTACAATATTGTTCTTTAAAATATACTCGACTGTCTCCTGCAATCTTGTACAAATTAAGAAGCTGAAACAGATTGAATGACATTTCAAAATTCTATTTTTAGTAGTTTTGAGCACTATTGTCGGCTCCATTATCTCGTTTATGTTCCAATATGTTTACTGTTCCGAGCAGTCCACTTTGTTAGATTTGTAAACATATAGTTATTAAACTAATTATTCAAAATCCTGTTTATGTATATACATGAAAATTGGCATATAATCATTTCCACGGTCAAGAACGCGACATTCGTACGTCTTTGAATTGAAAGCAAATAAGGAAATTTTAACAATTTTCTTCTTGTTTCCATTTTTCAATACAATTTTAGTAGCATTATGTTCAGGGCAAAGGGTTTATTTTGTCGTTTTGTTGTCTTCAATACATTAATAATAAACATGAGTTTAGAAACGTGACAAAAAATAAAAAAAATCGTTTTTCAGTGCATAATTTAAAAAAAAGCATTCGCTGTTTTTAAATCTTTAATATGATTTAGCACGCGACATATTTTCCGTTTTCACGTTTGTAATAAGAATTACTTCAAGCTTTTTCAACAAAAGCTTCCTTTATAAAGTTTAAATAAATTGTCACGTGCTGAAATCCCAGTTTATTTAAAATAAAATCATTATTAATATGTTCGTCATTATTTTTTTTTATATATTGCTTAGTTATTGCTGCCCACTTGTGTAACAAATTTCCTGCCTTCCTTACTGCTTTTCTCAATGTTTGCTTTTTTCTGTCTTGGACAATGTTTTCCCTTTTTTGTTTTAGTAGCTTTCTCAAGCATCTGTTGTTCTAGAGCAGGGGTGCCCAAAAGTTCCTTATGGAAGAGCAAACACCAATACATTTAAATAAAAACTAATTTTTATGCAATTTTTGTTGTTGTAAAAACCAAAACATACAAAGAATAAAGAAAAAAATACACACTTTTTTGAACAATACCATACGATAAACAAAAACAGAATCTACATTGATAATCGCTGTCGTCAATGTTTACCAGCAAAACATACGAAAGTGTTGTTGCTTTGCACTTGCGTGTAGTCAGTGAAGATTGACAAAAAAAAACAAACAAGACAAAGTTGTTTGTGTATTTCATATTGCTAGTGCTAAGTGCAGTATTGAGTATAGAAACACACAGCCTATAGCTAAGAGCATTTACAAAAACAAATGAGCACCAAGAGTATAGGGCTTGGGCACCATTGTTCTAGAGCATAATTTTTTCGTTCTATCACGCAACATTTTCTGCCTTATACTAAGTATATTTTATCTTTCATCAGCTTTTGCCAATTTCGAAGGCTCTTCACGGCGGTTCTTCACGTTAGTAAATCATTTAATTTTTCCCAAGTACCGTATTGGTGCTTCCCTACTTCCTTCGGTACATGGTTTACCCATCTACATTAATATACATATATATTCAAAATAATAAATACATTTGTTCCTGAAAAAAATTACACTTACTGTAGCACGTTCGCTGCACTTTGAGCATCAAAATGTTTTGTATTATTTTCGTAGCTTGAGTTAAAAGATTCTCTCAGATCTCTCTTTCGAAAGGTCAAGGTGTCTTATCAAGTCACTTAAGGTATCTAGTGAGAGATGTGAGGGCGGTGTTAACACTTGAAAATTGCTGTCATGTTCATCCGAAAAAACTTCTACCATCATTGTGTACGACAAATCTGGTAGATGTTGATTCATAGGAGATGGTGCGTCGTCTAAGTACAGTAGAGACCTTTAAGCAGACAGTAAATCTGTTTAACAAATTTGAAGTCATCAATGTGGTTTTTCGGCTCCGTCCAAATCATAGGTACTTCAAAACTTCAAATGACTACTTTTAACACTTTTCCACAGTTTTAAATGTTCACTACACACTTTACCCACAATGTTTGGAACCCACGGCTTATTTAGGGCCTTAATATCCATCTTAATGTAATTGAAGTACGTTTTTCTCTTTAAGTTTGTTAAAGGTTTTCTTAACATTTTGACGGTGTATTCACCACAAATGTAACAAAACACATCTCGGTCATTGCGACAACTTTTTCATGATGAGTTTTATAGAAATGTACTTATAAGATTACGAAACGGGCACACGAATTTACTTATGACAGTCAATATTGAAAAATGAAGGTAGATCCATTTAAGAAGGGAACAAGCCGGTTTTCGTCTCCATCGATCATGTACTTATATATCATGTCAACACAGTACGCATAATAGTCGAGCAATCTGTTAAATGGCGTTCACCGCCTTAACTTACCTTTATAGATTTTGAAAAACTTTTGATAAGTTGCAACACCAGGCTGTTTGGAAGGCACTCGAGTGTAAGGGAGTGCCGCACAAAATCATAAAGTTAATTAGGGCAATGTATCAAGATGCAAGCTGTCGTATCAACTACGATCGAACTCTAAGCAACATTGTATTGGACAACGTACTGATCAAAGCAATCCCAACATGGGGTCTTGATGGAATGCTAGATGACTTGGATTATTCTCTGGATTGGATTTTTCGCTCATTAAAATTTCCATATGTCACCTAAGCTGCAATCATTGTGCAATATGCCAGTCGAATGCGGGCTAAACATTAATGTTGGCAAAACAAAAACTATGAGCGTAAATACTGTGTCGAATACGCCTTTTACTCCATTACGGCGCTGAAATAGAATCAGTAACCTCCTTCACATATCTCGGGATTATTATCTCCAGTTCTGGCGGTACCAGTGAAGATATAAACTCACGTTTATGTAAAGCTAAGGCTGCCTTCGGCGTGATCTCTTCTGTTTGGCAATCCAAAAGCATATCAAGAGACACAAAAATAAAAATCTTTAATGCCTGAGCCCATCCAACCGCGAACTACAAACAATATAAGCTTTTATGAATCGTTGTTTACTTAGAATTCTGGGAATATTCTGGCCTAACATCATCACAAACAATGAGTTGTGGGAACGGACTCGGCAGACACCGATTCGTAAATGGTTCTGGCTTGGACATACCCTTCGCAAACCACAAGATTATGTAACAAGACAAGGTATCGAGTGGTCATCTCAAGGAAGCCGTGGAGGCTGGTGTATCTTTAAGCGAAATCAAACATATTGCTAACGACAAACCCAGATGGAAAATCTTTGTTGAGGCCGTATGCTCCTAAAGGGAACTACCTTATGTTGTTGTCTGTATAATTTTAGTTAGAGGTGAAGACAATTCCCCCATATAAAAGGTTTATAAAACTAAATTTCCATACAAAATTTGTTTTATAAACCTTTGATAAATTTAAAAATTGTTTATGCATATGGGGGTTAAACTTTTTATTTATTTTCGTTAAATGTATTTGTTAATCTTCAAAAATAAAAAAAAAAAATATTTTAGTATGTAGACATATAAGTATTTGTATATTTATTTAAAAAGCCATTATGTCTATAATGCAATTTATTTTTTAACACACCGACTCATTCACAAACACACACACACATCCAAATAAGTAAATACACTACCCAGCAGTTCTGGTGACTGTGCCGAACTATTGATTTTTTACATATTTAAGTAGTTCCATGACTAGTTATTTTAACATGTGCATGTCCCTTTTTGATTACAATGATACTGATAACTGGTTCAAAGTCGTTAGATTCACATATAGAGTCAGTTACCTTAGTAGACATAAACAGTACCATAACTAATTGCTTGTAAACAAACCATCCTCCGGCAACTCTTTAATAGATTACTTCTGGTGGGTAAAATAACTACTTTTTAACGTGCAGTACAAAATAAACGTTTAAAGTGACTACACTTTAGGTTACTTAGAGACTCTAAAGTGACAATTGACTTCACTCTAGGTTACATGGGATGTAAGCATATTTAAATAAACTGTATGAGAATTATATCAACAAAATTTGTAAAAAAAAAAAAAACAGTTTGTACGAATTTCTCACAAAAAAAGTACAGTACAGATTACTTAGAAACACTTAAGTGACAATTGTCTTCCCGATAGATGACGTGGGATATATAAGGCAACCAATTGAATTCTCTCTGCACTACAAATAGCACATACGTGTCAAATGCACCAAAATATATAAATTAGAGTCAGGCAAGTGATCAGACATTAGTGACAATAACTGTGTATAAGGGGTGTACATACTTAGTAGTCAATGTTAACTGATGGGTATGCAAGCAAATACAAATATTATAACACAATATTTAATAGCGTTAAATAAAGAGCGGCAGAAAATAAACGAAGAACAAAATAGGATTTCACTTTATAATGTACTCATATAAATAGACTTACTTCACTACGTGCTTACTTGCACTCACTCATACACACACAACAAGATGTGCGCACATACTTAGACATAGTTAAGACCTTATAGACAATTTATACGGTGGCTGACAAAAGGAAAGGCATTTTAGAATATTACTAAAATAAAAAAAAACAAGTAAGAGAGATATATTCGGCTGAGCCGAATCTTATATACCCTTCACCAAATTATACTTTAAAATAAAATTTAAAAAAAAAATTTTTTTAAATTTTTTTAAAAATAGTTTCAAAATTTCCAAAAAAAAGTTTTTTCCAATTTTTTTAAATTTTATTTTTATACCCTTCACCTTCGTGAGAAATTTGTCATTCCGTTTGTAATTTCCACAATATAATTTTCCGACCCCATAAAGTATATATATTCTGGATCCTTATAGATAGCGGAGTCGATTGAGCCATGTCCGTCTGTCTGTCTGTCTGTCTGTTGAAATCAATTTTCTGAAGACCCCAGATATCTTCGGGATCCAAATCTTCAATAATTCTGTCAGACATGCTTTCAAGAAGTTTGCTATTTAAAATCAGCAAAATCGGTCCACAAATGGCTGAGATATAAGAAAAAAACCAGGACAACCTCGATTTTTTACCTATTTTTTTACCTATATCTGGATTACTAAGTCATTAATATAGACAATATGGATATCTAATGATAGATATTTCAAAGACCTTTGCAACGACGTATATAAGACCATAGTAAGTTGGACCTACAATGGGTCAAAATCGGGAAAAATTTTTAACCAGATTTTTTTTTTCACCAAAAGTTTTTTTTCGCTAAATATTAAAAAAAAATTTTAATTTAAAAAAAAATTTTTAATTTAAAAAAATAAAAAAAATTTTATATAAAAAATTTAAAAAAAAATTCGAAAAATTTTTTTTTCCAAAAAATGAAAAAAAAACAACTGGAAAAAAATAAATTTTGTTTACCTAAAATTACCTAAAAATTTTTATTTTGAAGTATAGTTTGGTGAAGGGTATATAAGATTTGGCCCAGCCGAATATATCTCTCTTACTTGTTTTTTTTAATTTATTAGTGAAAAATATTTATGACAAAAGAATGTTTTTTGTGAAAAAAAAAAATTAGGGTTAAAAAATATTTTCCCGATTTTGACCCATTGTAGGTCCAACTTTGTGTAGCCTTATATACATCGTTGCAATGGACTTTGAAATATCTATGATTAGATATCCATATTGTCTATATTTATGACTTAGTAATCGAGATATAGATAAAAAAATAAGCCAAAAATAGAGGTTGTCTCGGATTTTTGCTCATATCTCCGTTATTTATGGACGGATTTTATTGATTTTATATAGGAAACTTCTCGAAAGCATGTCTGACAGAATTATTGAGGATTTGGATCCCGAAGATATCTGGGGTCTTCAGAAAATTGATTTCAACAGACAGACGGACAGACAGACATGGCTAAATCGACTCCGCTATCTATAAGGATTCAGAATATATATACCTATAATTATATTGTGGAAATTACAAACGGAATTACAAATTTATATATACCCTTCTCACGAAGGTGAAGGATATAAAAAAAATTAAAATATATATAGAGAAATTAATTGAATCATTTCAATGTAAATGTTGTGGATTTTCTGCTAATAATTTGTTTCCTAAAATTTTTTGTATTTTTTGTTTTGTGCCTTATTGTACAAGATTTTAATACATTCCTTTACAATAGGCCGCTTAATACACATACACACACACCAACTAATACACATACAAAGTCTAAAAGCTTTCCGCAAAAGAAAAATAGAAACCAGAAACGGAAATGCAATCTAGTATATACAAGAATATGTATGTACCTTTAGAAAAACATCACGTAATGTTCTTATAATGTGTTTACCTTTTATGCACGAAAACTACATTGTGGCAAACTTATACAGAAACACACACATATATAGGTGACTACTAGCACATGCATTTGTGTAGATGTATGTATATACAAGTCCTTACCTGATTATATACTTTTGTTACTGAATTGAATGCCATACATATTATGCACATTGAATTGTAAGATGAGAAAATGTAAAAAGGAAGACATACAAAATCGTTTAAATAAATGTTATTATAAGATGTGTAAAATGTTAATGCTACAAACATTATTTAGATTTTTCTTAAACCTCCTATTTATGGTGTTGTGTTTTGTTATATGTATAACTACAACTAAGTGAAAAAGGATATTTGCCCATGTTTTTGTCTGAGCAATTCCTGGAGGGTTTCCTGTTTGTCATTATGTACGTAACGCCCAAAAATACGATTTACGTTACAAAAAAATGTCTCTTCTATCATAAGTGTGTTAAAATCAAGTACTCCTAGGCAAGAGAAAATATTATTTGATATATTACTTTGCTTAATTTGTGTAGCAACTAATATTCTTGCTCAAAACTAAAAATCAGCAAATTTTATTTATAATATTTAATATTCATTTTGAGTTATTGCTGTTTTTATAACAAAATTATATTTAAGTATTTATAAATACATGATCTTAGTTATCTTTAAAGCATTAGGGTATATTGTTTGTAAAAATTATACAATTACTAGAAACAGCCACTTCTATTTGTAGACATAATTTTGTACAGAAGCACTCTACAACGAAGTGTCAACGATGGTACAACACTATTGCGAGTTTCAAATAAGGACTGAGATCGTAAAATTCTTAACACACGTTTTTCATTAAAACTTTTAACCCAAGTATTATTTGATTTTTTTTTTATCAAGTTACCTTTGTAAAGCATGTCAGTTATTATGTTTAATGTCAATTATATTAATTTGTTGTTAATCTGATTAATATGAGTGACCAGAAAGAAGTGCGTACTAAAATTATTAAATATTTTAACAAAACCCCAACTTGGTCCTTTAAAAAGTTGACCAAACAATCAAAGGTCTGTCAAACTGTTTCCAATGTTATTAAAGTACTGGGAGTACTTGTCCGTTGATAGAAAACCTGGTTCAGGTAGAAGGAATGGTCCACATGATGTTTCTAAAGCCAAAAAAATGGAAAGCATTTTCAAAAGAGCTCCCAACTCATCCGGTAGGAAAGCAGCCCGGTTAGGTCAGTACTCGGACTATTTGGTACGAAAAGTTAAAGCTAATGCAGGTTTAAAAGCATGCAAGGCTCAAACAGTTATTAACAGGATCTCTGCTAAAAATTTAGAGGCCAAAAACAGAGCACGGAAATTGAAGTCAAATTGTATATAAAAAATATACCTGCTGCATAATGGATGACGAAGTATACGTATGGAACATTTTTCGCAGCTTCTGGGTAAATTTTTTTATGTTGCAAATGCTCGAGGGAATGTTTAAGAAAAGTTTAGGACCCAAAAGCAGACAAAATTTCCCAAAAAGTTCTTGGTATGGCAAGCAATATGCAGTTGTGGGAAAAGAAGCCAAACATTTGTTACAAAGGGCTCTATAAATACCGAAATTTACATCAAGGAATGTTTAAAAAAAAGGCTGCTTCCATTTATAAGACTTCGTAATGTGTCCACTTATTTTTGGCTTGACTTGGCATCCTGGCATTATGGTAAACAAGGTCTTGAGTGGTACAAGAACAATAATGCGGTATTTGTACCAAGAGAGGCAATTCCTTCATACTGCCTGGAGCTGAGTCCAGTGGAGAGATATTGGGCTCTTGTTAAAAGAGAATTGAAGAACACAAAAAAGGTGTCCAAAAGTGTGGTAGATTTTAAACGGAGATGGGCAACCTGTTAGAACAAAGTGACAGAAATCACTATAAAAACCATAATGGAAGGGTTTTCGAAAAAGGTTCAAAATTTCATCATTACTGATTAGAACTATAAAAACATTTTTTTTTTGTAAATTGTAACAAAAATTTCAATCATTTTTATTTATTTTATTTCATTTTTATTAATATGTATGTTAAAAATATTTCAATCTCAGTCCTTACAGTTGTAAATTCGAATGTATACCTTTAAAAATTATATCGTTTGAAAATATATTTTTGACTTTTATGACACTCTTTTTTCAACAATACATTGCACTGGTCTGTGTCTATAAACGTAAAAACCTTTAATATTTGCATCTAATGAATAGCAAATTACAAACATTCAATAAACTAAATGTCAAGTATATCAAGCACAGATTACACAGATATGAATCAGCTGGTTCCAGTAATATGGCAGTAGAAAACAAACAAAAAAATTTCAAAATGGTTATGGTTTGAAAAGAAGGACAACTATATATTACACTCGTTGCCTATTGAAAATTGTATTTTTTTCTCTCGCTCTGCACTTGCTTTGTAGAACGTCAAAATAATCAGACGGTTCAATATTACTTTTTTGAGAACATATCTGTAATAATCTGTGATATCAATATTTAAAGGGTTATTTTTAATTGTATGACCATATAACAATAGACCGTACCTCAAAAATAAATTTCTTCGTACACCTCCTAATATAATGTAGTTCTGCAAGGCAGTTATAAAATTTGATTTTTTTATTTTTCGTTATATCTTTGCGATTTACAGTCACTTTGCTCGAACAGGTAGTCCATCTCCATTTAAAATCTACCACACTTTTGGACACCTTTTTTGTGTTCTTTAATTCTCTTTTAACAAGAGTCCAATATCTATCCACTGGCCTTAGCTCCGGGCAGTTTGGAGGATTTGCCTCTCTTGGTACAAATACCACATTATTGTTCCTGTACCAAGGGCTTGTTTACCATAGTGACAGGATGCCAAGTCAGGCCAAAAATAAGTGGACATATTACAAAGTCTTATGAATGGAAGCGGCCTTTTTTGTAAACATTCCTTGATGTAAATTTCGGTATTTATAGAGCCCGTTGTAACAAATGATTGGCTTTTTTGTCGCAACTGCATAATGCTTGCCGTACCAAGAACGTTTTGGGAAAATTTTCTGCTTTTGAGTCCTAAAATTTTCTTCAACATTCCCTCGAGCATCAGCAACATAAAATTTTTGACCCGGAATTCGCGAAAAATCTGCCAGAACATGCGTTTCGTCATCCATTATGCAGCAGGAATATTTTTTTTTATAAAATTTGACTTCAATATCCGTTCTCTGTTTTTGGCCTCTAAATTTTTGGCAGGGTTCCTGTCAGGAACTTTTTGAGCCTTGTATGTTTTTAAATCTGCATTAACTTTAACTTTTCGTACCAAATAGTCCGGATGTGTTGGGAGCTCTTTTGAAAATGCTTTCTATTTGTTTGGCTTTAGAAACATCATGTGGACCATTCCTTCTACCTGAACCAGGTTTTCTATCAACGGACAAGTTTTCCCGGTACTGTTGAATAACATTGGAAACAGTTTGATGGCAGACCTTTGATTGTTTGGCCAACTTTTTGTAGGACCAAGTTGGGGTTTGTTGAAAATATTTAATAATTTTATTACGCACTTTTTTCTGGTCACTCATTTTAATCAGATTAACAACAAATGAATACAATTGACATTAAACATAATAACTGACATGTTTTACAAAGGTTATCAGGTTAAAAAAAAATCAAATAATACTTGGGTTAAAAGTTTTAATGAAAAATGTGTGTCAAGAATTTTACGATCTCACTCGTATAAGATCTCAAATGTATAAGTTTTGGATTGCGAAGTACTGGATTTATAAAAACAATGGTTCGGCACAGTCACCAGTTTTAAATAAAACAAAACGGCTTTACCGAATCTTATATACCCTTCAGCAAATTATACTTTAATATAAAAATAAATTTCAGTGAATTTATCAATAAAAATTGGGAATTTAGCATAAGAAGCTCTTACTAAAATATTAATTTTGTATTCCCGAATAACCTTTTAATGATAAATTTGCAGGTGCCCGTGCATCAAGACTAAACTGGCAGCTCGCTTTATATTGATTTTCTTGCGAAAACAATAAAGCAAGTTGTTTTATTTTTTCTTTACTCACTTACACACTACAGTTTGTGTCGGCAAGAAACCAACCAATTGTAGTAGAGAATGTAAGAAAAGATAAAATCACTGTTTATTGTTGGTGTTTTGTTTAAGCTTTGATATTTTTACAAATAAAGCTTGAGTGTCTGTAATTCTCATTCACTCTATAGTTTTATTTGTATAATATCTTTAGTTTTTCTAAAGCCTTTTGGGAAAAGGTTTCCTGATGATCTGGCCTAAGCAACCAGTGAAATGCGCATAGGAACTAGCTTATCCCCCAACAATAAATTTCAGTGAATTTATCAATAAAAATTGGGAATTTAGCATAAGAAGCTCTTACTAAAATATTAATTTTGTATTCCCGAATAACATTTTAATAAAAGAAACATTTTTTTTTAATTTTTAAAAATTTTTTTTTTTTTTAAGTTTTTTCCAAGTTTTTAAAAAAAATTTTTTTTAATCAAATTTTTTTTTTTAAATTTATTAGTGAAAAATAATGTATGACAAAAAAATGTTTTTTGTGAAAAAAATTCGGGTATAAAAATATTTTTCCCGATTTTGACCCATTGTAGGTCCAACTTACTATAGCCTTATATACATCGTTGCAATGGACTTTGAAATATCTATCATTAGATATCCATATTGTCTATATTTATGACTTAGTAATCGAGATATATATCAAAAATAGTCCAAAAATAGAGGTTGTCTCGGATTTTTGCGCATATCTCCGTTATTTATGGACTGATTTTGCTGATTTTAAATAGGAAACTTCTCGAAAGCATGTCTGACAGAATTATTGAAGATTTGGATCCCGACGATATCTGGAGTCTTCAGAAAATTGATTTCAACAGACAGACGGACATGGCTTAATCGACTCCGCTATCTATAAGGATCCAGAATATGTATAATTTATAGGGTCGGAAAATTATATTGTGGAAATTACAAACGGAATGACAAACTTATATATACCCTTCTCACGAAGGTGAAGGGGAAAAAAATATTCGGGATAAAAAATATTTTTCCCGATTTTGAACCATTGTAGGTCCGACTTACTTTGGTTTTATACGCGCAGTTGCAAAGGTCTTTGAAATATCTATTATTGGATATCCATATTGTCTATATTAATGACTTAGTAATTCAGATATAGATCAAAAATCAAGGTTGCCCTGGTTTTTTCCTTATATCTCAGCCATTTGTGGGCCGATTGTCTCGATTTTAAATAGCAACCGAGCTGGGAAAATTCCCGATATATTGATGTATGAATCATGCAAGTTATTTGAGGGTTACTGAAAGTTGATTTCAACATACAGACGGACATGGCTATATAGATTCCGCTATCTATAACGATCCAGAATATGTGGGGTCGCAAGTGAAAAATGTAGAAATTACAAACAGAATAACAAACCCTTGCCATTCATGGTGAATGGTATAAAAATAAATAAATTAAACACTACTAACATCTGATTCCTCCACTAAATTGTCTGTTGGGTAAAACAGTTCACAATACATGCACGTTTTCGTGGACTGCATTGATAAAACTGCAAGAGTAAATGCATGTAAATGTGTGTGAACGTACGGAATGACAATGACGTTGTTATTGTTGTCTTTCAAATAATTTCTACTTCTTCCTTGTAAAACAAACTTATGCCTTTAATGCTCGTAAAGTAACTAAAAGTTATAGTGTGTAAACATTTTTATGTATTTGTTTATTTATTTCTAGAAGAAGACGAGCTAAAGAGCAAGAGAAATCTTTTTTTCTCTGAGTGTTTTTCTAAATATTTTCTATATAAAATATTGTTTTTGTTATTTATGTTATTGTCGTTGTTTGCTGCATGCACTACGAGTGTGTATATATGTATATATACGTGTTTGACTTGTTTTCTATTTATATGTAGTTATTTTGTAAATATTTTTTTTCTCGTAAGTACATCTGTATACTTGACATTATCTTTAGCAAAAAAAAATAAAAAATAAAAGAAGAGGAAGCAAATGTAACAAACGTAGAGATGACAAAAACTTATTGCATGATTTTAAATTAAAGTATACTTTTAGGCAAGTTTTTCATTTTGTTCTTTATTTGTATGTTTGTTGTTTTGTTTTTATTTCTAAAAGTGTCGTAGATAAAGTACAAGAATCTTTTTCTTTTGCCGAAGCAAAGAAAGTTTGTTTTTAGAATTTTATTTATGAAAAGCAAAAAAAAAAAATTGAATTTTTCTTAAAGCAAATTGTAAATTGTTACAGAAAATAAAAATAACCAAAGTGAAATGAGATTTTGAAGTTTTTTCTCTTAACTTGTCAATTTTGTAAACAAAATTTACTAAATTGAAAATAAATTGAATATAATGTTTTTGTTTAAGCAATCACATGTGCAAATATTATTTTTAATTTACAATAATAGACAATATTTTCTTTGCAGTTTAATGGAATAGTAATATTTTTTTTTTGTTGATTTTAATATAAAACAAACATTTATAGCACATATTAAATAGTATTTTCATATCTCCACATACTATGTAAATAATTCTTATTGGTTTTTGAGATTAGGAAGTAACCTTGAATTTTATGTAGTTCAGATACTGGATATATTGCTAGATTTTTATTAAAGATATCTTGATACTATTATGTATAATAAATGTTATATATTAACCCCACCTGTAGCATAAATATGTATGTAATTTTCTTGTAAACATACACACACATAAAATTTATAAATTTCTCAGAAAATGTTCCATAATTCTGCTCTGGAGTGACAAGCCAATTTTTGTGACAACTTTTAAACGAAAATTTGTTGTCTACGAAAATCCATTGGATGTTTTAGAATTTGTATAATTTATAACCAATTTTCCCTAAGCCTTAAACATAATTAAGATTATTAATAAATAATTCTGTATTATGACGTAAATAAACAGTATTAACTCTAGCATATATAAGAATTTATGACAGATTGTAGGCTGATTAAGACAGGGGAAAAAATATTAAGATCACCCAATGAGCGCTTTATGCCAAAACCACTTAAAACTTAATTAATTTTTTAAAATTTGTTGTGGAATATGATTAAAGATTATCTTTTTTATACTTCATTCTAGTTAATTTCTAGGTCAAGTTCAGTTCTAGTTCAGTTCTAGTTCAGTTCTAGTTCAGTTCTAGTTCAGTTCTAGTTCAGTTCTAGTTCAGTTCTAGTTCTGTTCTAGTTCTGTTCTAGTTCTGTTCTAGTTCAGTTCTAGTTCAGTTCTAGTTCAGTTCTAGTTCAGTTCTAGTTCAGTTCTAGTTCAGTTCTAGTTCAGTTCTAGTTCAGTTCTAGTTCAGTTCTAGTTCAGTTCTAGTTCAGTTCTAGTTCAGTTCTAGTTCAGTTCTAGTTCAGTTCTAGTTCAGTTCTAGTTCAGTTCTAGTTCAGTTCTAGTTCAGTTCTAGTTCAGTTCTAGTTCAGTTCTAGTTCAGTTCTAGTTCAGTTCTAGTTCAGTTGTAGTTCAGTTCTAGTTCAGTTCTAGTTCAGTTCTAGTTCAGTTCTAGTTCAGTTCAGTTCTATAACACAAACTTTCACAAAAACATTTTATGAAAATGCTTCGACATAAGGGCAGCTCTTTATTGATAAATGTTTATGTGAAGCCAGTTTTCGAAATATCCCGGAGGATACTTCCTTTAGGTCGGCTATTATTTTTTTGATGAACGATTTTTTTATTTGTTTTTCATTTGTATTATTTACTGGGTTGTAAATTGTTTAATTTCCTAACAAGTACTAAACTTTGTAATCCCACAGAATCCATGTATGGCATACATATACACATGCAAATACACATGCATTATTACACATATACATATACTAAACATGGACTTATAAACGAATGAATACAGGATGCCTGTTATTTCTTGACACATTTTCAACTAGTCGACTGCAATTGTTTTATATTTTTCCCCTCTATATCTGCTAAGTCTCACTGTAGTGTGAGTAATTTTTTACTCGTCTACTCATAATGACAATTCAAGGCTGTTTTTGCAAATGCATGTGGGTGAGATGGCTGATACACTCGCAGCGCAACAGAGATGTTTGAGATTTATTGTCTCCATTTGTGTATAAAGAGTGTAATCTTGATTGATGCTTTCAGAAACACACACACAATACCAACACACATGTGTAAATACATATGGTTGGTGTGTTAGGCTCAAATAAAATTTTACACATAAAACAAGACAATTTCTCTTACCCACCCAAACCAATGAAAGTACTGACAGAGAATTTACTCCTAGTAGGTATTCATACTAGAGCGACTGACTTGCTACTATTATAAGTTTCATTATAGACATATGAGAGGAATAAATAGGGTTAAATACTTTACTTGACCCGCCAAAAGAAGCATCAAAAGATTTCAAAATAAAATTTAAGGAAAGTAAACTTATTCATTACAAATAGGACTTTATTTAAACTTGTCTCATACGTTGCACACTCTGTGAGAGTATTTGCTATCATATTTTAATTTTTTGTATTCCACCATTGATAAATCATTCTAGTGTGTCAGGCAGTATTTGTTGGGGTTTTTGTTTTCTGATAACAATATTCTTTGTTTTAAAGTGCAGATGAGGAAAGCAAAAACTCTGTATTAATCTTAATGTGTGTATTTTGGCGTGCGAATAAGTTTATTTAGTATGAATTTTCATGTTATAAATAAAGACTACTACGAGCATGAGTACTCGTTTTCATTCAAGAGAATTTCATTGTTTTTTTTTTTTTGTTTGTATTAGTGTGTGTATAGAATTTGTTGTTGTATCTTGAAATTTCCAAGTACTCTTATCAAGTCTTTAGCAGAAGGATAATAATAACAATAATGTAAATAATGACAACAATAACAAATACATACAGTGGGGTTAATTGATAGTTAATTGTTAATAAATAAGTCTGTCCTAGTTCTTTTCTAGTTCTGTTCTAGTTCTGTTCTAGTTCTGTTCTAGTTCTGTTCTAGTTCTGTTCTAGTTCTGTTCTAGTTCTGTTCTAGTTCTGTTCTAGTTCTGTTCTAGTTCTGTTCTAGTTCTGTTCTAGTTCTGTTCTAGTTCTGTTCTAGTTCTGTTCTAGTTCTGTTCTAGTTCTGTTCTAGTTCTGTTCTAGTTCTGTTCTAGTTCTGTTCTAGTTCTGTTCTAGTTCTGTTCTAGTTCTGTTCTAGTTCTGTTCTAGTTCTGTTCTAGTTCTGTTCTAGTTCTGTTCTAGTTCTGTTCTAGTTCTGTTCTAGTTCTGTTCTAGTTCTGTTCTAGTTCTGTTCTAGTTCTGTTCTAGTTCTGTTCTAGTTCTGTTCTAGTTCTGTTCTAGTTCTGTTCTAGTTCTGTTCTAGTTCTGTTCTAGTTCTGTTCTAGTTCTGTTCTAGTTCTGTTCTAGTTCTGTTCTAGTTCTGTTCTAGTTCTGTTCTAGTTCTGTTCTAGTTCTGTTCTAGTTCTGTTCTAGTTCTGTTCTAGTTCTGTTCTAGTTCTGTTCTAGTTCTGTTCTAGTTCTGTTCTAGTTCTGTTCTAGTTCTGTTCTAGTTCTGTTCTAGTTCTGTTCTAGTTCTGTTCTAGTTCTGTTCTAGTTCTGTTCTAGTTCTGTTCTAGTTCTGTTCTAGTTCTGTTCTAGTTCTGTTCTAGTTCTGTTCTAGTTCTGTTCTAGTTCTGTTCTAGTTCTGTTCTAGTTCTGTTCTAGTTCTGTTCTAGTTCTGTTCTAGTTCTGTTCTAGTTCTGTTCTAGTTCTGTTCTAGTTCTGTTCTAGTTCTGTTCTAGTTCTGTTCTAGTTCTGTTCTAGTTCTGTTCTAGTTCTGTTCTAGTTCTGTTCTAGTTCTGTTCTAGTTCTGTTCTAGTTCTGTTCTAGTTCTGTTCTAGTTCTGTTCTAGTTCTGTTCTAGTTCTGTTCTAGTTCTGTTCTAGTTCTGTTCTAGTTCTGTTCTAGTTCTGTTCTAGTTCTAGTTCTGTTCTAGTTCTAGTTCTAGTTCTAGTTCTGTTCTAGTTCTGTTCTAGTTCTGTTCTAGTTCTAGTTCTGTTCTATTTCTGTTCTAGTTCTGTTCTAGTTCTGTTCTAGTTCTGTTCTAGTTCTGTTCTAGTTCTGTTCTAGTTCTGTTCTAGTTCTGTTCTAGTTCTGTTCTAGTTCTGTTCTAGTTCTGTTCTAGTTCTGTTCTAGTTCTGTTCTAGTTCTGTTCTAGTTCTGTTCTAGTTCTGTTCTAGTTCTGTTCTAGTTCTGTTCTAGTTCTGTTCTAGTTCTGTTCTAGTTCTGTTCTAGTTCTGTTCTAGTTCTGTTCTAGTTCTGTTCTAGTTCTGTTCTAGTTCTGTTCTAGTTCTGTTCTAGTTCTGTTCTAGTTCTGTTCTAGTTCTGTTCTAGTTCTGTTCTAGTTCTGTTCTAGTTCTGTTCTAGTTCTGTTCTAGTTCTGTTCTAGTTCTGTTCTAGTTCTGTTCTAGTTCTGTTCTAGTTCTGTTCTAGTTCTGTTCTAGTTCTGTTCTAGTTCTGTTCTAGTTCTGTTCTAGTTCTGTTCTAGTTCTGTTCTAGTTCTGTTCTAGTTCTGTTCTAGTTCTGTTCTAGTTCTGTTCTAGTTCTGTTCTAGTTCTGTTCTAGTTCTGTTCTAGTTCTGTTCTAGTTCTGTTCTAGTTCTGTTCTAGTTCTGTTCTAGTTCTGTTCTAGTTCTGTTCTAGTTCTGTTCTAGTTCTGTTCTAGTTCTGTTCTAGTTCTGTTCTAGTTCTGTTCTAGTTCTGTTCTAGTTCTGTTCTAGTTCTGTTCTAGTTCTGTTCTAGTTCTGTTCTAGTTCTGTTCTAGTTCTGTTCTAGTTCTGTTCTAGTTCTGTTCTAGTTCTGTTCTAGTTCTGTTCTAGTTCTGTTCTAGTTCTGTTCTAGTTCTGTTCTAGTTCTGTTCTAGTTCTGTTCTAGTTCTGTTCTAGTTCTGTTCTAGTTCTGTTCTAGTTCTGTTCTAGTTCTGTTCTAGTTCTGTTCTAGTTCTGTTCTAGTTCTGTTCTAGTTCTGTTCTAGTTCTGTTCTAGTTCTGTTCTAGTTCTGTTCTAGTTCTGTTCTAGTTCTGTTCTAGTTCTGTTCTAGTTCTGTTCTAGTTCTGTTCTAGTTCTGTTCTAGTTCTGTTCTAGTTCTGTTCTAGTTCTGTTCTAGTTCTGTTCTAGTTCTGTTCTAGTTCTGTTCTAGTTCTATTCTAGTTCTGTTCTAGTTCTGTTATAGTTCTGTTCTAGTTCTGTTCTAGTTCTGTTCTAGTTCTGTTCTAGTTCTGTTCTAGTTTCATTCTTGCTGAGTTATAGCTCAGTTTTAATGATTTTCTTCTTAAGAAGTTTTCCACAAATGACCACCGTGCGACACCACTACATTGTATGTAGTAGTATTTCAATATTCGGAGAGTTTGTTGGTTTTGGGTCTTGTTTGTGTAGTAAATGCTGTTGTGTTTGCTGCTGTTGTTGTATTTGTCATATTTAAACATCAATTCGTACATTATTGACTGGTCTGTAAACAATTACATTAATGGACTTTTGTGTGATTACAGTGATTATTTTGTTGTGTGTTTCTTTGAATTTTAGTTTGCGGTTTGTCTATATAGACTTCAGCTATATTATCTGTTTTACTTGTTGGGTTCATTTGCTTTTAAACGGCTTATATTACAAGTTAATTGAATATTCCACTAATGTTCTGTATATGTCTGTGTACTATGTCGTATTACAGTCTGGTATTGTGTGTTTTGTGCCAAATATTTGCTTTGCGATAATATTTATAATTACAATGATTATTTTTTAATGTTATTCTGGGGCGAAAGAGAACAAATTCCAATTGATTAGTTTTGTTTTATCTTATGTTCTCTGTCATTTGTTTTTAGTTATTTGGGTAAGTGGCAATGAAATTGTAGGGTATTTGTGTGTGGATTGTGGCTCAGTTACTTAGAACATAAGTTTTTTTAGGTTTTTTATGACAGTTTTAAGGTAGTTGTTATACATATTCAATTTAGCTCATTTTAGTACATATTTTGTTTTATTTTTGTATATTTTTTTTATTTCATTTAATTGTTTATATTTTTATTTTCAGATCATTTTACTACAGAATTTTTAATTGAAAATATTATATTAATACGTTAATGGCTGGGATTTAACTTAATAAAATTATAAAACCGTAAGTTTTTTTCATTTTTATATAAATTGCCTAATAATTTTTGCTATTGCGTGCGTATACTTCATATTTATTAATTAAATAATAATCATACGCTATGTAGTTTGTTGTCATATGGAGTATTACACAGTAGATCGATTGGAAATGTTTAGAATGAATCTTAAAACTAATGTAAACGGGAATACTATGTTGTAATACTTAAATTAACTTAAGTATTATATTTTTTAAGTTTCGATATTTTTAGGGCCATTTTAAAAACAGTATTAACCCATAATATAGCTGCAATAATTACATTTTTTAAATTTCGTTTAAAAAAAAATCAAAATGTAAAATTTGGGATTAGGGATGTGTATAAAATTGTATGATTGTTTTTGTGATCAAGTTGTAATGGGTTATAAATTTGTATATTTTATATTTAATCATCTGTCGGTAAATAAAATAAAAAATTTTAATTAAATTTTTATGCAATAATAAAATTTTAAACAGAAACAAGAAATACTGTACTCGGCTACATTTAGATCCTACAAACAAAAATATATCCTTTAGATACCACTATGATATATTTAACCCTATTAAGACACTTTAGTGATGTTGACAGTGACAGGGCTTTAGAGTGAGTGTGTTTTGCAGACATTGTACAATGAAATTCAAAATGCTCTTAGTAAATTAGGGAAATTTCATCTTTAATTTTTTATAGTTTATGAAAAGTTATTTCTGGAAAATTTTAATCATAAGCAGTACGTATCTATGGGTTAATTAAATTAAGACTTTATGTAGATGTACATATAACTTACACACATACATACATAATGATTTCAACACTATGATTTTATATAAATTTTGCCTTTAATTGTTTCTGACATTTCACATGATTTTACTTATTTCCTTTTCTTACTTTAAAATAAAATACCATAGATATTTCCATTTAAAATAGATATTTTACAATATTACCCTTATTTTGCTAACAATAAAATTATACAGAAAGCTACATTTGCACTATTTTTGTTTTCATGGTAAAAAAGGATAGAAAACAATAAAATACATACTAAATATGCACAACAAAGATTATTTTTACTTTGAAAAAACTCTTTATAAAATCCAATAGTTGTCTAATGGATTCTATTTCTGTACCTTCTACTGCCATCAGTCATTTAAGCACATCTTCTGCAATAAAATAAACAAAATATTTGTTTCTTTTTCTTATATGCCAATGTGGCAAATAAAAAAGTTTAGTTTAATGATTTAAATTGAAAAAAAAACAAATGTCGGACAACTGAGAGAAGAAAACTATAGGTGTCTTTCAAAATGAGAGGTTGATTTCACAGTGCAACAACCAAAATCGGAATGGGATGAAACCAAAAGCAAATGAAAGGTAACGTTTTCCATAACAAAACCCTCAAGGCTTTTTTTCAGTTCAGCGTTAGATTTTTTTTATACGCATTTGAAGTTGGTGATTTTGGAACGCTGTCTAACAAGAAAAAATCATTAAAAATTTGATAAAATAATGCTTAATCTTAATGTTTTTGGGGTCGAGGAATCCATTTTTGATATTTATTTTCACCTAAAACGCACGCTAGAGGGCGCTGCACAGTGGTATAGAAAAAAAAATATGAAAATAAATCTGTAACATCTAAACGGATAGTCAAATTTGAATAAAATTTTACATACGCAAAGAAGAAATGTTATCGAGTTAATGTTTTGAACTTGGACCACATTGGCTCACCAGGGGCGCGGCCAGGGCTCCCCAAAGTAGGACACATCGTATATGTTAAGTTCTAAAACGATTATATTTCTTCTTTTGTATACCGATTTGCAAAAAAATTAATATATAGAATTTTCTTGTCGAGCACTACAAAAAACCTCATTGCTCCTATGAATTATCTCTTATAGCTTAGAAGATATTTGCATTTGAAAATTAAATTTTCAACATTTTTACCCACCCTAACCCAGTTTTTTGATAACATCAGATCGAAATCTTTCCCGATTTTCTCCATTTTGCATATATCGGACTAACGATAAATGCGTGTGTCAAATCAAAAAAGAATTTTTTAAAAATCATGACTGGATCTAAAGATATATGCAGTCAAATTTAAAAGAGGCGATTTTCGCTAGTTTTTTGGAAAAAAAAACACTTTTTTTCTTTTTAAGTTATCTAAAAAATTTCTTAAAAAATGTATAAAGAACTTACGCTTCTGTAAAAGGAAACTTTACATTAAATATTTGAAATGAAAAATAAAATTAAAGTTTTTGATACCGAACGGTCCAGGTCCATCCAAACAACGCCTATTTTTTATGCAAAATTCAAATTTAGGGCAAATATTCTCAAATTCCATAATCGATATCAATAAATAGTAACCGATTTTATATGGCCCAATATGTTCCTAATTATTTTGTGAAGGGTTGCGATAACCCCTACCCTGGTATGGATATTATAGTCAAAAACCAAAAAAAAAAATCCAATTTTTCGGAAATATAATCGTTTTAGAACTTAACATATACGATGTGTCCTACTTTGGGGAGCCCTGGCCGCGCCCCTGGTTAGCCAATGTGGTCCAAGTTCAAAACATTAACTCGATAACATTTCTTCTTTGCGTATGTAAAATTTTATTCAAATTTGACTATCCGTTTAGATGTTACAGATTTATTTTCATATTTTTTTTCTATACCACTGTGCAGCGCCCTCTAGCGTGCGTTTTAGGTGAAAATAAATATCAAAAATGGATTCCTCGACCCCAAAAACATTAAGATACCACAATTTTCTAGGTTAATTAAAATTAATAAGCATTATTTTATCAAATTTTTAATGATTTTTTCTTGTTAGACAGCGTTCCAAAATCACCAACTTCAAATGCGTATAAAAAAAAATCTAGCGCTGAACTGAAAAAAAGCCTTGAGGTTTTTGTTATGGAAAACGTCACCTTTCATTTGCTTTTGGTTTCATTCCATTCCGATTCGAAAAGTTTGATTTTGTATCACTGTGTTTTCAATACTCAACTACTTAGGATAATTGTAAATATGCTGGGTGAATTTCTTTAATTTCGGATTTATATTTCGGGTGTAAGTGAGTTTTACACAGACATACAGAAATTGAAAATAGACTTATACTAGGGCGGGTCAATAAGTCCGTGACATTTATACTCTTCACCTTCGTGAGAAGGATATATATAAGTTTGTCATACCGTTTGTAATTTCCACAATATAATTTTCCGACCCTATAAAGTATATATATTCTGGATCCTTATAGATAGCGGGGTCGATTTAGCCATGTTTGTCCGTCTGTATGTTGAAATCAATTTTCTGAAGACCCCAGATATCTTCGGGATCTAAATCTTCAATAATTCTGTCAGACATGCTTTCGAGAAGTTTCCTATTTAAAATCAGCAAAATCCGTCCATAAATAACGGAGATATGAGCCAAAATCCGAGACAACCTCTATTTTTGATCTATATCTCGATTACTAAGTCATAAATATAGACAATCTGGATATCTAATGATAGATATTTCAAAGTCCATTGCAACGATTTATATAGTAAGTTGGACCTACAATGGGTCAAAATCGGGAAAAATGTTTTTTAACCCGAATTTTTTTCTCATATTTTTTTTTTTTTCATTAATAAATTAATAAAATAAATTTCTAAATTAAAATTTTTTTTTTCAAAAAATTTAAAAAAACTTAAAAAAAAATTTCGAAAAAAAATTTTTATTTTAATTTTATTTTAAAGTATAATTTGGTG
Organism: Calliphora vomitoria; assembly: GCA_942486065.2. Classification (NCBI taxonomy): domain Eukaryota; kingdom Metazoa; phylum Arthropoda; class Insecta; order Diptera; family Calliphoridae; genus Calliphora; species Calliphora vomitoria. Next base: position 57,698,467 of record OW818029.2, on the reverse strand, counting down.
AAGGTTATATGAGATTCGGCACAGCCGAATATATCTCTCTTACTTGTTTTAAATCATTTTATTTTTGAACATAGTCTTTTGAGCTCTTTACACTTCGTTTAACGTTTCTCCAATTTTGTATATCCCTTGCAAAAAATAAGATTTGTCGAGGTCATCAAAATAGGTAATTGTTTCTGAGATGATATTATCATTGGAGTCAAATCTCTTTCCATCGAGACATTTCTTCAGGTTTGGAAACAAGAATAAAATAAATTCGAAGAATAGGGCGGATGAGTGAGAAATTTTTAGACTAATTCATGGATTTTTGCCATGGAAACTGCAACCTTTTGAGCACCCAATTGTGAGCATACGCGGAAGCCATCTTGCGGAAAGCTTTATCATGCCCAAATGATAATTCAAAATTTAAGCCACTTAGCCATGTGAGATGTCTATGGCTTCCACAATCTCTCGCACTTTCAAACTCTGATCGGCCAACACCATATCGTGATTTTTTTTCCAATTATTTCGGATGTAGAGATGACGACTGGCCGTCAAGAACGTTCGGCATCTTCCGTGCTTCAACGAAATTCCATTGAAATTGATGGTGCAGATAGTATTTATCAAGTTTAGCCTTTATTTGAGTGATGTTTTTTTTTCGAAAAAAGGAAGCTTTGTGACCAGACGAAATTCACTTTATTTTTTATTTCTCCTCAAGTCACGAGGTAGTTTGCTATTAATGGCTGTCAAACACAAACTAACTAACGCAGCTTGTTCAAATTTTGATAGGAGTCAACTGACAGATGCCTGTTGGCATGAGCAGTGTTGTCCTTTCAGTTAAGTGGCGGGAAATTTAAAAAGTCACGTACTTATTGACCCACCCTCGTATATATAAATTTTGGTTGAGTTTTACATACAGTACAACTAAGTTCAATACTATTAAAACTAAACGTTTCTATTCTTCTCCACATCATAATAAAAATATCCATCATAAAACACAGTTTGTTTAACAGAATAACCGCAACAAATCTATTTATTTGCATTCTTTACACTCTAATTTATTATTTGTATTTCAAATTAAATACGAAATTTGTTATAACTTCACCATATTTCAGACAATTCAGTATTTGGCAAATACGTGCGTCCCGAACCCCTAAAAATCGGCAACACAAATTGTATTAAACACAACCATAAACAATTATGTGCTAAAGCAGGCAAAATCACACACAAATGCAAAACAAAACATTTTGAAAAGTTGTTCAAATATAAACAAAAATCTCAAACAACAACTAAATATGTACAATATAAAATAAATAAATAAATGTAAAACACAGCCGGAGAACACAATAAAAAAAACTATTGTATTCTAGAGTGAAATTAACTTTTTTGGTGGGTAATTGAATTGGGGTGTGTGTTTTAAACGTTTAAAAATCAAATTTGTTTTTATACTGACTTTTAGCAGCATACACTGTCTATTGTTACCAGAATTTAAAGCTTAATTTTACATTTTGTTAAATTTGTTGGGACGTAACGAAAAATGTCGATAAAAAAAAATAATTTTTGAACCATTACTCTTCTGAATTATTATATAAAATTCAAAGTTCTCCAGAATTCCGAAATTCGCTTTAGCTTAGGCAAGTTAGTGCTAAGTACTCTGAAATTATACTGTAAAGTATGGCGAAAATCGGGCAACATTTATCCCTAGTCCCCATACAAGGTCATCCTCAGCATATGACTTGAACATTCATAATTACCTGATAATAAAACTTTGCTTTGGAATTCTATAGATTTAATAGGCAAGAGGAGGAAATTTAAAGAAATTGGAATAGTAAGAGAAGAAGATGTTGAGAGTCGAGTAACGCAGACCATCATGGGACAGTTGTCGAGTCGCCATGAGGTGCAATTTGCAAGTCCGGTCTTATCAACCACCTACTTTCCCTAATAAAGGCGTCTATGCACCTTAGTTCCTTCACTGATAGCCCGAAGAGGGTACTAAGGGATCTCTCACCTAAAAGTCTGGCCCGTAGATCACCAAGTGCCGGACAATTACAAAAGAAGTGTGGAATAGTTTCTTCCTCTTCCTCATTCTGATAACTTCTGCAGAAGTCGTTATAAGGTAACCCAAGTCTTGCAGCATGGGGACCGAAAGTGCAATGTCCGGTGATCATCGCCACCATATTGCTGAGTCGTATTCGTTGTAGTCGAAGTAGATATGACGTGCGTCTGCAGTCCAACGCAGGCCATATCATCCTCGTAATAGCATAGGTGGGTTCATTACACCACCTCGTTTGGGCAAGTTCGTAATATGTGTCATGTATACGTTTCTTGCAGTTTGACAGCGGAATTCCGCAGAGGGAGTCTATCACATCTTCCGACAACAAGGCTCCTAATCCTGCCAAGTGATGAGCAATACAATTGCCTTCATTGTCCCTGTGTCCACGTACCCATGTGAGTACAACTGTCGAATGTCTCGCCATCTCATTTAAGGATGCCCGGCATTCCTGGACCATATTCGATGTTGTATAAACACCTATCTTAACTTAATTGGGGCTTTACTATCAGTATATATTCGGATATCCCTACCAGATACACTGTAGTATCTGAGCCAGTTGGCCGCTCTTTTAATAGCCGATACTTCGGCCTGAAGAATGCTACATCCATCTGGAAGTCTAAAAGACATTCTAATTCCAAATACAGGGATGTATTCACCACCGCCCACTCTGTCCCCCTTTTTAGACCCATCCGTATAGATGGATAGCCTCATTTCATCAGCAGGGAGACCATCGACAGTTTCCATATTGGATGGGATTGAGAAACCGAAGTTCCTCAGGAGGAAGGGTTTGGGAGTGCAGTAATCAATATGATCAGGAATATTTTGTATACTTCCTATATATTCCGTAGGATCTGTAATTCCATGCACTGCAGGCGTTAAGCCTGAAGGCCGTGTTCAATGCCAGTTTTCTGGCCATTAGATCTACTGGTATCCAGTTGAGTAGAATGAAGAGCGACTTCGTCGCGGTAGTTCGCAATGCTCCTGTTATCAGGATTGCCATGCTTCTCAATACCCTCTCAAAGAGTATACGATTTGAGGCCCTATCCATTGCCCTCCACCAGACAGAGATCCCATAGAATAATATAGGTTTAGTAACCGTATCAACTAGCCAATTCATGTTCCAGGGTCTAATACCCCATCTCGTGCCTATGGCCTTTTTACAGACATACATAGCCGTCATGGCCTTAGCCGCTCTTGCCTCTGTATTAAGTTTTCAGGACAATTTCCTGTCGAGTATGATACCCAGGTACCTTGAATTGTCCGAGAGTGACAATTCGGTTCCGTTTAGTCGGGGTAACTTGAAATTAGGGATTTTATTCCGTTGAGTGAACAGTACTAACTAGTTCAGTTTTGCTGGGATTTACACTCAAACCACTATCGATACTCCATCGATTCAATGTTTCTAGTGCCATTTCCAGCCTTTGCGATATCGTGCCCAGACGAATCCCTGAAACTGCCACCGCAACGTCATCCGCGTAGGCGACGGTCTTATAGTTCTGGGAATCTAGTTTCATAAGCAGACAATTTAAGACCAGGTTCCCCAGAAGTGGAGAAAGTACACCCCCTTGGGGAGTGCCTCTTTTGGCAGATCTAGAGATCGTAGTCGTTCCAATTTTGGAGCGAATGATCCTATAATTTAGAAGGTACCTAATGAACCTAACTATAGATTGATCGAGTCCTAGTAAATCTAGGGCTGATATAATGTTTGCAGATTTCACATTGTTGAAGGCTCCTTCTATATCCAGAAAGGCTACGAGTGTGTAATTGCGGAATTCGATGGATTTCTCAATATACCCCACTAGTGAGTGAAGTGCCGTCTCAACTGATTTCCCCTTGGTGTAGGCATGTTGAGAGGTAGATAATAATCCCTTATTAACTGACATACTGATATGAGTGTCAATAATTCGTTCCAGGGTTTTTAGCAAAAAGGATGATAGACTTATAGGCCTGAGATCCTACTAATGTGACTTTCTGAAGTTGTTAACCATACGATGGCCTATAATTGAGAAAAATCTTTAGAAAATTAAAAAAATTTTGATTTCTTTGTTCATGGACAAATTTTTTGGTCCAATATCCTGGATAAGCGGTTGAAATTGTGCAATTTTATACAATTCTTATATCAAATTTTAACTTTGAACCTCGATAAAAGATAAACCAAAGCGAATTTAATATTTTTGAGAAACTTCATATTTTTTATGATCAAAAAGAACCAGTGTACCAAGATTTAACAAATTTTAAATTGTTAAGCTGCGATGAAAAATTTTGTTTCCTCCCTGTTAGAATACTTTACAGTACATTGTGTACATACATACATTACTTAGTTTTATATTTGTTTCATAGTTAAATATAAATAACAAAATAACAAAATGACCTAAGCTTCAATGTAGTGTTCGGAATATTTAAATAAATATTGTGTGTTTTGTTTTTTTAAAGTTTTAATAATAACGTACAATGCAGAGGTTTTTTTTTTTTTTACTTTTGTGTTACAATTCTCTTTTTACAAATAAAACCGCATTTGAAAATAAAATATATAACAAATAATAGTAAAACACGTAATGCTCAACTTTAACCGCAAACCTTTACAAAAAAAAAGTATAAAAATAAATTAGAAAATAAAAGAGAAAATAGAAACCACAGCACTGTGGGACATGATTTTTTTAAGCACAAAATCTAAATTGTGTAGATTTTATTTGTGTTACATTACACAAAGGGACAGCAGCAAAATACTTTGGAAATAAATCTACCATTTCTAACAGGGACTATGAATTTTACATGGGCGTAGCTGAGTATGTATACACTCTAAATATTATGTTAGGTAAATTTAACTGAAAATTCATTAATCAATAATAAATTCACCAAAATTACATACCAAAACTGTTATAACTACTGTTTTCTTCATATGTTTTAACTGCAAAAATTCAATCAATTGTTTTAGGCGATTCTTGTTTCTTATTTTTATTTTAAAAATTCAGATTACAAACATAATTTAAAAAAATATTGAACTTATGAAGTTTAAAGCAGTGTTTAAAAAGCTACTATAACTAAAAATTTTTAACTATTGCTACAACTACTGCTTCAGAAAATTTTCTATAGCGGTAGCAATAGCATTTGTCTTTTTTCGTTTTCTTGTTTTTTCTATAACTACTGCTACCTTCAAAAAATAAAACTCTAAACAGAGCAGTAGTAATAAAACATGAATTGTAAATAGAGTAGTAGCATAAAAATACAAAAAATCATTACTACTGCTTTACATCGAGTTTTAATTTTTATTATTTAGAAGTAGCAGTAAGGTAGCAATAAGGTAGCAGTTGAGGTAGCAATAGAAGTAGTCAAAAAAGAGAATCTTCAGCCATAACACCAAAAATGTCAAAAATAAACATTGTGTGTTGTTTTTGTTTTGAGAGTGTTTGAAGAAATAATTCGTTTTTATTCGTCTCAGATGTTCGTGTTGCTAACAGAAAGATCGTATTTTCTGTGTGTACAAAGTTACCATTCACACAAACAAGTTATTTCTTACGTTGCCATATTATTTGCAGGGGAAATATTAATGTTCTACATAATTATAAATGAATTTTCGTACATTTAACAATGAAAAAATTTATTAAATGATAGAATTAATTTTTGTCGGTTTTTTTTCTCTTCAGGGGAACATTTTGTGGAAAAAGTAGTAAATTTAATTTCTTAAAAGAAAAACTAAATTAACAAAATCCAATAAAATTTGATTTTATTGTTATTAGTAGGTTTGAGAAAAAAAGCTTTTTTAAAAATTGTTTAATATTTATCTTTGAATTGATCTCATTCCTTTTTTTATTAACTACTACTTTTTTAAGATTTGCTTTTAATTTAATATTGAATTTCTAAAAACATTTTCTTTGTTAAATATATTTTTTAGCACAAAAAAACAAATATACAAACAAATAAATATACATACATTCATTTTGTTATATATACTTAGATGAAAGAACGTTTAAACCATTATTATTTCAAGTAAATAATACGGCAACGCTTTGCAACAATGTTTATGTAAAAATATGGTAACTATGTGAATACAAACAAAAATTAAGAACTTTTGTTTACAATTCGAACATCATACACCAATAAACATTCACAACAACAACACACAATATAAATTTTTGACTGAAGATTTTTATTTTTGACTACTTCTACTGCTACCTTAACTGCTACTTCAACTACTACTTAACTGCTACTTCTTCTACTACGTCATCTGCTACCTCAACTGCTACTTCTATTGCTACTAAATTTTAAAAGTAGCAGAAGTAATAGAAAACAAATGACTCTGCTACATTAAAAGTGTTTATTTTTTAAGGTAGCAATAGAAAACAAACTGATCTGCTACTTTTAAATTTTTCTTTTATTGCTACTACTACAACTACTGCTACTAAAATGTGAAGGTAGCAGTAGTAGTAGTAATTGATTGACTCCGAGTTTTTATTAATTTTTTAGTTACACTACTTGTGTTTTTCGATGCTACTGCTACTTGTAGTCTAGTTATTTAAACACTGGTTTAAAGGGCTTATAACATACGGATATATTTATATATAAAGTCTTCCTGGTCACTAAACATTTGGGAATTCATTGATTAGTTCTTATGAAATATTTAGCTTTTATTTTGAAACATTTGTAAATTTTTTTCATGAATATGGGGGTTAATATAGGGGAACAAAATTGACATTTTGGCGAAAAATGTAATTGATAAAACATATATGGGACAATATCATTTTCAAAACTATCTTTAGTTTTTGTCAGGGAGCTCTTTTTTTTAAACAAGTTAGAGAGATATATTCGGCTGGGCCGAATCTTATATACCCTTCACCAAACTATACTTCAAAATAAAAATTTTAAATATTTTTAGGTAAACAAAATTCATTTTTCTTCCAGTTTTTTTTTTTTAATTTTTTGAAAAAAAAATTTTTTTCGATTTTTTTTTTTAAATTTTTTTTTATTTTTTTAAATTTAGAACACTTTTATTTAAATTTTAAACATTTTTTTTTTTAATATTTAGCCAAAAACTTTTGGTGAAAAAAAAATTCGGGTTAAAAATTTTTTTCCCAACTTACTATGGTCTTATATACTTACTATGGTCTTACTATGGACTTATATACGTCGTTGCAAAGGTCTTTGAAGTATCTATCATTAGATATCCATATTGTCTATATTAATGACTTAGTAATCCAGATATAGGTCAAAAAATAGGAAAAAAATCGAGGTTTTCCTGGTTTTTTCCTTATATCTCAGCCATTTATGGACCGATTTTGCTGATTTTAAATAGCAAACTTCTCGAAAGCATGTCTGACAGAATTATTCAAGATTTGGATCCCGAAGATATCTGGGTAAAACCTATGGTAAAACTGTTCAAAATTTGTTCACGATATACAATAAAAACATATCAATAAACTAATTTATAGAAAAAAAAAAAAAAATGAAAATTCGCAGAAAATTTACTAAACTATTTGGCAAATAACTCGAAGTTTTACAATATTTTTCATACGTTTTTTGTATTAAAAAATTATACAAATGTTCGTAACTTGAATGTTTAACACCTACATGATTATACTCAAACTAAAGATTTTTTTCAAAAATAGATTAGAGTGATCATAAAATATCTTCGAATTTTTATTAAATTATAAGAAAAAACTACTTAGAGCTAGTTTCTTACTTGTCAGTTAAACTCAGCTTATCAAGCTGTTATATTAAACCTGAAATATATTTAGCCAAGATTTAACCAATGGATTACCGTCTGTCAATTTTGTTAGCATTGCCATACTTTTCAGTCAAATCGCATGTGCATTGCTCAAAATTGTTCATATAAATATGGCAATACTTTAAATTTTATAAGAAAAACCAAAGCAAAAAGAAAAAGTGGCATCAAAGTATATAAAATGAATATTAAAAATTATATTGATGTCAATAAAGCAAAGAGCTGCTGTGCTGAATTGTTTATTTTATTTTTCATCTGTTTGTGCTTTGGCATTTTATACTTAGGTTTAACTCGCCAATGATGCTCAGTTAAACCTAGATTATATATTAAATAAACAATAAGTGAGAAACACAATTTCTAGTTTAATCTAGGTTTAAACGAAGAATCTAGATTATCTTTATCCCAGAAACTAGCTCTTAAACTATCAATATTTTTATGTTAGGTAAAGGTCTGTTTTTCTGTAATTGACAGCGAAGGCCTCAAAAATAAAAAAATGCTTTAATTTCCTGCTTTTTTTTATACCCTTCACCTTCGTGACAAGGGTATATATAAGTTTGTAATTTCCACAATATAATTTTCCGACCCTATAAAGTATATGTATTCTGGATCCTTATAGATAGGGGAGTCGATTTAGCCATGTCCGTTTGTCTGTCTGTTGAAATCAGTTTTCTGAAGACCCCAGATATCTTCGGGATCTAAATCTTCAGACATGCTTTCGAGAAGTTTCCTATTTAAAATCAGCAAAATCCGTCCATAAATAATGGCGATATGAGCAAAAATCCGAGACAACCTCTACTTTTGGCCTACTTTTGATCTATATCTCGATTACTAAGTCATAAATATAGACAATGTGGATATCTAATAATAGATATTTCAAAGTCCATTGCAACGATGTATAAGGTAATAAGTTCGTGGGTACAGTGGGTTGAAATCGTGAAGTATTTCTAATGCTGTAGTAAGATTTAAATGTGTATTAAGAAATGAGACTAATGACTACCTAAAAATTTATTTATAAAAAAAATATTTTTTTTAGGATGTGAAAGTTCGGAGTATTATCTTAATATTTTATTAAATTTTTAACTAACTTTTCATTTAAATTAAAAACTACAGTATTGACCATAACTAAAGCAGCCCCTCAGTGAATTTTTTTCATATTATATTTTTTTGTATAAAAACTAAGTTTTAAATTTTTATTCTGTATTATTTTAATTGTTAATATATTTACTATTGACAAACAAATAATTTTAAAGTTAATCTTTCTATAAGAGGTAACATTAAATCAAAAGATATTTAAAGCTGGAAAATAAAACCGACAAAACTAAAGCACCCCTTCATGGATATAATATAAAACTTTTTTTAATTTATATTTTGTTGCAAATCCTTTGGTTTGGATGACACAAGCACATCTCTTAGGCATAGAATATATTAAGGTTTTTATGGTGTCTTGCGATATTCCTTCCCAGGATATTCCTTCCCCGGCTTGAAATTAATCGTGAAAATTGCCGATCCTTATTTCGGCAATTTTCACGATTTATTTTCATATTATCAATCTCACACAAGTTCTCAATAGGATTGAGATCGGGAGATTGAGCAGGCCAATGAAGAACTTGAATCTTATTGGTCTGTAGTCAAGTCTTACAAACTTTGGAGGTGTGCTTCGGATCGTTATTCTGTTGGAACCTCCCTATTAGCGGAATCTCTTCACTGGCATAAGGTAACATTACATCTTTCCACATGAACCAATCCATAATCCCATTAACTTTATGAATTGGCCCAATTCCTTGATCAGAAAAGCAATCCCAGACCATTACATTGCCCCCTCCATATATAATTGTTCCTTAGCAATACTTAGGATTCAGTATTTCTTCTGTTCGTCTGCCTACATGTCTTATACCATCGGAACTTTTTAATTTGTATTTGAATTAGTCAGAGAACAGTACAGTCTTCCATTTTTGGACACTCCAGTCGATGTGGGCTTTGGCAAAACCCAGTCTAGCTTTCTTGTTCTTAGCTGATATAAACGGTTATTTTGCTGGTCGTCGGCTGAATAATCTTGCTTCTACTGCTCTTCTACTGATTGTTCTTTCTCTAACGCATAATCTTAAACTTGTTCTTACTTGACTAGCAGATGCGTTAGAGTCTTTTTGCATTGCTACTTTGATCAAGGAATCATCATATCGTGTGGTTTTACGCGGACGTCCTCCAGAATGCTCCGGTGATATACGACCAGTCTACAAAAACTTTGGAATCAGCCGGGAAATAACTGATCTGTTAATTGAATATTTTTTACTCAATTCATGCCGTGATAAGCCCGGCTACCAGTCTTCAATAAAATTAATTTTAAATTCACTGGTGTACTTGTTCCTTCCCATCCATTGTTTTTTCACAGTAAACTCTATAGAACTTAAATTATACATACTACGCCTTCCTTTATTTTTATATTCTGGAATTTTTAAATGCATCCATTGTGAGTCCCGTTAACTGTCAATGCAAATATGCAGTAGCATAGTCAAATTTTTAAACATCTTTTTTATCCAAAAAACTATGATATGAAAAAATCCATTGAGGGGGTGCTTTAGTTATGGACAATACTGTATGTGTGTTGTAATACCTTGAATATACAGTGTTAAATTTTTATTTAGAATTTTCGGAATACAACATGTTATTAAGGATAAAGCTAAAATAATCAAATTTCTACATTCTTGAAAGATCAGACAAATATGTCAAAACATCCACCAGAATTATTATACTCAAAAGAAGCATACGTTTACGTCCTTTGGTTTGGATGACACAAGCACATCTCTTAGGCATAGAATATATTAAGGTTTTTATGGTGTCTTGCGATATTCCTTCCCAGGATATAATAACGGCTTGAAATTAATCGTGAAAATTGCCGATCCTTATTTCTGCAATTTTCACGATTTATTTTCATATTATCAATCTCACACAAGTTCTCAATAGGATTGAGATCGGGAGATTGAGCAGGCCAATGAAGAACTTGAATCTTATTGGCCTGTAGCCAAGTCTTACACACTTTAGAGGTGTGCTTCGGATCGTTATTCTGTTGGAACCTCCCTATTAGAGGAATCTCTTCACTGGCATAAGGTAACATTACATCTTTCCACATGAACCGATCCATAATCCCATTAACTTTATGAATTGGCCCAATTCCTTGATCAGAAAAGCAATCCCAGACCATTACATTGCCCCCTCCATATTTAATTGTTCCTTTGCAATACTTAGGATTCAGTCTTTCTTCTGTTCGTCTGCGTACACGCCTTATTCCATAGGAACTTTTTAATTTGTATTTGGATTCGTCAGAGAACAGTATTGTCTTCCATTTTTGGACACTCCAGTTGATGTGGGCTTTGGAAAACTAAAGTCTAACTTTCTTGTTCTTAGCTGATATAAATGGTTTTTTTGCTGGTCATCGGCTGAATAATCGTGCTTCTACTGGTCTTCTACGGATTGTTCTTTCGCTAACGCATAATCTTAAACTTGTTCTTACTTGACTAGCAGATGCTGTAGGATCTTTTTGCATTGCTACTTTGATCAAGGAATCATCATATCGTGTGGTTTTACGCGGACGTCCTCCAGAATGCTCCGGTGATATACGACCAGTCTACAAAAACTTTTGAATCAGCCGGGAAATAACTGATCTGTTATTTGAATATTTTTTACTCAATTTATGCCGTGATAAGCCCGGCTACCAGTCTTCAATAAATTTAATTTTAAATTCACTGGTGTACTTGTTCCTTCCCATCCATTGTTTTTTCACAGTAAACTCTATAGAACTTAAATTATACATACTACGCCTTCCTTTATTTTTATATTCTGGAATTTTTAAATGCATCCATTGTGAGTCCCGTTAACTGTCAATGCAAATATGCAGTAGCATAGTCAAATTTTTAAACATCTTTTTTATCCAAAAAACTATGATATGAAAAAATCCATTGAGGGGGTGCTTTAGTTATGGACAATACTGTATGTGTGTTGTAATACCTTGAATATACAGTGTTAAATTTTTATTTAGAATTTTCGGAATACAACATGTTATTAAGGATAAAGCTAAAATAATCAAATTTCTACGTTTACGTAGACTAGTTTCATGCTAAAAAAATGTACATTCTAAGCTGCATTACCCAAACTTTTGAAGAAAAACTCCCAAAAATAGAGTATTCAATGAAAATATAAAAACCGCGATATTTCAAAAACGCGAGCTGACTCGAAAATAAATGTTTCTAAACCACTGTGTGTTTCAATATTTATTCTGTACTTCAAATACTCCTTGACATTCGGTAGGTTGTACACGTAATAAGTACGTATTTTCTACTACAACTACAACCTTTTACAAAGACATTGTTAATTATAGCTTTAATGTAACAAGCAGCAACAACAGGAAGCGCTTGTACTTGTCCTTCCACCCCCGGCACGTACTAAGTAGCACGAGAATGTATATTTGTGTTGATTAAAAACCCAAAATAAGCCCAAATACACGCTATTAAAATTTAGGCTAATTGTTGTATTAAATTCCATTTTGTTCTCTTTGTTACACACACATTCACAGTTTTTAATTTAATAGATTTTGATTATAGGAATATTTATGGAAATTTGTTTAGCGGTTGTGGGTGTTTTGTAATTGATTTAAATTGATAAACATTTTGGATTCATACCGTTCTACTTAGACTCTTTATGAATATTTAAAGCATAGAGAAATACACTATAGTCGAACAAATTTAGTTTTTGGTGTTTTGGGGTGGCCCTTATTTTGAACATTTCTCTATGATATAAACCTATATAAAAACTTCGGTCTGTAGTATTATCTGGAGTATTTTTTATGGCATTTAATTTTGAAGGCCTTTGTCTTATTAATGCGACTAATATCTATCCTTAAAAGCCTCATGTCTTTATTTTTCTCCATTATTTCCCTTAACCTTTTGTGACCTTTTAATAAACATTTTAATTTCAAAAACCAAAAAGCAATTGTAAAATTATTTGTAGGCCAATAAAAATAAGTATTTTCTCTTTCATTTGCGTTGTTCATTGGTTGTTGCTGCTATTTAATATTTTATAAGAACTCGTATTTAAGCAAATTAAATTTAATTTTATTGTCAATAATAAATGTACACACATGCAAACATTTTTATTATGGTCATTTTAAATGTAAAATTGTAATCAAAAGGTCATTAGTTGCGCTCATTTCAGGACATACCAACCAACGTACAAAACTGGCCCAATATTTGTATACAGCCATACCAGAAGCAACCGGCTGCTCAAAAGCACACACTCTCGGCACGTACTTCTAGAAATATGACTATAAGTTGGTATTAATTATATAGTTTCTACCCTGAAACGACAATTTGTTAACTTGGTACTTGTCATCCTTCTTTTGTTTGTTTGGCTTTTTACTTTTGTTCTAGGACTTAATTTGTATGTGTGCAATTAATTGTTAGCCTTTTGTTCTTTTTCCATTTCATTTCTCCCCCACTTTTGTTACAAATGTGGCCATTAAACTAAATAACAATAACAATTATTTAACCAAAAATCGATTTGAATTAGCTGAGCATGAGAGAACGTTTTTAGGGGACAAATGTTTATTTAAATTATTCCAAGATTCTATATTTACCAAATTGTTGGAAATGTAGGTCAATGGCTTTAGTTATTTATAAACATTTGTGTTTGGTTTTGGTTTTCTATATTTACATAATCCCTGACCTTTAAACTTTTAATATTTAATAACAATTTTTTTGGGGGGAGGTGTTTGGGGAAAAGTTTACCTTAAACGTCTTGCCTTGAAGTGTATTGATTTAGAAAAGTTTCTAAATATAGATTAAAAGTTTGATAATAACACTTTATAAAATACTTAATAAAATATAAACATTATTGACATATTTTATATCAATATTATACAAACAAATAATATACTTCCTGTCACAGATTCCTTTTTTTTTTTGAAACCATTCCGATTGAAATGTGTGATAGGACTAATAATATCAGTGTTGTACAAAATAACTACAGCTTTTTATCTTCCAATTTTGCATAAATTTTATACCCTTCACCATTAGTGGCAAGGGTATATATAAGTTTGTCATTCTGTTTGTAATTTCTACATTTTTCATTTGCGACTCCACAAAGTATATATATTCTGGATCTTTATAGATAGCGAAGTCGATATAGCAATGTCCGTCTGTCCGTCTGTATGTTGAAATCAACTTTTCGTAGCCCCCAAATAACTTACAAACATAATTGATACATCAATATATCGGGAATTCTTCCGGCTCGGTCGCAATTTTAAATCGACAAAATCGGCCCATAAATGGCTGAGATATAAGGAAAAAACCGGGACAACCTCGATTTTTGATCTATATCTGGATTACTAAGTCATTAATATAGACAATATGGATATCTAATGATAGATATTTCAAAGTCCATTACAACGATGTATATAAAGTTATAGTAATTTGGACCTACAATGGGTCAAAATCAAGAAATATATTTTTTTACCAAAAAAATTTTTTTTCTTAAATTTAAAAAAAAATTTTAAATATTAAAAAAAAATTATAAAAAAATTGGAAAAAAATTAAAAAAAAATAAAATTTTTTTAAATTTTGAAAAACAATTTAGAATTTTTTTTTTTTAAATTTTGAAAAAAAAAATTAATTTTGTTTACCTAAAAATATTTAAAATTTTTATTTTAAAGTATAATTTGGTGAAGGATATAAAAGATTCGGCGCAGCCGAATATAGTTTTCTTACTTGTTTTTTTTTGTGTTTGAAAGTCTAGCTGCTTACTCACTGATCCATGTACGAGTTATTTTATTGTAAGCTAGCAATGGTTTTAACTTAAACATATAAATTAATATAATATGTACAAAAACATGAATGGTTTCGACCACTTTTCAGTCAAACACACTAGAAAGCTGTGCTAAATGCTAAAGTTTATTACCAACCTGTGTAAAATAGAATACCTAATCTACTAAATCTACTAAGTCAAAAAATGTGCCTAACAATGACTACTCATGACAAAACAACTAGTTGTCATTACCAAAGTTCACAACATTTTTGCTGGGAAATTAAAAAATTCTAATATTTCAACATAATGTCAGTAGTTTCTTAATTTTTGTTATGCGAAAAAAATGTAAAGGGTTTTATTTTTCCTTCCTATCTTTAAATTTAAATAAAACAGTGTGTGAGATATCATTCATCCAGAAATGATCCTCAACGCAAAATGGGCGAAGCGAGCGGAACGTTGCCCGAGCAGAACACCGATTTTATCATTTGCACGTGTTGTTGAACGCTATATCCGTCCTTGGTGATTGACTGACAGTCAATTCGGTAGATATATGTAGCTTCAACAACTGTCAATGTATGGAAGGCTTCATTGGAAGACTCTTTATTTAGGATTGTTTACATGATAAGGCACTAAATAGCCTTATTTTCAAAATACCGAAGCCAACATTGTTTTGTTTTCATGATAATTATACTGTGTTTGATATTTTGTTTTTGTTTTCCACAACAACTGTCATTTGTAGTCGGGATCTAGAAAATAAGGACCTTAAGGAATTAAAAAATACTTATTTTTAAATTTAATATCAGTAGTTTTCAAATTCTTTTTATGTGAAGAAAATGTTTAATGTTTAAATATTTACATATGGACAAAATCGCAATTTTGTTTAACTTGGAGTAAATTTATTGTACAAACAAAAAGTAGTACTTTAACGTGTAAAATCCGTTGATTTTAATTATTTTTCACAAATAGCAGGAATTTACATCTTAGTTTGGAGTTTATTACAAATAAGATGATATTTGTAGAAAAAAATTTGGAACAACTAATAGAAAATATAAATTTTAAACTTAGATATCTTTTAACTTAAAGAAATAAAGTAGATTTTCTTTGCATTCCTGTTTGGTCTATAACAAAGTACAATTCATTAAAATCTGTCCATATTTGTACAAGTTACAAGATCTTTATAGTTTTGTACATTAGTGGAGGTCGACTTTAACACCCCTTTTATTACCTCTGCTTTGTTTGATACCACTGATACATTACTATTTTATATCACTCTTAATTCGAGTAATTTTTGACTTGGAACATTTTTCATGCAACCTGTGTTTTTTTTTTATTTATTCTATCGATTTATATTACAAACTAAGGAATAGATAACCACTAAAGTATAATTTTTAACTTGAGGAGCCACTTATTCTTACATTACCTCATGTGGATATACTAGCTGTGGATACATAGATATCAAGAAGAATATAATCTTGAAAAAATACCCAGGAAATGATTCAGTGACACCAGCTATGATTGAAAACCTACCGAGCAATAATTGTATTATCTATATTATTTAATACGATCTGTAAACTAGGAGTTTTCCAGAAAATTTGGAAAACTTCTCAGGTAATAATGATACCAAAGCCTGGTAAAGACCTGACGGCGCTATACTCCTATCCTGTCGAAGCTATTCGAAAAATTATTCCAACAAAAAATCTTACCATTTTGAAATGAGAAAAATAGAAATATGATCGTTTTAAAAATGTTACATACCCGAGTGTCCTAGTTTGTAGACCCAAAACTCGATAATACTTCCTCTTTGCGCATGTGAAAATTCATTCAAACCGGACTAACGCTTTAGAAATTACAGATTTATTTCCCTCTATTTGTTTTCTTCTATACCACTGTGTGTCGCCCAAGCCTTCGACAAAGTATGGCATAAAAGTCTGGTCTATAAAATTAAATGTTTCCCACCATGTACCCATAAACTACTGGAGTCTTATCTATCAGACCATTTATTTACATTTAAGGACTGAGATCGAAAAACTCTTAACATACATATATGTTAATAAAAATGAAACCACTAAACTTACAGTTTTGATTTTTTTTATTTGGTTGAAAAAAATATATTTATAGTTCTAATCACTAGTGATGAAATTTTGAACCTTTTTCGGAAATCCTTCCATTATGGTTTTTATAGTGATTTCTGTCACTTTGTTCGAATAGGTTGTCCATCTCCGTTTAAAATCTACCAAACTTTTGGACACCTTTTTTGTGCTCTTCAATTCTCTTTTAACAAGAGCCCAATATCTCTCCACTGGTCTTAGCTCCAGGTAGTTTGGAAAAATTGCCTCTCTTGGTACAAATACCACATTATTGTTCTTTTACCACTCAAGACCTTGTTTACAATAATGCCAGGATGCCAAGTCAAGCCAAAAATAAGTGGACACATTACGAAGTCTTATAAATGGAAGCAGCCTTTTTTGTAAAAGTTCCTTGATGTAAATTTCGGTATTTATAGAGCCCTTTGTAACAATTGTTTGGCTTCTTCTCCCGCAACTGTATATTGCTTGCCATACCAAGAACTTTTTGGGAAATTTTGTCTGCTTTTGGGTCCAAAACATTTCTTCAACATTCCCTCGAGCATTTGCAACATAAAAAAATTGACCCAGAAGCTGCGAAAAATGTTCCATACGTACATTTCGTCATCCATTATGCAGCAGGAATATTTTTTATATACAATTTGACTTCAATTTCCGTGCTCTGTCTTTGGCCTCTAAATTTTTAGGAGAGATCCTGTTAGGAACTGTTTGAGCCTTGTATGCTTTTAAACCTGCATTGGCTTCAACTTTTCGTACCAAATAGCTCTGTTTCTATTTCTATTTTTTTGGCTTTAGAAACATCATGTGGACCATTCCTTCTACCTGAACCAGGTTTTCTATCAACGGACAAGTTCTCCCGGTACTGTTTAATAACATTGGAAACAGTTTAATAGCAGACCTTTGATTGTTTGGCCAACTTTTTATAGGTCCAAGTTGGGTTTTGTTGAAAATATTTAATAATTTTAGTACGCACTTTTTCTGGTCACTCATTTTAATCAGATTAACAACAAATGAACATAATTGACATTAAACATAATAACTGACATGCTTTACAAAGGTAATTTGATAAAAAAACAAAAATCAAATAATACTTGGGTTAAAAGTTTTAATGAAAAATATATATATACTTTGGAAATAAATAGGGATCACATTAAGGTTTCCATGGCTGCTTTCCGTTTTCTGATCCCATCTTTGGGATTTTAGAACATGTGGTCCAAAGTTAAAATTTTGATAAAAAATAGGTCAAATTGCGAAGGGCGTAGGGGCGACATATTCGAAAAATATGACTTGTTTTTTATACCAAAATATTCTCCGTAAAGATATCTTACAGAAAAACATTAAACTGTTATATGTTCTTAAAGAAAGTTATATTTTAATAAAAAAAGAGTTAAGTCACCTTTTCGTCCAAAAAACAGCCAAAATCTACAAATTTTTGAATTTTTTAATTGAAAATCGATTATTTTCGGATCCGTAATCGATATTGCTCTAAAATTTGTTGCATATTATTGGTAATTTAGTTATCTAACTAATGAAAAAATTCGAGTCCATTCGGTTGAAAAGTACGCCCTACATTTTTAAAAAATCGGACCAAGGTATGGCAAAATTTGAAAATGTAAATTTTGAAATGCTTATAACTCGAAAATTATATGAGATAAATAGCACACATAAATAGCAAGCATGTTTTTTCAAGACCAAGCCAGGCGCTTTCCAAAAATATACAAATCTTTGAAATCGGATGGGAAACAAAAAAATGGCACGTGTTTAAAAATTTTACATTTCGAAGGTACCCTACTTTGAGCCCCCATAGCGCCGCGCCTGGACCATTTGTATGTTCTATTTTAATAGCTTAAACTCAAATACTCTTTGGCTACGCCTATGTCAAATTTTATCCCTATAGGACCAGCCGTTTAGAAATGCCAGATTTATTTCCAAAAAATTTTGATTCTGCCCGACTGTGCAACGCTTACGTAAGAAGATAATACAAAATTAGAGCTGGCGTTCCACAAGGATGTGTTGTTGGACCTATCCTCTATTTAATTTAAACCTCCGACTTGCCTAAGTGCGATAGATTAACTATTTCTGCATATATCATCTAGACATTCTGGATGGCTACTTGAAATGTATGGATGAATACGGATGAATGAGTTAAAACCATAAGGAATTCAAATGTGGGAAACGGCGAACAATACCAGTATTAATCTTATACAGAGGGCCCAATCGAAAATTCTTATCTCCATGACGGGTGCATCATGGTACCTACGGAATGAGAATATACACAGGGTCATCGAAGTACCACTAGTGAAGGATGAGTTTAAGAAAGTCTTCGCAATGCCGTTCTACCACCCCGCTTAGATTAGGACCATTTGTAGTTTTAATTTTAGTTATAAGATTTAAATACTTATTGTTAGGTCTGAGAAAATAAGGGAGATTCAATAAGTAACTAAAAAACGTGCAAAATATATATATTACTACTGCAAAAGGAGAGAGAGAGAAAGATAAATTACAACAATAAAAAAACAACTTGTTATAATACTTAAACATTTTACATTAAAAACCATTAAATCATTAAATCATTAACTTTGAAAATGTAATGGCGCAAAAATATACAAATTAATTGAAACACTAACGTTTCAACATCGTCAGCAGAAACAACAGAAAAAGCCTTGACAACATGAGCAACACATATAAACTATATATGGGCAGCGACAGAAAACTATAATCCGCCACAAAAACCGAAACATTTCAATACGTACGCGATAAAAACCCCAAACGAGATTCAACAGTGATGACAATCAACATTCCAATGAAGGATCTATTAAAAGCCATTACTTTTATTAAAATCAACAACAACAAGACAGCAAAGACAAACACAAACAAAACCCCAACTCATATTTATTTATTTGTTTATTTATTTATTTATTGAGCCCATAATTAAAAAGTGATAAAATGGGATTATTATTTTATTGAAGAGACAACAATAACAACATAAAATATAGAATACACAGACAAAAAGGCTAGCGTAAGGACAGAGGAATGAAACAAATGGGCCAGACATTGCAAAAGAATGAACAAAAAAAAAAAAAACGAGAAATAGAAACAGAAGCAGAAGCAGCAGGAATAAAATAAAACACAAAAGACAATCGTCCACTATTGAAGTGAAGACACACTGTTACTTATATTACTTAACCCTTTGGTGGTATCTATGTGTCAATGTGACCATACTAAATTAGTGGGTGTTAATATGAATATGTTATAGGGGGACTAGACACACTTGAATTGGCACTTAAGACAATCAATTACTTAAACTATATGTATTAATGATCGATTGTTTTTGTTAAAGGAAAACTTTAAATTTAAATCATATTGCACATCGAACGTTATAACGTCGTGGCAAAAAGAAATAATATGGAAATTTGTTCAAACAAATAATGTCTCTCTAAAAGTGGCGGAAGCAATTTCAAATAACTAGAACAGACATATCGAGCCCTAACCGCAAAAATAACGTAAGCGACATTTTTCCGAAATTGACTTTTTAATGAAAATCGATAGAAAAGTGTCGTGCGCATCAACACCCGAAATAATGAAAATAAAGTGTTTATATATACAGAGATAACGCAAATTCAATTATATCGTATGCGACACTCACCTTTTTGCATTACCGCATAAATAACGTAAGCGACATAAAAGCCAAAAGGGGCAATAAATTAAAGTAAGAGTAGCCGAAGCACTAGAGAGAAAATCAAAAGAAATTGAACTACAATTAACGGGAAAATATATAAATTTAAGTCCCATTTATTGGACAAATATCAAATCAAGCATTTTTTTCTAATCTATTCAAATTTGCTTACTACCTGGTCATACAATGATGTCTGTTGATTCTATTCACAGTACAATAGAATCATTTACTCGAAACCGAACTGTATGGGCTCCTAGTGAGTGGCCTACAGTTATTCGAAGTGCAAGAAAAAACCCCTTACGGTTATGAATTTATATCGTTAAAGCACTCTAAAGCATTTAAACGCTTAAGTTTCTCATTTGTGCAAAATATGAAACAAAAATAAATTCAAAAAATTCTTAGAAAACAAGGTTTTAAAAATTGTATAAATTTAAATTCTAAAAACTTCTAACGAAAGTGAAATCTTTGGAACAAACAATGGTAAACATAGTTTGGAAGATTTTGCTTATATTCTAGCTGTTGGTTAATATTTCCATTCACAATGCCATTCAATCCAATCATTCGGTTCAAAAGTCAAACAATTTTCACGTGTAAAAAAATTTGTATTTTATTTGATCTTTATTTATTATAAATAAAAGTAAACAAAAGCAACTGATTTATCAAATGCACAATATATTTAAGTTTGCGAGCCTAAATTGTCGCCCAAACTTATCGGAGTTTTGGAAACGAATTTACATACAATTTTTGACAGTTCATTAGAGAGAGTGTAAAAATGCATAGATTGCACAGTTTACGAGGCATTTAAGCGTTTACATGAGGACCCTTTCTGATTTTCAAACTGGAAAATGCTTTCTATTTTTTTGGTTTTAGAAACATAATGTGGACTATTCCTTCTAGCTAAACCAGGTTTTTAATCAGATTAACAACAAATGAATATAATTGAAATTAAAAGTTTTAATGAAAAACGTGTGTTAAGAATTTTTCGATCTCACTCCTTAATAGCGAGGACAAGATATTGATTTAAATACTTCTACGGTCCGTGGACCTCCTCCGCTATACAACACAGAATTAAAAATTTCCTCATATAAATTCAATGATTTAAAATGACCTTGCAATAAAAATAGTATTCCTCAAAGTTTTCATAACGAATATATTGACCTAAAACATTCCCAAAATATTATAGACGCCTTAAACGAAACAGATGAAGAAGATATGCCTTAATTTCCTAAGCACCTACTATATTAGTTTAAAACTTTTTTCTGATTTAAAAAAAAAATACATTTTTTCGAAACTTAAAATAATATTTTTTCTTTATAAAGCATTTATCGTATGCGCCATATTTTAGTCTCAGCTGATTGTAATAGTGGCGGTAAAAATAACGTAAGCTCCAAAACAAATTTGTTGCTCACAAAATTAACTTAAAAATGCATTTATCTCATATATGAGACCAGTAATAGACTACATTTTAACTTTAAAAAAAAATCCTTCGCACAACTTAAAAAAAAAACGAAAAAAACTCTCTCCGTTAAAATTCGATTTTTGGCGCTTACGTTATTTTCGCGGTTAGGGCTCGATATAGTCTATGTATCGCTGTCGTATATGGGCAATGCCATGTCATCGTACGTGCCTATAGAGTGGAATAGATTTACAAAAATAAGAGTAACTGAAAAAGAATTTGGTCCTTATGTTTCATTAAAAAGTAATATAATAATCAGCTTTTTAAGTGTTATAAATTTAAATGGTAAAAAATCAAATATTGTAATTGTTGACTACAATTAGCATCAATAATTAAGATGGTTCCAAAAGAATCACCAAGGGTTAAAAGACATAAAGATAACGATCACTAAAGGTAAAACAATACCACCAATTATAAAGATGAATGAATACAAAGTGCAAAAATAAATGAAAAACTGGACACAATGGATTGTACCAACACAAAACAATTACAATAAACAACAAGACCGACACTATTACAGAAAAAAAGCAATGGACGTGCTGTGCAGTATAAATAAACAATAGCGTAAATTAAACAAAAGATATTGTTAAAATAGATTGAAAGCAAAAAAAATATGGTATAAAGAATGCAAAAAAAGGACGAGAGCTAAACCGATTAAAGTTAAAAGACAGAATCCATCCCAAAGCAGACAGACACTTATTTATCGAAATTTATAACAGTTATTACTTATGTATTGTAAGTGTTTATCAAATCATATACCTTCTGACTCGAGATCCATACCGGTCCAAAAATATTGTTACGTTTTTACCTTTTAAAAACGTGGGTTTATTTCCTTTAAATAAACCGGATACTTTTGATTGCAAATAAAAGCAGTTTTAGTAGTTTAAAACTGTAACAACTCTTTATTTATTTAGAATGTACAACAACAACAGAATTAAATAGTCACTCAGTGTCTTTATACACGTTTATCAATTCGCAGAAATGCGCACACACTCTATTACGTACAACCTTAAATGCACACGACAGTTGATGTTAACTCTAACAGCGCCAATGATAAACTCCACTCACGACTGCCAGCTCTGCCACTATTTATACACGCGTCATCTATCGGGAATCATCTACAATGTTCTTAACGGACATACTAGTACATTCGATTTCTAGAGCTTTTCGATGTCATTGCCAGCAGCGCAAACATTTAGTGTTGCCATACTTACAAACAATGTCAATGATGGACGTGCCATCAAACATGATGAATGCTGCAGGCAGTCGTTACAGACCGTTGAATTCAAATCGTCATTGAACATTCGTAACAATATGACGTCTTGATAACTGATAAAGTTTCACAAAAGTAGTATAAACATAACAGCACATACACATGTGGACAATAAAATAGGTGTGTGCATTGCTTTTTAAAAACAAGGAATATAAATTGTAAAAATTTACTTCAAATAGGAATATTTCGGATTTTTTATTAAGGAAAACTTTTCCAAAATGAAAATCAAGGATTTCCACTAGCGGATATATATACCCTGTAAATAATACTAGAATTCTAGACTTGGACAATAAAATAGGTGTATTGGGAAAACTTCAAATATAAACAAGGATTTGTCGAAGTAGATTTTTGTTTTGCATAAATAATAATTTGGACTGTTAATAGCCGGTATATCCTCCATTACTTTTGTCAATAACTGTTGCTATCCTCAGCAGGGATGAAAATACATTACGATAGCGGTTTACCTGGTAAAAATACCAAACCTTTTCGGAAACCCTTCCATTATGGTTTTTATAGTGATTTCTGTCACTTTGTTCGAACAGGTTGTCCATCTCCGTTTAAAATCTACCACACTTTTGGACACCTTTTTTGTGCTCTTCAATTCTCTTTTAACAAGAGCCCAATATCTCTCCACTGGCCTTAGCTGCAGGCAGTTTGGAGAATTTGCCTCTCTTGGTACAAATACCACGTTATTGTTCTTTTACCACTCAAGGGCTTGTTTACCATAGTGACAGGGTGCCAAGTCAGACCAAAAATAAGTGGACACACTAAGAAGTCTAATGAATGGAAACGTTCTTTTTTGTAAACATTCCTTGATGAAAATTTCGGTATTTATAGATCCCTTTGTAACAAATTTTTGACTTTTTTGCCGCAACTGCATATTGCTTGCCATACCAAGAACTTTTTGGGAAATTTTGTCTGCTTTTGGGTCCTAAACTTTTCTTCAACATTCCCTCGAACATCTGCAACTTAAAAAAATTGACCCAGAAGCTGCGAAAAATTTTCCATACGTACATTTCGTTATCCATTATGCAGCAGGAATATTTTTTTTATTAAATTTGACTTCAATTTCCGTGCTCTGTTTTTGGCCTCTAAATTTTTAGCAGTGTTCCTGTCAGGAATTTTTTGAGCCTTGTATGTTTTTGAACCTGCTTTGGCTTTAACTTTTCGTACCAAATAGTCCGAGCACTGAGCTAATCGGGCTGCTTTCCTACCGGTTGTGTTGGGAGCTCTTTTGAAAATGCTTTCTATAAAAATACCAAAATTTCGGAAAATGTATGAAAAATTCCTTGTCATTATTACATAAAAGCTTAGAAATGTGTTTATTTAATTTGTCCCATAGGTTTTCTATTAGGGTATTCAATCGATTAACCGTTAATCGGTTAACCGGTTAATTTTGGTCGGTCAACTGTTCGAATAATTTAAAATTGCCGATTTTCAAATAAACCGATTAATTTGTTTCGATTAACCGATTAATCGAAATTTCTTTTTTTATTGTACTTAATATATAAAAATATAGTTTTAAACACACAAATTTTATTTCTTAACTCATGAACAAACATTCCCTTCTAGCAATAGGTTTTTGAAGTATACCTCAAAAACTGATACTAAGGAATTTGGAAATGACATTTCTAGAACATTCCATCATGAACTATGCCCTAATGAGTAGAAGGAAGACATAATAATAGACAAAACTGAAGACATTACAGAAACGAGTCTTTTATCAGAACTTAACGAAACTATTAAAAGTATTTAAAATCTAAAAAAATGCCAAAAAGACACCAATGGTATAATGAAGGATTTTATATGCTTAAAAAAACCTGAACAAAGAACTAAGAAGTTGGATAGTCTTTCTCATGCGTTACTTTCGATATCTCCAACATCTACAATCAGTGAGATAGTTTTTTTTCCAAGTCAAGTTCTATTAAAACTGAAGAAAAATCGTTTAAAAAGAAACCTTTTAAATTATTTCTTAAAAGTTTATTTCAAAATATATCTCAGTAAAATCCTAAAAAAAACTCACATGTGTATACAAAAAGGATTTCAAATACCATACTTTTTCCTATTATTTATTTTTTTGTTGAAATGCTTAAATAAGTACACACGATTCATGGTTTTATTTTCAATTTAAAATTGAAATAGAAATTATTCGGTTAATGGAATAATTTAAAATTAACCGATTATTAACCGATTAAATCTAAACCCCGATTAATTATTTGCTCGATTAACCGATTAAACCAGAATCCCGATTAATTGAATACCCTATTGGCTACTAAAAAATTATGAAATTCTTCATCCAAAACCACACACTCCCCAAGTTCAATGAGTCCTTAGAGTCATTATTTTGCTGAAGTATACATTATGGAGGCATATTTTTTCAATAAATCCTTGCACACATAAACATCCATTGTGTTTTTAATAACGGGTATTGAACCTATTCTATTCAAAGTAAACCAGCCCCATACCATGAAATTTTTTTTTGGGGAAATTGCAGAATGAATTCTTATTCTTTCGGTGCTTTTCGGTTCTTTTCCGCACCATTACCAAATAATATTTTTTTTTAGTTTCGTCCTGCAAAAGGATATTTTGCCTTTTTTTATCGTCAAACTATTACCTCATATTAAAATTTGCGTGAATAAGCAGAATAATAGTTTTAGCTATTCCAATCGATAATTTTACTTCGAGGAATCTTTTTTGGGCCAGTTTCAGTTAAAATCCTTTTAGAGTACTTGCTATGCCCTTATTTAGTTAAAGGACTATATGATTATTAGCAGCTGGAGAGGTGTTTTAATTTTCTCATCATCTCCTAAGGTTCTGTTTTATTACCTTTATTACGAAGTTCTTTTACCATTCAAAGGATTTGGTAATAATATTTTAGGTTTTTTCTTGTTCCCAATGCTGAAGAACTAGTTGCCGATCCTTGCCACTAAAAAGATGACCACGTCTCCTCCAAAAAAGTTTTTAATACATTTTAATGTGAAATTTATTCGTATTTAATATGATTTTAATGAAAATCATTCATTTGAGTTTTCCCACCTTAAAAAAAAACACACCTACTTTATTGTCCAAGTCTGAATGAAATTTAAATAAAAAAAATTCTAGAATTGTTCACAGGATAGATTTCCGCTAGTGGAAATCCTTGATTTTCATTTTAGAAAAGTTTTTCTTAATAAAAAATGCGAAAAAATTGAAGTAAATTTTTACAATTTATATTGCTTTTTTAAAAAAAAGTAATGCACACACCTATTTTATTGTCCACATGTGTAAATCATACTAAGTATGTAAAGTATTAAATTTGATTTTATTTGAAAAATTTTATGACTAAATTAAATTTCTTTCGAAAATTCAAAGATCAATTCTCGAGATATAAAATTCAAAGGCCTATATAACTCAAAAACCGAACTTCTATATTTAAAAAAGTGTCCAGCTTAAACATTTTAGTAGAAAATGTAAGAAAAGATAAAATCACTGTTTATTGTTGGTGTTTTGTTTAAGCTTTGATATTTTTACAAATAAAGTTTGAGTGTCTGTAATTCTCATGCACTCTATAGATTTATTTGTATAATATCTTTAGTTTATCTAAAGCCTTTTGGGAAAAGGTTTCGACTGCTTTCCACTTTAGTATAAATTATTCCAAACGTTGATTATTTTTAAAACAATTGGCAGTATTGTTTAATATTGCTCTTACATAAAAAAAATTATGAAATTGGGATAATAAATGCTGCTGAAATTAAACAAATCTGATAATTTTGAAAGTTTAAAACCTTTCAGATACCGCTAACAAATAACAAAATATATATGTATCTTATAGGGTATTGAACTATGCGCATCTTATTTTTGTTGAATTTTTTTGATTTCAAATTAGACTTGTATGGACATGTACGTGTAAATTTATATGACTATGAATTATTTAAGTACAGTTCATATCATAGTTCATATCAATGTCCCTTGGGCTATTTGTAGAATCAACACATATTGATTGCTTTTCATACTGGTTGTTACTGCAACATGATGTTCATTCAGCATTATTTAATACTGACCATACTTGGAACTCACACCCACTGTCCAACTTGTACAAAAACACACTTGCATTTGTATTTCTGTTTTCCCAGCAGTTCTGGATGACTTTTGCGAACTAGTGATATTTCTTATTTACTTATTTACTAGTTATTTTAACATGTATGTTTTTCTAGGATGAAGTCAATTTTCCCTACAAAGATATTCCGCTTGACATTTTTACATTTTTAATTTGCAACCCCCTAATGTACATATGTATATTCTGGATCGTTATTAATAGCGGAGTCGATATAGCCATGATCGTATATCAGTCTATTTGTTGAAGTCAACTATCCGAAGCCACCAAATAACTTACATACATGACTGATACATCAATATATCCGCTATAGTCCAACTTAAATTGCTATTTAAAATCGAGAAAATCGGCACACAACTGGCTGAGATATAAGCAGAAAATCACGACTTTTTTATACCCTTCACCTTCGTGAGAAGGGTATATATAAGTTTGTCATTCCGTTTTTAATTTCCACAATATAATTTTCCGACCGTATAAAGTATATATATTCTGGATCCTTATAGATAGCGGAGTCGATCTGTCTGTCCGTCTGTCTGTTGAAATCAATTTTCTGAAGAACTCACATATCTTCGGGATCCAAATCTTCAATAATTATGTCAGACATGCTTTCGAGAAGTTTCCTATTTAAAATCAGCAAAATCTATCTAATGATAGATATTTCAAAGTCCATTGCAACGATGTATATAAGGCTATAAGTAAGTTGTACCTACAATGGGTCAAAATCGGGAAAAATATTTTTTAACCCGAATTTTTTTCACAAAAAACTTTCTTTTGTCTTAAATTTTTTTCAGTAACAAATTAAACAAAATAAATTTTTAAATTAATTTTTTTTTTTAAAAATTCGAAAAAACTTTTATAAACAATTTCGAAAAAAATTAAAAAAAAAATTTTTTTCTTAATTTTATTTTAAAGTATAATTTGGTGAAGGGTATATAAGATTCGGCACAGCCGAATATAGCTCTCTTACTTGTTTTACCTACAAATTATGTTTTTATTGTTAATTACCGTAAGCTGAAAAGTGTTATTTATTTGAATGACAATACAAATGTTTCAGTAAAATTATTTTAAAAAAGACTACGCTTCAGATCATAGATGGGCACTTTGCAGTACCAGTAAAATTTCAGTAAAAATAGCTTTTTACTGATTACTGAAAAAATTTTCAGTATTCAGTAAAGTTTTACTGATTACTGAAAAAAAAATCAGTAATCAGTAAATTTTTACTGATTACTGAAAAAACAAACAGTATTCAGTAAATTTTTACTGAATACTGAAAAAAAAAAATCAGTAATCAGTAAAATTTTACTGAATACTGAAAAAAATCAGTATCAGTAAATTGAAATCCATTATGCAATTACCGGTAAAATTTTATTAATTATTTAAACGAAACTTGTTATTTTTTCAAGTTGCAACTTTAAGAAAATCCCCTTATTACTACTTTTGCTACAAAAAGTGCTAAATTGTCATGACTGATTGTAGGATAGTAAGTGAAGTTTTTTTGAGAATATAAAATATTTTAAATTTAAATTTTTTTTTTTTTTTAAATAAAAAAAAAATATATAAAAAATAATTAACACGTCTAGGATTCGAACCAGCGATGTCAATCTTGTAGTCCACTATTCTAGCCACAACACCACTACGTAGCTATCTGATTCGATGTAAATTATTTTTAAATATAAATAACAGTTTCCTTTCCGTTTTAAACAAAATATTTAAAAATAAATTCGGTCAATTGACAAAAAATAACAATTACTTGAATTTTTTGTTTATAAACACTTTCACGTATGCGGTCACCGGTGCTCCAAGATTTTCTTTAAATTATACTCAATATAGAGCGAAATTTTGAGTTCACAGATACTGTAAATGGTTATTTTCAAAGAAAACTAATTTATTTTTAAGAAATGAGTGATTTATCAGATCATGATAGTGATGATTCTCAAAATTCTAACATGTAATTCATAAACTTTTACCGGTAATGCATTATAGACTTCAATTTAATGATACTGATTTTTTTTTCAGTATTCAGTAAAAATTTACTGAATACTGATTTGTTTTTCAGTAATCAGTAAAGTCGTACTGAATACTGAATTTTTTTTCAGTAATCAGTAAAATTTTACTGGTAATGAAATTTAGATTGCATTACCAGTAAAAGTTTACTGAATACTGCAATGCTTAATGCATTAGAAATATAATGCAGTGTGCCCATCTATGCTTCAGATTACAAAGCGACACTAACTAACAATTGACTCTCCAATAGACTACTACTGGTGTGTAAAATAACTACTTTCTAAAGAGCAATACAAAATATGTTTAAAGTGGCTACATTATAGATTACTTAGAAACACTAAAGTAGCAAATGACTTCATGCTAGATTATCTGGGATGTAGAAAGTATTCAATGATCTTCTCTTTGCATTACATAGAGCATACGTGTCAAAATGTAAATTGGAGTCATTCAAGTGATTAGACATTATTGAGAATTACTGTATAAAAGGTATACACTGGCTACTTGCAAAACAGCTGGGTTCACTCATGTTGAATCTAAAAAAACAAAAAATCAAAATCAAAATTTTTAAATTAATTTTTTTTTTTAAAATTCGAAAAAACTTTTAAAAAACAATTTCGAAAAAAAAATTAAAAAAATAAAAAATTCCTTAATTTTATTTTAAAGTATAATTTGGTGAAGGGTATATAAGATTCGGCAGAGCCGAATATAGCTCTCTTACTTGTTTTACCTACAAATTAAGTTTTTATTGTTAATTAACGTAAGCTGAAAAGTGTTATTTATTTGAATGACAATAAAAATTTTTCAGTAAAATTATTGTAAAAAAGACTACGCTTCAGATTACAAAGCGACACTAAGTAACAATTGACTCTCCAATAGACTACTACTGGTGTGTAAAATAACTACTTTCTAAAGAGCAATACAAAATATGTTTAAATTGGTTACATTATATATTACTCAGAAACACTAAAGTAGCAAATGACTTCATGCTAAATTACCTGGGATGTAGAAAGTATTCAATGAACTTCTCTTTGCATTACAAAGTTCATACGTGTCAAAATGTAAATTAGAGTCATTCAAGTGATTAGACATTATTGAGAACTACTGTTTAAAAGGTATTCACTGGCTACTTGCAAAACAGCTGGGTTCACTCATGTTGAATCTAAAAAACCAAAAAATAAAATCTTCTCATTGTATTGTGAATTTTGCAGCGACCTACAATTATGCTTTTTTTTAATATATAAAACTTTTTTAAACCATTGAGAAGAGATACAAAAATAAGCTTTTACTTTAGATATGTATATGATTGTTTTTAATGGAAATCCTTAGATGTTTTTTTCTTAGAATACTAGAAAAAATCATAGAATTAAATATGAAATATGAACTCTTGGTTTTTACCGAAACTTTGAAAAGGTTTTCTTACAATATACTTAATAAAATATTAACAGATTACCAAAGGATGCTAGAGAACTATTGTAATAATTTTAATGCCAATGCTTTCTTTGGGATCCATTTTTGCCAGGAATACTTGTATTTGGTATCGTCGAAAAGGTTTAATACTGTGATATTACAATACATTGCAATATCATGTGCTGGCAGTAATTTTCATTTGGTCCGAAAAGTTAGATTCAGATAACGTATTGTAAAAACAATTTTGACTATGGCAAATAAATACTTAAGCTCAGGAGTTTTCAAGACTCATGTTGAATTACTTGTATATTGCCATAATACTTTAAAAAACTATTTGAAAAAGAGAAACGAACTACCTCGAAAAAATAATTGCTACTTTTTTCGATAATTTTTACATTTGCTTCATGAACAATTTGTCATATTTTACCTAATGTGGCATTGAAAGGCACATTGTTTTTTTTTTTTTTTTTTTTGTAATGAAACAAATTAATATCATTACAAAATTTGGTCTAACAAAAATATACTCATACTAAGGGTACTCATTTAAACGCTTAAGTTTCCCATTTGTGCAAGTGTGCAAATTTGCGCGACGTGTTTCATGAACCCACCTTTTAAATTTTGTGCAATTTTATACAGAAAATGTCTATTTGATAAAACTGTCAAACAAAAATAAATTCAACAAATGCTTAAAAAAAAGTTTTGAAAATTGTATAAATTTAAATTCTAAAAATTTCTAACGAAAGTGAAATCTTTGGAACAAACAATTGTAAACATAGTTTGGAAGATTCTGCTTATGTTCTAGCTGTTGGTTAATATTTCCATACAGAATGCCTTTCAATCCAATCATTCTGTTCCAAAGTCACACAATTTTCACATGTACAAAATATTTTTATTTTATTTGATTTTTATTTCTTATAAATAAAAGTGAACAAAAGCAGCTGATTCGTCAAATGCACAATAAATTCAAGTTTGCGAGTCTAAATTGTCGAGCAAACTTATCGTAGTTGTGCAAACAAATTTCCATACAATTTTTGACAGTTCATTTGCGAGAGTGTAAAAATGCACAGATTGCACAGTTTGCAAGGCATTTAAGCGTTTACATGAGGACCCTTACTATAATATTTTTTGTTAACAATGCCCAAACAGTTTATGTGAATTTTAATATAAGATATCTAAGAAAAACATTAACACAGCAAGCAAGAATCGAAGTTCCGATCTAGTTATACTTTACTCCCAAGTAACAAAGCATAATTAGGCGAGGCCAAAATTCTTACTTCATTACCATAGATGACAACTAGATAGGTAACTGAGAGCCAAAAACCTAATTCATGTATTTTGTTTTGTTATTGTATCACCCCTATGTAAGAAAAGATAGTAATTTTTTCCATTGATATTTCTCTCTCTTTCTGTTCTATGCGTATATTCCATTTATCTCCTCGGATTGCATCCATAGATATATTTACCCATTGCAGAATCAATTAGGTAAAATTATTAGAAAGTATGTTCTCAATTACAATTTCCCTAAAATGTGAAACAAAAGAAAATGAAAAAATATCAAAATCGATTGTCTAAAAACAAATTAATTTCCAGTTTTGTTGAAAACATCCATTTTGAAAAGTTTATTTCTGAAAAAAAAAAAAAATTACGAAAATTATGAATTATGAAATAAGTGTGATAAATTAAAGTTTAACGCTAGAAATATCTAAAAACGCGTACAAATCAAATGAAAATACAAGTAAGAGAGCTATATTCGGCTGTGCCGAGTCTTATATACCCTTCACCAAATTATACTTTAAAATAAAAATTTTAAATATTTTTAGGTAAACAAAATTAAATCTTTTTTTCGAAATTTTTTTTCAAAATTTGTTTTCAATTTCTTTTTCGAAATTGTTTTTTGTTAATTTTTTCCAATTTTTTTTTTTTAATTTTTTTCCAAATATGTTTTTAATTTTTTTTTCAAATTTATTAGTGAAAAAAAAAATTATGAAAAAAATTTTTTGTGGTAAAAAAATATTCGGGTTAAAAAATACTTTTTCCGATTTTGTAGGTCCAAATTACTATATAAATTGTTGCAATGGACTTTGAAATATCTATCATTAGATATCCGGACATGGCTATATCGACTTCACTATATATATAACGATCCAGAATATATATACTTTATGGGGTCGCAAATGAAAAATGTAGAAATTACAAACGGAATAACAAACTTATATATACCCTTGCCACTCATGGTGAAGGGTATAATCAAGTGATAACATCTATAGTTTGACGTTGTAGGGTTAAATATTGACAAATCTCCGTAATAATTGTACCTAGTTGATTCTGCCATGTATTTACCTAAAGTTAGTCGTCAGCTGACCGACAGCCAAAGCATCCATAAGCTATATTTACACATAATTAGTCGTTAGCCGAAGAATTTATCGAATGAGGAGATATAGTTTCAACCATAGAGAAAATATACATAGAGCGGAAACTCTCCTGTCAAAGACCTAACTCAGTTGTCAAAAACGTAAATAGTGAGAATGTATTAGTAAAAACACAACACTCGTATGTGTGATTATCTTGAGTAATTTGTATTTCTCTATGGTTACAACCATTGTCCAAAAAAATATTGTTGAAAAAGGGTCCATTTTGAAAAAAAAGTCAAAAAAGTTTTTGATTTCGGAAAAAAAATGTAAAAAATTTTATAATTTATAACACATTTTGCTAAGAACAATAGGTAATAAGTTACATGGATGAGAAAAAACACCTGCTTGGCCAAAATGTCAAATTTTGACGCCCTCTAACTCAGAAAGTTCTCGACCGATCTTGTTGAAAAATTGCGTCTGAATTAGAACTAACCATGGTGGAAATTTCATCCCAATCGGAAGTCATCGATTTCAAAAGTTGGTTCACTTGACATAAAATGCTCCATATATATGGGAAAGCGAACGCGACACTCTTTGAAAATCAAAATAAAATGAGTAGGTGTTTGCTATAAGCAGTAACTTCTTTTGCAGTTAAAGCCGCCAAATTTTTAATTAAACTATATTGTAAAAATTAAGAAAATTTCTTAATTTAATGTTAGAAAAAATCAATTGTTAGTTTTATTGTAATAACACTATGCGAGAAATGGTAGGGGTCAGTAAACGGCTGGGGCTTTGCTTACCTTTAAAAGTTATATCGGTAAAAATAAATATAGTTCCGCCGTTTGGCTGGGTCGATATATATCGATTTGAAGTTTCGTATATGGAAAATTGTAATTTATTGTACCTTTTTCATGCATTTAGACCATCTAAATGTCCGAATATCGCAAAGTGATGTTCAGCAAAGTTGTTAAGTTCAATGCCGGCTACAACATACATAGTCAATAAAGGAATGAGGTATTTTTGGTTTTCCTGGAGTAGGACCCTAGAAAATCAGTTTTTCATAATTTTTTCATTATCTAACAAAACTCTATTAAAATCATCTAATACTACACCCAGAGAAAGAATATAGTTGTATATGGGCAACTCCATATCATCGTACGTGACATTTGTATGCCTATAGAGTGGAATAGATTTTGCACAAAAAAAAGTATATGGAAAATAATTTGGTCTTTATGTTCCATTCCGAGGGTACTATATTTTAAAATAATAAAAAGTTCATTCGAAACATTGTTGTCCAAAATATCGTGCGACATAAAACGGAAGTCACTTTGAGGTATATGTAAAAATATGCGAAAATTTTCGAATCGTGAGAGGCGTTTTGTTTTCTTTTAATTTCTTACACTAAACGAAATATTTTTCCTTTACAATCCGTCATATTTAAATGAAAACAATCTTTGGATGGTTTTATAATAAATAAAATTTAATATCGTACGTGACAGAATTTTCTCTTATAATAAAACAATATATATTCTGTAAATATATGTATACAAAAACTAAAAAAATTAATAGAAAATATACATTCGGTTTCAATAAACAATTTTATAATAGCAAATAAACAATTAGAGTCAAATTCATTTCACACTATATGCTAATTGGGAGCTTAGTTTTCGTCGCAATCTTAGCCTAAAACAACCAATTAAATTAAAAAATTAAATATAGTCAGTTTAAACTATTATTTTTGCTCTTAAAATGTTGTAATAAGCTATAAATACTTTCACATAGTTACATTTTAGTGTTTTCTCCTATTCAAATCTTCTTTAAAAAAAGTTTCAAGGGTTTTTGTTTTTTCAGTCGTGGTTGTCATTCTCGTGGAATTGCCCATATGTTTACCATAATCATTTCATCATTTTTACAATTGTTTTGAACAATATTATGGTTACTGTAATTATGTATATGATTGTAGTAATTGATATGTTTGTGGCAACCATTTTTATTATGTATTACTTCACCATATTGTGTTCTCGGATTATGGTTATCATACTGTGAGTACAACATATTATGATATAATGATTGAACATTGCCACAAACATACACTTAATTACTACAATCATATATATGATTGCTGATTGTATTATCAGTCCCTGAAGATCTTTTTGTGAAAATTTCCATATGAGTTGTAACTTTTAATGCCGGTCACCCTGTATTTACTGCTAAATAATCTATTAGTAGCTTGTTTATGCCTTTTCTCAGTTTTTCTTTAACCGCTTAAAAAACTTTCTCTAGCCCTTTTCTATGTATTTTTCATCAAAAATTTACTACTTAATCCTTAAAAAAATGTTATTACTTCTGCATTCATAAAACCAATTGAAAACAAAAACTGAGATTTTTTCTATTGTTATGTTAATTCCTTACAAAAAAATAAAAAGTACGTAACACTTTCACGGCTCTATGAATTCTTAATGTCCGATGACATCAGTCATGCTGGGAGGAGCCAGGCCATTAGCAATGACACAAAATACAAACAGAAAAAAAAAAAAAATACAGAAAAATGCATTCAAATAGGGAATAAATATTAAAAAGTAGCTATTGTTGAGTTTAAAAAAAGATGGGGTATAGTGATTTTGTCATTCCGTTTATAACACATCAAAATATTCATCGTAGACCCACAAAAGTATATATATTATGGGTCCTTATGAAATTCTAAGACGATCTAGCTATGTCTGTCCGTTTGTCTGACTGTCTGTTGAAAACACGAAAACTCTCTGTTTTGTAAGGTTTGTTTGGTTTATGATTTCACCTAGCCCTCATACAAATGTCCCGCAGAATACTGTTTGACCAGTTACAAATATGTTGATTATGTGGCAATCCTGGTAAAATTTTGCACAAATTAGTTCAAAGTACTCTGAAATTATAGTGTTAGGTATGGCGAAAAGCGGACAACATTTGTTCCTAGTCTCCATACAAGGCTCTCCTCAGAAAATGAGTTTAACATTCATTATAACTAGTCTTATAGTAATTAATATCGTGATGAATTTGAACATAAACAAGTTTTATATGAATTTAAATCTTTCTACCAACTTTTGTGAGGATCGTTCCATAATTTAACCTTCCCCCTATATAATCCCTATATCAGAAAAATATTTTATTTTCACATGTTGATGGTGGGTGGGTTTACAAGATTCGGCACAGACGAATATAAGACTATTACTTGTTTTTTTTTTTTTTCAAAATAATAAAAGATAAAAGAACGAATTTATTAGCAAAACAACTACACAAACAAAGAACCATTATCCAGCTTCAAGTAGATTTATATCCCTTTAGTAGCACTTTTCTTCATCTTTATTTGTTACGCTTTTTTATTTTTCATTATATTAAAAAAAGAAAACTTTAATTTGCTTTATGAACCATTCCATTTGTGTCCAAACAACATCCGTTTTAAAATGGCTGTCAAAAGTGTGGGTTAAAAGTAATAACATTTATATTAAACATTCCTTTTTGATGTTTGTTTGTTACACTGATTTTAATTAGTTGAACTTTATTTTTTTATTTAAATGTATAATTTTTCATGCTAAATCATTTTAAGTATTTAAGGGATGTAGGAAAAACTTTTGAGCAGTCTTCATACCGTGGGTTTGATTGTAAATATTAAAGTCTATACCTTTAGAAAAACTATGCTATAGCTACCACATTGAATCGCATATAGATTGATAGGGGGAACAATTTGTTTGGTTTCCTTGAAAACAAAACAACCATGTTCTATGATAAATAAATACTTATTTATGTCTACTAGTTTGTTTTTATTGTGGCAAATCATAAGTATAAACCAGTGTAAAAACTTTAAGAATAAATCAAGTATTTATGGGTTGAGTGATGGTATGTCAATCGTTGAATGTTTGTAAGACATTTGGTCAATTCACAAGGTCTCTTATCAGTCATATTGTCATAATGTCCTAATATATCACGACTCGGCGGCTCGGCTTAACCGACTCTTTGACATTCGGCGTTGGTCTCTGCTGGTTGGTTACGATAACACAATAAACATAACATAGAAAGTAGTATTATTTTAGGACATTTTTTGCTTGAAAAACAATAAAAACCATTACGAAATATTAGGACATTATGACAATATGACATGATAAGAGACCTTGTGAATTGACCAAGTGAATATTTATTAAAAACTAAAATCTTAGGAACTAAACACTGTTTACTGTAATCATTTCAAACTTTTTACAAGTTGTTACAAGTAGTAGCCATAATATGGTAAAGTTACGATTCACATGATTGTAGCAATCATATATATGATTGCAGTAAATAAGTATATGTTTGTGGCAACATGTTTTTTGTTGAAGCTTCACCATATTGTGTTGTACTTTGAGAACAACATATTATGATATTATTCATCATGTACATGATTGCCAAAAACATATATTTATTTACTACAATCATATATATGATTACGACAATCATGTCAATGTTAAAATTATCATAACATCGTTAAAATACATTTTAAATTGTTTAAATGTTTACAGTAATCAGGTACAATTATATTTTTACACTCGGTGTGTAACATAATCGAAATAAAAAATCCGACTCCATATTAAGGACTGAGATTGAAAAATTTTTAACATACATATATGTTAATAAAAATGAAACCACTAAACTTACAGTTTTGAATCTTTTTTTATTTGATTGAAATTATTGTTACAAAAAAAATATATATTTTTATAGTTCTAATCACTAATGATGAAATTTTGAACCTTTTTCGAAAACCCTTCCATTATGGTTTTTATAGTGCTTTCTGTAACTTTGTTCGAACAGATTTAAAATCTACCACACTTTTGGACTCCTATTTTGTGCTCTTCAATTCTCTTTTAGCAAGAGCCCAATATCTCTCCACTGGACTCAGCTCCAGGCAGCTTGGAGGAATTGCCTCTCTTGGTACAAACACCACAATATTGTTCTTGTACCACTCAAGACCTTTCTTACCATAGTGACAGATGCCAAATCAGGCCAAAAATAAGTGGACACATTAAGATGTCTAATGGAAACATTCTTTTTTGTAAACAAGGAATGTTGTAAATTTCGGTATTTATAGAGCCCTTTGTAACAAATGTTTGGCTTTTCTGCCGCAACTGCATATTGCTTGCCATACCAAGAACTTTTTGGAAAATTTTGTCTGCTATTGGGTCCTAAACTTTTCTTCAGCATTCCCTCGAGCATCTGCAACATAAAAAAATTTAACCAGAAGCTGCGAAAAATTGTCCATACGTACATTTCGTCATCCATTATGCAGCAGGTATATTTTTTGTATAAAATTTGATTTCAATTTCCGAGCTCTGTCTTTGGCCTCTAAATTTTTAGTAGAGTTCCTTTCAGGAACTTTTTTTGCCTTGTAGGCTTTTAGACCTGCTTTAACTTTTCGTACCAAATAGTCCGAGTACTGACCTAACGTGCAGTTTTCTTACCGGAGGTGTTGGGAGCTCTTTTGAAAATGCTTTCTATTTTTTTTGGCTTTAGAAACATCATGTGGACCATTCCTTCTACCTGAACCAGGTTTTATATCAACGGACAAGTTCTCCCGTTACTGTTTAATAACATTGGAAACAGTTTGACGGCAGACCTTTGTTTGTTTGGCCAACTTTTTGTAGGACCAAGTTGGATTTTGTTGAAAATATTTAAAAATTTTAGTACGCACTTTTTTCTGCGCACTCATTTTAATCAGACTAACAACAAATGAACATAATTGACTTGATAAAAAAAATCAAATAATACTTGGGTTAAGAGTTTTAATGAAAAACGTGTGTTAAGAATTTTACAATCTCAGTCCTTAGGATCTGAAGTGCAATAGATATTATAGTATTTGAACTCCCAAGGTCTTTGGAGAGTATCAGAAAGATCCGGAAAAGAGTAAATATGTATAAGAGTACTTACATGGGTTAATGGACTTTAATGAGTTAATAAGTCTTTTTTCTCATAGGAATATAAAAGTCGCCAAATTCATATCAACAATTTTTATGTTTTTTCCCCCAATTTAAAAAAAGAAAAATGTTGTGAACATTTTAAAAAGCCAGATAAAAAATTTTAAAAAAATTATATCTGTTTACTCAAATTATGAATAAGTAGTATAAAATCAATATTAAAACTGTCTTAAAAACTAAAATTTTGTTAAAAACCCAAAACCCTTTCTCCTAATTTCGGGAGAAATTCCTTTATCTGGCTACACTAGCAGTAAGTAACCTTAATAACTAAAATTTAAGGCTTATTGGTTGAGAATTTAATCCACAAATCATAAATATATTTTCCTATTTCCATGTGGTTTTATATATTAGACACGTGTTCAAAAGTACACACACACATTCCCTGACACGCCAAACAATTACCATACAAATTGGTATCATGCAGCGTATGATTAATAAATCACAATTAATATATGTATGTATATCGTCACCTAAAATGCAAAATAACGTAACATCACTTTTCATAAGTTTATAGGAGAAGCAAAAAACGTTATAAAATGAAAACTACTTGAGTTATTGAAACATAATTTTCTAATCTGGTTTAACATGAAACTAGAAATATATTTTGTAAAAAAACAAACAACAGAGCTAAATCGGCTGTGCCGAATCTTATATACCCTTCACCAAAGTATACACATTTACGTACATTACCTTTACCCATGCAAAACTCTTCATATAGCAACAACAACAACAAGAAAAAATCATAATATCATATCAGATGCAATTGCAAAACATCCGATAATCATATTCACACGTTGAGTGCTCACTGATAACTAACCAAATAAACACAACAATTATTTTGCATACAATTGTGCAATTGAAAAAAACAACAAACAACAACAAAAATTAAAATAAATGAAACGAAGCGCACTCAACACATACAAATTATGCATGCGTGTGTTTGATTTATAATTCCCAGCAGTTCTAGGAGACAGTCCCGAACTAGTGATTTTACCCATCATTTAGGGTGGGAGCTAGTTACTTCAATAGCTACGTGACTAGTTATTTTAACACGTGATTATCCCTTATTGACTACAATGAGCCTGTATAATAGCTGGTCCAAAGTAGTCAACGCATTGGATTCACATACTGGTTAAAAAACGTCAGTTACCTTACTAGATACCTAAGTGGTAACTTGATCTGCTACATAAGTAGTTATTTTAACACGTACGGGTGCTAATTGACCTAAAATCGTCAGCTAAAAGACATATCATAGGCAGTCCAATAAATGATGGCTTGTAAACAAACCTTTCTTCGACAACTCAATATAAACGTTTAAAGTGACTTCACTATAGGTTACTAAGAGACACTAAAGTGACTATTGACTTCATGCTATGTTACATTTGATATCAGTATACTTAAGCAAAAATAAAAATTAACTGTATGAGAATTATATCAACACAATTTGTATAAAATCAGTTTGAACGAATTATCACACAACACGTTTAAAGTGACTACACTCCAGATTACTTAGAGACACTTAAGTGACTATTGTCTTCACGCTAGATTACCTGGGATATATAAAGTAACTAATTGTCGTATCTCTGCAAAATATATAAATTGGAGTCGGCCAAGTGATAAGACATTTGCGACGATTACTGTCTATAACTACATTGACTACATGCTTAACTGCTGGGTTCTTATTCATTTCATCTCATTCCACATTGTAGAATGTTGTTGTTGGGTGTGTGTGGTGTTTACGTATGATAGAGTTGCTCATATGAGAACTCATTATAAACAACTCTCTCTTTATATATACCCTTGTCACTCATGGAGAAGGGTATAAAAGCAAAATACGCAAAGCAATGAAACCAACACACACATCCGGTTTGTTGCTTTTTTGTCAAAGCATGCAATAAATTGTCTTTTTTGATTAAATTTTCAGAGGTTGTCTCGGATTTTTGCTCATACCTCCGTTATTTATGGACGGATTTTGCTGATTTTAACTTCTCGAAAGCATGTCTGACAAATTTGGATCCCGAAGATATCTGGGGTCTTCAGAAAATTGATTTCAACAGACATACAGACGGACATGGCTTAATCGACTCCGCTATCTATAAGGATCCAGAATATATATACTTTATAGGGTCGGAAAATTATATTGTTTAAATTACAAACGGAATGACAAACTTATATATACACTTCTCACGAAGGTAAAGAGTATAAAAACTAATTATTTCAAAGTACACTTTATGCTATGCTGCTTTCGTGAATTTTGGTTATAACTTGGTTATTTTTGATAGTAAAAGTTTAAAATCAATAATTTTTGATGATACGTTGTTTTGCATTTTAGGTGACGATAGGTCTGTATGTGTTCTTAATACTTAATACCTCATACCGCGTCATACATATTCAGTCATACAGTATCGGCCATAACTAAAACACCCCCTCAGTGAATTTTTTTCATATTATATATTTTTTTTTTTTTATAAAAACAAAGTTTTAAATTATGTGTTATTTTCAATCTATATAAATATATAAATGTCTTTGTAAATTTGTTTGTTTGTTTGTTTGAGCATCACGCCTAAACGGCTGAATCGATTTTATTGAAATCTGGAACGTAGATAGATCCTTACTTGGAAGCGTCAATAGGCTATAACTTTTTTCAATACTTGGACCAGAAAGGGGTAAACAGGGGGAAAACCGGTAAAATTGGTACCTTTAGTTCTTAAACAATAAATACTAAATGGCCGAAACGATTTTATTGAAATTTCCAACATAGACTACGACAGGGGTAGCGAAGCGCACCGGGTCAAGCTAGTTGTTAATATAATTACTATTGATTAACAAATACTTTTAAAGTTAATCTTTCTATAAGAGGTAACTTTAAATCAAAAAATGTTTAAAGCTAGAAAATAAAACGGACAAAACGGAAAAAAAAAATGTTAATTTATATTTTGTTGCAAATCCTTTGTTTTGGTTGACACAAGCACATCTCTTAGCCATAGAAGATATTAAGTTTTTTATGGTGTCTTGCGATATTCCTTCCCAGGCTATAACAACGGCTTGAAAAAAATAGTGAAAATTCCCGATCCTTATTTCGGCAATTTTCATGATTTATTTTCATATTAACAATCTTCCACAAGTTCTTAATAGGATTGAGATCGGGATATTGAGCAGGCCAATGAAGAACTTGAATCTTATTGCTCTGTTGCCAAGTCTTACAAACTTTGGAGGTGTGCTTAGGAACCTCCCTATAAATGGCATCTCTTCACTGGCATAAGGCAACATTACATCTTTCAATATATCACGGTGCATGAACCGATCCATAATCCCATTAACTTTATGAATTGGCCCAATTCCTTGACCAGAAAAGCAACCTCAGACCATTACATTGCCCCCTCCATGTATAATTGTTCCTTTGCAATACTTAGGATTCAGTCTTTCTCCTTTTCGCCTGCGTACACGTCTTATACCATCGGAACTTTTTAATTTGTATTTGAATTAGTCAGAGAACAGTACTGTCTTCCATTTTTGGACACTTCAGTTGATGTGAGCTTTGGCAAAATCCAGTCTAGCTTTCTTGTTCTTAGCTGATATAAACGGTTTTTTTTTCTGGTCATCGGCTGAATAATCCTGCTTCATCTGCTCTTCTACGGATTGTTCTTTGGCTAACGCATAATCTTAAACTTGTTCTTACTTGACTAGCTGATGCTGTAGGATCTTTATGCATTGCTTCTTTGATCAAGGATTCATCATGTCGTATGGTTTTACACGGGCGTCCTCCAGAATACTCCGGTGATATACGACCATTCTGTAAAAACTTTGGAATCAGCCTGGAAATAACTGATCTGTTAATTGAATATTTTTTACTCAATTCATGCTATGATAAGCCCGGCTACCAGTCTTCAATAAATTTAATTTTAAATTCACTGGAGTACTTGTTCTTTGCCATCCATTGTTTTTTCACAGTAAACTGTATAGAACTTAAATTATACAGACTACGCCTTCCTTTATTTTTATCTTTTGGAATTTTTAAATGCTTCCGTTATGAGTCCCGGTAACTGATATTGCAAATATGCAGTAGTATAGTCACATTTTTAAACATCTTATAAAGGGGTGCTTTTATTTTGTCCGTCGAGTTTTGTGTTTTTTTTATATGTTTTATTATTTGAAATTAATTGTTCATAAAATTATCCTTTCCTAAATGAACATTAACAATATAAATTAATATAATATATACAAAATACATCCAAAAAACCTTTTTTTTATCAAAAAAAATTATGATTTGAAAAAATCCATTGAGGGGATGCTTTAGTTTTGGCCGATACTGTATCTACATACATATCTGCATACAACTATTTGTTTTATGGAATAAAACAGAAAAATAAATAAATAGTATCAGAATTTATTATTGACGTTGCCATTGTCAACAATTTGACAATTAAAATTGAAGGTTTTTTTTATATAGTAGTTATTTATTAATTTCCTGCATATTTGTCTGTTCAACTGCTTAATTCCTACTTTAAATAACGATTATACTTTTCTCTCTCTTATCCATTTTCTTCTTAAATGACAATTTAAAACCAAAAAGATGGTGATGAAGAGATAAGTGCGATACTGTCACAAACAGCACAGAAAATATAATAATACTGTAAGTACGATGGTAGAAGGAAAACAAATAAAGTCTGAATGTACATTTAATAAATGTTAACAATAATCTTTGGCTATAAACGATACTGTCCACTATAGTTGAATACTGAAACTGCTGGTTAGCGTAAATGAAGAATGAGGGCAAAAATAGGCGAGAGAAAAGTTGGGAGATAAGAACATAAAGTTAATAAGTAGAATAAGCTTAAGTGTATTCATGGAAAAACATTTAATAGAAAAAGTTTTTAAAGCATGAATACTAAGGGTCGTTACTACAACTAGTAAAAGTTAACTTTAAATCTACCTTTTTCCATTACTTAAAGTTACCTTTTACTATTACGAACATAAAGGCAAGTTGTATTAATGGCCCTAAGAATAAGAAAAATTTGCTTGCCTACACTAAATATTTATTCATAAAACAAAACATTATATGACACCCTATAATAAAAATACTCAATAAAAGCTATAAACTACATATATACAAATAAAACCAACATTTAATGGTTAAACGCAAATGTGAAAAAATAATGATAAGCAAAAATAGCATGGAAATATGTACAGTATTGGCCATAACTAAAGCACCCCCTCAATGGATTTTATCATATCATAATTTTTTGGATAAAAAAAGGTTTTTTGGGATGTATTTTGTGTATATTTTATTAACTTGTATTGTTAATGTTCATATTGTGTTCATTTAGGAAAGGATAATTTCATGAACAATTAAATAAAAGTGATAAAACATACAAAAGCACAAAACGCGACGGACAAAACAAAAGCACCCCCTTATAAGATGTTTAAAAATTTGACTATGCTACTGAATATTTGCAATGTCAGTTACCG
This sequence comes from Calliphora vomitoria, assembly GCA_942486065.2. Lineage (NCBI taxonomy): Eukaryota > Metazoa > Arthropoda > Insecta > Diptera > Calliphoridae > Calliphora > Calliphora vomitoria. The sequence continues at coordinate 57,654,136 of OW818029.2, read as the reverse complement.
GGATTCAGAACGGATGCATTTTAAAATACCTGAAGATAAAAATAAAGGAAGGCGTTGCCTGTATAATTTAAGTTCTTTACAGTTTATTGTGAAAAAACAATGGATGGCAAGGAACAAGTACTCCAGTGAATTTAAAATTAAATTTATTGAAGACTGGAAGCCGGGCTTATCACGGCATGAATTGAGTAAACAATATTCAATTAACAGATCAGTTATTTCCTTGATGATTCCAAAGTTTTTGCAGAATGGTCGTATATCACCGGGGCATTCTGGAGGACTTCCGCGTAAAACCACACGATATGATGATTCCTTGATCAAAGGAGCAATGCAAAACGATCCTACAGCATCAGCTAGTCAAGTAAGAACAAGTTTATGATTATGCGTTAGCGAAAGAACAATCCGTAGAAGAGCAGTAGAAGCAGGATTATTCAGCCGACGACCAGCAAAAAAACCGTTTATATCAGGTAAGAACATGAAAGGTAGACTGGAGTTTGCCAAAGCTCACATCAACTGGAGTGTCTAAAAATGGAAGACAGTACTGTTCTCTGACGAATCCAAATACAAATTCAAAAGTTCCTATGGAATAAGACGAAAAGTAGAAAGACTGAATCTTATGTATTGCAAAGGAACAATTAAACATGGAGGGGGCAATGTAATGGCCTGGGGTTGCTTTTCTGGTCAAGGAATTGGGCCAATTCATAAAGTTAATGGGATTATGGATCGGTTCATGTACCGTGATATATGGAAAGATGTAATGTTGCCTAATTCCAGTGAAGAGATTCCACTTATAGGGAGGTTCCAACAGAATAACGATCCTAAGCACGCCTCCAAAGTGTGTAAGACTTGCCAAAAGAGCAATAAGATTCAAGTTCTTCGTTGGCCTGCTCAATCTCCCGATCTCAATCCTATTGAGAACTTGTGGGAGATTGATAATATGAAAATAAATCGTGAAAATTGCAGAAATAAGGATCGGCAATTTTCACGATTGATTTCAAGGCGTTATTATATTCTGGGAAGGAATATCGCAAGACACCATAAAAATCTTAATATCTTCTATGCCTAAGAGATGTGCTTGTGTCATCCAAAACAAAGGATTTGCAACAAAATATAAATTAAAAAATTTTTTATATTTTATCCATGAAGGGGTGCTTTAGTTTTGTCCGTTTTATTTTCCAGCTTTAAATATCTTTTGATTTAATGTTACCTCTTATAGAAAGATTAACTTAAAAATTATTTGTTTATCAATAGTAAATATATTAACAATTGAAAATATTACATAATACAAATTTAAAACTTTGTTTTTGTACAAAAAACTATAATATGAAAAAAATTCACTGAGGGGGTGCTTTAGTTTTGGCCGATACTGTATGTAAGTATATTTGTTAAGCTGAAAAAAAGCACAAAAAAAAGAGAGACTGGGAAATTGCTGGTAAAATGGTTTTTGGTCTTTCTCACCATGGTTACAGAATACAATCCCATGTGATCATTTTACTCTTATTTTCTTATTTCTATTAGTAATAGCATAGTAATTGATATAGAATTATAGATAAAAGCAACCAGTATTTATAACATTGCCAAAAATTAGATGAAATAAGCGAAATGTATTTAAGACTATTTATGTTCTACTTCTGTTCTATTGATTAGAAAATAATATTTTAAGAATACAGTAACTTTAAACACACAAATATTTAATAAAGGTCTTTAAGTTCTACATGAAAGGTTTTAATTTAAATGGTAAATTAACTCTTGTTGTTTGTGTTAATGATGTTGTCTAAGCTTCAATAGCTTTTTTGACAAGGGTTCAGAGGTCTCGATTGTCTCACTTAGCAAGCTAACACTTTGTTCACTTTAAATTAAACGGTGGTATTAGTAAAAGTATAACGCAAATGTTGTGTTGAAAGTTTGTTCTTGAGCATTCTTAACTTTTTTTTCTTGTGTTAACAAAAATAATGTTAATAAGGACTGAGATCGAAAAATTTTTAACATACATATATGTTAATAAAAGTGAAGCCACTAAACTTATAGTTTTGAATCTTTTTTTATTTGATTGAATTTATTGTTACAATTTATCAAAAAAAAAAAAAAAAAAAAAAAAAATATTTTTAAAGTTCTAATCACTAATGATGAAATTTTGAACCTTTTTCGAAAACCCTTCCATTATGGTTTTTATAGTGCTTTATGTCACTTTGTTCGAACAGGTTGTCCATCTCCGTTTAAAATCTACCACACTTTTGGACACCTTTTTTGTGCTTTTCAATTCTCTTTTAACAAGAGCCCAATATCTCTCCACTGGTCTTAGCTCCAGGCAGTTTGGAGGAATTGCCTCTCTTGGTACAAATACCACATTATTGGTCTTGTACCACTCAAGACCTTTCTTACCATAGTGACAGATGCCAAATCAGGCCAAAAATAAGTGGACACACTAAGAAGTCTTATGAATGGAAACATTCTTTTTTGTAAACATTCCTTGATGTAAATTTCGGTTTTTATAGAGCCGTTTGTAACAAATGTTTGACTTTTTTGTCGCAACTGCATATTGCTTGCAATACCAAGAACTTTTTGGGAAATTTTGTCTGCTTTTGGGTCCTAACCTTTTCTTCAACATTGCCTCGAGCATCTGCAACATAAAAAAATTGACCTAGAAGCTGCGAAAAATTTTCCATACGTACATTTCGTCATCCATTATGCAGCAGGAATATATATTTTTTTTTTTAAAATTTGACTTTAATTTCCGTGCTCTGTTTTTGGCCTCTAAATTTTTAGCATCGTTCCTGCCAGAAACATTTTGAGCCTTGTATGTTTTTAAACCTTTAACTTTTCGTACCAAATAGTCCGAGTACTGACCTAACCGGGCTGCTTTCCTACCGGATGAGTTGGGAGCTCTTTTGAAAATGCTTTCTATTTTTTTGGCTTTAGAAACATCATGTTGACCATTCCTTCTACCTGAACCAGGTTTTCTATCAACGGACAAGTTCTGCCGGTACTGTTTAATAACATTGGAAACAGTTTGGTAGCAGACCTTTGATTGTTTGGCCAACTTTTTGAAGGACCAAGTTGAGTTTGGTTGAAAATATTTAATAATTTTAGTACGCACTTTTTTCTGGTCACTCATTTTAATCAGATTAACAACAAATGAATATAATTGACATTAAACATAATGACTGACATGTTTTACAAAGGTAACTTGATAAAAAAAAAAATCAAATAAGTTTTAATGAAAAACGTGTGTTAAGAACTTTACGATCTCAGTCCTTATTTTAAAGGAAGTTATGTTTTATAGAAAGTAAAATTTGCAAATAATTTTAAGCTAGTTGAAAAGAAATATCAATCAAAATGTATATAAAAAATGTGAGCAGAGGTAACCCAGCAGTTAAGCAAGTAGTCAATATATGTATCCCTTATAGACAGTAATCGTCACAAATGTTTTATCACTTGGCTGACCCCAACTTATATATTTTGGTCATTTGAGACGTATGTGCTCTTTGTAGTGCAGAGATAAGACAATTGGTTACTTTATACATCCCAGGTAATCTAGCGTGGATACAATTGTCACTTAAGTGTCTCTAAGTAATCTGGAGTGTAGTCACTTTAAACGTGTTGTGTGATAATTCGTTCAAACTGGTTTTATACAAATTGTATTGATATAATTCTCATACAGTTAATTTTAATTTTTGCTTAAGTATACTGATATCCCATGTAACATAGCATGAAGTCAATGTGCACTTTAGTGTCTCTTAGTAACCTACAGTGAAGTCACTTTAAAGTTTTTTTTTTTTGTACTGCACTTTAGAAAGTAGTTATTTTTCCCACCAGAAGCAATCCATTGGAGAGTTGTCGAAGAAAGGTTTGTTTCCAAGCTATCGTTTATTGGACTGACTATGATATGTCTTTTAGCTGACTATTTGAGGTCAATTAGCACTCGTACATGTTAAAATAACTTGTAGCTGAGACAGTTACCAGTTAGGTAACTGTCGCTATTTAACCAGTATGTGAATCCAATGTACTGACTACTTTGGACCAGCTATTGGACAGTCTCATTGAAGTCAAAAGAGTCAATTGACCCCCTGCTTAGGACATGCCCGTGTTAAAATAACTAGTCACGTAGCTATTGAAGTAACTAGTTCCCACCCTAAATGATGGGTAAAATCACTAGTTCGGGACTGTCTCCTAGAACTGCTGGGAACCTTCAGTGCAATCAGACAAGTGCATTCACACATGTTCTATCTGTTCCGACCACAGCTATGGAACTAAGAATTTATATACATACATATGTTGTATGCATGGAATTTTGTGATCGTTATTTATTTATTTATTAAATGAATACCTTAAATTGTCTATTGTTTCCAGAATTAATATAAAAAAAAGTAAGAGAGCTATATTCGCCTGTGCCGAATCTTATATACCCTTCACCAAATTATACTTTAAAATAAAAATTTTAAATATTTTTAGGTAAACAAAATTAATTTTTTTTTTCAAAATGTTTTTTTTTTTAATTTTTTCCCTATATTTTTTTCCAATTTTTTTTTTTATTTTTTAAAAAAAAATTTTTTAATTTATTAGTAAAACTAAATGTATCCCAAAAAAATGTTTTTTGTAAAAACAAATTCGGGTTAAAAAATATTTTTCCCGATTTTGACCCATTGTAGGTCCAAACTACTATAGCCTTATATACATCGTTGCTATGGACTTTGAAATGTATATCATTAGATATATTAAGTAATTATTAGTAATCAAAATATAATATCAAAAATAGGCCGAAAATCGAGGTTGTCCCGGTTTTTCCCTTATATCTCAGCCATTTGTGGGCCGATTTTCTCGATTTTAAATAGCGACAGAGCCGGATATACACCAATATATTGATGTATCTATTATGTTTGTAAGTTATTTGTGGGCTTCGGAAAGTTGATTTCGACAAATTGACGGACAGACGGACATGGCTATATCGAATATATATATACTTTATGGGGTCGCAAATGAAAAATGTAGAAATTACAAACGAAATGACAAACTTATATATACCCTTGCCACTCATGGTATAGGATATAATAATAAATTCGAAGGCCAAATCATGCACATACAAACTGATGATATTGTGTATATGTAGAGTAAATAAAATATGGAATATAGAGTATGTACTAAATACTCATAAACATAAATTATGTATCATGTACGTTATCTTCTTGTTGCCTGCTAGTATCTACTAGTTTTATCTACTAAATAAATAGATTTATTCATATTTTCATCGTATATTGTCTAAACTTATTACTAGCATTTGCAAGATTTTCTACTTGGTGCAGATAGGGAGAGAATCTGGTCTATAACAAATGAAGCTTTTGTTGTCCTGTGGATTTTATCTTTTCATTGCTTTTAATCCTGGTAATAAAAAAGGGGTTATTTAATGTTTAATGTTTAATATTTAATGTTTTTTTCTTTTCTTCTCATGACCCAGTGACATGCCATGTATTTAAGTATATAAGTGTATGAGTGTTGTGCACAAGATTGTATGTGGATTTGTATCTTTTGGGTTTCTTTTTTATGTTTAATAATCTTTTGTTTGTCATGCTTCTCTGCTGGCTACTAAAGTCTCTTGATGATACGATTTCTTAAATGTTTCAAAGTCAGTGCAAACATCTGTAATATGTAAAGTAAACTTTAAGACCCCAATTAACTATAAATGGAATAAAGTGCTTAAATCATTTAAAGTTTATATAAAATTTAAAATAGTATGTTGATGAATGAGTTTTTGGCAAAAAAATATTGTTTTTATCACAGAGAGAGAATTTAGATTGAAGCCTAAGAGTGTGCTTGCTATATTATTATTTTTTTTTCTTTTATAAATTTTCGCTGTGGAAACACTTCTAAATTTATAACGCTTTAGGTGTTTTAAATTAAGTGCAAATTTATATTCGTAGCCACTTTGAAAGAGAAATTTATGTTTAACTAAGAAACGTGTAAATATTGTGTAAAAGTTTAATGCTATTTTCATGTTGTGTTCTGCTTTAGGCTACAAAAAACAATTTGTCATTATTTACTTGTTCTTCTTTTAAATTCAGCTGGCTTATGCAGGCTAAAATATTATTCAATACCTGCCTGCTGAATAGTTTTTGCTTTTTTCTCCAAAGGTGCCAGACAAATAGCCTCTGGCCTTAATACAAAAACAATAAGAAGGGATGATTTAAAAGAGTTTAAACTGAATAGAGATTTTTTTATTAGATTTAAATAACAACATTTTAAAAAATAGAGGTGAATTTTCAATAACACAGGGTGAGTCTCCCTTGCACCCATATGTCTGCTAATTGCAGTAGTTCTGATAAACCGAATTAAATATAATAAGACAATCATATTAAATTGATGACCAGGAAAACCTAAAATATTCTCTTACAAAATGTTTTATGAGTATCAAATATGCAGTAAAAACGGTAAAATATGCTCTTAAAATAATGCTACACAAAAAATTCAATTTAAATAATTTTTGAAGACAAAAAATTATGTTTATTAAAAATTCAATACAATTTCTTTAATAACAAATTTACATTAAGAAATAATAAGAAAAACATTCGAATTTTTCAAGAAATTAATTCGAAAATGTTGCTTTATGAGAGAGTTTCTTGTCAACTGTGAAACGTAGCAGACGTATTTAAAAGAAAGCTCTGAAAAATATTTTAAAATAATTTTTTTTTCCTGTCAAAAAAAATAAAATAAATTAAATACAATTAATTTAATTTTCAATTGTTTGGCTAAAACAAACATTTAAAAACTCTTATTCCATCAATTTCAATTGAACAATTTCAATGGAAAGGGATCCATTGCTTTCCCAGACTGGAGGACGTCCTCCTAACAATTCCCAAAAATCGTTAACAAATGATAATGTCGAAACATCAGCAATTCTCAATGGCGCAATAAATACATTACCATCTGGCTCTCAATCAAGAGGAGAAATTTCAAATAAATTAAAAGAAGCTGCAAAACATATTGATGTTGATAAAAATTCTCAACTTGGAAAACTATTTTTCGATGCTGTATTTGCAGAACAGTCAACAACAACTCAATTGAATAATGATTCTGAAAAGCCATTGGAATCTAGCAACAACAATGTTACAATTTCAGAGAACATTCAAATTCAGAATGTGCAATTGGAAGAAGAATTCTATATGGATCAAGAAACATATTCAATATCCTCAATAGATGAAGAATTTAAAACTGTCAAAAATAAAAAACGAAAATTTCAAGGTGACGTAAAAATCGATTTGACAAAATGTCAATTTATAAATAAGGTAGTTGATAGTATTAATCGTACAAATAAGTATTCAATTTTAGGAGATTTGAATGTAGAAGCCGAAAGGCCAATTAATAATATTAATTCAGAACGTAATAATTCTAGAAATAATAATGATTCTCAAACACATGTTAACAAAAATAAATCGTATTGTCCCCCTATATTTCTGGAGAATGTAAATGTTAAATCTCTTATTGACCAGTTAAACTCCAAAAATGTAGAATTTAAAATCAAAAATCAGTCTAAATACAGAAGTAAATTGTATTTTAAAGATTCATCTGCTCATGCGGAAATGATGCAGTTATTAAAGGAAAAAGAAATTCCATCATATACATATACTCCTAGGGAATATAAACGTCAGAGCGTAGTTTGTAGAGGGCTTTATTATAAATCTGATATTAACGATATTAAGTCGGAAATTGATAGAATTATTCCGGATACGGTTGATTCTATTTCGAAATTTTCGACTGAATATTCTAGGAAAAACGGTAACGACACAGGATTGTTTTTAGTGATCCTTAAACCCAATCATAAAGTTAATGAGTTGCTCGGTTTGAAGTATATTCTGAATCAGGTAGTGTCATGGGAACGGCCAAAGGTTAGTAAGAAAATACCCCAATGTTGGAGGTGTCAACGTTGGGGGCATTATTCAAGAAATTGCAGCCGTCCATTTTCTTGTGTAAAATGCCACAATAAGCACAACCCTGGTGAATGCACTCTTACCCCTGAAAGTAATGTAACACCATTCTGTGTTAACTGTAATGAGAGTGGTCATACTTCAAGTTATAGGGGTTGCCCCGCTTACAAGAAATACGTTTCATTAAGGGAAAGGTCATATCAGGAAGCAAAAAATAGGAAAATGTCCGCAGCGGACAATGTTGTCAGAGCATTAAATCCATCCAATTCCGTTTTGGCGGATAGACCATTTGCGAGTTTGTTCAATGTTTTGAATGAGGTACCGATACAAAGCAAACCGGAAAAACCTTTATTAATTCAGGAATTTATAAAGCTAGCGAAAATGTTATGTGCTCCTGATCCACTTACTTTAGAGGAAAAAGTTAATAATTTTATGCAAAATTATAAGACAATGTCAAGAGATCAGGCAAGGAAAGAGTGCTTGAGTTTAATTAAAGATATTCAAGATGTATATGGTCCGTAATTCGCTAAATTTAGTTACATTTAATGTTGGTTCTCTTGTCCATATAGGAAGGAAAATTGAGCTGAATAGGCTACTGAATCAATTTAATATTGAGATTGCTTTTTTACAAGAAATGCATTTGTCTTCGGACACAAATGTATACTTGTATAATTATACTCTTCTGAGGGATGACAGTTCATTAGGTGTTGGTATAGCTCTGAAAAAATCTATATCATTTTCAAGGATCAGTATTCCAAATCTACAGTTTCCAAATTTGTTTGTGGAAGTAAATGTTTCTATAAATGGTAGTATTAAGAAAATTCTCTGTGGTTCAATTTATTTTCAATGTAACTGTAATCGGCAAATTATTTGTAGGGGTCTTTCTTCAATTTTGAATTTTTCAAACACTTATGATGGGTTAATACTTGGAGGTGATTTGAATGCAAAACACATTTCTTGGGGTGATGTCAACAACAATTTCAATGGTGAAGTGCTATCGACATGGCTTCAAGACGAATCTATTTCGGTTACTAGAATTTGTGATGCATACCCATCATACCCAGGTGGATCCTCCCATTTAGACCATTTTATAGTAAGCACAAATTTTATTGATAATTCTCACCAAAATTGTAAGACATCTACACTTCCAACTTTTTCGGATCATATTCCTTTAGTACTTCAGATATGCCTTTCAGATTTTAACTTCATTTTTGAAACTCCAAAATGTTTTGTGTCTTTTAAAGAAACAAACTGGAATGCATTCAAAATGGACTTAAGTAGTAGCCTATGTAATCACTTCCCCCCAAACAATAGAAATTTAACTAATGATGAAATAGATTATTTCATAGAGGAATTTAATACTTCTGTTAGTTTTATAACGGAGATAAACTCTAAAAGGATTGAAAACCGGAATAGAAAATATATTGTTTCGGAAAAAGTAAAAAAGTTGTTGAAAATTAAATATAACTGGCAAAAGGATTTAAAGAGGATATTCAATAGAACATTAAACAGGAGACATCCCGAATATTTGCTTATTTCGAAGCAAATTGATTTACTTAAAATTATTATAAAGGAACAGATCGAAAAAGAACAGGCAAACCTTTTCAATGAGAGATTAAAGGAAATAAAACCTGGTCCATGGGCTTATAAACAAATTTTAGGATTATAGGAAATAATAATCGTTCTCACGTTAAAGAAGTTTCAGTAAATGGTGTCAAAATTACGCAACAAAATCAAAAATTAGACGTTTTAAAGGAACATTTTGCATCTGTTTATCAAGGTTCTCCACCAAATAGAAATATTTCGGAAATAAATGAAACGATCACCGACACTATTTCTCAAGTTTCAAATTGTATAACATTCAATGATAATATAACATCATTGAATAATCTATGCATCCCAAAATTTACGGATTTAAATTCTCTTTTAGACATCTCTAAGTTAGTAAATAATAAGAAATCGTGCGGTTTGGATAACATATCAAATTATATAATTAGAAAATTCCCAGCTAAGGCTTTTGAGTACCTTACCATATTGTTTAATAATTGTTTAAATAATTGCTATTTTCCCCGTGTATGGAAAATTGCTAAAATCGTTCCTATTCCGAAACAAAAGGGTAATAGCGATATTAACAACTTGAGACCAATTTCATTACTTTCTAATTTAGGAAAGTTATTTGAAAGAATTATTCGGGAGAAAATGAATATAGCTTTAAATGAGGCATATATTCCTGAGAATCAATTTGGGTTTAAGAAAGGTAATTCTACGGTGCATGCTCTTTTGAAGTTTCACTCTGAAGTAATACAGAATTTGAGAAGAGGTAAATGTACTGTTGCAGTATCTCTTGACATCGAAAAAGCTTTTGATAAGGCGTACCATGATGGCATATTATACAAGATGATAAGGATAGGTTTTGATTCATCAATTATAAAACTTTTTCGGAGTTTTTTCGAGGACAGGAGATTTTGTGTACAGATTGATAGTGTGTTATCATCTCAGGGTGATGTTTCTTGTGGTGTTCCGCAGGGTTCTGTATTGGCTCCTCATTTATACAACATTTTTATATATGATTTTCCCCATGAATATAATGATTCCAAAGGAATACTTTATGCCGACGATTCATTGCTTTATGCTCATGATGAGTCACCTGAAATTGCACTCCAACGTGTTTCATTGCACCTTAAGAATGTTGATGAATTTTATTCTCATTGGGGAATAAAAATTAATGCCTCGAAAAGCAATGCAATCTGTTTAAGAAATGCTTCCGGGAAATGTAAATATACTGTTGTTCCGGAGAGCAAGAATTTGAAATTAATGTTAAATGGTTCTGAAATCACGTTTAAGGACAGCATAAAATATCTCGGAGTTAACTTTAATAAACTTTTAAAGTTTAATAGACATGTTGTTTTTAACATGGAAAAGGCAAATCGTGTTAAGGGTGCCTTTTCAAAACTATTTAATAACAAATTCTTGCCAATTAATACTAAATTACTTTTATATAAAGTAAGTATAAGACCAATTCTTCTGTATGCATTTCCAATATGGTTCAGCATTTCAAAAACAATGATGGAAAAGATGGAAATTTTTGAACGGAATATTATACGAAAGTGCATAGAGAAGAATTTTAAAGCTTATAATAAAAGGTTTTCAAATAAATTTATTTATGATGAGGCCAGAATATCTCCACTTTCTTTCTATGCTCTCGATTTGACGAAACGCTTTGTTGACAGACTGTCTTATTTTGAAGGCAATGTAATGCAAGATATTCTGTCAAACGAGCAAGGATATAGTTGGTCAAACACTAATTACCTTTCCACTGTTGGAATTTTACATGAACCACTAAATCATTTTCCAGGTCTAAACTTCTACTCACGTACAACTCCCGGAATACATAGGGGGTAAACATTATTATTTTTAATTATTATTTTTTTTTTTTTGTTTAATTTTATTATTTTTTTTTTTTTTTGGTTTTAATTAGTTTTAAGATTTAGTTTTTAAGTTTTTTTAGTTTTAAGTTTATTAAATGTAGATATAACTCTACTCGTATAGCCAAATGTCGGGAGCAAACATTTTTTCACACAATATTAATAATTAATTTTATATATAATTAGTTTTCTACAATTTTGATAAGCTAGTCGCATAACCAAATGAATACTGATGCAATTAAAATAATACGCTATAGTTTTAAGTTTTCTTATAATTTTAAATGTCGCAAATCTTGTAATATGGAAAAAAAGAAGTCTCAATAAAGTTAACTAACTAATGTTGCTTTATTATTCAAATATTTATTGTTTTTTAGTTTTTAAATATTTTTAAAGAACTCTAAAATTGTGTGGAAATGCTCGAATAATTAGATTTTTTTAAATATAGCTGGATTTGAAATTCAAAAAATAATATTTCTTATATTATTGCCAGTTCATATTCGGTGTTTCCTAGATGATTTAGGTAGATTCAATAAAAAAATCACCTAAGTAGTATTAAAAGCGGATGAAGCAAAACTTCCCATCCACTTCGTTATAAATAGTTCTTAACAGGTATTGCTACATGTGGCCGAGTGTTGTCATGATGGAATCTTACAGTTTCATGTCTGTGCGTTTTTCTACCAATGATCGCTTCAAACGAATCAGTTGTGTTTGGTACAGGTTCCCTTTAATGGTCTGACCAGATTTCAGCAGCTCTTATGGTCCCACCAAATATAGAGCATTACTTAGCGCCATGGATATTTGGCTTTGGTGTCGATTCGGCTGGTTGGCCGGGTTTCACGTACGATCTCTTACGCTTCGAGTTATCGTAATGGATCCATTTTTCATCGCCAGTAATGATTCGATGCAAAAATGATTTTCCGTTCGAACATAATTTCGGACATGCAAAATTGTCCTTAGGTCTTTCGGCTTGAATTCATATGGTATCCAATTTACATGCTTTTGGATGAATCTTTGTGCTCGCAACCTTTTTGAAATTGCTGCTTGGGTAGATCCCAATGATTTTGCAAGCAATTGATGAGTTTGACATCAATTTTCATGGAAACATCAATTTTCATGTTCCAATATGTTTTTATATTGATTGCGGTCCATGTTACCCTCAACAAAAACCAAACGACCCACTCCAGATGACGTCATGGCACGCCGAACCATAATGTTGCCTCCACCATGTTTGACTGGATCAAGTGCAGTGTTTGGTTTTCTCCAAACTTTGGATTGGCCATCACTTTCTAAAATATTATACTTACTTTCGTCGATAAATATAATACCATTCTAAAAAAGCTCATATAGACAAGGGTATGTCTATATGAGCTTTAGCAAACTCAAGGCGAAGTTTACGATTCTTCGCTGAAGTTAGTGGCTTTTTGCGTGCTGTTCTGCTATTAAATCCTTTGTCATGTAAAACGTTTATTATTGTTCGTGGAGTAACAATTTTATTGGAAGATTTTTCGATGTGTTCCGCCAATTTTGGGGCGCACAGTGGGGAAGAATCTAATTTTTTTTTTAAATCTGGCATTTCTAAACACATGGCCCGATCGGGACAAAATTTGACGAGGTGGTAACCAAGGAGTATTTGAGTTCAAGTTTTTAAAATGGACCCTACAAATGCTACAGGCGCGGCGCTATGGCGGCTCAAAGTAGGGTACCTTCGACATGTAAAATTTTTAAACACGTGCCATTTTTTTATTTCCCCTCCGATTTTAAAGATTTTTAAATTTTTGGGAAGCGCTCGGCTAGGTCTTGAAAACATGCTTGCGTGTGCTATTTATCTCTTATAATTTCCGAGTTTAAAGCATTTCAAAATTTAAATTTTCAAATTTTGACATACCTTGGTTCGCGTTTTTTGAAAATATAGGGCGTATTTTGTTCATTAGTTAGATAACTAAATTACCAATCATATGCAAAAAATTTCAGAGCATTATCAATTACGGATCCGAAAATAGACGATTTTCAATTTAAAAATTCAAAAATTTTTAGATTTTTGCTGTTTTTTGGGTGAAAAGGTGACTTAAATATTTTTTTATTAAAATAAAACTTTCTTTAAGAACATATAACAGTTTTATGTTTTTCTGTAAGATATCTTTACGGAGCATATTTTGGTATAAAAAACATAGTCATATTTTTCGAACATGTCGCCCCTACGCCCTTCGCAATTTGACCTATTTTTTATCAAAATTTTAACTTTGGACCACATGTTCTAAAATCCCAAAGCTGGGATCAGAAAACGGAAAGCAGCCTTGAAAACCTTGATATGATCCCTTTTTATTTCCAAAGTATTTTCCCAGCCCCGAAGAAAATGTGGACCATATGGTCAAAATAGTAAAAATATCATTTTGGAGATTTTCGCTCCAGTTTTTAGAAATTGCGGGATTCCCTTTGACCTTTTGACAAGTTTTTTTACACTTTATTTTTTACAGATTTATTTCCAAAAAATTTTGATTCTGCCCCACAGTGGGGCGCTTACTTTGGATTCTGGTTCACTAGTTTCAAAATACTGGTAACATCACGTCTCGAAAACTTCTTAGGTCTGCCAGATCGTGGCCTATTGTCGGTGCTAATGGTGTTATTATAATTTTTTATTCCACTTAAACAATTGTAATGCGTGTAAATTTAAATAAATCAACAAAGTTAACTGGTATTTTATTTTCTTTGTTTTCAATATTATATTTGATGTTAGAAGATGCCACGTTCTATGTAGACTTTTTTTTTTTTTGTTATATTTTGTTCATATTCTTTTTTATTTCAAATAGTCTTAATTATAAATATCTTAAACATTGCTATAACATCATTTTAAATTTTCACCACTAATTCTCTAAAACATCAAAATAGTTGGGTGTATGTAGACTTTTTTCCTTGACTGTATGACATATGCAAATTATATCTTGAAATGTGCTGAAACGGATAAATACCTTATGCAAGGCATGAGAGGAAAAACAAGCATTTGCATTAATCCGGTTTCCCTTATCGTTCCCTTTTTCGTCGATTATTACCTACTTGTGTTGGCCTGTATTGGATGATATGGACTCCGACGACAGCTCATGTCACATTGGGAGTTCTGCACGAGCGATTTGATAGAAAGGTCATTTCGCATGGAGGTGATGTGAACTGGCTACCGAGATAAAGTTAGACTTTTTCTTTTGTGCTTACTTTTCAAGCTTTTTGCTTGATATAACTGACATGCATACAGGAACCTATGGAAGTTAAACTGGGAAGAAAATTTCTTTTATATAACATAGAGATTTATTTCTACTAATTTATTTTGTATAATATTTATACTAATTTCTTAATTTCGAAATCGATGCAGCATTTTTAAATATTACTTAAGTAATAGCACTTAAATAACAAAACTACTTTATATATTCGAACAATACAATATGCTACAATTATAAAAGCAAAACTTTAACGATTACATTCAGTTCTCTTGTGACCGATTAGTTCTATTTTCCCCATTTTTATATTAAACAAAATTTTGTCTAACATTTGTTAAGCAAATGCGTCGTTTTCATATTAAAAAGTTTTGTTGAGCAAAACTTTTTAAACTAAGAAAACTACCAAACACATGTATCAAAGACAATCTAAGATATTTCAAACATGCTCCTGCTAAACAAGTAAAAATATGTCCAGAGTTGTATGTAAATCAAATGTTGTGGAAAACAGGCAAGACGAGAAGAGTTCATTATTGGCCCCAAAACAACAAGAGAAAACAAAATTGTCTTCCACAATCATATAACCATGTTTTATTGAGCTCCAAACGAGAGAAGAACAGGGCAGAAGGAAAGAAAGAAAGCTGCAAAAAAGTTTAATAATGTTGCTAAAAGTTTCGTTCCCTCCTACTTTTATTGCATGTTTTTGCTGTTGTTAAATCAATCTCTTTTCTTTTAGTTTTTACCCACACATGAGAATTCACTCTATTAGATTTTATTAAAGGATTATTTTGTAGCCAAATACTTGGAAGTATATATATGTATGTATAGTAGGGTGGCCCTTATTTAGCTTGTTTTTTGATTCTAATAAACACTAAATGAGGATTATAAAAGCAAATTTTAACCCATATGAGATTGGCGGGTTTCAAGGAAATTTTAGTTTTTTCACAAATTTGTTATAATTATTTATCAAAACAACATTTCGTAGTCTAAATTCGAATATTTAATTAAGAACACGTAAATTAGCAACCCAGAGAAAAACTGTTGATAATTTCCAATTTCAAGGACATTGTTAACCCTTTATTATCTGGTGTCAAATTTGTCCAATACTTCAATAGTAGAACTCTACACTAAAAATTATTAGAAATTAAGCATGAAATTAGGTTTTTAAGAAATTAGGGTCATCCTAGTGTATAGGTATTGATGTATGCATGTCTGCACAAAGATATGTGTATCTAATATGTGGATGCTGTAGGTGTGATTGTGTGTTTCATACCGGAAACTGTCACAAATCGTTTGATTTTTTTCTTTCTCATTTTTGTTCTTCTTTTCTCTACATTTCATTGTTCTCATTTTAACAGGATGTAATGTTCTATATCAAAAGTATGTATGTTGAATTCTTGTGTTTCTCTTCTCGTTTCTTTAGTTAGAGTTTAGTTTTACTGTATTTATTTACAACATTTAAACTTATACATCCTTGTACGAACCAGGACATTGACAAGAACAATATGGACAGGAGAAGGTCTACAAATACATTTTCTGTGGCCTGTTGTATGTAGTCCTTTGTTTATGTACTCTAAATGTACCCTATAAAACTTTATAAACTACAGCTAAATGAATGTCATTGTTGTTCCTTGTTTATGGACATACAAAGACACTTTTTCATCTTATACTGTTAGATGTTTGTACTCGTATGGTTGTGTTTTAGTGTGTGTGCGTGTTTTTTTTTATAAAACTACAATATTTTCGAACAGTAGGTAGGGAACGGAAAACTGTTGAATTACAAGAATTTCAAAATAAATTGTTTATAATGTTGGAAAAAAGAAGGAAATCGGAAAAGTATATAAAAAATTAAAAATGTTGGTATGTATTTTTTAGTTTTTTTATTAACTTTGAGAGAAACGTTTCAAATGCATCGGCTGATTAATGCAAACTACGAACGTAAAATGCAATCTGTTTCTTTAATCTAGTACGACACTGTTTGAATTAGGATAGCAATGCATAGCACCACGGCTCTTAACTGTAAGGGCAACACTGTTTCTGTCAACAGGCATCTATCATTCGACTCCTGTCAAAATTTGAACAAGCTGCGTTATATAGTTTGTGTTTGAGAGCCATTGATAGCAGACTGTTTCGTGACTTGAGGAGTAATTGGAAAAAAGTGAATTTCATCTGTTCATTAAGCATTATTTTTTGCAAAAAAAAACCCTCACTCAAACCAAGAGTAAGCTTGATAAATTCTATGGGAACTTAATTTCAATGGTAAACAAGTAGTTTACTGAATTTCGTTGTGGCCGTACAAGCAGGGAAGATGTCGGACGTTCTGGACACCCAGTTGGGGTCTATACACCCGAAACAATTGAAAAAATGATTGGAAGTGGAAGATATTGTGGAAGCCATTGGAATCTCACAATTTTGAATGATCACTTGGGTATGAGAAAGCTTTCCCCAAAGGGTACACACTAGGGTGGGTCGATTTTTTTCACGAAAAATCGTATAACAGAAACGCAATCTACGGAAAATTCTAAGAAAGTTTTCCCAAGAAATCATAGGTCTAAAATCAAATCGTATTTCTTCCAATGATATTTCAGTATTATTATGTATATACAAGTTTGTCATTCCGTTTGTAATTTCTACATTTTTCATTTAAGACCCCACAAAGTATATATATTCTGGATCGTTATATATAGCGAAGTCGATATAGCCATGTCCGTCTGTATGTTGAAATCAACTATCTGTAGCCCCCAAATAACTTACAAACATAATTGATACATTAATATATCGGGAATTCTTCCGCCTCGGTCGCTATTTTAAATCGAGAAAATCGGCCCACAAATCGCTGAGATACAACCTCGATTTTTGTTCTATTTCTGATCTATATCTGGATTACTAAGTCATTAATACAGATAGATATTTCAAAGTCCATTGCAACGATTTATATAAGGCTATAGTAATTTGTACCTGCAATGGGTCAAAATCGGTAAAAATATTTTTTAACTCGATTTTTTTTTTTACCAAAAAAATTTTTTTCTCATAAATTTTTTTTAAAAAATTAAAAAAAAACAATTTTGAAAAAAAAAAAAATTGAAAACAATTTTGAAAAATTTTTTTTGTTTAATTTTGAAAAACAATTTGATAAAAAATTTTTTTTTTTTCAATTTTGAAAAAAAAAAAAATTATTTTTTTTTTGATTTTAGACCTATGGTTTCTTGGGAAAAATTTCTTAGAATTTTACGTAGATTGCGTTTCTGCTATACGATTTTTTACTTTTTGATCGTCCATACAAATCGACCTGGCCTAGTACACACATGTCTTGTTTCCATGACCAAAATCCTTGAATAAAGCTACGAAATACTCCGTCTTCCGCCCTAATCACCGGATTTAGAAGAGATTTGACTCGAACGATGAAATCATCTGACAAAAAATACCTACATGTTTTTATGACCTCGACATTTTCGTGTTACTGAAAAATAATTGAAATTTTTTTGAAACAATTTAAATATTTAATTAGCTTAATTAGCCTTAATTAGCCCCCAACAATAAATTTCAGTGAATTTATCAATAAATAAATTGGGAATTTAGCACATTTAAACTAAATCATACTAAAAAAGATTTTTAATAATCCCGAAAATAAGTTTTTATGTTTTGTAAATGCAATGAGAAATGTGTGTTAATTTTTTATAGCTATCCACAAAAAGTATGTTGTTATATAGAGTTTGTCATTACGTTTGTAACATAGCGACCAAAAAGTATATATATTCTGACTCATTATAAATAAGAGGCGATCAAGCTAAGTCCGTAAATCTGTCCGTCTATTGTTGGCAAGATAAATCAAAGATGAGCATTATGAAAATTATTTAAAAAAAAATAAATAAATTGGAAAATAAAATAGAATACAATGTTTAAGCCTAATGATTTCCTGAGTTCTTCACGGCACCCTTAAATTTTTATACGGGTCCCTCTATACATCTGGGACCCCTATTTGAAAACCGTGGTACTAGAATAAAAAACTTTCAATTATTAATATGAGATTACGTTCCTAAAATTAAACAATTAGTTATAAAAATATACACAAAAGCGTAAATAAATTTGTTATCATTTTCCTAAATTTCAGTTATCTTGAGAACGATGTTATCGATGATTTTAATCGTGCTTATATTTAAGTAAAATGTACTTTATACACTCAGGAAAAAGCTGCAACAATCTATATATATAAAAGAGTTACTGACTGATTCATCATCGCACAGCCCAAACGACTGAAGCTAGAATCATGACATTTTAACTGTGGGTTCATCCCTCCCCAAAATGATCCGATAAGAAGGGTTTTTTTTGGAAATTCAAACGTTTAGGGGGTAAAAAAGGGTAAAAACGGGTAAATTCGGTAACCTTATATCTTCAAAACTAATAAAGATACAAAAAAACTTAAAAGTGCATGTTACTCCATTTAAAAAATAAGCTGACAGGTGTTTCGTACTTTTTCGAAATTCGAACCTTTTAGGGGAGAAAATGGGTAAAAACTTTATTTAGGTACTTTTTTGGCAGCCTATGTATCTTTTAAACTAATAAACATAAAAACAAATTTTAAATCGTATTCTTTACTTATCAAAAAATAAAAAATATAAGTTTGGTACTTTTTGGAAATTTGAACCCTTAAGGCATAAAAATTGTGTTTATTTTTGGTACTTTTTCATAACATATGTTTTTTTTATAATTTGACATAGAGATACGAAAATTTTTTTATGAGCTCCCACCACGATACAAAAATTTAATTGAATATAATTTTAACATCGTAATGGGGATAAAAAAGGTACCAAAAAGGGGATAAAATCGGAAAAATACATTTTATTTGAAATTATTAAGCCAATTTTGATAATTTTTTTAACATTGGCTCCACGCACATTAACACAGATTTTAATCGTTTGAGACTTGTCTGTAGCATTAGAGTGACAATCAGTTGTATGGAAAAAAATTTGAGTTCGATTTCTGAAGGGTGCCGGGTGGAATATTATGACACTAGGTCTAAAAGATAAGTACTAAAAATTTGAGCCAAATCGGACAACGATTTCGGGACGCGCATCGAGGTCAAAGGTCAGATATATGCAAAATTTTACTATTTATATGAAAATATATATGCAAAATTTTACTATTTATATGAAATAAATTTGGAAAACTCCTTAACTTTCTGTATTATGTTACATAAATATGTAGATTCATTTATATTAATGAAACTTACAATCAAAAAAATATTTTTTAGATTAAACCTATATCTCCTTTGGGTCAAATTGATCCACAAACTGTATTATAGTTAAAATTCGGAAAAAATGCAAATTTTTCAGTTTTTGTAAAAATTTTGCTACTAAATAATTATTTGCAATCGAATGCATAAGAATCGAAATGTGTACGTAATTGTCGTTCTAATGAGATATAAAAGATAAAAGTTGGTTAAAAAATTTTAAAGTTATTAAAAATTCCCCAGACCATTAACGTGTCTCAGGCCACTTGAACAAGAAATGTAGGAACAAAATTAACTTATTTTAAGAAATATTAAAATAAAATCTAATTTTTACTTAAAATATATCTGTATTTACATTCGTATGAGTTTTTGTCTTTGTAGAATACCAAAAAAATTAATTATTTTTAACGGCAGTTTCAAATCTCCATTTTCAAATTTTTCAAAATTTTGTTAAACAAATTTCCGAATTTTTTGATCATCACATTGGGATTTATTGAGATCATAATAGAGAATAAAAATATGAAAAAATTATGTCAATACCTCTTACAGTTTTTTTGTACCTGCGATTTAAATTTTGTGATTTTCGGGAAAAAATATTTTTTTGGCTATAATTTGGCGAATGAGAGCAATTTCCTTTCTGTTACGAATTTTAAGTAAAACCTATACAGAATCTTATAACTCAGATAATTTTAGATATACTATGAAAGTTTTACTAAAATCGGAAAACGTTAACTAAACTTTTTGCTACTTTTTCTATATTCTAATGGTACTTTTTGAAATTTATATAACAATGGACTTAGGAACATGAAATTAAGCATATATGGTGCTAAGTGAGTGAGAATTCTAGGTTGAGACTTTTTGGTACTTTTTCTTTATTTGAATAGTACTTTATGTAATGAATTAATAAGCATGAAACTAGAGACATACATGTTATCCTAAATTAGTATTAATTTATAAAGGGAGACTTAATAGTACTAGTTATTTCATCCAATTGAGGTGGCGAAACGCACTGGGTCAGCTAGTATAATATAAAATTATATTCAAATACGCTAAATCAATAATTTTCAACATTAAATTAATATTGTTCCATATTGAAATGAAATAAAAAATTTCAACATTACTAGACTTTCGTTAATGTTTCTTGTTGATTCAATATGAAACTTACTGATTTTAAGTTGTTTTTTCTTTGGGTGTAATTTTAATAAATTTGAGTATAGATGTCAAACTTTTCTCTATTAGGAACAAGCTGCAATTATTGGGTGTATGACTTAAAAATGCAGAATAAAATGTTTAGTTTTAATTTTAAAACATTTGTACAATATAAATTTATTCAAATTATTGGCCATTGTTAGCTGTGATCTTTTCCATATGTCTGGCAACATATGGATTCCGAGCCAAAAGAACAGCTCATCTTTTGAGGACAAGAAGTGTTCCAAAGTGAAGCGTTCTGCATCGATCAAAACAAATAGTAGTCGAACTGGACTATAAGGCGGATAAGGCTAAACTTCCCAACCACTTCATTCTAAATAGTTTTTAACAGGTATTGCAACGTGAGCCGAGTGTTGTCATAATGGAATATTACAGTTTCATGTCAGGCCGCCAATGCTTGCCGAATATGTCAGGCCGAAAACATTATTTTTTAATTTTTGAAATTTAAAAAAAAAACAAAATTTAAATGTAAAATTTGGGATTTGAGTTATTTATATTTTTTTTAGGTATCAAATTATAATTATCGATATCAGACAATTTTATAATTCATATGTAGATGTTGGTAAATGAAACACAAAAACTATTTTAATTGGGATTTTTTTTTAACATTTAATTTTTTTTTTTAAATGTTGTTACTTGAAACTTCAAATCATATGTGCAACCTTATCCGATTTTGCAAAAATGTTCGGCATTTGGTTTTTAGATGATGGGAAAATCGAAAAAGTGCCAAATAAGGACCACACTAATGTCCACTCATCGTTTTAAAATTTACATCTTTCCAACCCCACTGTCCTGAAACACAACTTTTCGGTATGTGTGTGAGCTGGTTCTAGCTATCAGTGTGTTTACACTTAAAACCCATTATGTATTTGTTTACATTGCTACTGTTACTGTGTGTGTAATCAGTGTTCAGTGTAGCATCTCAGATGTAATGTGGGCAGCGTGTGTGTGTCTAACAAACAGTTTTGTTTAACCAACTTCTATACATTTCTGCACATTCATATTTACACTTACCGTTGACAAAATGAGGGTGAGGGTATCAACACTTTTAACTGCGTATCCTAAAAACTATTGTAAAAGCAACAAAAAAAAAAAAAAAAAAAAATCAAACAAAAAGAAATTAACAACCTTAACACCTCGAATCATTTGCTGTCAATGGTATTGAATAAACAAGAGATTTCTACTCAACACCCCAAAACAATCCCCGACCAATTTCTATAACTACTAGTTGACTCAGAAAAATTTATTGATATCTTGTAATTAATACTTGCTGTACTTGTGAAAAACAAGAAAAGAAAGTGTTTGATTTTATTTATTAACATTCTCTACATAAACAATAACATTTACTTCTTCTTTATTTTTTCTCAGACTGTTTAGATTTTTGTAAAGATGTAAAATAAAATATAACTCTTTTCTTCAGTTTACAGTTTAAAGCCGTTTTTATCCCTTGTTATTAATTATTTAAGTCTTTTTGTTTATAGTTGTTGTGTTCTTGTTTGGTTTCAGTTACTTGTTCTACTTTTAAGTTTCATTATTTTGTTAATAAAACTCTGCTTATAATGCAGATAATTAAAGAGGGGCCAGGGTGTCAAAGAAGCTGTAAACGCCTCAGATTATGCCGGGCATTGTGGGTGATACTGTAGTAATTTTGTATTAATATTTTAAGTTGTAATTATAATGCCTTGTTAAACTACAAAGACTTTTAATTTTGTTTGATTTTGGCGCACAAGTAATTTGTGTACATATTTATGTTGTTTTAAGTTCTAGTATTAAGATAGAAGAGATAGAGACATAAATATCTACATAAATTATGATTGCTTCTATGGTTTTTACAATAGAGTTTATTTTTATTGTATTAAATTCTAATTACTTATTTGTTTTATTTGATATTTGCTAAAGAATTAAGAAATATTTTCATGGAATAAAGTGTGCGTATGATTGATATTATTTAAATAATATTAATCATACGCATTTCTCATTAAACGAAATACAATAAATTGTAAAATAAGTAATAACAAAAAAAAAAAAAAAAAAAAAAAATTCACTGCTTTATAAGTACATTGATACGAACTTCATGCAATTTGAAATATCATTAGACAAAGTCATTTTAATTTAAAAACATGGCTAAAATGAACATTATATTCTTGAAATTGATAATGAAGATATTGTGACAAAAATTAAGGAAAATGTATTCTCAAGAATTGGAAATTTTATACATCTTATCCAGTAAAACAGAAGAAACCATATACCAACCAGCCTCCAAGTGGATATTTACTATACAAAACCATGACTAATCTCAAAACAGTTGGAGGTCAGATTGTAAAGAAAACAGATATGAACAACCAGACACAAATCGGGAAAAAATTGGAAACGAAATAGGTTCATCTAGAAATACTGCATTGGTTAATATTAAGACACAATATGACCTACCTGTTCTAGAGTCTCTCCCTGAAAATTGATAAATACCTAAATTATTAGCTGCTACACCACGGTGCACAGTGGGGCAGAATCAAAATTTGTTGGAAATAAATCTGGCATTTATAAACGGCTGGTCCGATCGGGATAAAATTTGACATGGGATGTGAAATATTTTTGAAGAACGGAGTTTTAAAGTGGGATATTTTTGAATCTAATTGAGATATTGACTTGAAATTTGTTTTGCAAGACCAAAAATGTAAACAAAAAAAAAATTAGTTCGGAATAAATGTGCATCAAATTGTTCCTAATATTCGCAATCATATTAAACATTTAATATGCAATAAAATCTTTATTTATTGACAAAACTGAATGAAATTTTCATGTAAATGTAAAAAAACTTGTCAAAAAGTCAAAGGGCATCCCGCAATTCCTAAAAGTTAGAGCGAAAATCCCAAAAATGGTATCTTTTACAATTTTGCCCATAGGTTCCACATTTCCTTCGGGGCTGGGAAAATACTTTGGGAATAAATAGGGATCACATCAATGTTTCCAAATCTGCTTTCCATTTTCTGATCCCTGCTTTGGGATTTTAGAACATGTGGACCAAAGTTGAAATTTTGATAAAAAAAATAGGTCAAATTCCGAAGTGCGTAGGGCCGACATATTCGAAAAACAAGACATGTTTTTTATACCAAAATGTTCTCCGTAAAGATACCTTACGGAAACGCGAAAAATTGTTATATGTTCTTAAATAAAGTTTTATTTTAATAAAAAAGAGTTAAGAGTCACCTTTTCGTCCAAAAAACTGCAAAAATTTACTATTTTTTTAATTTTTAAATTGAAAATCGTTTATTTTTGAATCCATAATTGATATTGCCGTGAAATCTTTTGTATGTTATTGGTAATTTAGTTGTCAAACCAACAAAAGAAATTCGATGCCATTCGGTCCAAAAGTAAGACCTATATTTTAAAAAAAGAGGACCAAGGTATGGCAAAATTTTAAAAGTTCAATTTTGAAATGCCTATAACTCGGAAATTGTAAGAGATAAATAGTACACATGGCTACGCCCATGTCAAATTTTATCCCGATTGGACCAGCCGTTTAGAAATGCCAGATTTATTTCCAAAAATTTTTGATTCTGCCCCACTGTGCTGTGTAATAAAACAAGACTGGTTTTCAACGCCTTCAGCTCACCTTCAATCAATTTGGATTAGATTTGAATTAACAAAACTGTAATCACTCAAAGGTTGTAAGAATTTTATGACGACTTATTTCTGAATTTCGTAAACAAGTCCTTATATTATATCAGATTATATGTTAGTCATTACCAAACTACTTCTAAGTAATGTAGATGTTGTAAATTAGTCACTGGAATGTAAGTTTTTCAGTAATTGCAAGTTCTTACCAATGGCTGTGTTATTTCTTACCAATGACTGTGTTACGATCGTTTAAGTTTTAGAAAACCCACTTGGGTTCCTGGTCGAATTTTGTCAAAACTTCGCATATTTAGTTTTACTTAATGTCTATAAAAAATTTATTTTGCATAAGGCAGCTCCTTGTATTTTTGTCCGCGTGGTAACTACAGGGTTTTCCAACAAGAGGTGTTATTTTAGTATTCAAAGAAAAATTACATTTTTTGAGATAAATGATCGGATGTTTATTTCATAATTAAGAGGAAGGTATGCCGTTAATAATGAAAAACAACGTCAACCAAATGGCCACCACGACCACGCTTACAGGACCATATCCTTTTCATGAAATTTTCCATAACCAAATCGCAAAGTGGCTGCCCTTTGTCCTAGATAGCCTCACGAATTCTATCTTTGAGGTCTTGAATCGACGCTGGGCTGTTGACGTAGACCTTATCTTTCACGTGGGCCCAAAGGAGGAAGTCGGAAGATGTTAAATCACAAGATCACGGTGGCCAATTGTGATCACCTCTTCGAGAGATAACACGGTCCGGAAACTTTTTCCGTAAAAGAGCAATGGTTTCGTTGCTTGTGTGGCACGTAGCGCCGTCTTGTTGAAAGTAAACGTTGTTCAGCTCAATATTATCCAACTCCGACCATAAGATACGGTGTAATGACGTTTGTGGAATGCCCAATTCCAAAGAACGACGAGGAATGGACAAACCTTGGTTTTCTTCAACACTTTGGGCTACAGCAGCAATATTCTCAGTTGTTCTTGAGCGACGTGCACGGATTTTATTATTCACATCACTAACTTGTCCCAACAGCTCGAATTTTTTCACCAATTTCTGTATTGCGGTCCGACAAGGTGATTCATGCTTTAGTTTTGCGAACTGTGACTGCAAGATTTTCACCATTTTTGTAGTGAATTTTAATAATTTCAATGCGTTGTTGAAGCGTGTGTCGTTCCATTTATAGTAATGGCGTAGTTTCTACTTGTCAAAGAATAAAAGCTTCAAAAGTGCCAGCCACCAAAATACCGGGTGATTAAAAATAACACCTCTTGTTGGAAAACCTTTTATTTAGCCTGGTTAAAAACCGTGGTTGTTTGGCACCCAAAACTAGTATCACGCCGACTCCATGGAAGATTCAGCTAAGATAAGGACCAATGTATTTGGCTATAGTAGATAATACTTCACGTATCCCAAATGTATTTTTGAGTTGAATTCAGGAGCT
Organism: Calliphora vomitoria; assembly: GCA_942486065.2. NCBI lineage: Eukaryota > Metazoa > Arthropoda > Insecta > Diptera > Calliphoridae > Calliphora > Calliphora vomitoria. The sequence goes on along the minus strand of OW818029.2, from coordinate 57,628,092 downwards.
GTGAAAATGAAATATTTTACATTTGGTACCCACGTTTTCTAATAAGTTTAACGATTCTAGGTGTTAGAGCGTTTCTTTTAGCAAATCTTGGATTGCACGAGGGCCATTAGAGGTCCACTGCATGAGGTTGAATTCTTCCGGATACCGGGGCAATTCGATAAGTGTTATATAAATTATGCCCGCCGACAAGGACGCCATGGACCTACATACATGTATGACTTAACAATATTTTTGCTAGTATTCTTATTGTAATGAACGCAGTACACTTATGTCTAAATGTCACTGTAAGGAGTTACAAATCCTCTATAGGATCATTATGTTACCTACGGAAAGAGGGAAGAGGAGTATTTAGCGATATATTTTGGTAATATCTGCGTTGAACACAAGATAGAAAAATGTCCACTTAAAAATAAGGAGCACTATGTTTAGTTGAAGTCAAATTGATTTTAAATATTTTTGCTTCATTCAACTTTGTTTTTTTTATAATTTCACGTTCATTGATGAGTTATAATGCTAAATTATAACACTATACTACTTACACAATAGCATTCTTACTCCTTACTTTAACATAACCGCTTATAAAAAAATCATTATTTTAATATCACTGAAACTAGTTACTTGTAATGACATAAATAACTCATTGATAGTTAAGTCTCACAGAAGCCTTTATAGTAAAAGCAGGATGTGTACATGCAAATTATTTGAAAATAAACTTTTATATAGCAGATAATAAATAAGTAATTATACGACTACTTCCAAGTAATACAGACGGTATGTAATATTCATTGAAACGGAAGTTTGTGAGTAACTGCAAATCATTACCAAGTTTTTGCTGGTTATATTTACTGCAAACAATATTCTGGAAGCTTAACTTGTATATTACTGATATTTTGTTCTTTAAATACATCCATGGCAGATGTCAGATACAGGTGATTTAAAGGAAATTAAAATTGTTTCGTAACAGGAAAAAAAATGTTCTAATAAATTAATCTAAAGAAACATTTAATGAATGGCAATTTCAAACAAGCATTACTCATGAAAAAGCTGTGCTTGAATAGCAACAATTTCCAAGAATTAATTCTGAGCATGACAGTATTTCATTAGCATGCATATTTTAATTTAAAATCTAGAATTGTATAATTTCGTTTGTTTGTCTGTCAGTATTTAATCAATTATTCAATTTAGCAACAACATAAAACTCCCCTAAAAATAAGAAAATTATTATAAAATCCTTTCATTGACATACATACTTATATTTAAAGGTGATATAAATACACAAATATGTGGATATTAAATTCTTATCACTATAATTTTAAAGCAAATTTTGTATGAATTCATTTGCATAGAAAGACATACAGTATCGGTCATAACAATTGCAAAGTATGTAAAGATTTTAGAAACAACAAATACACTCTAAAATAAAAGTACATCCCCGGTATTATTAACTACGAAATTTAATTTCTTATGAAAAAATTTTAAAGTAAAATTTTAAAGTAAGAAAAAAATTTGAATCGTACGACAAAACATATTTGATTATATCGTCACCTAAAATGCAAAACAATGTAACATCAAAAAATTTTAAATTTATTTTAAGGACTGAGATCGAAAAATTTTAAACATACATTTGATTGAAATTATTATTACAATTTACAAACAAAATTATTTTTATAGTTCTAATCACTAATGATGAAATTTTGAACTTTTTCGAAAACCCTTCCATTATGGTTTTTATAGTGCTTTATGTCAATTTGTTCGAACAGGTTGTCCATCTCCGTTTAAAATCTACCACACTTTTGAACACGTTTTTTGTGCTCTTCAATTCTCTTTTAACAAGAGCCCAATATCTATCCACTGGACTCAGCTCCAGGCAGTTTGGAGGAATTGCCTCTCTTGGTACAAATACCACAATATTGTTACCACTCAAGGGCTTGTTTACCTTAGTGACAGGATGACAAATCAGGCCAAAAATAAGTGGACACATTAAGAAGTCTTATGAATGGAAACATCCTTTTTTGTAAACATTCCTTGATGTAAATTTCGGTATTTATAGAGCCCTTTGTAACAAATGTTTGGCTTCTTTTGCCGCAACTGCATATTGCTTGCCATATCAAGAACTTATTGGGAAATTTTGTCTGGTTTTTGGTCCTAAACTTATCTTCAACATTCACTCGAGCATCAGCAACATACAATTTTTGACCAGGAAGTTGCGAAAAATCTGCCAGAACATACGTTTCGTCATCCATTATGCAGCTAGAATATTTTTTTAGAAAACTTGACTTACCGTGCTCTGTTTTTGGCCTCTAAATTTTTAGCAGAGTTCCTGTTTGGAACTTTTTGAGTCTTGTATGTTTTTAAACTTGCATTGGCTTTAACTTTTCGTACCAAATAGTCCGAGTACTGAGCTAACCGGGCTGCTTTCCTACCGGATGTGTTGGGAGCTCTTTTGAAAATGCTTTCTATTTTTTTGGCTTTGGAAACATCATGTGGACCATTTCTTCTACCTGAACCAGGTTTTATATCAACGGACAAGTTCTCCCTGTACTGTTTAATAACATTGGAAACAGTTTGATAGCAGACCTTTGATTGTTTGGCCATCGCGAATCTGTTTTCTCTGTGTATATAAAATTCAATACAAATAAGTTTCATATAGAAGTTAATCACGCGACTTAATTTCATGGCGTACGGCCCATAAATGGTCATTGTTCCCATATAAGACCGCTTTTCGAAAATTACGCATGAGAAAAAATTATTGAAATTTTGAAAGAAAAACAAGTAAGAGAGCCATGTTCGGCTGTGCCGAATCTTATATACCCTTCACCAAATAATACTTTAAAATAAAAATTTTAAATATTTTTAGGTAAACAAAATTATTATTATTTTTTTTTTTTCAAAATTGTTTTCCAAAATTTAAAAATTTTTTTTTCAAAATTGTTTTAAATTTTTTTCCAATTTTTTTTTTTAAATTCAAAATTATAAAAAAAATTTTTTCCGGTAAAAAAAAAATATTCGGGTTAAACAATAATTTTCCCGATTTTGATCCATTGTAGGTCCAAATTACTATAGCCTTAAAATCGAGGTTGTCCTGGTTTTTTCCTTATATCTCCGCCATTTGTGGGCCGATTTTCTCGATTTTAAATAGCGACCGAGCCGGAAGAATTCTCGATATATTGATGTATCAATTATCTATGTAAGTTATTTGGGGGCTAGGGAAAGTTGATTTCAACATACAGACGGACAGATTGACATGGCTATATCGACTTCGCTATATATAACGATCCAGAATATATATACTTTGTGGGGTCGCAAATGAAAGATGTACAAACGGAATGACAAACTTATACATACCCTTGCCACTCATGGTGAAGGGTATAATTATGTGCTCATATACTCAGTGTAGGGTATTATATGGTCGGGCTTGACCGACTATACTTTCTTACTTGTTTATTATTTTCTTTTTCATACATAACCAGTTTTGTCCAATATGTTTTGTTGCTTGCTTATTACCTGCTAGTTATTGTTTTATTCAATTTCATAATTTCCCAGCAAAAAAACGTGACTAATTGGAAGCAAAAGAAATCCTTATTGCTTCCATACAGCTTCGCACAATATTTAGCTTTCAAAAATTTAAAAAAATGCGAACAACTACTTACTGCTACCTTGAAGCACTAAAGCAGAGACTTAAGCCGAGAAATTACGAACAAAAATTATGTTTTCCCCTTAGAAGCAATTTTTTCCAATGTGTTTTGACCGACATTGTCAATACATATTTGGCTACAATAACCCCACATACATACATACATACTTATTTATCGATATCATTCTCATCATTTGAATAACGAATTCCAACCAAATTCTAACAATTCTATTAACATTTTCAATTTTTCTACAATAAATGCTAATGTTTCGGTTTTTACATGCTACAACGAATTGACATAAGTATCATTCAATATTATTGAAATATAAATATTAAAATAAATATTAATAAAAGCTCGTTATATGAACTGAATGTTATTGATTGATTGATCAACTACATATATGTAAGTATGTAATATAAAATAGGGTAATTTTAAAGTCGTTTCATATTTCATTTAATTTAATGCTCCTTAGTGATTTTGTTCATGTAATACATTTTAGCTGCCTGACGATTGAATTTCAATTTAAAAACTGATAAACTTAAATCAGGGTTGGTTGGTTGGATGACTGGCTGGCTGGCACAAAGTCAAACAAAGTGTAAATGAATGAAAAGAGAAACAGCAGAACTCTTGCTCCCCAATGTGACATAAAATATTTTTGTAAAAACACATACAGCTAGCTACATGTAAACACGGCAAAATGTAGGTTTCAAAAAAAGAAGGAAATCCATACACTGCCATTAAATGGGTTAAATAACAGTTATTTGCATATATTGACTCACTCACACTCACATCCGTGAATGCATGAGACTAAGCCATCTACACTAGGGTGGTCCTTCTTTTGCAATTTTTGGATTTTTCCAAAATTGTTCTACATCAACTAAAAACCAAATGCTGAAAATTTAAGCAAAATAAGAAAACATTTGAAGGTTGCACATTTTATTTGAAGAATCTAGTTTTGGAAAAAAGTAGCAATATTCTAGAAAGAAAATCCAATTAAAAATTGTTTTTATATTTCATTTACTCATAGGTATTAAAATATGAGGGCATCAGCGCATAAGAGGTCTAACCCCAATTTTTTTTGGTTGATGTTCTGGTGTTACATATAGTCTTTACATTACCAATATCAATACAAAAGTGGGATAAGCTACGTTTTGGTATTCAAAAGTAGATTAAGCTGAAAAATCATACAGAGAATACTATAACAAAGTAATGTAGCAAAAGTGGTGTAAGTTTAGTATATCACTAAATAAATAGTTTGGGTTTACACCACTTTAGCACTAATAGTCTCATATAAAATATAAAAAAAATTCTGAGATCTGATACCAAAAAAACTAATAAAGCTGATACCTCCTTTTTTAACTGTTATTTTGAGTGATTTATTAGAACCGATATAAATTGTTTTTAATTTTTTAAATTTTACATCTAGGAGCTTTAAAAAGGTTTAATACAAGGTCCTCCCTAATCTGCACATTATAAATGACTATAAGCTCGTTTATTTTTGTTGCTGTTGTTATTGTTATATCATCACAGGATGTCGATAAAGGCCTGTACAAATTGTTATGAACTCTTTCACAACATTTTATCCACTCTTTCGGTTTTTTTTTTTTTTGCTTTGAAATTTGTTTTGTATTTATTTTGAATTTTATTTATTTTATCCCTCCATCATCAAAAACAATTTAAAATTACGATACTTTTGTTATCGATAATTTAGCAAATTTGCAAATACATACAATTTAGTTTTACTAATAAATGGTAAACAAGACTTTATATGTACATACAATACATACGAGCATAATGTAATTTAAAACATTTCGGTTTAATGGGATTTTAGAAATTCATGAATATTGAAAATTCTTGAATTCAGTGATGTGTATTTATTTTAAGTTGATGTAAAATATGAAGGAGGAAAATAGTTATGCAGCAGCAAAAACTACTTAGTAGTAATTGGTTGTGCTGGCATTTTTTTTTATTTATTTGGATCACACAATATATTTCAGTAAAATTGTTTTACTTTAGCAGAGCTGTCTGTATTAGAAATAAACTTTCATAGGCACTGAGAAAACTTTCAATGTACGTACTTGGTTGAAAATACTCAAATCAACATACTACTCCTTCTAACTTATAATCTTGTTTATTTTTAGTTATTTAGTACAATTAATATCGTTTGGTTTCATTAATTTAAAAAAGATTTTAAAGGGGAATTGGAGGAAAGAGAAATTTCCACAAATTTCCCCTTGTGTGTTCTTTCATCACTAAAATGGGGGTCACACGGCATATGTATTCCATATGTATTGGGACATGTATTCGATACATATGAAATTCCATGTGTATGTCAGAATTCACGTTATACATACGATTCATAATTTCCACGTTCACACGTACATATGTAATTGCGTGTGACATAACCTCTATTAGTTTATATAATTTTTGTTTTTAACTATATATCTATATATACATATGTATTTAATTTGATTAAACTTTTTGTTATGATTTTTCTCTAGTCTTTTTTGTTTTGTGTTTTTTATTTTGCACTCATACAGTGTTGTATTTCAAAATACACATTCATAAACACACGAAAATAGAACATGCTCTAATTGCCAAAAATGTCACAAGACATACACATGTATTTTACATATACAAAGTTTCATATGGATCACACGGTATGTACATGTTTACATGTAGAAAAATGTCCCAATACATGTCACAAAACACATGCAATACATGCCGTGTGACCCCCCTATTGGGAACATGTGTGTATATGTAATGTGCGTGTCAAAATGATAAGGTCATATACTTTTCGTACTGCTTATCCAAAATTACAACTAGTATTGATAGGTACTATTGGGTAAAATACGTGTTGCTCAAATTTTGTTCAGATAAGAATCCTTTCCTCTCATTTAACTCTATTTATAAACAATTTGTTTCGTGATGTTCTTCCAAAATGATTTGAGACCACTCGTGGAACTCAAAACTATTAATTTTTTTGAGGGAATGGTTTCACTTGAGCTCAACGTAACCCAAAACTCTATGAATAATACATGGGTTAATTTATCAATTCTTATCAGAAGTCTATAAAATCGTTAAAAATCATTTTTGTTGCGTCTGTAAAAAACAATTTTCAGAACAAAAAATTTTACTTTTAAAGAAAAAATACTGAAATTAGTAGCTGATGCCAGTTAGTTTTCATATGCTTTTTCTCCGAAATTCCAGCTGTTTCATCGACATCTTTTGAATAATTTTGCATCACACAATACGAATGATCTAATTTCCGTACAATTTTTCAAATCTCCAATTGATGTTCGCAAAATCATTTTCAAGTTCAGAAAAATCTTTTCCCTTTCACATTAAGGGTACTCATTTAAACGCTTAAGTTTCCCATTTGTGCAAATGTGCAAATTTGCGCGACGTGTTTCATGAACTCACCTTTTAAATTTTGTGCAATTTTATACAGAAAATGTTTATTTGATAAAAATGTCAAACAAAAATAAATTCAACAAATGCTTAAAAAAAAGTTTTAAAAATTGTATAAATTTAAATTCTAAAAATTTCGAATGAAAGTGAAATCTTTGGAACAAACAATGGTAAACCTAGTTTGGAAGACTTTGCTTATGTTCTAGCTGTTGGTTAATATTTCCATTCAATCCAATCATTCTGTTCCAAAGTCACACAACTTTTACATGTACAAAATATTTTTATTTCTTACTAGCTGACCGCTTCGCCCGTTATCTATTTACTAATGTTAGTTCTTCAAGTTTCTCCAAAAAATTTCTTTTATTATGAAAAATGAGAAGTGAAAAGGAGGCAATATATTAAAAATTTTAATTTCCGAATTTTTTTCAAAAGTTGTTAAATCGTGGTTAGCACAAGAAAGAGTTTCTGTAATGGAATGGCCACCACAATCACCAGATCTAAACCCCATTTAGAACCTTTGGGAAATCGTGAATCAATGAATCGATCGCGACAATTGCACTAATTCAGATATTATATTTCAAAGATTGGTAGATGCTTGGAACGCTATTCCTGCAAATGTTTTTGCGAATTTGAAAGCTTCAATGTCTCGCCGATGTTACCGAAGCAATTAGTTGCATATGTTTTGACGAATGAAATATCAGCCTATACGTAGTTTTTATACCTTTCACCTTCGTGAGAAGGGTATATATAAGTTTGTCATTCCGTTTGTAATTTTCACAATATAATTTGTGAAAATTATCCTTATAGATAGCGGAGTCGATTAATCCATGTCCGTCTGTCTGTCTGTCTGTCTGTCTGTCTGTTGAAATCAATTTTCTGGACACCAGATATCTTCGGGATCCAAATCCTCAATAATTCTGTCAGACATGCTTTCGAGAAGTTTCCTATTTATAATCAGCAAAATCGGTCCACAAATGGCTGAGATATAAGGAAAAAACCAGGACAACCTCGATTTTTTACCTATTTTTTGACCTATATCTGGATTACTAAGTCATTAATATAGGCAATATGGATATCTAATGATAGATATTTCAAAGACCTTTGCAACTACGTATATAAGACCATAGTAAGTTGGACCTACAATGGGTCGAAATCGGGAAAAAAAATTTAACCAGATTTTTTTATCACCAAAACTTTTTTTGGTAAATATTAAAAAAAAAATACTTTTTAAATTTAAAAAAAAATAATTTTTTTAAAAAATAAAAAAAAAAATTTTTTTTAAAAAATAAAAAAAAATTTTACATAAAAAATTTAAAAAAAAAAAAACGAAAAAATTTTTTTTCCAAAAAATTAAAAAAAAATTAATTTTGTTTACCTAAATATATTTAAAATTTTTATTTTGAAGTATAGTTTGGTGAAGGGTATATAAGATTCGGCCCAGCCGAATATATCTCTCTTACTTGTTTTCTTTTCAATGTAAATAATTGTGGATTAAATTCCATTTTCTCATTTTTAAAGCTATAATAAAAAAAATATTACTAGCACATGAATAATTTTTTTTACTTTTAAAACTATTTTAAAACACTTTTGTAAAATTCTGTTACCAGTTGCATATGTTATGACCACCACTGTATTTTCACCTTAATATTTGCTATCAAAAACTGTACTGATGGAACAAATTCCATTGCGATATGTTAACGAACAAATCTTTTATTATGAATTTCTTCTGATAAATAATTGCTTGCCTAAATATGCAGTATTCTTTAAATATCGCAGACAATTTCACTCCGACTTTCACTAAAATAATTTTTTGTTCAGAAAATGCTCATTCCGATCAAAAGAACTAAATGAGTTTTCATCGTTCAAACTATTAAGCTATTTATTGACATAAGATGAAGAGATAATAGCCATCTCAAATTATAAACGTTTTCCCCCCAGTACTATAACATTTTTAATATAATTTATAATTAAAATACTTAAATCTACTTACTTATGCTATTCAACAACAAAAAAAAAGTGAATAAATATTAAACAAACTGCAATTACAAGCAAATCTTTTCCTTTGTTATATTTTAAGTGAAATTAAATTTAATGCAGTGAAAAAGAGTGTGAGTAGAATGACAAAAACATTGGGAACAAAAAGAAAGAGAATGAAATAAAATAAAAACGAAATCCTTTTTACTTACATATATACAAGTAAGTACATCAAAAGTGTCCTTAAAGCCTGCCATTGTTAGACAATATGATAATAAACAGAGCAGAGAAGAGAAGAGAAAAATAATACAAGTATAAAAGCAAACATGTATTTTAGTTATTAAATTAAAAATTACATTAAATCCCTTAAATGAGTTTTAACATAGTTTTAACAATATTTAATAGAAATATAAAAAGGATTTATTTAAATTAGTAACAATATTTAAGAGTAATTATTAATGCTTTTAAAGCGGTAAAGGTTTTTCCAGATTCTCCGAAGTGCAGTAACAAGTAATTGTAGAAAAGTAGGATTTTTGTAATATTACTTCTGTTTAAAAGAAAACATAAGTTTTGTCTGATTTCCGGAAATTTGTTTAAGAGAAAATTTTAGAATAGGGAGAATCTATCCTTAAGCGGACAGAAAACAGCACTTTTCGAATTTGTCATCTCTGCTTTAAACAAAATTTATCAAAGTTATGATTTACAGTATCGGCCATAACTAAAGCACCCCCTCAATGAATATTTTTCATACTATATTTTTTTTTTTATAAAAACAAAGTTTTAAATTTCTATTATGTATTATTTTCAATTGTTAATATATTTACTATTGATAAACAAATACTTTTAAAGTTAATCTTTCTATAAGAGGTAACATTAAATCAAAAGATATTTAAAGCTGGAAAATAAACCGGTCAAAACTAAAGCACCCCTTCATGGATATAATATAAAACTTTTTTTAAATTTATATTTTGTTGCAAATCCTTTGGTTTGGATGACACAAGCACATCTCTTAGGCATAGAATATATTAAGTTTTTTATGGTGTCTTGCGATATTCCTTCCCAGGCTATAATAACGACTTGAAATAAATCGTGAAAACTGATCCTTATTTCTGAAATTTTAACGATTTATTTTCATATTAACAATCTACAACAAGTTCGCAATAGGATTGAAATCGGGAGATTGAGCAGGCCAATGAAGAACTTGAATCTTATTGCTCTGTATCCAAGTCTTACAAACTTTGGAGGTGTGCATAGGATCGTTATCCTGTTGGAACCTCCCTATAAGTGGAACCTCTTCACTGGCATTAGGCAACATTACATCTCTCAATATATCACGGTACATGAACCGTCCCATAATCCCATTAACTTTATGAATTGGCCCAATTCCATGACCGGAAAAACAACCCTAGACCATTACATTGCCCACTCCATGTTTAATTGTTCCTTTGCAATACTTAGGATTCAGTCTTTCTCCTTTTCGTCTGCGTACACGCCTTATTCCACCAGAACTTTTGAATTTGTATTTGGATTCGTCAGAGAACAGTACTGCCTTCCATTTTTGGACACTTCAGTTAATGTGGGCTTTGGCAAACTCCAGTATAGCTTTCTTGTTCTTAGCTGACATAAACGGTTTTTTTTGCTGGTCGTCGGCTGAATAATCCTGCTTCTACTGCTCTTCTACGGATTGTTCTTTCGTTAACGCATAATCTTAAACTTGTTCTTACTTGACTAGCTGATGCTGTAGGATCTTTTTGTATTGCTCCTTTGATCAAGGATTCATCATATCGTATGGTTTTACGGGTGCGTACTCCAGAATGACCCGTTGAAATACGACCATTCTGCAAAAACTTTGGAATCAGCCTGGAAATAACTGATCTGTTAATTGAATATTTTTTACTCAATTCATGCCGTGATAAGCCCGCCTTCCAGTCTTCAATAACTTTAATTTTAAATTCACTGGAGTATTTGTTCCTTGTCATCCATAGTTTTTCCACAATAAACTGTATAAAACTTAAATTATACAGACTACGCCTTCCTTTATTTTAGTCTTCAGGAATTTTGAAATGCATCCGTTGTGAGTCCCGTTAACTGACATTGCAAATATACAGAAAAATAGTTAAAATTTTTAAACATCTTATAAGGGGGGCTTTTGTTTTGTCCGTCGCGTTTTGTGTTTTTGTATGTTTTATCATTTTAAATTAATTGTTCATAAAATTATCCTTTCCTAAATGAACACTATATGAACCTTAACAATATAAGTTAATTAAATATATACAAAATTCATCCCAAAAAACATTTTTTTATCAAAAAAATTATGATATGAAAAAATCCATTGAGGGCGTGCTTTAGTTATGGCCAATACTGTATATATTGCAAGTGTTTATCAAATCATGACGTTTTTCCAAAAATTTAATATTCTACAAAAGTGTACATACATAAATGCACATAACTTTTAAACCATACGATGCACAACATTAAATTTGAATTTATCTGAAAGATAAAGGATACAAATAAATCACATTTCTTTACAAGAGTTCAAAGTGCAATTCTTGAGATATTATTTTTTTTTAAATAATCTTAAAAACTATTAAAGTTTGATACTCTTTCAGTTTAGGAGTTATGCTCCTACATGCAGTATATAAGGAGTGAGATCGAAAAATTCTTAACTTCAATTTGCATGCTCTGTTTTTGGCCTCTAAATTTTTAGCAGCGTTCCTGTCAGGAACTTTTTGAGCCTTGTATGTTTTTAAACCTGCATTAACTTTAACTTTTCGTACTAAATAGTCCGAGCACTGAGCTAACCGGGCTGCTTTCCTACCGGATGTGGTGGGAGCTCTTTTGAAAATGCTTTCTATTTTTTTGGCTTAATAAACATCATATGGACCATTCCTTCTACCTGAACCAGGTTTTCTATCAACGGACAAGTTCTCCCGGTACTGTTTAATAACATTGGAAATATTTTGACGGCAGACCTTTGAATGCTTGGCCAACTTTTTGTAGGACCAAGTTGGGTTTTGTTGAAAATATTTAATAATTTAAGTACGCACTTTTTTCTGGTCACTCATTTTAATCAGATTAACAAAACATAATAACTGACATGTTTTACAAAGGTAACTTGATCAAAAAATAAAAAATCAAATAATACTTGGGTTAAAAGTTTTAATGAAAAACGTGTGTTAAGAATTTTACTCACTCACTCCTTACTTACCATGTTTTTTATACATATATTTTCTTGTTTGTTTTACAAAACTTTTCTTGAAGTGGTAATTTTTATACGGAAGACAAAAATCGTCCAGGCTAGCCAAAAAAGTTTGAAGACCAAGAATTGGAGGAATTACTCCATGAAGATTGTTGTCAAACTCAACAAGAGCTTGCAAAATTATTGGGGGCTACTCAAGCAGCAATTTCAAAACGTTCATCCAAAGCAGGGAATTAGATATCATACGAATTGAAGCCGAGAAACCTTGAAAGATGATTTTGCATGTCCGAAAAGCACCATTACAACAACCCGAAGTGTAAGAGATGGTATATGAAGCTCGGCCAACCAACCGAATCGACACCAAAGCCGAATATCCATGGCGTTGAGGTAATTCTCTACATTTGGTGTGAGCAAAAGGGTCTTATCTAGTATGAGCTGCTGAAATCTAAATCTGTACCGAACACAACTGATTCGTTTGAAACGAGCATTAGCCTAAAATCTCCCGGAATATGCGGCCAGATATGAAACCACAATATACCATTATGAAAACGCTCGACCCTATGTTGAAATAGAAGTAATATTTTTAAATTAAAAAATTTAGGTTTTTTGAGCTATATGCAGTTAAATTTAATATCTCAAGAATTGACCTTTTTGAAAGAAAAATTATTACTTATACATACCATTTTAAAGGACATTTATTTGTCTTTCAAATTAAGTCAAATTTAATGTTGTACATCGTAAGCATTAAAAGTTATGTACACTTTTCTGAAATGTTAAAATTTGTTTCAAATTTCAAGACTTCATATTTTTGGACTGGAAAGGCTCACGAGTCTAAAAATCTATGATTTGAGAAACACTTGCAATAACTGTTGTGAATTTTGTTAAAATTGGAGATTCCAAATCGGAGTGCTGTCCGCTTTGGAATGGTTGATCTCAATAGTTAATATTTCTGAAAAGTAAATCAAAATATATGTAAATACATAGTAACAATCACATATTGTAAGCAAAGATGTTTAATTGTAAAATTTTTTGCTTTAATTTGCTATTTTAAAGCAACATTTTCTTTACTACTCATGTGAAACGTATTTATTTGCTTTAGCACTTACCAGAGACAAACCAGAAAATTTTAATTTAAAATAAAGTTAAACCAGAACAGAAGGACCTTCAAACACACCATACAATAGGATTTCACTATAAACGTGATGTTTTACTAATGTGACCACTGACCAAAATGAAAAGGACGAAATAAAATAAACAAACTAAAACAGAAACCATAGGAAAAATATGACAGTGTGAAGTGTTTTTATTGTGTTAAAAGAACCTCGTTTGTTAAAAGGGCTTTTGAAGATATACAAACAAAATAATAAAAAAAAAACTAGAGAAACCCGAAAAATGGAGCAGCCATTAAAAATTATGTAGACCACACGTTTCTAAAAGTCAGCAGATTCACGTACATATGTATGTTTTACTAAACTTGTGCAAGTAGCAGTGCAACTGAATGTGCTTGAGCGAATGCGATGGAAATGGCTTATGGACTTAAATCTAACAGTTGCAAACACATTTCAAGTGAAATGCAAAAATAAAACAAAGTTAAAAAAAATGTGTAATATACATGAAATATTTTAAAATTACACATTTTATCATTTATTTTCACATTTTTGATTTGATACTTTCACTTTTTAATTTTATAGTGGAATTTTGTTGGTTTTTTTAAAGAAGCTAAATACGTTTTTCTTTTCATTTTCCTACGAATTTTATGCCTGTGACATACATACATACTATATAAAGCCAAATTTTTATTCACACATTTTCCAAAAAGGTGCTTCAACTAAAAAAGTTTTTCCCCTAAATGAAAGCATTTAAGTTAATGATTAACAATTAACAAATTAACTTAATCATTTTCATTCTCACAACTATCCAGCACACAATAATTAAATTACATACAATACAAATGTTCACTAATACACTAAGAAATTAAATTTGTTTATTTTTTTAAATAAGAAGAAAAATAAAAATTAATGAAAAACTATCTTTCTAAATCCCAATGGGGTAGAAAGAATTTGTTGCTCAAATGGAAACCTGAGATGAGAATAAAACCAGAAAGCCAACCACTAGAAAAGCAAAAAAAAAAAAATAATCTTAAAACAACAAAAAAAGGAAAATATTTAACAAAACTGAATTGAAACCAAATACAACAAAAAGGAGAAACTGTAACGAAATGCCAACAACAGAAAAAACCAAACAATCAGCATTAATTCACCAGTTGTAATTTGTTGTTGCTGTGTCCCAAAATAAAATAAAAACATGAACAGCAACAAAAAATGGATGTTATTTTTTCTGATTTCCTGTGTAAACAGGGAGGATTGTTAAGGAATGGTTTCATTAAAAATCAATGAAAAGGAATAACATCACTTTCCTAATTAAGAGAATTCTCGGATTTCGGAAAGAATTTCCAGTTGTAAATTAAATTACTTTTCCGATGAGACCAAAAAAAAAAACAAGTATTACCAATCAATATGTTGATAATTACTAATCTTCTAAAATTATGAATTGTTCAAGTTTTTCTCAAATACATAAATCATAAGGTTATATTTGCAGATACTCTATTGTCAAGTAATTGACGGGGAATACTTGGGTTTGGTTTCATCGGAAAGGTAATTAAACGTATAATACTGTGAGGGTACTTAACAGTAATTTATTCGAAAAGTTGCCTTAAAATTATTATGTATAAGTATCCTTTAACATATTGTTACGAATGTGCAATATCGATTTGAATTTAACGGCCTGTAACGACTGCCTGCAACATTCATCATGTTTATAAACACGTACATCAGTAGAAGCTTCTACTTATCAACAATGTTGATAGCATGCGGTTATTAACATTGTTTATAAGTATGGCAACACTAACCCCCTTATTCATAATCAATTTTTATTAATTTTATAAAAGGTTTATAAAACGGAATTTCCATACAAAATTTGTTTTATAAACCTGTAATAAATTTAAAAATTGATTATGAGTAAAACTTTAACCCCCATATGCATAAACAGTTTATAAATTTATCAAAGGTTTATAAAACAAATTTTGTATGGAAATTTTGTTTGATAAACCTTGGATAAATTTATAAACTGTTTATGCATATGGGGGTTAATGTTTAAGCTGCTAACATTAACATCGAAAGCTCAAGAATTCGAATGTTCTACTTTGTCCGTTAAGATCATTGTAGAAGATTAACGAAAGATGGCGTGTGTATAAATAGTGGCAGAGGTTGAAGTCGTGAGTGAGTTGATCATAGGCGTTGTTAGAGTTAACATCAACTGCCTTGTACATTTAAGTTTGTACATTATGAAGTGTGTGTGCATTTCTGCGAATTGATAAACGTGTATAAAGACACTAAGTGACTATTTGAACTGTTGTTGTTGTACATCTTAAATAAATAAAGAGGTGTTACAATTTTAAACTACTAAAACTGCTTTTATTTGCAATCAAAAGTATCCGGTTTATTTAAAGGAAATAAACCAACGTTTTTAAAAGGTTAAAACGTAACAATATTGATATGGAATTTGGACTATGAAAGGTAGACTGTGTAATTTTAAAAACTTAATTAACAAAAACTAAAATATTTAAATGAAAAGCAAATCCATAATTAAAAAAAAATACATATATTTCCTTGATTTTTTCACATTTTTAGCTTTTATTTTGAAACATTTGTACTATACAAATTTATTCAAGGTATTGGCCATTGTTAGCTATGACCTTTTCCCATCATTCTAGCAACATATGGATTCCGAGCCAAAAGAACTGCTCATTTTCTGAGACCAAGAACGAATCAAGCCAAAATCGGATACACTGCTACAAAGTGAAGCGTATCACAGAGAGAGCGTTCTGCATCGATCGAAACAAATACTAGTCGGACATGGCAAGGTCTAAACTAAGGAGTGAGATCGTAAAATTCTTAATACACGTTTTTCATTAAAACTTTTAACCCAAGTATTATTTGATTTTTTTGTGATCAAGTTACCTTTGTAACACATGAAAGTTATTATATTTAATGTCAATTACATTTTGTTGTTGTTTATCTGATTAAAATGAGTGACCAAAAATTGTTAAATATTTTCGACAAAACCCTACTTGGTCCGACAAAAAGTTGGCCAAGCATTCAAAGGTCTGACGTCAAACTGTTTCCAATGTTATTAAACAGTATCGGGAGAACTTATCCGTTGCTAGAAAACCTGGTTCCGGTAGAAGGAATGGTTCACATGATGTTTATTAAGTCAAAATAATAGAAAGCATTTTCAAAAGAGCTCCCAACACATCCGGCAGGAATGCAGCCCGGTTAGCTCAGTGCTCGGACTATTTGGTACGAAAAGTTAAAGCTAATGCAGGTTTAAAAACA
This sequence comes from Calliphora vomitoria, assembly GCA_942486065.2. Taxonomy (NCBI): domain Eukaryota; kingdom Metazoa; phylum Arthropoda; class Insecta; order Diptera; family Calliphoridae; genus Calliphora; species Calliphora vomitoria. Next base: position 57,611,479 of record OW818029.2, on the reverse strand, counting down.
TACAAGGCTCAAAAAGTTCCTGACAAGAACGCTGCTAAAAATTTAGAGGCCAAAAACAGAGCACGGAAATGGAAGTCAATTTTTATAAAAAGAAATTCTTGACGAAATGTATGTTCTGGCAGATTTTTCGCAACGTCCTGGTCAAATATTGTATGTTGAAGAAAAGTTTAGGACCAAAAAGCAGACAAAATTTTCCAAAAAGTTCTTGGTGTGGCAAGCAATATGCAGTTGCGGCAAAAGAAGCCAATCATTTGTTACAACGGGCTCTATAAATACCGAAATTTACATCAAGGAATGTTTACAAAAAAGGCTGCTTCCATTCATAAGACTTCATAATGTGTCCACTTATTTTTGGCCTGACTTGGCATCCTGTCACTATGGTAAACAAGCCCTTGAGTGGTACAAGAACAATAATGTGGTATTTGTACCAAGAGAGGGGAATCCTCCAAGCTGCCCGGAGCTACGGCCAGTGAAGAGATATTGGGCTCTTGTTAAAAGGGAATTCAAGAGCACAAAAAAGGTGTCCAAAAGTGTGGTAGATTTTAAACGGAGATGGACTACCTGTTCGAGCAAAGTGACATAAAGCACTATAAAAACGTTAATGGAAAGGTTTCCGAAAAAGGTTCAAAATTTCATCACTAGTGATTAACAGCCGTATGCATAAAAATTTACAAGAGCTTTATAAACCAATTATAAGCAAATTTTCATAAAGTTGTATTCATAAACGATTAATAGCTCAAAATACATTTGATAAACCTTTAATAAGTATACAAATTTTAAAGTTCGTTCGACCCTTCTTTAAACCTACTATAAAGTATTCTTTTTACATTTTATCTTGAAAAAAGGGAATTTTAAAGATAATTCTTTATAAATTTGCAATAATAGTCGATACTATTGCAATTGATAAACATAATTTTAATTCCGCTGGGAAATATGGTCCACTTTAATAATATAAGATTTTGTTACATATTTCTCCGGTAGTGAACTACATGAGGTTCGCAAGTGAGTTTTATTGGCTTTTTTGTAATTTATTGTTAACCTGTAACGGCATGTAGTAATTAAATGCGTAAACATTGTGGAAGAAGGTCCACACAATCTAATATATCCACTCCGGAATTAAAATTATGTGTTTCCTCATAGAAATTCAATAAATTTTGTTAAAATTTAACAAAATGACAATAAAAATAATTTAATAAAACAAATTATATAACAGTGATGTATATTTTATCACAGAATATTCGTCATTCGAATACTTTTAATAATAATTGTACTAAAATATATAAAAACGTTTGTATATTAATGCATTTTAGTTTAATATAAATTTACTAGAATCAAATAAAATTTTTTTCTCTAAATATTAATTTTTATCTTCAAAAATGTATTATTACTAAAAACAAACAATGAAAGAAAGAGTATTAACGAATATTTTATCCTAATTGCAAGCAACACTAACAACGAAAAATGGGAAATAACAGAGAAGCATTGCCAGCTTAGACAAAAAACAGTACATTAGTTATTGTACCTTTAACAAACGTTATGAATACTATACTTTTATATATGATTTTTAAAGCTAAAGTGTTTGTTAACAAATTTGTGTTTTAAATCTACAATAAGTTTTTTTTATGCATATAGCCGTAAAACTTTAAAAATATTTTTTTTTTTTTTTTGTAAATTGTAAATTGTAATAATAATATCAATTAAATAAAAAAATTGTAAACTGTAAGTTTAGTGGTTTCGTTTTTATTAACATATATGAATGTTAAGAATTTTTCGATCTCACTCCTTATATTGCGGGTGAGATAAAACTTCCCAACCACTTCATTCTAGATACTTTTTAACTGGTATTGTAACATGTGGCCGAGCATTGTCATGATGAAATATTACAGTTTCATTTCTTGCCGCATATTCTTTGTGTTTTTCGGCCAATGCTCGCTTCAAACGAATCAGTTGCATTCGGTACAGGTTTCCTGTGATAGTCTGGTCAGATTTCAAGAAGCTGAAAATTGATAGGATTCTTTTGGTCCCACCAAATACTTTACCTTAGCGTCATGGATATTTGGTTTTGGTTTCCTTTCGGCTGTTTGGCCAGGCTTCACATGCGATCTCTCTCTTATGCTTCGGGTTAACGTAATGTATCCATTTTACATTGCAAGTAATGATTCGGTGCAAAAATTATTTTCTTTTATAGCGTTCAAGCAGCATTTCAAACATGCAAAATAGTCTTTCAGGGTCTCTCGGTTTCAATTCGTGTGGTACCCAATTTACCTGTTTTTGGATCAATCCTGCTACTCGCAAACGTTTTGAAATTGCTGCTTGAGTAGCTTCCAATGATTTTGCAAGCTCATGTTGAGTTTTACAGCAATCGCCATGAAGTAATGCCTCCAATTCGAAGCAAAAAAAAAGACTTCAACATTTTCTCAATTTTCAAATTTAAAATCTATTATTTTAAACTCGTAGTAGATATTGCTTTGAATATATAAAATTTGAAAACGGTCATAAATTGTAAACTATATTTTGAAAAACAACAACTGGACTTTTTTAATATTTCAGTACAAAAAACAAATAATTCTTTTTCACCACTGTCTTTAACTATTGTTTGGATATTGTGTCCCCCCTAGTGAATAGATTTTATTCTCTATTTTGTTTTCTATGCCTTTATAAAATCATTGTCAGTCCCTTTTAGGCCAAGTTAAAGAAGGCGGTGAAATGTTTTCGAAGAAACAAAAAAACAAAAAAAAAAAACACACATACAGAACATACAAAAATAGGAATTTATGTAAATATGTTCAACTTTATTAATGTCTCGTTCCTCGTACTCAATGCCAAAATGAAAAATTCATGCCAAAACTCATACTAAAATATACATTTAGTTGCAGGGAATTTTATACTATTTATTCTGTTCTGTTGTATTGTGTTTTGTTTGCTTGTCTTTTCTTTCCTCTGCTTTAATCTTTGGTTTTGTTGCTTCAAGACAATTTATGAGAAATTTATATGTAACCTGTAGTTCACGGGACGTGTCGTGGACTGGTCGCATGATTAGCGAAAAAGTCACTTTAATTTGTGGCTGTCATTGGAGGTGCCAATTATAACTAAATGTATGTATGTTAAGGACAACCCTAAGTGCTTATTGAATTCAACGGTCACCAAATATCAATTGCGCTTCGTGGAGACAATATTATCACAGGTTCTAACTGGTAAACGAATTCAACTACAATCATTATATACTGTAGAATTTTACTAGTCCTACTAGTCTATAGAATTTCACTACAGTATGAACAGAAAATAATAAATTAATCTTTAAACATCGATGTTCAATTAAATTTAGTAGCTTTTCTAACTGCGATTAAATACCGTCATTCATAAGGACTGAGATCGAAAAATTTTTAACATACATATATATTAATAAAAATGAAACCACTAAACTTACAGTTTTTAATCTTTTTTTATTTGATTGAAATTATTATTCCAATTTACAAAAAAAAAATTATTTTTATAGTTCTAATCACTAATGATGAAATTTTGAACCTTTTTTGAAAACCCTTCCATTATGGTTTTTATACTGCTTTATGTCACTTTGTTCGAACAGACTGTCTACCACACTTTTGGACACCTTTTTTGTGCTCTTCAATTCTCTTTTAACAAGAGCCCAATATCTCTCCACTGACCTTAGCTCCAGGCAGTTTGGAGAATTTGCCTCTCTTGGTACAAATACCACATTATTGTTCTTGTACCACTTAAGACCTTTCTTACCATAGTGACAGATGCCAAGTCAGGCCAAAAAGGATGTTTCCATTCATAAGAAGTCTTATGAATGGAAACATCCTTTTTGTAAACAAGGAATGTTGTAAATTTCGGTATTATAGCCCTTTGTAACAAATGTTTGGCTTTTTTTCCGCAACTGCATATTGCTTGCCATACAAAGAACTTTTTGGGAAATTTTGTCTGCTTTTGGGTCCTAATCTTTTCTTCAACATTCCCTCGAGGATCAGCAAAATCAAAATTTTGACCCGGAAGCTGCGAAAATCTGCCAGAATATACGTTTTGTCATCTATTATGCAGCAGGTATATTTTTTGTATAAAATTTGACTTCAATTTCCGAGCTCTGTCTTTGGCCTCTAAATTTTTAGCAGAGTTCCTTTCAGGATCTTTTTTAGCCTAGGTTTTTAAACCTGCATTAGCTTTAACTTTTCGTACCAAATAGTCCGAGCACTGAGCTAACCGGGCTTTCCTACCGGCTGTGTTGGGAGCTCTTTTGAAAATGCTTTCTATTTTTTGGCTTTAGAAACATCATGTGGACAATTCCTTCTACCTGAACCAGGTTTTATATCAACGGTACTGTTTAATAACATTGGAAAAAGTTTGATAGCAGACCTTTGATTGTTTGGCCAACTTTTAGTAAGACCAAGTTGGGTTTTGTTGAAAATATTTAATAATTTTAGTACGCACTTTTTTCTGGTCACTCATTTTAATCAGATTAACAACAAATGAACATAAGTGACATTAAACATAACAACTAACATGCTTTACAAAGGTAACTTGATACAAAAAAAAAAATCAAATAATACTTGGGTTAAAAGTTTTAATGAAAAACGTGTGTTAAGAATTTTACACAGTGGTTGATAGTACATTGGCAACTTTTTCAAATATTCAATTAAGAAATTAAAACTAAAAAAAAGAATTTGTTAAAAAAATAATGTTTGAACCTTTAACTCTTCTGAATTCTATAATACTTTTTGTATATAAGTTTTCCATGGCTATACAAAATTTTAAGTTCTCCATCCATTTCGAAATCCTCTTTAGATGTATGCAAAATACCTAAAAAAAAATTGCTAATAATTTTAGAAGTGTTAGTCAGATTATATAATTTTGATGTCATATTAGAGCTAATGAATCTTTTTCTCATAAAAACAGACTATATCATAGCAAATCGCCCTTTAACAGAGGATATCTTTTTTAAATGACCGATATTAGGAACATATTGTTACGTTTTTACCTTTTAAAAACGGGGTTTATTTCCTTTAAATAAACCGGATACTTTTGATTGCAAATAAAAAGCAGTTTCAGTAGTTTAAAATTGTAACAACTCTTTATTTATTTAGAATGTACAACAACAACAGAATTAAATAGTCACTCAGTGTCTTTATACACGTATATCAATTTGCAGAAATACACACACACACTTTATAATGTACAAGTGTACACGTACAAGATAATTGATGTTAACTCTAACAGCGACAATGATCAACTCAACTCACGACTGCCAGCTCTGCCACTATTTATACTCGCGCCATCTATCGGGAATCTTCTACAATGCTCTTAACGGACATACTAGTACATTCGAATTCCAGAGCCTTCGATGTCATTGCCAGCAGCCCAAACATTTAGTGTTGCCATACTTACAAAGAATGCCAATAACCGCATGCTACTGATGGACGTGCCTTCAAACATGATGAATGCTGCAGGCAGTCGTTACAGACCGTTGAATTCAAATCGTCATTGCACATTCGTAACAATGTATAAAATTTGGAATGGGTCATTGGGTGTTTCTCGAGATAATGAAAATTTATTGACGTTTTTACAAATTTTACAGGAGAAGTTTTTTATTTAAATATTTTGAAGTTTATACATAGAGTTAAAAATGTTTTGATGCGATATATTATAATTTTGTTCTCGTTTGTTTACATTATGCATTAATTATGGCGTTTATACCATTCACCTTCATGAGAAGGGTATATATAAGTTTGTCATTCCGTTTGTAATTTCCACAATATAATTTTTCGACCCTTTAAAGTATATTCTGGATCCTTATAGATAGCGGAGTCGATTAAGCCAGGTCCGTCTGTATGTTGAAATCAATTTTCTGAAGACCCCAAATAACATCCAAACTTAATTCATACATCAATCTATCGGCAATTCTTCCGGCTCGGTTGCTATTTAAAATCGATAAAATCGGCCACAAATGGTTGAGATATAGGGAAAAAAACCGGACCAAATTCGATTTTTGGCCTATTTTTTATGTATATCTGGATTACTATGTCATTAATAACGTATGCGGAATGAAATTGCAACAAAAATTTTGACCTGGCCAAAGAAAAAGTACATGAGCTATTAGTGTTTTAGGATTTATTTTGAATTACATTATGTTTTGCCTTAATACTTTAAAACCCAATTTGATAATCTGGCTTTTAGTTATTTAAAAATGTTAACAAAAAAAGAACTACCTTGAAAAAACAATTGTAATTTTTTTCATATTTGATATATTTTCAATGGAAACAAATTCTTATATTTTACATCAAGTGGCAGAGAAAGGCAGAGAAGTGGACTTTTTTGTAAGTAAATAAACCTATTATTGATAAGATGTGCAAATTAGAACATAATCTTTTTTCTAAAAAAATATATATGGATCTTAATCAATAAGACGTAAATTGCAAATTTTGACTTTTTTGGAATTTGATTTGACCACCAATTGTAATTAATATAAAGGGTTCTACAACAAGAGGTGTTATTTTGAATTAACCGGTATTTAGGTAGCTATCACTTTTGAAGCTTTTATTCTTTGACATTTGACAAGTAGAAACTACGCCATTACTAAAAATGGAACGATACACGCTTCAACAACGCATTGAAATTATAAAAATTCACTACAAAAATTCTGAAAATCTTGCAGTCACAGTTCGCAAAACTAAAGCATTTTTGGGTCGTCGTGAAGCACCTTGTCGGACCGCAAAATAGAAATTGGTGGACAAATTCGAGCTGTTGGGACAACTTAATGATGTGAAGAATAAAACCCGTGCACGTCGCTCAAGAACAACTGAGAATATTGCTACTGTAGCCCAAAGTGTTGAAGAAAACCCAGGTTTGTCCATTCCTCGTCGTTCTTTGGAATTGGGCATTCCACAAACGTCATTACACCGTATCTTATGGTCGGAGTTGGATAATATTGATCTGAAAAACGATATTGACTTTCAACAAGACGGCGCTACGTGTCACACAAGCAACGAAACCATTGATTTTTTACGGGAAAAGTTTCCGGACCGTGTTAAGGTCTACGCCAACAGCCCAGCGTCGATTCAAGACTTTAAAGATAGAATTCGTGAGGCTATCGAGGACATAGGGCACCCACTTTGCGATTTGGTTATGGAAAATTTCATGAAAAGTATATGGTCCTGTAAGCGTGGTCGTGGTGGGCATTTGGCATAATAAACATCCGATCATTTATCTCAAAAAATTCAATTTTTCTTTGAATACCCAAATAACACATCTTATTGGAAACCCCTGTATTATGAAATGTGTACATATTTCATAAAAAGATACATCACAGATTATTTCTTTAAAAATAAAGTTCTTCTAAACTGTTCCATCATCCAACTGTCACGGCCAGATGATTATGGTGTTTTCCAACACCCTTCAAATTCCAGACTTTCTAAAGTGAAAAAATGTCCCAATGCTTTTAAATTAAAACTAATTTGACTGTTTTTGGACCTTTTTAAATAGAAGAGTTTTTGTAGATTATTTAAAATAAAAAGCGAGAAAAATAAGACCATTAAACTCAAATAAGAGCTCAGAAAAGTTCAAACATCGGTATTTCAAACACCTGTATATAAATTTCTTCATAACTGCCACAAAAAGTACATGAATATGATAAATTTTTTGCTTACATTAAATTAAAACAATGGGATAATTTATAAAGGTTTTATATATTATTTGGTTTATCGTTGGAAACAAATATTTTTTTGAACTGATTTATTCATTTTTAACAGAAAAAATTTCAGATCATTTGAGTAAGTATATAAGTTTTAATTTAGCCATAAAAATTGATAAATGAAAATAAAAATGGCTAAAGGCAAAATTATTTTTTTTGTGGCTAAACAAGATTGAAAAGGGCTAAATTGGCACCACTGGTACCAAGTTTTAACAAATTTGGAACGGGTATAGTTCGACTTCTTGCCCTCCCTATGTTTTTATTTATTTAAAAATACAAAAATAAAGAAAATAATAAGAACATAACTAAATAAATTCCGAAAATACAAAACAAACTAAAAATTCTTTATTTACGAGTATTATGATTTTGACAAAACAATGAAATATTTGCAAGTTTAAAAATTATCATTGAAAATTGTTAAACAAAAAACTTGCAATTATCTAATGAAGATACTAAAATATTTTCATAAAAGCAAAAGTCCCTAAATACAATAAAACAAAATTGTCCATCTCTGCTATAAAATTAGAGCCTTTAGGGAAAACGTAAAAATACTTTGTTTTTGATTCTTCTTCATTTATTTTCCTTTTTTTATTTATTTGTTTTTTATGAACATTTAAACAAAATTTAAACACAAAAACCATATTGTTACTTGTCTTTTTTTTGTTTGTTTTGTATTTTATAAAGTCATGAATGGATTTTTTATGTTTTTTTTTTTTTTTTTTTGTTTCTAAACTTTTATTTTAAATTGTTTTATGTTTATTTTATCGCCTTAAGTTATTTTAAGTTTCATATAGTTTTTTCAATACATACTACATGTATGGTTGTGAATATGTGCGAGGTTTTTTTTATGTAAATCATTATTATTATTATTTACATATATTGTTATTGCTGTTAGTATGTATTTCCTACACTTAAGTAAATACATATGGAAAGGATGTTGTCACATTGATGTGAAATTAAATAAAATTCATAATAAACAAGTAAGAGTGTTATATTCATTCGGCTGTGCCGAATCTTTTACACCCACCATCAAAATGTGGGTATTATGTGGGGGGTTGAGTCAATTATGGACCGATCCTCACAAAAGTTGGTAGAAAGATTTAGATTCATATAAAACTTCTTTATGTCCAAATGCATCACGATATTAATTATTATACGACAATTATGAATGTTCAATGCATTTTCTGAGGGGGACCTTGTATGGGGACTATGGACAAATGTTGCCCGATTTCGGCGTACATTACAGTATAATTGCAGAGTACTTAAAACTAATTTATTAATTTTATAAGGATTGCCGCATAATCAACATATTTATGACTGCTCAAACAGTATTCTGCTGGGACATTTATATGGGAGCTAGGTGAATTCATTGACCGATATTGCCCACTTTAAATACCACACGAATCTTGTGGACATTTTCACACAGCGAGCTCCTGTCTTTTGCGACCTATCGTGTTTTCAACAGACAGACAGACGGACGGACATAGCTATATCGTCTTAGAATTTCATAAGGACCCTGAATATAAAGGACTTTCCAACAAGAGGTGTTATTTTGAAGCTCCCGGTATTTCGGTAGCTGGCACTTTTGAAGCTTTTATTCTTTGACATTTGACAAGTAGAAACTACACCATTACTAAAAATGGAACGGTACACGCTTCAACAACGCATTGAAATTATTAAAATTCTCTACAAAAATTGTGAAAATCTTGCAGTCACAGTTCGCAAAACTAAATCATTTTTGGGTCGTCGTGAAGCACCTTGTCGGACCGCAATACAGAAATTGATGGAAAAATTCGAGCTTTTGGGACAGGTTAGTGATGTAAAGAATAAAACCAGTGCATGTCGCTCAAGAACAACTGAGAATATTGCTGCTGTAGCCCAAAGTGTTGAAGAAAACCCATATTTGTCCATTCCTCGTCGTTCTTTGGAATTGGGCATTCCACAAACATCATTACACCGTATCTTATGGTCGGAGTTGGATGATATTGATCTGGACAACGTTTACTTTCAACAAGACGGCGCTACGTGCCACACAAGCAACGAAATCATTGCTCTTTTATGGGAAAAGTTTCCGGACCGTGTTATCTCTCGAAGAAGTGATCACAATTGGCCACCGAGATCTTGTGATTTACACCTTGCGACTTCTTCCTTTGGGGCCACGTGAAAGATAAGTTCTACGTCAACAGCCCAGCGTCGATTCAAGACCTCAAAGATAGAATTCGTGAGGCTATCGAGGACATAAGGCAGCCACCTTGCGATTTGGTTATGGAAAATTTCATGACAAGGATAGAGGTTCTGTAAGCGTGGTCGTGGTGTCCATTTGGCTGGTGTTGTTTTTCATTATTAACGGCATACCTTCATCTTTATTATGAAATAAACATCCGATCATTTATCTCAAAGAATACCATTTTTCTTTGAATACCAAAATAACACTTCTTGTTGGAAAACCCTATATATACTGTTGTGGTTCCGCAATAAATATTTTGATGTGTACACAGAGCATATAAGCAAATCATTTTTCTTTTGAAATTTCAATAATTTTTCTCATGTGTAATTTTCGGAAGTTGGCCTTATATGGGAGCTATAAACAATTATGAATCGATAGCCATCAATTTCGGTCGTGTGAATTATTTCTATATGAAACTTATTTCTGTTGCATTTTATGTAGATACCAAAATTTTTGGGAGATTTATGCTTTAAATAAGTTTATAGCATAAAAGGTGAAATATGGCATAAGTTTAATATACAGTATATATAAATAAAATATAAAGAATAATTGACTAAAGCTAACTAATCGTTTTGTGAGAATCTTCAGAAATTAAATGAGGATTTTCGCCAGCATCGAACAACTCGATGTAAATTTAGGTGAAAAGCGTTATTCGCTGGATTTTCGGTACATATTTTTTTTTTTTTTTTTTTTTTTGTAATTCATTTTTATTTGCAATCTATTTTACAAAAATTAAAATAATAAGCAAATTACATAAATAAAATAAAAATAACTTATATATTAAGTTCCAATGAACTCAATAAAAAAAAAACAACTTTTTTACATTAATTTAAGCAAATTTACTAACATTTTCCTATTTTCTAAAGGGTAGGTCAAGAACGTGAAACCTCTTTAATCTTTGTATTTCTTCGCTATCATCTAATAAGTTGATTGCTAAAACGTTTGGGTGATTGCTGAGTCTATTTAGATATCTTTCACTGAAATTATTAATTTCCTCTTTGACTCTTGCAATTTTGAGATCGTTGTGTATGTTATTGTTATTTACAAACCAAGGCGCATTAGTGATTAATCTTAGAGTTTTAGATTGATATCTTTGAAGTATTTCAATGTTTGAGTTGCTGGTAGTCCCCCACAGCTGAACTCCATATGTCCATATGGGTTTAAGGATTGTTTTATATAGCAAAACTTTGTTCTCCAAGCTTAATTCAGATCTTCGTCCTAATAGCCAATACATTTTCCTCGTTTTGTTGTTTAATTGTTCGCGTTTCTTTCTTATGTGTTCCTTCCATGTAAGTCTACGGTCAATATTAAGACCCAGATATTTAACGTTTCTGCTTTTTGGTATAATTGCTCCATTTAAATATACTGAAGGACAATCATGTTTTCTTAATGTAAACGTCACATGCACCGATTTTGCTGTATTTACTTTAATGTTCCACTTTTGTAACCAATCTTGAATAGGATTTAGCTGATTTTGAACAAATTCAGTTGTTATTTTTATATACTCATTTTGAAACACACTTGAAATGCAAAAGGGCGTAACAACCAAAAAAATTAAAAATGAGTTTTTAATGGACTTTGGTATAGCGCATCAAGGCACAAAACTAACGATTTTATTAAAGAAAGAAAATCATATTTGTAACCACAACACTTTTCATTTTATTAATTTTTTTTTTTCTCTCCTGAAAAATTTGAAAAAGTAATGTTTGTTTCAAGGGAAACAATAAAGCTACCAAAATGGATAAATACAGGAAATTGTACTTCTAAATTTATAAACTACTAAAGGTAAAATTTACAATATATTGTTACGTTTTAACCTTTTTAAAACGTTGGTTTATTTCCTTTGAATAAACCGAGTACTTTTGATTGCAAATAAAAGCAGTTTAGTAGTTTAAAAGTGTAACAACTCTTTATTTATTTAAAATGTACAACAACAATAGTTCAAATAGTCACTCAGTGCCTTTATACAAGTTTATCAATTCGCAGAAATGCACACACACACTTTATAATGTACAAACTTAAACGTACAAGGCAGTTGATGTTAACTCTATCAGCTCCTATGATAAACTCACTGACTACTGCAACCGCAGTCACTATTTATACACACTGCCATCTTCATTCGAGTAGTCTAGATTGTTCTTAACGGTCAAAACTCGTACGTTCGAATTCTAGAGCTTTCGATGTTAATGTTAGCAGCTTAAACATTTAGTGCTGCCATACTTACAAATAATCCTAATAACCGCATGCTACTGATGGACCTGTTTATAAACATGATGAATGTTGCAGGCAGTTGTTGTCAGTATTTTTAAACTAATTTGTTTATTTTTTGTTGAGAAATTGTATTTAGAAATTTTGAATTTTGAAATTTGAATTTGTTTTTTGCTAACTTTGAGATTGAAAAATTTTTAACATACATATATGTTAATAAAAATGAAACCACTAAACTTACAGTTTTGAATCTTTTGTTATTTGATTGAAATTATTGTTCCAATTTACAAAAAAAAATTATTTTTATAGTTCTAAACACTAATGATGAAATTTTGAACCTTTTTCGAAAACCCTTCCATTATCGTTTTTATAGTGGTTTATGTCACTTTGTTCGAACAGGTTGTCCATCTCCGTTTAAAATCTACCACACTTTTGGACACCTTTTTTGTATTCTTCAATTCTTTTTTAACAAGAGCCCAATATCTCTCCACTGGACTCAGCTCCAGGCAGTTTGGAGAAATTGCCTCATTAATTGTTTTTAAAATACCACATTATTGTTCTTGTACCACTCAAGGCCTTTCTTACCATAGTGACAGATGCCAAATCAGGCCAAAAATAAGTGGACACATTAAGAAGTCTTATGAATGGAAACATTATTTTTTGTAAACATTCCTTGATGTAAATTTCGGTATTTATAGAGCCCTTTGTAACAAATGTTTGGCTTTTTAGCCGCAACTGCATATTGCTTGCCATACCAAGAACTGTTTGGGAAATTTTGTCTGCTATTGCGTCCTAAACTCTTCTTCAACATTCCCTCGAGCATCTGCAACATAAAAAAATTTAACCAGAAGCTGCGAAAAATTTTCCATACGTACATTTCGTCATCCATTATGCAGCAGGTATATTTTTTGTATAAAATTTGACTTCAATTTCCGAGCTCTGACTTTGGCCTCTAAATTTTTAGCAGAGTTCCTTTCAGGATCTTTTTTAGCCTTGTAGGCTTTTAAACCTGCATTGGCTTTAACTTTTCGTACCAAATAGTCCGAGTACTGACCTAAACGGGCTGCTTTCCTACCAGATGTGTTGGGAGGTCTTTTGAAAATGCTTTCTATTTTGTGGCTTTAGAATCATCATGTGGACAATTCCTTCTACCTGAACCAGGTTTTATATCAACGGACAAGTTCTACCGGTACTGTTTAATAACATTAGAAACAGTTTGATAGCAGACCTTTGATTGTTTGGCCAACTTTTTGTAGGACCAAGTTGGGTTTTGTTGAAAATATTTAATTATTTTAGTACGCACTTTTATATGGTCACTCATTTTAATCAGATTAACAATAAATGAACATAATTGACATTAAGCATATTAACTGACATGCTTTTCAAAGGTAACTTGATAAAAAAAAAATATCAAATAATACTTGGGTTAAAAGTTTTAATGAAAAACGTGTGTTAAGAATTTTACAATCTCAGTCCTTATGTACAAAAATCTGACGAATAATTTAAAATTATAATCGCCAAACTTTTATTATCGTGAATTCAAAACACAATTTCTATAGCACTACTCAACAGCCAAAAAGGGCTCCTCATACAAAACATTTTTTTTTATATATTTTTGACACGCTGAATACAGATTCTGCAAAATTCTAATTTTTATAAGGGTCCATACTAAGCCTTAAATGTGTCTGAGTTAAATATATTAAATGAAATTAAAAAAAAAAAAACAAGTAAGAGTGCTATATTCGGCTATGCCGAATCTTATATACCCTTCACCTTTGTTGTGATTGCATTAATTGCCCACATTCAGCGTATAGCATCCTAAATATATCAAGAAAACTTTTAAAAATTTTACATTTAATTGCTGACGAACAGATTATATTGTAGAAGTTACAAACGAAATGACAATCTTATATATACCCATCTCACGAAGGTGAAGGGTATAAAAAAAACAACGCCAAACGAAACGAAACACCAAAAAAAAAAAAAATACGCAAACCAATGAAACCAACACACATCCAAACATACGTTTTGTTGCTTTTTTGTCAAAGTATGCAATAAATTGTCTTTTTTTAATGAAATTTTCAGAGTTTATCTCGGATTTTTGCTCATATCTCCGTTATTTATGGACGGATTTTGCTGGTTTTAAATAGGAAACTTCTCGAAATCATGTCTGACAGAATTAATGAGGATTTGGATCCTGAAGATATCTGGGGTCTTCAGAAAATTGATTTCAACAGACAGACGGACATGGCTTAATCGACTTTATAGGGTTGGAAAATTATATTATGGAAATTACAAACGGAATGACTAACTTATATATACCCTTTTCACGAAGGTGAAGGGTATAATAAATAATAACTAAAATCACTCTCCTTTAATTTATAATTAGAGAGAGTCCAATATTAATACGTAAAAGCTTCTAAATACTAAACACTTTTTTTCACATTAAACATCTTCTTAAATTGTTGCAAAAAAACAGTTATTTTCTAAAAATTTTAAGAAATGTTTATTGTTTAAGCAACTTTAATGAAAAATATTAATCGGAAAATTTTCTAGTTTATGTAGTACTCAACAAAAACTTTACTAAAATAACTGCGATATAAACTTAAATATTAAAGAAAACAAATGGTACTCAGCTAACTTCCAAAGATTTCAAATCCACAAACAGTTTTTAAAACATTGCTTTAAATTCTATGTTCTTTAGGAAAATCAGTAATAAAATAAAGGGTTTTTCGAAAAATTTTAAGAGAAAATATCTCGAAAACTGCAAAAACGTTTTTTAAAATGTTTAACAGATTTGTGTTCAGCGTACCAAAACTATATAAAAAGGACGTTTAGCCCTTCTCAAAAATAGTTGTATAGTAGTGTAATATAAATATTTTCTAACTATTTCTGGAATTATCATTCATATATTATTTTAAGCTTTATTTTCAGTTTTTAATAGGCACGATTTATTAATTCAAAATTTATCTTTTGATATAAAAGTCACAGACATTCTTTAATTATATTTTTTTTTTTGAATCATGGTATTTATTTAAGTTTTAATACTATTTTTACAATTTAAATGGAATTGAATATGCATTCAGTATTATACCTATACAAATTCATATTATTTGCCATTCATTCGTACATTTTTTATTTTCATTTGAAATTTTTTTATTTTTCTTTTCTTTTTTTAGCCAGAAGTAGAGATGATTTTAAAAGTGTTTGTTTTTATCCTTAAGGCAACAATAAGCATGACCCATTTACTCGCCAGCAAAACACAAAAAGGAAAAACAGAACCATCCCATCAAAATACAACAACGAAATGTGGCACAGAAGATTCTTGCTGTTGTTGATGTTGCAGTACACACATTCATTCATTCATACATTCCTTCATTCTTTCATTCATTCATAAATCCATAATTTGTATGCATGTATAGTAGACTAAATATTCTGTTGATGCCGCTATGCTGCCGATGGTCTACATTGAAAAGGAAACTGACACCATTGTATTGGGTACATTAAAGTGTTTTTTTTTCTTTTCTTTTGTGCTTTAACTCTTAAGTGTAAGAGAGAGTAGAGATGAAAGAGACTCCTGCATCCTGTCTGTGCTATATAAGAAACACGATTTAAGCCAAAGGATAATGAAAAATATTAGAATTATAAAAATGTATTTAGTTGAAATTAATAGCAGGAGTAGAAAAAACGAATACAAGTGTATATACATAAATTAAAATGTATGTGTTCAAAGCAGAAAAATATATAAAATGCTAATAAGAGAGCTTAATGAAAATTAAGAAGCGCATTTCAGCTGTTAGCTGGATAAATGTTGCATTTAGGATTAAAGTAGGGATTTAGTAATAAATGTAGTGGAATTTAATTAAATTAATTTTCAAAAGTTACATTTTTAAAAACGTAGTCCTATTTTAGTAAGAAACTAGTTAGCAAAGTTTAGATTAATCATTGTTTTTATATTTACTTACTTATCAAATGTTTATATTTTAAATATAAAATGTCTGGAGAAATCCTTTAAATAATATTAATAAAATACATATATATAAATAAAGTAAAATACATTAAATTGATTAAATACAAATGAATTTAGTTTTCTTTAATAAATAAATATGTAGTATTATTAAATAAATTAAAGGGAAAAAATTAATCTTATTTATTAAAACAATCAAAAAAAACCACACACGTATGTTTTCCACTGTGGCACACACACACACCAAATCCAAAAAAGCAAAACAAATTTTTGATTTTCTACAAAATTCAGCTTTAATACCAGGCTCCCAGAATCTCAAAAAAACAGCAAGTAGATTTTTGCAATTTTTTACCAAAAAATATCGCAGCATACTTTAAGGCGCTGAAAAGTATTTGAGTCACCCTATTTTAAAGTGCAAATACTTTTTTGGCGCCTTAAAGTATGTGAAGACATTTTGTAAATAAACAAAATATAGTGGAGTATGAGTAAGCTTGTAGGCTAAATAAATAAATGCAAACAATACATTTATAAATAAAACTTCAATTTAATTTAGATTTGGTTTTTACTTTTTTTATTTGCTTTTTTTTTTATTAACATCAAATTTAAGGGCCTGATTGAAAAAAAAATATGGGAACACAATTTTATAATTTCTTTATGAAAATTATTCGAAAACTGAGTGATTTTCAAACCAAAAATTTAAAATTTTTTTCCAATCGTGTTTCTGAATCAGCACCAAAATAAAATTAAATTACACATTTTTATTAAATATTTTTATGATCGTATTCGATTTTGAAAACAAAAAAAGGATGCATTTTTCTTTTTGTTCATTGTTTAAAATTTAATTCTGAAATTTTTTTGAATTTATATCACATTTCTTATCTAAATTCTTTTATTTGTTATTTGTTTATTATGCCAGAAAGGTTGGTGGAAAACTTTTCTTGAAATCAATTGAAATTCATCACAACTTTTGTAATCGATCGATCATAATATACTTACCAAATATACATATAATAAAAAAAATTAATTTTTAATAATTCAAAGAAATACTTCTCTATATTTTAATATATTTGATTGCAATTTTCCAGTATTTTGCGGTCAAATCCTCCAAATATGACAACGGCTTTTGGGTATATAGTATTTAAACATTTTCCTATAATGAAACAATTTAAAATAAATAAAATTAGAAACATAGAATTAACAATATTACATTTAAAGGTAGTCACTAGATGTTATTATAAATTATATCGTGTTATGGTTTGGTGCTGATTTAGGGCTGAGGAATTTTTTAAGGCGACAGTGTTAATCAATGGTTTTGTGAAGTGAAGTGAATTTTTTTTCATACTATATTTTTTTTATAAAAATAAAGTTTTAAATTTCTATTATGTATTATTTTCAATTGTTAATATATTTACTATTGATAAACAAATACTTTTAAAGTTAATCTTTCTATAAGAGGTAACTTTAAATCAAAAAATATTTAAAGCTAGAAAATAAACCGGTCAAAACTAAAGCACCCCTTCATGGATATAATATAAAACTTTTTTTAATTTATATTTTGTTGCAAATCCTTTGGTTTGGATGACACAAGCACATCTATTAGGCATAGAATATATTAAGTTTTTTATGGTGTCTTGCGATATTATTGCTCTGCAGCCAAGTATTACAAACTTTGGAGGTGTGCTTAGGATCGTTATCCTGTTGGAACCTCCCTATAAGTGGAATCTCTTCACTGGCATAAGGCAACATTACATCTTTCCATATATCACGGTACATGAACCGATACATAATCCCATTAACTTCATGATTTGGCTCAATTTCTTGACCAGAAAAGCAAAACCAGACCATTACATTGCCCTTTTCATGTTTAATTGTTCCTTTGGATTCAGTCTCTCTACTTTTCGTCTGCGTACACGCGTTATTCCATCGGAACTTTTTAATTTGTATTTGGATTCGTCAGAGAACAGAACTGTCTTCCATTTTTGAACACTTCAGTTAAGGTGGGCTTTGGCAAACTCCAGTCTAGCTTTCTTGTTGTTAGCTGATATAAACGGTTTTTTTACTGGTCGTCGGCTGAATAATCCTACTTCTACTGCTCTTCTACGGATTGTTCTTTCGCTAACGCATAATCTTAAACTTGTTCTTACTTGACTAGCTGATGCTGTAGGATCTTTTTGTGTAGCTCATTTGATCAAGGAATCATTATATCGTGTGGTTTTACACGGGCGGCCTCCAGAATGTCCCGGTGAAATACGACCATTCAGCAAAAACTTTGGAATCAGCCTGGAAATAACTGATCTGTTAATTGAATATTTTTTACTCAATTCATGCCGTGATAAGCCCGCCTTCCAGTCTTCAATAACTTTAATTTTAAATTCACTGGAGTACTTGTTCCTTGTCATCCATAGTTTTTCCACAATAAACTGTATAAAACTTAAATTATACAGACAACGAGTTCCTTTATTTTTATCTGCTGGAATTTTTAAATGCATCCGTTGTGAATCCCGTTAACTGACATTGCAAATATGCAGAAAAATAGTAAAATGTTTAAACATCTTATAAGGGGGTGCTTTTGTTTCGACCGTCCCGTTTTGTATTTTTCTATGTTTTATCATTTTAAATCAACTTTTCCTAAAATTATCCTGTACTAAACGAACATTATACGAATGTTAACAATATAAGTTAATAAAATATATACAAAATACATTCCAAGAAACCTTTTTTTTATCAAAAAAATTATGATATGAAAAAATTCATGGAGGGGGGTGCTTTAGTTATGACCGATACTGTATATATATAAGTCGGTATTCGAAAAAATTTTGCCGGACACTCGAACATTCGGTTGAACTTTACAAATAATAGAAAAATAAATCCAAATAATAATTATAGACTTCATTTATGATCCCACTAACCATATTCATTTTAGGATTCTTTCTGTAAAAAAGAATGTTTTATCAACAAACCTATAAGAAAGAAATTAACAAAAGAGAGTGAACATTTTCATGAATCGGTTAAAAATATTTGTTATAGGCGATTTAAAAATACTCGTAGTTTGGCCAATTTATGTTTTAAGGTACATATTGCCAAGCACAGAGAATTTAAAAACTAAATAATGCCAAAGTAAAGAAATTAGAATTAAAAAAAATTCAAATTTGTTAAGGGGCCCATAGACACATACTGCTCATGCTCATGCAATAAGCATGTATTGGTAAATTTTAAATTTTTGTTTATGTATGCGACACACAGACAATGCAGTATGAAAAATCAAAATAGTTTTGATTTTGAAATGAACTCGTACTGCTGACAGTTCTTCAAATGAACAATAGTATACATTTTTTCATTTTTGTGAAATATAATTTTTAAATTTGACGTTTTAGTTACTGAAAAATAGAAAATAATAATTTTTTTTGTTCTCAAACGCATTTTTTTAAATGATGATTGATAGGTGTGTAGTAAAATATCAATCACACACGTATACGAAGGGTTCATCGGCAGTATGTATCAGCAGTATGTGTCTATGGGCCCCTTTAGAATGAATTCATATGTTTCCACATTTATATAAGATTATTTACAACAGTTTCTCTCTATGAAATTATATTTTATTTTTAATTTACTAATTCTTATTTCTTTATTTCCAGATATCATCACCGTATCACAAATGTAGAAGAAATAATATCTCAACTCTAAGAAGGACTTTAAGATTTATAGCTACATCATAACAAACAAACGATACGATTTATACCAAACAATAACATTAAATATAAAACAAATAAAAACAAATATAGAAAATTTAATTCAAAATTAGTAAAATATTAAAAACAAACAAGAATATACTAAATAAAACTCAGTGAACACATACATACCAAGAAAACAAATAAATGAGAAATCTCACACTCATACAACAAACTACTCCAAATAGTTAATACCAAAAAACTACTCTACATTACACAACAAATAGTGATGCCAACTACTTTAAAGTATAATACTTATGTAATTAATCACTTCCTGTTAAAGGCATTTATAGACGGCAATACTGAGTATTAATATTTGTCAAAAACTCAAGTATCATAATACAATTTCATCGTCTAAACAAAATTTGTATTAGATTTTCAAAAAATACCAATGATTTTTTTGATTTACGGTCGGTATTCAAAATTTGTTTAAAAATCAATTAAAAAACTTTTTATTTTCATATGTATCGGGTATGTATTTATAAATACAAATAAAGCAAACAAAAATGTCAAGAAAATATAAAATAAAAATAAAGTTTGCTGAAAAATATCAATCAACAAAGAAATAAAATATTTGTAATACTATCGTGTAAACAATAAATGTTTTTTCGAAACGATTTCTTGAAGTACCGAATGATTTCAATAATATTTAAAATTTTAAAAGTGTTAATACTCAGTATTGTCGTCTATAAATATCTTAAATAGTTTTTACAATTTAGAACCGAATTGTATATAGCATTCATGATTGATTGAACTTTTATAACGACAAATTATTTCTAAATGTACTAGACTTTATAATCGATATCGAATGTTATAATCTCAAATACGAAAATTAGAGCACTTTCAATTTATACGTAACAACATGATGATTCGGATTACTTCGTTCGTGATTTACTCGATAACGATCAGGATCCTGTTGTTGTTACGTATAAATTGAAAGTACTCTGTTCAAGGCAGAGATTGCAAAACGTTACGATGTATTATAGGAAATTTTACAATTTTTTTGGGACAAAATTATAATATTTATAACAAATTTGTCAACATTTTTCAACAACATTGCTTTACCGATACTTTATCGGTTTTTAAATAAGTTAACAAAAGGCAATTGACTGCTGTAAATTATTTGCCAACTTCAGATAAAAGTTTTATTAATAACACGCTGCTACGATGGAATAAAACTACCTAGCGTGGGTTACAGGTTTGCTAAGCACATTTCAAATTGCTTCAAAAAATTTCGGAAATACCCTCAAATTCAGAAGTTATTCTAAAAAACAATTTTCAATGATGTTCGTCAACTTTTCGACCTGTAACTCAGTCAGTTTTAGTACGACTTTAAATTTTTTAACGGGTTTGTAAAATTAAACTGATTGCGCTTTGATACATTTGTAAGTTATAAGCATTGTTTTTGTAAAGAATATCTAAAAAAAAACTAAATCAAAAACTATCAAGTTTTTTTATTTTATTCGCTTTTCATAAAAATTTATACTAATGTATAAAGTAAATTTCTTAACAAAAAATGGTTTCAATTAATTAAATCGAATGAAAATTGTAAAAGTTATTCAACTTTTCATCAACATTTTTTTTAATATTTTCTCCCCCAGCGCATTTAAAAAAAAAGCAAAAAAAAAAACTAAAAAAAAATATTTGTACAATTTTGAATTACAAAGTACAAAATTTTTCGAACTTTTTTCAAAAAAAGTTGAATAACTTTTGCAAATATAAACCGATTTTAACAAGTAATGTCTGATTTTTGTCTATATAAAATTGTCTTTAAAACACTTTGCAAAAAAAAATACGTTTTCATAGAAAAAAATTAAAATAACTACTGCTGAATTTAAAAAATTACGAAAAAAATAAAGCGAAACTTGTTATAAAAACTTACACAATTTAATTGAATATACATTTTATGCATTCATTTTATGAAAGCTTAACTCTTTGGCTATCCATAATTGTTTAAAATTTTGAAATCGATTCAAAAATTTGTGAGTTAGAGGCACTAAAGTGCTACGACCTACCCTAAAACAGGTTTTTCAAAATAACTCAAAATTTTGAGGGTGTTTCAAAATCTTGGCAAACGGTTTTAGTATGTCCTCACCTAGGCCTACCTAGGACGCTTTTCAGGTTCTGATAAAAAGTGTTATTTTGTAGCAGAGTGTAATAGTTGAAAATTTTCATAAATGGAAAATTGGAAAATATTGTCGTATATGAGTACTTTATTAATATATACAGCAATGTTAGTGAATTTGTCTATTAGATTAAATAAATTGAAGTGATCTTGAGATGAATTAATGAAATTGTGAATTGGAATTTTATGTAGACTTACAAAAATAAAAAAAACATATAGCACTTGCTATACATATGTAATACCATATCAGTTTATAAAAATACATATTTTTCTAACTTGCCAAATTCAAAATTGTTTACCATATGGCGAGAGCAAAATAGCGAAGCTTTTTACTCTAAATTTCTCCATGTATTTTTCCGAAAACTTTAAATAATATTTAGAGAAGCAGCCACGAATATTTTGATCAAATATAATCTGTAATGACATTCGAGTTGTAGATGTTTGAAGGTTGCTGTTTGTTTTTCTTAAAGGCAATAATAATAATAATAAAAAGTGGAATGCAGCTTGCCTTTACTAAATTAAAACCTGAACGGTTGCAAAAAATATCGTCATATAAAATCAAAAAAGCCGTAAGTTACATTTTAACAATTTTTCAGGAGAAGCAAAAAGCTTTATAAAAAGAAAAATAATTAATATTTTTTTAAAATTTTTCTCATGTTAAGGTTTGCATCTACCCAATTTCTTACCATTTTTTCCTTCATTCCAAGAGTTGATAAAGATTTTCTGGCAAACTTGGAAATATACTTGGATATATTTAATTTTTCTCAAAATACGTAATTTACTTTTTTTGGTTTATGAATTTTTTGTGCATGCAAAAGTCGATTTTGAATTTTGTGTAACTTAAGGCTTTTTTGATTATATATGTAAAATGTTAAGGGAGTCTTCAAAAGTTAAAATAAAAAATAAATCATTTATTAATTATGGCCTAAAAAAATAGGTGAAATTTCTTATAGTGCGATGTAATGATCAGTATTCGATAAGTCTTTATTAATCTCTATAATAATGTGCTTTTAAAAGCACATAATATTTTTCATTAGAGTCAGTTATTTTACTAGCTACCAAACTCGATACATGATCACTAGGGATGCCAAACGGGACTGGGTTTTACAAATCCCGGGATTCGGGATTTTAGAAATGTAAATCCCGGGATCCCGGGATTTTTCGGGACCCCGGGATTTTTCGGGATCCCGGAATTTTTCGGGACTTCGGGATTTTTGTTATACGTCAAAAAACATAAAATTCAACAATAAAACTATTTTTTTCGTTAATATATTTAAGTAAAAATATAACAAAGGAAAAACTAATGCATTGAATTAAAATATGAAAAAATTATTGTTTCCTCCCTATTAATATTAAAAATAAAATATAAAAGTATTGTTTTATCTTATAACATACAATTTCCGTGTGTCTGTTTAAAACATGATAGGGCACAAACGAAAGGAGCCAGCTATGTAAAATTATCCATAAATACTGTCTGATGGTTAGGTTTGCTTGGAATTGAATATGGTAGCTATTCGCATACAATTGTCCCCCGGAATAATTTGAGCAGTCATAAGTATGTTGATTATGCGACAATCCTTATAAAATTTTGAACGAAATAAGTACTCTGAAATTATACTGTAAATCAGGCTACATTTGTAGCCTAGTCCCGATACATGGTCCAATTCAGATAATAACTTTAACATTCATAATTGTCTTATAATTATTAATATCGTAATCAAATCTTTCTACCAACTTTTGTGAGGACCAGTCTATAATAATATATCACTATATCAGAAAAATATTTTGGATTTGAAGCGAGATTAGTATTATAAGTATGCTGAAATTTAGCTTTCTAGGTATTTTGGGAACTTCAAAAATCGTCCTAAAATATCAAAAATCTAGTAATTTTCCGGGATTTGGTAATCCCGAAAAATCCCGGGATATTTTTTCACAAATCCCGGGATTCGGGAAATCCCGATCCCGAAAAATCCCGGGATTTTCGGGATCGGAATTTCGGGATTGGCATCCCTAATGATCACCTACTAGGGTATTCAATCGATTAACCGTTAATCGGTTAACCTATTAATGTTGGTTGGTTAACTGTTCGAATAATTTAAAATTTCCGATTTTCAAATAACAAATAAACCGATGAATTTTTGTCGATTAACCGAAATTTCAAAAATTTGATTTCTTTACTCATGAACATTCCCTTTCAGCAATAGTTTATTGACGTATAGTACAAAAACTGAAACTAAGTAATTTGGAAATTACCTTTTCTCTAGAATGTTCTATGATAAAATTTGTCCTAATGAGAGGGAGGGCGATAATAGACGAAACTGAAGACATCACTGAAACGAGTCTTTTATCAGAACTTAACAAAACTATTAAAAGTATTCAAAATCTAAGAAAATCCAAAAAGGATACTATTGGTATAATGGAGGATTTTATATACTTAGAAAAAGACTAAAAAAAGAGACACTAAAGTAACCATTGACTTAACTATATGAGAATTATATACACAATTTGTATAAAACTAGTTTATACGAATTACTCATAAAAAAGTGTTCAAAATAAACGTTTAAAGTGACTACACTCTAGATTACTAGATACACTTTTAGATCACAATTGTCTCTACGCTAGATTACGTGGGATGTATAAAGTAACCAATTGACTTCTCTCTGCACTACAAAGAGCATATACGTGTCAAATGACACAAAATATATAAATTTGAATCAGCCAAGTAGCGACAATTACTATACACATATGCATACTAGGGTGGGCCAAATTGTTTGCGACAAAGGCGCATCGCGATTCTTGTTCTATGAGTCATTCCAAGAAACTTTGCCGAAGAAACCATAGCTCAAAAATTAAATTCGAGTACATGGATTTTTCAAAATATTCAAAAATCGAGGCAAAATAAAATTTTAGTACCGTCAGAGGGTGCTTTCGTAATTTTTGTGGATTTTGCCCTATTTTATTGCCAAAAATTGACGAAATTGTTGTGAAAATAGACTTTCTTATATTTTTCATAATTATACCCTTCACCATGAGTGGTAAGGGTATATATAAGTTTGTCATTCCGTTTGTAATTTCTACATTTTTCATTTGCGACCCCAAAAAGTATATATATTCTGGATCGTTATATATAGCGAAGTCGGTACAGCCATGTCCGTCTGTATGTTGAAATCAACTTTCCGTAGCCCCCAAATAACTTACAAACATAATTTATACATCAATATATCGAGAATTCTTCCGGCTCGGTCGCTATTTGAAAAATCGGCCCACAAATGACTGAGATATAAGGAAAAAACCGGGACAACTTAGATTTTTGGCCTATTTTTGATCTTATTCTGGATTACTAAGTCATTAATATAGACAGTATGGATATTTAATGATAGATATTTCAAAGTCCATTGCAACGATTTATATAAGGCTATAGTAATTTGGACCTACAATGGGTCAAAATCGGGAAAATTATTTTTTAACCAGAATATTTTTTTTTACCACAAAAATATTTTTTTCAATAATAATTTTAAAAAAAAATTTTAAAAAATTTAAAAAAAAATTTGGATAAAAAATTAAAAAAAAAAAACAATTTCAAAAAAAAAAAAAAAATTTAAAACAATTTTGAAAAAAATTTAGGTTTTGAAAAACAATTTGAAAAAAAAATTTTTTTTTTTAAATTTTGAAAAACAATTTTTAAAAAAATAATTTAATTTTGTTTACCTAAAAACATTTAAAATTTTTATTTTAAGATATAATTTGGTGAAGGGTATACAAGATTCGGCACAACCGAATATAGCTCTCTTATTTGTTTTGTTTTGTATTTATCGCCATTTATTAGGAAAAATTCACGAAATTGTTAGGAAAATTGACAAATAATTGAGTTTCTCATAATGAAATCCGTGGGCTTGAAACTATGGTTTCTTCGGCTACGATTTTTGGATTTTAATTTTTTAACATTAAATTTTTGGGAATTGATATTAAAATTTATAAATTTTGGTATTGAAAATTAAAAAAAAAGAAAATTTATAAATTTAATTTTTTTAAGAAAAAATAAAAATGTAATGTGTATTGAACTATATTTAATCGAGAAATCCTGGTTAAAATTTAAATACTTTTTATTTGTTTACATTTCTCACAAGGTTGTTGAATTCACATGTTAAGCGTATATGTGAGAGGGTTATATTTAAAAATATAGAGTCGCACTACTTATTATACTTTGGTAAAACACAAAATAAATTACTATGTAAAAGGTCGTGTTTGAACTCATGATGTTTATTTTAGAAAAAAACATGTATTAAACACGAATATCTGAACATTTCATAATAAACAATTTTCATAGAGTTTGAATATATCTTTGTAAAAAATTTATATATTCTATATCTGAAACGACAACTAAAAAAAAGTAAATTTCTCATAATTGCAGTTCCACCAAGCATTTAGTAGGTTGGCATCACTGACAGCAACATAATTTACTCATTCATTCATTAATACAAATATCACAACAATAGTTTATAAAATTAACATATATATTAATTTTATATACATATGTATGTGTTTTATTTACCTTGTAAATATGTATTTACTTTTATTTAGATTTATATAATAAAACAAAAAAAATTGCAAAAAAAAAAGAAATAACTAACAAACCAGTAGTTAAACATAGGTAAACTGTAATAAGACCGAAAACCAAAAAGATTAAAAAAAAAAAACTAGAAATAATATAAATATGTACTAAATTACAAAACTAAATAAAATTCTAAAAAATTTATTCTAAATAAAATAAAACAAAAAACAAAAAAAAAAAAAAAAAAACGAGTATATTATACACACATTCTTTCACACATTTACAAATTCAAATTAAATAAAAGGTAAACAATTTTCAAAACATTTATATTTTTAGTAACTGAAAACAAATATGGAAAATAAATCCTTATAAGTTATTTAACAAATTTAGATAAAACAATACAAAATACTAGCACAATTTGCATAATATTTGTTAAGGAAATATTTATAATGAATATTTAAATTATTTAAATAATGTATAAACTAAAGAAAAACAAATGCTTTTTATTATTATAGAAATAATAAAGAAAAAAGAAAAACATATTAAATAAATAAATTCCTAACATCACTGAAACATCAAAAGCAAAATTAAACTTAAACAAAATCATAAAGCAATTCTTTTTTATTTTCAAAATTAAAATTCGAATGCAAATATTTAATTATAAACAAGTTGTAAATGTAAATTGTTGTTGGTTTTTTCATTAACTGTATAAAATATGGTCGGCTTCAGTCGATTCTGTGTGATACCCTACACACACACATTTATTATTGATTTTTAAACGAAAAGTCTGATATTTGATTGAACTGGCTATGCTTAATCTTAAATACCCTCTTCTTATAACTCAATATACCTTAGCACAGTGATTCGTTTCATAGGCAAAAATATGAAAAAATAAAAAATATATATATTTTTCTGAATGCTTAGAAAATTTCCTGCTTAAAGATGTATGTCTCATATATTTGGTAACACTAGATGGCATCAAAATCAAAATATAACAAGTAAGAAAGTATGGTCGGTCAAGCCCTTCCATATAATACCCTACACTAAGTAAATGAGCAAAAACATTTTTCATTCAAAATTTCAATAATTTATATTCGTGAGCGATTTTCGGAAGTGGGCCTTATATGGGAGCTATGACCATATTATTACCATGAAATTAATTGGTGTGATTATTGTCTATATGAAAGTTATTTATGTTGCACTTTATTTGTATACCAACATTTTTAAGAGATTTATGCCCGTTAAAGTGATTGTCGGAAGTAGGCCTTATATGGGAGCTATGACTAATTATGGACCGATCGTAATAAAATTTGGTGACATGAATTCTGTATGTATAAAACTTATTTGGAGAAAAACATGTGTAGATACATATATAAATTAAACATTTATGACCGATAAAGTCCAATATCGGGAGGTAATTTGTATGGGGGCTAGGTGAAATAATGAACCGATTTCAGCCAGTTTCAATAGGCTTGGTCCTTGGGAAGAAAAAATGGTATGTACCAAATTTTATCGAAATATCTTCAAGATTGTGACCTGTACTCTGCGCACAAGGTTTACATGGACAACCAGCCAGCCAGACGGACGGACGGACATCGTTTAATCGACTCAGAAAGTGATTCTAAGTCGATCGGCATACTTTAAGGTGGGTGTTAGACTAATATTTTTGGGCGTTACAAACATCTGCACAAATCCAATATACCCTCCCCACTATGGTGGTGTAGGGTATAACAAAAAGAATTCTCAAAAATTGAGAAACAAGAGTCCTCGTTCCAATTAATGAAAAAAAAAAATACATGGCTAATTACAAGCATATAGATATAAACACTGCCAAGATTTAGAATTTGATTGCAAAATTTTTTTAACACATATCATTTTTCTTCAATATTTCAATTTAGAACAGTGTGCTAAATTTCAAAGACCTACAATAACGCAATTTTTTTTTTTGTTCAGTCGTTATATGATAACGAATCACTGTGCTTCGTCTCAAAATTATTGCCAATTCCTATACAGTTAGGGCTCGCTGGGTTTGCTGACCGTTGGTGTAATGTAACCGTAATGTTGATTTAACGTAGTAATCCAAAAATTTTTTTTGGCGGTTGATAGTTGGTTTTACATAAAATAATAAAATATAAAAGCAATATGTTGAGCTATTTTTCAAAAAATAAGTAGTTTTCAATTTAATTAATTTTGAAAATCAACCCTGTTACCAGATGTTAACTAGAAACGTAATGAAATTCAGGTTTTAACAGGTTCAACGTTACAATTACGTTACATTTTATCACTATAACTGCTTTAATTACTTCACACACAACAAAAACGATCAGCTGTTTCGTTCCATTAAGGATACATTACATTACGGTCGGCTAACCCAGCCTTTAAACATACCTACATTAACTTGTATTTATCCACTTGACCATTATGGCGATTTAATGGTCATGTGGATAAATACAAGTTAATGTAGGTATGTCGAACGTTTCTCAAACATATGCTAGGAGACTACAGTTGGAGTGTCGTGAAGGAAAGAAATGTTAATTTTTAATGCTAGGTTTATTGTTTTCTTATTATTATTGAGACGCTTAACAAGGAAACTTCTTAGGATATTCACATTTAGAGAAAATTTATATTTCTTTATATACATTATAATTTGAAAAACTTCTCTTTCGAAACGAAGTTATGGGTTGATTATGAATGGCAACCGAACTTCAGTTGCGTTGCCAAAGAGCAACCACAAATTTCTGATTGCCAATTTGACAACAGAAATGATAACTGCCATCTGTAATACCATTTAGGCAACTGACAATGCAACTGAAGTTCGGTTACCATCCATAATTGACCTATTAGTCGGACTTTTTAAATGTTTTGATACAAGTATAATTTTAAACAAGTCTCTGTACATTAAAGTTAGCCGCCTCAAATGAAAACAAAAAAAAAAAAAAACATTTGCAGCTATTTAATTTTCGAAAATATAAACAAAATTTAAAGAGATTTAATAAGGAGTGAGATCGAAAAATGCTTAACATACATATATGTTAATAAAAACGAAACCACTAAACTTACAGTTTTAATTTTTTTTATTTGATTGAAATGATTATTACAAACCCAGGTAGTCCATCTCCGTTTAAAATCTAACACACTTTTGAACACCCTTTATTTGTGCTCTTTAATTCTCTTTTAACAACAGCCCAATATCTCTCCACTGGCCTTAGCTCCAGGCAGTTTGGAGGATTTGCCTCTTTTGGTACAAATACCACATTATTGTTCTTGTACCACTCAAGGGCTTGTTTACCATAGTGACAGGATGCCAAGTCAGGCCAAAAATAAGTGGACGCATTATGAAGTCTTATGAATGGAAGCAGCCTTTTTTGTAAACATTCCTTGATGTAAATTTCGGTATTTATAGAGCCAGTTGTAACAAATGATTGGCTTCTTTTGCCGCAACTGCATATTGCTTGCGATGCCAAGAACTTTTTGGAAAATTTTGTCTGCTTTTGGATCCTAAACTTTTCTTTCCTCGAACATCAGCAATATACAAATATTGACATACATTTCGTCATCCATTATGCAGCAAGAATATTTTTTATAAAACTTGACTTCAATTTCCTTGCTCTGTTTTTGGCCTCTAAATTTAAAGCAGCGTTCTGTCAGGAACTTTTTGAGCCTTGTATGTTTTTAAACCTGCATTAGCTTTAACTTTTCGTACCAAATAGTCCGAGCACTGAGCTAACCGGTCTGCTTTCCTACCGGATGTGTGCGGAGCTCTTTTGAAAATGCTTTCTATTTTTTTGGCTTTCGAAACATCATGTGGGCCATTAACAACAAATTAATATAATTGACATTAAACATAATAACTGACATGTTTTACAAAGGTAACTTGATCAAAAAAAAAAAAAAAAAAAAATCAAATAATACTTGGGTTAAAAGTTTTAATGAAAAACGTGTGTTAAGAATTTTACGATCTCACTCCTTAGTAGACACAATCTTTTCTACATTTATTTAAATTAAATGTAAAAATTTAGCAAATGTATTTGAACCACTGATCATAATATAGATAAAGCAATAGAAAATAATCAAAATCAGTATTAAAATCAGAATTTGTATGAAAAATTCAATAAATATTAATTTAATGATTCTGCTAGTCCTGATTATTACTTCTCCCAGTAAATATTTTATACATTTTAAAAAGCACCTCAAAAAAGGTGCTTCTTAAATACAGTCGTTAGAGTAAGGGAATAAACGATCAGTTGCAAGCAAGCGATCCAAATGGGAAATCGAAATACTAAAATGTGTTTCGCTCACATTCGTGTTTTACACATCTGAATAGTAGATCGCGTTTGTGCCCCTGGTGACTACGAGTGCTGACCACTGCCTGTTACATATTATGGGTTATTCGAATAATTCCTTCTAAATCATTTAATAACTATCTACTTAATGCAAAAAAATATAATTTATCAGTGTAAGTAAGGGTATCAAAATGTATAGTGAAATGTATAAAACCCAACAAAACAATTTTTATTAAATACGACATTGCCTTGTTGATATCATAATAATAATGTGTCATACAATATTTATAATAATAGTAAATGAAATAATAAAAAAAAACAACTGTATTTGAAATGTTTATTTAACTAAAAAAATTATTTTATAAAAATAACAAATTACGAATTAACAAAATAAATTAATTAGTAACGAAAAAGGAAAAAAAAAAAAACATTTAAAAAAATATATATAATTGACGACCAAGCAACTTTACTACTATTACAACATATTCACACATAAATACATACCATCAATAACACTGTGCGACAAAAAAATACCTGCACGCATTGAAAAAGTATAGTTGTACATTAAGCTTAGTACTCTGTTCAAAATTTCGTGCGAGATGCTGTCAAACTGCATATAGAATATTTGGAATGAAATACATATATGCGAAATAATTTCGCAAAATCAGTACTCTGTTCTTATTGTGAAATACATCTGGCAACCTTATTTTTCCACACGAAATAACATAAGCAGCACTTCTTTCGCACGAAATTAAAACCAACAGCTGATCATTGGTTACATATAAAATTTTACGCATGAAAAAACCAAAATTTTTCACAAATATGAACAGAGTACTAGGCTTTAGGGAGGGTTGATTTGTAGGGACGCAAAAAAAAAAAACGCCCAAGTGACAAGGAAAATCGTATTCTAGGGATTAAAATAAGAAACTTTGCCTAAGCATATTTTTCCAAATTTGTTTATTATGACACGAACGCCATTTTATCCTTGTTTTGTACTCCGCTACTTAAGCACGCGAAAAGTATTCGTGTTAATCATTTCGCTCATTGCGAGCAAAAGTTATGTTGGTTTTAAAGTTTAAACTAAATTTTAAACATAAAGTTATGCTGACGTATGATTAATATTATTTATTACCTACATGACATTTATATTTATCATACGCTGTATAAACAAAATTTATACACAATACATACATCATGTAAAGTGCTAAATATGGTGAATTTTTTAAATGTTTGTATGGGGACCCCCCAGGGGGTTCTAGGGCCGTGTGCCCCTAGCATGGATGGGTTATACATTTAGACTCGATTGGGGCAATTTAAATGGGTCAAAGTGGGATTTTTCAAAATTTGACCTTTGGGTCAAAATAAGGAACATCAGAATTCATTTTAGAGGTATGGCTCCTTGGACAAAGCTTCTTATACTGATCCCTAGTTTACCATTTCCCTTGTCACTTGGGTGATTTTTAAATCCACCCGCCCTATAGTACATGTTACCATAACGATTTCAAAATTTTTACACGTTTTTTAACAATATTATTGTCACTGTAAATATGTATTTGATTGCGATAATCATAAAGTTAACATTCACATTATTATAGCAGTCATATTATGTTATGTTGGTAAACATTTTTATGATGAAGTATGTATTAATTATCATAATCTGACAACAACATATACATATGATATAGTTATTCATTATTATTTACTATAATATGATTGCTACAACCATATTACGGTTATCGTAATCAAATAAATAATTAAGAGTGAGAAAAATATTGTTAAAAAATTTGTAAAAATATTGAAATGGTTGTGGTAAACATGTACAACTATACATATATTTTCTCTGGGTTTGGGAAGTAATACTATTTTTCTGGTACATATGTATTATCGAGCATAACAAGAGTCTGTTTTTGAAATTTGCCAAGCACCTCCAAAGACTTTAGTTACGGGGGAAAAAAACGGTTAAAATCAGTTGATAATCAAATAAGTTACTGGATTATAAGTGCATTAATGTAAGAAAACCCGTTTTTATACCCTTCACGTTCATGAGAAGGGTATATATAATTTTGTCATTTCGTTTGTAATTTTCACAATATAATTTTCCAACCCTATAAAGTATATATATTCTGGATCCTTATAGATAGCGGAGTCGATTAAGCCATGTCCGTCTGTCTGTTGATATCAATTTTCTGAAGACTCCAAATAACTTACAAACTTGATTCATACATCAACATATCGGGAATTCTTCCGGCTCGGTTGCCATTTAAAATCGAGAAAAATCGGGCCAATCTCGATTTTCGGCCTATTTTTGATTTATATCTGGATTAATAGTCATTATTATTTAGTAATTAAAAGTCATTATTATACACAATATGGATATCTAATGATAGATATTTCAATGTCCATTGCAACGATCTATATAAGGCTATAGTAATTTGGATATACAATGGGTCAAAATCGGGAAAAATTTAAACCGATTTTTTTCTTTAATCAAACAAATTTTTTGTGTTGATTTTTTTTCACTAGTAAATTTAAAAAATTAAAAAAAAAAATTTTGAAAAAAATTAAAAAAAAATATTGACAAAAAATTCAAAAAAAAAAAATTTTGAAAACAATTTTGAAAAAAAAAATTATTATTTTTTAAATTTTGAAAAAAAAAATTAACTTTGTGTACCTAAAAATATTTAAAATTTTTATTTTAAAGTATAATTTGGTGAACGGTATATAAGATTCGGCACAGCCGAATGTAGCTCTCTTATTTGTTTCTTTTACCAGTAGCTCAAGATTTTGGAGTTTTGTTAGGCAAATTTCAGAAATAGATTGTTGTTATACTCGATAATATCTACCAGAGAAATAATATCACTTCCCAGGTATTTCTACTTCATTCTTTTTTGTATCATTGTGTAATTTAGCACATACCTACTATACATACATAGTCAATACATACATACTCAATACATTAAACAAAAAAGATATGCCTTTATATCATACATTTTTTATATTATGTTTATTTGAAACCACAATTTTATTAACAACATGATAAAAAAAAAACATTAGCTGAGGCTACATTGAGAAATTACTTTAATTTAAAATGTTCGTGTAGTTTATTTGAAATCATAACAATTACTATATGCACAGATTACACAGATATGAATAAGCTGGTTTCAGTAGTAAGGCAATTGTAAAAAGTGACAAATATAGTTATATCACACTCGTTGCCTATTGAAAACTGTATTTTTTCTCTCGCTCTGCAAACCACAGCCATTGAAAAGTGGTTGTAGAACGTCAAAATAAATATAC
Source organism: Calliphora vomitoria (assembly GCA_942486065.2). Classification (NCBI taxonomy): domain Eukaryota; kingdom Metazoa; phylum Arthropoda; class Insecta; order Diptera; family Calliphoridae; genus Calliphora; species Calliphora vomitoria. The sequence goes on along the minus strand of OW818029.2, from coordinate 57,577,390 downwards.
GGTTCGATATTACTTGTTTGAAAACTGTTATTTGTTACATGTCTGTAATAATCTGTGACTATATATTTACCCCCATATTCATAAAAAATTTTTAAATTTAAACAATGTTTTAAATCAAAATTTCCATAAAAAATTTGATTTTAAAACGATGTTTAAATTTAAAAATTGTTTATGAATAAAGCCCTTAAGGTTTTATTTTAAATTTATCAATTTTTTACATAGACATTTAGTTTTACAAAACTTTGATAAACTTCATTATGAATAATAGTTTTTGTATATAGGAAATAAGTCATATCATTCTTAAAATGATTTCAAATATTTTCACAATTTTAAAACAAACTTCCTCCATCTTAGCTTTATAAAAAAATTTTTAGATCTATCTACATTTTCTCTCTTTTCTAACAAAAACATAATTTTTTTTATAAAAATTCACTTCTATCGAAAATGTTTGAAAACATTAATAAAACCAACTGTCATGAAAAGGTATTTATGAAATAGAAAAAAAACAAATACAAAAAAATACTAGTTTAAATATATAAAATAAAAAACAAAAAGAAATTTAAAAAAAAGCTTGTTAGTGATATTAATTTTTAAAATTGTATTTAAAAACAAAACAATCTGCTAAAGGTGAAATTTAAATAAATCAAGATAAAGTATAAAAAAATTACTAAAATAAAATTGAATTGAAATTAAAACAAAAAGTATAATAATTGGATAATTTTTATTGTTATTGGTTTTAATTTGTGTTAATTTTAAAGTTTATTAATTTAAAAATTGTGTTTTAATAAACATCAATTAGCAGAGAAAGGTAAGTGAAAAAGAAACAAATATTTTAGAGGCAAATAATGCAAAACTGGCAAATAATGCAAAAAGCCAAATAGATAGCGGAAACGATTTTCCATTTCCGGAAAATATAAAAATACTAAATTGAACCTGTAAAAAATTTTTAAATAAATCGTTTAAATTCAATAACAATTTCATACATTTATCTGGTACCTATAAAAAGCAACACGCATCAAATATTTCTTATAGAAAACAATTATTCGAGATTTATTTTAAAACAAGTAACAGAGCTAAATTCGGCTGTGCCGAATGTTATATACCCTCCACCAAAGTATACATTTTTACGTACATTTCCTTTACCCATGCAAAACTTTTAATATAACAACAACAAGAAAAAATCATAATATCATATCAGATGCAATTGCAAAACATTCGATAATCATATTCACACGTTGAGTGCTCACTGATAACTAACCAAATAAACACAATAATTATTTTGTACAATTGTATGTTAAAACAAGTAAGAAAGTATGGTCGGTCAAGCCCGACCTTATAATACCCTACACTAAGTAAATGAGCAAAATCATTATTCTTTCAAAATTTCAATAATTTATATTCGTGAGTGATTTTCGGAAGTGAGCTATGAAAAATTATGGGCCGATCACCATGAAATTAGGTAGTATGATTAATGTCTATATGAAAGTTATTTATGTTGAATTTTATGCGTATACCAACATTTTCAGGAGATTTATGCTCGTTAAAGTGATTATCGGAAGCAGGCCTTATATGGGAGCTATGACTAATTATGGATGGATCATAATAAAATTTGGTGACATGAATTCCGTATATATAAAACTTATTTGGAGAAAAAATTGTGTAGATACCTATATAAATTAAACATTTATGACCGATAAAGTCCACTTTTGGTAGGACATTTGTATGGGGGCTAGGTGAAATAATGGACCGATTTCAGCCAGTTTCAATAGGCTTGGTCCTTGGGTTGAATGATTTATAATTCTTAAGGTTCAATTAGTCGTGCCTTACCATATCGCCATAGCCGTAACCATAGCAATATTATAAGCGTTTTACTGTCATGGCTATATGGCGTTATGGCGTCACCAATAATCAAATACATTGTTCCCATAAGATTGGTTCGAACAGTTGTTTTATATGGTTACGGTTATGACACGTCTAATTAAACCTTTATTCATTTCATCTCATTCCACAATGTTGTTGTTGGGTGTGTGTGGTGTTTACGTATGATAGAGTTGCTCATATGAGAACTCATTATAAACAACTCTCTCTTTATATATACCCTTGCCACTCATGGTGAAGGGTATAAATACAAAAACAAAATACGCAAAGCAATGAAACCAACACACATCCAAACATATGTTTTGTTGCTTTTTTGTCAAAGCATGCAATAAATTGTCTGTTTTTGATGAAATTTTCTGAGGTTGTCTCGGATTTTTGCACATACCTCCCTTATTTATGGACGGATTTTGCTGATTTTAAATAGGAAACTTCTCGAAAGCTTGTCTGACAGAATTATTGAAGATTTGGATCCCGAAGATATCTGGGGTCTTCAGAAAATTTATTTCAACATACAGACAGACAGACGGACTAAGCCATGTCCGTCTGTCTGGCGGTCTGTTGACTCGACTCCGCTATCTATAAGGATCCAGAATATATATACTTTATAGGGTCGGAAAATTATATTATGGAAATTACAAACGGAATGACAAACTTATATATATACCCTTCTCACGAAGGTGAAGGGTATAATTACTAAAAAGGTAAATTCCCGATTATAAATATTTGGAACATATTTTTTGCGTTTTTGGGAATTTCTGTATTTAAATTAAGACAAAAGTTATCTCTACATTAAAGGATATTTCGATCTACATTAGTAACAAATTTTGTTTCGTGAAGAAATAATAAAAATAAAAGAAAAGTCAATACATCATACAATTTAAAGTTTTAATGGTAAATGTTGTTCTGAAAATTGATCAAAAACATTTTGTTAAATGTATTAATCCTAGTGTTGCTAAATATCTCCAACTTCGCGGAATTGTCCCGCTTTTAATCATTCGAACCCGAAATTACTGAAATAACTAAAAATATCATAATTATCGTATTTATTTAAAATTTTTACATCCACATAGTTACAAAAGGAAAAGCAATACATTCCCACTGTAAATACTGCTTAAGTCAGTGTAATTATATAGAAAGCTTACACAGCATACTTTTGTATTCCAATTAAATTAATTTTTTTTTTTTTTTTTAATCAACAATTTGTAATTAAATGAACAGCAGTAATTTGTATTGATGTAATTATTGGTTGATAGTTATTGTATACACTATAATTAATTAATATTTATATACGTATGTATATTGAAAATTCATAGTGATGCCTAAAAATCATAAAATACTCGCATTGTTAGTGAAATTGCAAGCAACAGTATAAAAGTGCAGGTTACATGAACAGAATAGTTAAAGAACAATCCATTTATGTCTAAAATTTATAATAAAGAGATAAAGCTTATATATCGCTCATTTTCTGCAACAACGTCATAATTCAAAAAAATTCGTTTCGAGAAAAACGGCTTTGAATGTTTTATGACATTTGACTATTTCTTAAATAAATTTTCAACAAATCATGAGATTTTAGAAATATAACCTGATGCGAATAGTAGATGTTAATATCCTTCTAATCTGTATTTGACCCACATTTTTTCTTTTCAAATATACGAGAAAACATGAATTTTGATTTTTCGTTTACAACAAAAAAACACTCTCACCGAAAAAATTATTGAATTTTATGAAAACTGATAAAACTATATGAAAGACTATAGAACGGCGCATATTTCGTATTACTCAGTTCAAAACACACGGATTTTGAGTTATGTCGTTGTTGCAGCAAATAAGCGATATGGTTTATGTTAAACATTTCAATTTCAAATACTAATACAGTGAATGTTTAAGGTATAAGAATGTTTGTTTTAAAAATAATAGCGGAAATCACTCTTCTTTACAAACTACCACATCAAACCTTACATATGTTGCAAATGCTATGTGTTATTGTAAAATATTGCACATGCAAGTTTTGCAGGGGTAGTTTAAAACATATTGTCTCAACACCCACCTTAAAGTATACCAATCTGCTCAGGATCACTTTCTGGGCTCCCTTAAGTATATGTCGAAACTTTCATTATAAGCATAACTCTCTGTCACCAAATTTTATAATGATGACTCCATAATTAGTCAGAGCTCCCACATAAATTTAAAAAGTGTTTAAAATGATATACTCGTTGTAGAGTATCACATACAGGCTGTCAAAGTCAACCACATCTGATTAGGAAAACTTTGTACAGCTTGTAACTTGTACAAATAGGAACATATTTCATAAAGAAAGTGCGAAGCTAAATAAATCCTTGTTAATTTCACTAAATTATCTCTTATAGTTTACAAAATATTTAAGTTTTAATTCTGAAATTTTCGTTTTTTTAGTTTAATTGCTTTACATATTTCTCAAATTTTTTTAAAAAAAAAAAAAAAAAATTATTATTCTACATTAAATTAAAAAATTATTCAAATGCATTAAAAAATTATAAAAATTGTACTAAAATTTACTTTTTTCAATACTGATGTTTCTATTATTCATTACAAACGGACATTTTTAAGGAGCTTTAAAATTCAAAAACTATTTTGTAGTTTTTTCAATCAAGATATACTCCCCATATTCCGTTTGTAACACATCAAAATATTTGCCACATTAGAATATATTGTTACGTTTTAACCTTTTTAAAACGTTGGTTTATTTCCTTTTAAATAAACCGGATACTTTTGATTGCAAATTAAAGCCGTTTAGTAGTTTAAAATTTGTAACAACTCTTTATTTATTTAAAATGTACAACAACAACAGTTCAAATAGTCACTCAGTGTCTATCAATTCGCAGAAATGCACACACACTTTATAATGTACAAACTTAATTGTACGAGACAGTTGATGTTAACTCTAACAGCGCCTATGATAAACTACACTACACTTTCGTGAATCTTCTACAATGCTCTTAACGGACAAACTAGTATGTTCGAATTCTAGAGCTTTCGATGTTAATGTTAGCAGCTTAAACATTTAGTGTTGCCATACTTATAAACAATGCTAATAACCGCATGCTATCAACATTGTTGATAAGTAGAAGCTTCTACTGATGGACGTGTTTATCAACATGATGAATGCTGCTGGCAGTCGTTACAGATCGTTAAATTCAAATCGCTATTGAAAATTCGTAATAATATACTATGGGTCATCAATAGATTTAAGGACGATCTAGCTATGTCCGTCCGTCTGTCTGTTGAAATTACGACAGGGCCCAAACAAAAGGTGCTAGCTGATTGAAATTTTCCACAAATCCACTTATTTTTGCTTTGACCTAGCCTCCATACAAATACTGTCTGAGCTGTCATAAATATGTTGATAACGCGGCAATCTGAAATTATACTGAAAAGTATTGTGAAAATCGGGCAACATTTGTCGCTAGTCCCCATACAAGGTCCCCCTCCTAGAATTACTTGAACATTCATAATTGTCCTATAATAATTAACATCGTGATGAAATTGGACATAAACAAGTTTCATATGAAGCTAAATCTTTGTACCAACTTTTGTGAGGATCACTCCATAATTGACCCTAGCTCCCATATAAACCCTATATAAAAAAAAAAAAAAATGTTCACATATTAATGATGGACATACAAGATTCGGCACAGGCGAATATAACACTCTTACTTGTTTATTTTGCAGTAGTGCTTAAACTGAAATATGAAAAGTAGAAAAAAAAAGAAAATATAAAAGTAGATTTATCTATGTTTCCATTGATATATAATATGTTTTCATAATCCTTTTCAATTAGTAAATAAAGTGGTCAAAACATAAATATCTTGTAACAAATTTGTCAAAGGTCTATTATTTTTTAGTACATATTTGTATAACTATCCATATACATTCGGTACATACAATTTGGATAGCATACATATTAGGGTAGTCCGACTTTTAAGGACCCAAATTTATCGATATTGTGCCATTGATTTTTCGATAGCTTTTGCCATGAGGAAAAAAAGTTCCACTTCGACTTATCAAAATTTATGCAAAAATAGAAAATTTTTACGAAATCTGTTCGCCTGATCACGTTTTTGAGTCTGCGGGTAACTATTAAATGCCAGATTAATTCCAAAAAATATGTTTATTATAAAATTAGATGTGAAATTTTTCTTTTTGAATGGTTTTTCTTTAATCACTTTTCTGATTTAAAAATGTCTTATTAGTAATTTTTGAAGCCAATTCTCATCAAATATGTAAAAATATTAAAATTTTTTTAAACTCATTTCGACTCATTTTGACTTTGATTATTTTTCTCGACTAGGCAGATTGAGATATTGCCAAATAAGTTTTTGCATCAGCGAAATATTTCAATTCCATTTATATGTATATTGAAATTATTTGTGAACTAAAAATGGTACATTCTATTTAAAACATTTCCAATATTATTAACAACGACTGTGAAATAACTAAAAGATATAACAAGATAATTCCATATGTAGTTACATATGTAGCTTCAACATTTGGTTTCATTGTCATGCATGCATAATATTTATTTGTTCATTTACATACATAAGTATTCAGCTATTTATATACACTCATACATAAATATAAATGTATTTATATAGAAATGTGACAAGCTGTGTATTAACGAGTATGTTTTAATCTTAATACATCATCATCATCAAAAACATCATTCAAATGCATGATGCATTTAATCGCAATCAGTCAATAGATGAGTTAAATGAATGGTTTCAAATAAATTAAATTTCCGATTGTCTTTGACTTAAATGGCAAATGGTCTGCCAACCGCAATGTGGTTAAAAGGGCAGCGTTGATAATACTAAAAGATTTAATTTTATTAATTGCTTAGAGCAGTTGAAGCGAAAGGTAGCGATAATAAAATATTTACACAAATCATTGCACCAAATTGGAAGTTATTATAGGACTAAGAATATGTGTATTTGCAATAACAAACCAGCAAACACTTTGTAATGACTTGCCATTACTTATGACAACTAAATACTATGTGCATTCCTTAGAACTAGTTTAAGTGCATGAGCACTTAAATTCACACACAGTTAATTATAACTTATCATATATGAAATCAATAATTGCACTGAAAAAAAAGTTTAGTGAACTAAAGAAATGATGTCAATATTTATCAGCCTTTATTTATTAACAATAATCTTAATAAAATTGTCTGCGACATATCATAGTGCATTCATTGAGACAGGCAAATTCGAATTACGTTCTTTTGATCGAATTAATTTAAAATCTTAAAATCTTAACTAAATTGTTCACAGATTTCAATGATATTTTAATGTTTGAAATATATTAAACAATCCAAATATTTATTTCAGTGGCTATGAAAAAAAATAGCAATACACCCGCTATACATGTGCATTCGTCGCTGTCTCAGTGACGACTAAACGTAAGAGAATAAGAATATGTGTGTGATTAGCTAGCACAAATGTGCTATGAAATGGACATCAATGATATAGATTGTGATAAAAACATCTTAAAACTTGAAAATTATATTTTTTTTTTTTACTTTTTTCCAGTATATGCTAAGACGTAACAAGTTTTTCAAGTTTTTCATAGTGTGAAAGTGCAAGTTGGAGTTTTGTTAGAAATCAGTATCATGATCTGGGGAACGGAATTATTTACTTATATTTCGGCTTAGTTAATAGAATCCCATTCCCGTGCATGCCATCTGTATATAGATCCGTTCCTTAGTATTGTAACTTCATCCCATTCCACCCCTTCCAGTATTATGGTAAAGAAGTCATAATTTAATTTAGTGGCATCCTTGAGTAGTAATATGAGATGTAAGATGTTTATTATCTTCAGGCGTTTCTTCATTTATTACACATTATCCCATTATCATCAATATAAATAGTTGCAGGCTGCTTCACATTTCGCCTGCATTTCGTTCGGTAGTATAGATAAAATATATTCAATAGCATTCGTCGATGTGGTTCTCATTGCACCACATGTGCTTATGCGTACTGCAATTTAGTCTTAGTACTTAATGAAGTCGATTATTGTTAACCTTTTTCTCTTAGAATATCCATCATATTACCTAGGCATACTGTAGAATTGGTCATCTGTGTCATCTTTGGGTTTATGCTCTATGTTGACCCTATGGCTCTTCTGCAGAAAGCCCATATTCGGTGTGTATTTTCCATTCTGCTATCAATGTGGGCCTTCCTGGTTAGTCTCCAATCGAGTACTACAGCTTGGTATTTCAGTTTATTTGTTATCTGTATTGTCTGACTTTGAAAGACAAAGTATGGAATTTTCTGCTTTCTTATGAGCCCTCTTTCTCTGGCCCCGTTATATGATATGTTGACAGCTTCGTTTGCCCTTTCACATAAAAAGTTTGGATCAATATCGCGTCGGATAGGTCTTAAACCTTTATAGGTTAAAATCCTCAGTATAGAGAGGTTCCTCTGCATAATATGTGTCGTTTAACTCACAATTTATTCACGACTACTTTTATCGTATTTTTAATAAAAATAAAATTAAAATATTTTTTTTAATTTCCAAAATCTATTGTTTATGCTGCATACTACAACCGATGTTAGAATTAGCAACCTAAATATCTAAAAAAGTCCATTAACAAAATCTTTGGTAATTTTTTTTAACTAAAACAATTCAAAAATAGCTAAAAATTAAAATTTAATTTATAAATTTGAAATATTTTACACCAATTCCGTAATTTTAGTACAATTCAAATAAATATTTATATTTTTAAGAAAACAAATTTAAAAAAACTACGAAAGCATGTTGAAAGCTATTTTAGTGAAATTTATATTGTAGATTTTTCAAGTTAAACATTATTATGCTCCCGTATTCATACACAATTGACTTATTCTAGATACAAATGTATCATAAATAGATAACAAAAAAAGCAAACAACTATTTATAATATCTTGCGAATCTGCAACAACCAAGCATCTAACTCTACTTAAAAATAGTATTTATTTAAATCTCCTTTCAAAAGTAAATAACTAATTTTTAATTTTCCATATTTTTATTTTCATCTACTTACTTATTTCTGCAACTAAATAAGCTTTACAACTAATACTCTTCTGCAATGTAATTGAAAATGAATCTTTTTCATGGGAATTTCAAGCAAATTTAATAATAAAATATGAAAAGAAAACACTAAAAAAAAAACATGAATATTTGCATATTCATCAGCTGCGAAAAAGATAAATCTTTAGCTGGAAAGAAAAACAACATACAATCATGCTTTTTTTACAGGCTCTTGTATAAAAAAAAAGTACCAGTGAGTGCTGCAATCATTTGTAGATGTCATAGACAAGCACTTATGGCTTGAACAGTACAGAAACACAGATGGCAAAAAAACAAAAAAAAAAAAAATTGGAAAAAATAGGGTAAATCTATGGAAAAAAAGTGAAACATGAAAAAAAAAAAATGTCATTAGTTGAGTTTAAAACCATTCCAGTAGTCGTTTAAGGCAGTTAATATGATACACTACACCAACTGTTGATGTTAACATTTATTAATGTTTTAAACCTAAAACTTATTGAGATCGAATCTTTGATCGAGTGAGACTCGAATCGTGGGAGCGATCAGAGATGCTCAGTGTTATCAAATACAGTCTTTTAAATGCGTCCATTATTGCAAATTTACGAACATTACCACAAAACCTATCAGTGGTATTGTAGGGTATAGAAAAACATATTTATTCATACATTCCGATGTATTCACAAAACTAACTGACATACAAAAATTAAATGAATGAATGACTGACTGAATGAATAAACCAATTTAATTTCAATTGTTGAAAACGCATTTACCCCGTTTTTTTAACGTTTCTTCAACTACTCTTTTTTATGTTGTTTTTTTACATTTCGGCTGGGAGATATGGGGACATACAGTTAAATGCATAAATTTAGTGACGTATTGTTAATACGTTCATATTTTTCGTATCTTAAGGAATTTAATTTTCAGATTTATTTTTAATAAACTTATATTAATCAAATCTAAAGAAATTATTTGAGTCCACATGCATTAAAGGGTTAATTTTAATGTTTTTGTACGAATATCAAGTAGAGATTTCTCGAAAGTTTTTTTTCTCTTAAATTCATCAAAATGTTTATAAATTCGCAGTAAATTTTTGAAATATTATAGAATTTGAGCACAAATGCTCTTGCGATTTTAATCAGATTTTCTGATATTGAATTTAAATCATACCTGCTGCAAAATCCATAGTAATTTTTAAGTAAATTCTCCCTGATGTCCATAATAATTCTTCAGTAAAAAATCGTTAATTTGAATCAATATAAAAAACATGTGATTTATATGGTATAATGTCCATAATTAATATTAAATATATATTAGATTTTGTGAGGTTTTGGCATCAGTGATCAGGATGGTATAATTTGTTTGCAAAAAAGCGATTCCGTAGACAAATTTAGGGAAAATAAGATTTATTTGCCGCTATTAGAATCATTTTTTTTTTTTTTTTTCACACACAATGAAAATATGCAGTCCGCTAAGAAGCACCTTATTGAATTTATACAATGACCTTTTTTTGGATCTTTGACTTTCACGGTTTTTTAAATATGGCGTCTTACTGTTTGCAATATGAAAATTTAAAACATCATGATATGTTAGAGTAGTGATAGAATAAATATTCTTACGAAATTGTGTTTGAATTCAAATATAACGGTTTTAACGGCTGGTTTAAAGTTGCAGTATGTTTCTCATCAACCTTTCTATTTCTGGAAACTTCTAATTGTGGACAATGTTGTTTACCGACCGATTAACAGCAGTTCACATAACTGTATACATTACAAACAAATCTGTGGATATTATTAACATAGCTGTGGAATATAAAACATTGAATAAAAGCTTTGAATTGATCAATGTATTTAATAGAGCTTTCAAGAAGCATTGATAAATGGAGCTGGAATTATCTAGATCATAGTTCCACGCTAGTATAGTTCAGAATACGAAGATTTTCGGCTATTTACATGTACACAACACGATCGCAAACAATACTCACAACAAGAGCGTAAAAATACAAATATTTCATTCAGTTGTTAGACAACATTCAACAAAGCAGGTCTATGCCGCATGTTTGTTCTTTTTTCAACTTTTTTCTATTTATTTCTCAGTACAAGAGTGTAGAAAAATACAAATATTTAATTTTTGTTGTTGTTTTCAGTATACTGAGAAGCTGCGATCACATGAGTGATGAAATTATACAAAATAACAAACGAATTTTTAATTGAGGTTTATTTAAACATTACATGTTATTTCTTTCTGTGTAGTGTCACCTATAAATATGCAATTACCAAATCCGCTCTTTCTGCGGGACTATGATGGTAATGCAGTGAATTTAAGTTGACCGTGAAAACATCAACCAGTCAGTCTAATTTGAAGCATCGTTAGGTAAAGATAAATTAGCTGCTTGACAGTGTGCTGTATATGTTGTGAATTATAAACGTGTATTTTTATAAAAACACATAGTGACTATTTAAACTGTTCTTGTGTATATTTGAATAATAAAGAATTGTTACAATTTTAAACTGCTTTTATTAGCAACCAAAAGTATCCGGTTTATTTATGAAAATATGCAACTACGATACGAAATATGTTTTTGTATCTACACATTTTCTCTCTACTGTATTTTGTTGTGTGACTTCAGTGCCCGTCTGTGATGACGATTCTGTCATTTACGAAATAAAAATCACTGTTATTTTCACGTTGTTATTACTGGTATTGTTCTGGTTCTGGTTGTTGTTGTTTATCTATTAATTTATGTATGTTTTTGTAAATTTGACAGAGTGGATCAGAAGTTACTACAACACAACGACACATCTCATATAACTGTTTTCATTGTTACGTTGTCAACATCACAACAAAAATTAAATGATGGTGCTGATGAGAATAAAAGCAGCCATAAAATGGGTACGATGAAAAGGCATTGAGAGTGTATCACACAACCAATGCCTTTGTGTAACACTTCGTTAATAAATGTTTAATAGCACTAAACTTGTTTTAATTGTTTGATTAATTAATTTATACTAAAACATGTAAGAAAGTATAGTCGCTCAAACCCGGCAATTTTTTGGGAGCTAGGAGAACTAATGAACCGATCCTAAATAAGATCAAGAATTCGTTCTTGGGGCAATAGAAAAGCTTGCACTAAATTTTGTTGAATTATCTTTGAAATTTTGACCTATATTTTGATAACAAGTTTTACATGGACGGACATCGCTTAATCGACCCAGAAAACGATCCTAAGCAGATTGGTATACTTTAAGGTGGGAGTTAGGATAATATTTTTACATGTTACAAACATCAGCCCTAACCCAATATACCCTCCCCTATGGTGGTGTAGGGTATAATACGTTATTATCATACATTTTTTAAAGAAATATTTGATAATCTTGAAATTGCGTTTTAAGAGTAACTTTATTGACAATACTTTAAATCAAATAACAGCGTTAAAACCATAAAAATAAAAATAATATTCTATAAGAAATTATTTCAAAAGGTTTCAAAAATATTTAAAACAAAGGATTTTAGAAAGTTTTTTGTGTCTCCTGTAAAATTTTTGAAAAGGGACTTATCACTTTTGCACACCTACCTAACGATCGTTTTTATACCCTACATCACCATAGTGGGGAGGGTATATTGGGTTTGTGCAGATGTTTGTAACATGCAAATATTGTCCCAACACAAATTATCAAATTATACCAATCTGCTCAGGATCATCTTTAGAGTCGATTGAGCGATGTAAACCTTGTAATCAAACTACATGTCTTAACTTTTAAGATAAATCGATGAGGTTTGGCACATACTTCTTTATTCGCCATACAATAGTTCTCACGAAATAGTACTTTATCGGTCATAAATGTGTTATTTATATTGGTATCTACATAAATTTCGCCAAAAATAAGTTTTATATAAAAAGAAATTACATTTAAAATTTGTCTGCAGATCGGTCAATAATTACTTTACGATCGGTCTACTTCCGAAAATTACTTTAACGATCTTATATATACACAAATCTTAACCTAATTTTATGACGATCGGTCTATCGATCTTCCGAAAATCAAACATGCATAAATATTTTACAAGTATTGATAACGAGATAAAATTCAACTCAAATAAGTTTTATATACACAGAAATCTGGCTACGAAATTTTTAGATTGAGTCAAATATAGAGATAGACTTCAGAAAAACAATTAAAAGGTAATAAATCTCTTAACATTTCTAATAATGATACAAAATTTTGAACAGAATGATATCTAAAATCGTATTTAGAACTTCCCACTTAAAACTGTTACGATTGATCGATAATAGACTCAAGGTTTGTTAAATAACTAAGAGTATATGAGCAGTCATGCTTTAATAGTGTATTATATATATGGAAAATCGCTGAAAAATACTTTAATTCTTAATTAGTTCTGAAATAATGGCATATCAAACAGCTTAAAGCTATTATAACTTTTGTGTTAATGTGATATACGACAAAATGTGCTACGCGAAAATAAATTAAATTTAAAAAAAAAAAACAGTTTTTGCTCATATTATACTTTCTCACTTGTTATCTCTAAATATATGCTTTCTTATGCTAATTCTAAATTGAACCCAACATAAACATTTCCAAACTGCTTCTTGGAAATATTTAAAAGTAAGGAGGCCAACGCCAAATTGAGTATTGACTATAAGAATGCGTTTTATTAGTTGTGGAACTAATATATTTTTCCTAATAAATATTAACAATTCCAGGGGTTTAAGCTATTTTAAGAATCAATTTTTGAATATTAGTTAAAAATTTATTTTGGAAATTAATAAGAGATCTATTATTTTGTGAAAAATTAAAAAAACAAGTAAGAGTGCTATATACTGCTATGCTGAATCCAAACACACGTTTTGTTGCTTTTTTGTCAAAGCATGCAATAAACTGTATTTTTTATGAAATTTTGAGAGGTTGTCTCGGATTTTTGCTCATATCTCCGTTATTTATGGACGGATTTTGCTAATTTTAAATAGGAAACTTCTCGAAAGCATGTCTGACAGAATTATTGAAGATTTGGATCCCGAAGATATCTTGGGTCTTCAGAAAATTGATTTCAACAGACAGACATATATACTTTATAGGGTCGGAAAATTATATTGTGGAAATTACAAACGGAATGACAATCTTATATATAAAATCTAATTTCTTTAGCACATTTTCATTATTTTTAGATTTTTTTTTTTTTTTGTAAATTCTAGCACTTTTACCCAATTAAGTTTTGTCAACACAGCACACAACTACCCAGCAGTTCTAGAAGACTGTCCCGGACTATTGATTTAACCTATCATTTAGGGTTAAAACTGGCTATCTGACTAGTCATTGTGATAAGCAGGGGTTCAATTTACCCTTTCTGATTACAATGATAGCTGGTCCAAAGTGGTCAACGCCTTAGATTCTCATATCGGTTACATAGAGTCAGTTACCTACCAAGCTACCTAACGGGTTACTTGATCAGCTACTTAACTAGTTATTTTAACACGTACGGGTGCTAAGTAGTAGACCTCAAACATTCAGTTATAAAGACATTTCATAGATAGAGATGGTATTCTACCCGTACATTGGGTAAATACCATGTAAATACCTTTTTTGGGGTATTTACAGCTAAAACATTATTTTAAATTTCTGATGTCATCATGAAGCTTTTAAAGGCATTCGAAATAAGCTACGAGATGCATTTATACCAATAACTGAAATTGATGATAAAGAAAAACAAGAATTGTTGTCTTCCTTTGATGAAAGGTTGAAAATGTTTGTTAAACCAATACATTTGGCTGCTAGTTTCCTTGACCCCAATAGTCAAGGGCACGATTTAAGTTCATCCGATTGTCTAATTGCGATGGAGTTTATTTATGATATGGATACCAATTTGAATATAAATATAATGGCGGACCTAGCAAACTATAAAGCTAGATATGAGTTGCGGGATAAAATTATTTTTTTTGGAGCTGCATGGAAGAAATATCTCCTTCGACATGGTGGTTATCCAATAGATAACTTCTGATGTATTAAATAACTACAGTACAAAATAAACGTTTAACGTGACTACACTCTAGTTTAGAGACACTAAAGTGACAATTGGCTTTACACTAGGTTAAATGTCAGTATACTTACGCAAAAAGAAAATAAACTGTATGAGAATTATATCAACACAATTTGTATAAAACCAGTATGTGCAAATTACTCACAAAAAACTGCAGTTCAAAATAAACGTTTAAAGTGACTACACTCCAGATTACTTAGATACACTTAAGTGACAATTGTCTTCACGCTAGATTACGTGGGATGTATAAAGTTGTCAGTTGACTTCGCTCTGCACTACAAAGAGCATATACGTGTCAAATGACACAAAATATATGAATTGGAGGCAGCCAAGTAATCAGACAGTAGTGACAATTACTATCTAGTTACTAGCTTAACTGCTGGGTATTTTATTGAGAGCTGTCAATTTATAAAATAATATACTTATAAACAAACTGCTCACAATCAGCTTTATATGTTTTTCCATTACACCTAAAGTGTGAAAAAGTCATTACTAGGTTTCTTATGTAAGCACCGGTGTAATAATCATCTGGGGAACTATTGTCTGTATTTTTTATTTTAATCATTGATACGCCAAAGTTCTTATAGTAAAGGTATCTGACAGCTACTTATTTCTATTGGTTATTAAAAACTTCATGATAGTAAAGGCATCTACTTGAAATTACGAAATTACTTCTAAAACAACCCCAATCAAATTTGAAATAAGTAAATCTGCATTGCCAACCAAGCACAAATAATTCAAATTGAATTTGTAGTTAGAAACACTAAAAGTATATGAGAACTAAAGGTAAATAACAGACAGTCAAACATAAATACTAATACAATAGTAAACTGAATGAAAATGTGAAAAGAGAATAAAGAGCATTACAAACCAAATGTATTTATTAGAAAAATTTATCACTAGAAATTGGAAAAGTGAGTTTGTTTTGTTATGTTTTCCCTAACATTTCAGTTTATTTTATAGCTGAATATGGGTTTTTTGTTGTCAAAATTGTGTCATTGTTACTCCAGTAATTGGCGGGTGAGTGTTAAAAGTTTAGTGCTTAAGATAAAAGTTTGTTCTTTTTTTTGGGCAAAAATTAAATAAATAAAGAATAAAATAAAAAAATATATATAAAAAACGTGACCTTGTGCTTAAGAGATAAAACCACAAAAAACGAAAAAAATAAAATACAGCAAAAAGAAAAAATAAAAAAAAACTGATATAAAAAGAGCTTGTCCTTAGAGTTTTGTTTTGATACACCTAGAAAAACCTAAAAAAACAACTTTGGAATTTGTTTGAAAGAAAAAATTAAAAAAAAACAATAATATCAAAAAAATTTTAACGTTATTTGCTTTTAGAAAATGTAGATGTTTTTAAGAGCTGGAGGCCTACAATAGCGGCCATTATGTTTGGTATTTTAGTTGCATTTCGGTGAATAGTTTCAATGAAAAACTTAATCCTTATAAAGGGTGATTCATATGCATCATCCACCTTTGGAGCCAACTACTGTCAATTACACATTAGGAACTTTTTTTTTGTTGGGATTGTGTGAAGTCAAAAGTCTTCGTTTATAAGCCAGTTACGATTCAAGACTAGGAAGGCGAGTAATTTTCCAGATACCAACAAGTAAGAAAGTATGGTTGGTCAAGGCCAACCATATACTTTGCACATGGTGGGTATAAAAACTTTAGGTGTCTGTTTGAAACAAAATGTACGTGCAGACACTTCAAAAGGGGTTTTCATTGGAAGTTTATTTGATAAAATCATTATTTTTGTCTTACACTGAGGGAAAAACGACGTAGCAAAATCGACAACGGTTGGTGTCATTTTGACACCGTATAAAAAACAAGGCTTTCAAGGTCAGTGATTTTAAAAATTTAATTCACAGTGGTGTATTCTGAAGCGAATGATTTATTGTAAGCGATGAAAGGAATACATTCCAGCACATGTCCAGTATATACCAAGTTTTCATATCATTCGATAAAACAAGTAGGCCGTGGTTAATGCAACATTGTACTATAAAAGTTCTTTAATATTTTCAATCAATGATAAACAGTTTTGTTTACTCTTGCATATTAAGTAGGTGAATGAATAAGAAATTTTCATGTGAAATCTGTTTACAAATTTTTTTTGGAGTGAAAATTTACAAAAATGCCGCTAAACGTGATTCCGAACCACGTCTTCAGGAAAATCGCGAACGGGCATCTACGAAAGTGAACGTGAATCACTTCTTGGGGAAAATCGCGAAAGGGCATCAACGTCTAGAGCCGCAGAAAGAGAACGCGAATCACGGCTTCAGCAAATGCGTCGCAGTGCCCCTTAATCGAAAGCTGCAGAGACACCCCAAAAGCATATCGAAAGACTAGAAGCCAGTCGCTCACGAATGGCACGATCGAGAGAAAGAATCGATTTAAAGTTGTCGGCATTTCATTACAATAAGAATGATGACTACAGTAATCACAAGGTCGAACTGATTGGCACAATGAACAAACTTTTTCCAAGCTCTTCTTTCAATTGCTTCCGCCAACAAACTGAATGAGCAAATTCAATTGAAACTGCCTGGCGAAACAGTGAAATACAATACTACGCATACCGATGATTTCCATTGACTTTGACCATTTGAATTCAAGCGGCGCCATTTACAGTTTCGTCTTGCTTTGCTATAACCACTAACAAAGCACAAGGCCAATCGTTGACTATTGCTGGCTTACATTTGAAAGTTAGCCCATGATTTTAAGTTTTATTTTATCGCCATAAATATCATGGTGAATTCGGAGAGAGAAGGGATTACACGATTCCAAATCAAAAAAAAGTGGTATCAAAACGACAACCTACGGTGTCAAATCGGCTTGGTGTCAAATCTGCAACGGTATGGTGTCATTTCTTCGTTGTCAAATTGACACCATTCGTGTACGATTTGTGCGCATACGGGGTTGATACACTATTGACACCGAATGGTGTCAAATTATACACGGATGTGTTCATTTTTTCTGTGGGTGTACTTTATAAATATATTTTTTATTTAAGTATTCAGTAAAAGAATATGCAAGAATTCTAAATCTGCTGATTTATTGGATGCAACAATATTTTGTGGTATAAAAGAGCATCTCTATATAAAATCGAATAGTAAAGCTATATATTTTAGCTTTAAATTCTTGGCCCAAAAGGATGAGCTGTTCCAATGGTGCGGAATTCATCCCGCATTTTTATGTTATACACCCAAATACAAAAAAAAAAAAAAAAACATCACATTTGAAGTAAAATTTTTTAAAAGATTTGTAAAGCAAAAGACTTTTTTGATTATTAAAATAAGTTGCTAACAGTGCACAGTGGTTTAGAAACGTTTTTCTGGAAATAATTCGGTATCTCCTGAAGTATTAGAGATATTGTTACAAACTTTGTCAACTCGGGTCTCAAATTTAAAAAAAAAAATCGCCAAAAATACATTTACGATCCGAATGAGCTGAAATTTTTAAGTCAGTATGTGTTTAAATTCAAAAGTTACATTTGATATGTAAGTATTCACATATTGCATGAAATATATGAAAAAACGTACAAATTTGTCAAAGGGGGCAAGTTTTATGGAACTTCTGAGGAGAAAATAAAGGTTTTTTATATAAGTATTTGATATTGGTGAAAACCTTAAAACTTGAAGATTGATATTTTAGTAAAATTACATAATTTTAACAATTTTTGGTAGGTCATTTTCCACGAAGAAAAATATAAAATTTGAATTAATGTAAAATTGTAACGCTTATAGATATCAATAGCTTGACCCGGCGCTTTGCTACCCCTGTCGTAGTCTATGTTGGGAATTTCAATAAAATCGTTTCGGCCGTTTAGTATTTATTGTTTAAGAACCAATTTTACCAGTTTTTCCCCTGTTTACCCCTTTCTGGTCCAAGTATTGAAAAAAGTTATAGCCTATTGACGCTTCCAAGTAAGGATCTATCAACGTTCCAAATTTCAATAAAATCGATTCAGCCGTTTAGGCGTGATGCTCAAACAAACAAACAAAAAAACAAACAAACAAACAAACAAACAAACAAACAAACAAACAAACAAACAAACAAACAAACAAACAAACAAACAAACAAACAAACAAACAAACAAACAAACAAACAAACAAACAAACAAACAAACAAACAAACAAACAAACAAACAAACAAACAAACAAACAAACAAACAAACAAACAAACAAACAAACAAACAAACAAACAAACAAACAAACAAACAAACAAACAAACAAACAAACAAACAAACAAACAAACAAACAAACAAACAAACAAACTTACAAAGACATTTATATATTTATATAGATAACAAAATTTGGAAATAATATAGACTCAAATGTGCTTAAATAAATGGCATAACAATTTTTGAAATTTTTTATTATACCGAAATTCCTAAAACGAAAATGTGTTTCAAAAACTGAGTTTTTTTTTTTTGAAAAGTGTCTACTGTGATGTTATTTACCACGTGATTGTAAAAAAAAACTGGGTAATTATTTAAGAAATATATAGGGTTATTCAAATATGGAGTTCATTCGTAGATCGGTACTTCGTCTTTTTAGAATTTTTTAGTCAAACTGAATGTTTTTTTTTTACATTGGCCAAGTTTGGATAGTTCTGGAGAGTGTTATGTCCGCTTAAGTGAGCTAAATTTTACTATACACGCTTTGGCATTCAGTTATCTTTCCGGATCATATAAAAATTGTATATTGTCCTGAAGAAAATATTTTTCTACAAAAGGAAAAATATATGGGCTTTTTTGGAAAAAAAAACGTAAAAATACGGTCCTTTTTACATGTTCCAACTTTGGATGCGTATAACTTTTTATAGGGACGAGATAACGGTTAGAAAGTTCTTTTTATTTTATTCGCCAACATAGCTGATATTTTAAAAATAAATTTCGAACGTTCGTAGGCCCGTCATATCTAAAAAACCATAAAAAGATCGAGCAAAATTAAAAAAAAAAAATTAAATCAATAAACCTGAATATCTCTTCAACTAATAGAGATAGCGTACACATGTAAGCGACTTTTTTTAGATCTTCTCAAGGACTATTTTTATACCCTCCACCTTCGTGAGAAGGGTATATATAAATTTGTCATTCCGTTTGTAATTTCCACAATATAATTTTTCGACCCTATAAAGTATATATATTCTGAATCCTTATAGATAGCGGAGTCGATTTAGCCATGTCCGTCTGTCTGTTTGTCTATTGAAATCTATTTTCTGAAGACCCAAGATATCTTCGGGATCCAAATCTTCAATAATTCTGTCAGACATACTTTCGATTTTTGACCTATATCTGGATTAATAAGTCATTAATATAAACAATATGGATATCTAATGATAGATATTTCAAAGACCTTTGCAACGACGTATATAAGACCATAGTAAGTTGGACCTACAATGGGTCAAAATCGGGAAAAATTTTTAACCAGATTTTTTTTTCACCAAAAGTTTTTTTCGCTAAATATTAAAAAATTAAATTCAAAAAAAAAAAAAAATTTAAAATTTAAAACAAATAAAAAAAAAATTTACATAAAAACTTAAAAAAAAAATTCGAAAAATATTTTTTTCCAAAAAATGAAAAAAAAAACAACTGGAAAAAAAAATAAATTTTGTTTACCTAAAATTACCAAAAAAATGTTATTTTGAAGTATAGTTTGGTGAAGGGTATATAAGATTCGGCTCAGCCGAATATATCTCTCTTACTTGTTATATTTTAAATTTCAGCTCATGCGAATCGTAAATGTATTTTTGGCGATTTTTTTTAGAAAATTTTAGAGACCCGAGGAGACCAACTTTTCTAAACCACTTTGCAGTGTTAAGTACAACTTTTAAAATCAATTAATGGAAATATTAATGAAACCAAATAAAGTACAATAGATAATAAAAACCAAATTTGATTTAAATCATGCTCATGTTTGGAAATATTTTAGTGATATTTTAAATTTCACTATTTTTGTTTTTAAATTAAATTAAATTTAAAATAATATTTAATAATATTACGAAATTTTTGGGAGGCTTTTAACAGATTATACAACAACTCAATATGCCTCAAACATATAGCTCTTAAATTCCCGCATTTCCTCCCACATTAACAGTAGTAAGTAGTTTAACGAACAACCGTAAAGTCAATAATTCGTTTAAATAAAAAACATACAACCATTTTTTTTTTTATAAATCATTAATGTATGTTGTTTAAACAAATATGAGAAAAAATATTAATGAAACATGTCCACATTTTTATGAATATTATTTTATTGATCAATGTTTTTTTTATAATATTTAATTACCTTTTAATAATAGTGAAAAAAAAACCTGCACATAAATTAATTTAATTTACCACAACTCGATGATTCAATAAAACCCATATTCGCGTGTAAATAATGAGAAATTGCTACAACATGTTTCTGTTATTTTTATGCAACAAATTAAATTTATAAAAAAAAAAATAAATTAATAATAAAAAATAGAACGACAAGTGACAGATTTCAACTGAGTGCTATAGGAAAAAAAATGCGGTGGAAAAAGAAAACATTTTATATTACAACAGGACATGGGAAAAATACAAACAATGAAAACACAGGTCTATGGAACAAAACTATATAAACCAGTAGCCACAATGAGCCAACAGCCATAGCAGAAGCTGCAGCAAAAATAAACGGGACTTGTGGCCAGTGGATGTCGAAAGGCTGAGAGCAGCAGTCGCAAATACAAACAAAATCTGCAAAAAATACACAAACACACATAATTACAATAACACATACAATTACAAGCTACATATATAGCAACAATAGCACAAACATGTATGTACATTAAGGTGGTCATATAATCTTACCGTCACGGGTTCTCTCGTTTTTCGAAATTCAATCTAGTTTGAATTTTATTCTAATTTTTAAAAATATGTTCAAGACACAATATTTTTACCTTAACTGTTTATAAAGTTCCATTCACCGTTTAAAGTGGTGGCTCTAGATCCGCAATCGGCAGACATATACTACTATATTTTGCACTGGCGAAAAAACAACACAGAGAAAACAGATTCTTGCTATCAACCGAATTTGTTGCCAATCGAATGATTCGGTTGCACACATAGAATTTTTCAGAAAGTCAGTTGACAAAGAAGCATTTCGGTTGAAGTAACAAAACATGTTGTTACCGCTTCTAAAATGTAAACTTCGGTCACTAAGGTAGAATCATTCGATTGGCAACAAATTCGGTTGCTATCATGAATCTGTTTTCTCTGTGAAGAAATGAGAAAAAGTTGCACTCTCATCTTTTCGACAAGACAGGCATGGAAAACTGGAATTTTTTTTAAGAATATACATGTTAACTAACCTATTTGTCTAGTGTATTAAAAAATAATAATTTACAAGAAACTTCTAAAAACCAATTTAAGCATCTAAAGGTGGAAGAAAAAACATTTACAATTGTTTATAATTCTAAAAACTACTTAATATGTAGTGTAGATGCTAAAAAAGTTACAACAATAATATGAATTATCCACCTCTGCATTAACATTTATTCATAAACATTTATGTGCTAAAGCAAGAAACGAGCGACAACACAACCTTCTTCTAAGACAGTTCATATGAGAGTGAATTGTGTTTTCTATGCGTGTAAGTAGTTTGTGTAAATTTAGTAACGGCCAAAATGCACTGTGTATAGGAGTTGCCGATCGTGGCTCTAGATCAGCGAAAGGCAGACTCACACCACTACAGTTTTTAGATATTGTAGTTGTATGAGTTGAGTAAAAAGTTGAGAAAAAAACAAAAACAATAACTGAAATAAACAAGCATAAAAGCGAAAAGCGTAAAACAACCTGCTTCTAGCAATACTCATGCGAGGCTGACTGGTTTTGATTGTTTTTATACAATGTGTGTGCTTGCGTACATTTGAAAACTAAAACAAGAGAGCTCATTTGAGAGCTCACTGCGTTTCGCTGCTCTAGATATTTCTAAGGCGTTTTAGTAGGTTGTGCTTTTATTAAAACTTATTGCTTTTGGTGTCGCTAATAACTACTCTCGATTTATATCGAGCTTTCTCAGAGATCGCACTATACGAGTTGTTGTAGATGGAATCACAAAAAACGAGTTCAATATCAATTCAGGGGTTCCGCAAGGTTCCGTCCTTTCTCCTACTCTATTTCTTATCTTTATAAACGACCTTCTACGTCAAACTTTCAATCCTATCTATTCTTTTACAGATGACAGCAACATTTTCCATTCACATTCATTCAATTATAGACCAAATCTGTCGGAGATTTGGGCAATGAGGTAAAACATGAATGTTACGCTTAACCAATATCTTGTGACAATCTGAGAATGGAGTTGTGCGAAAACTCAATGTTGTATGTTAACACAGAAACGTACGACAGAAAAACAGATTATCTGTTTTAATGGGTGGTGTAAATATTAAAGAAACAGAAGCTCTTGATGTTCTAGGCATGAGTACTCAGTGCAAAGTCCGCTTGACAAAACACATTTTGTAAGTGCTGAAAGAAGCATTCAAGTGCCTTGGTTTGCTAAAATGGTGAACGAAATACTTCACTCTATCTGATCTCTTTACTATTTACACCACTTATATCCGACTCAAAATGGAATACAACTTTCATGTAGGGGCCGGTGCTTCGATGTCTATTTGGAGGTACTCGACCGCGTACAGACGATGCCGAAAGTGCTTATCGGTGACAGTAGGGTGTCCAGCTCTATTAAATCAGTGTCACATCGTCGCAATGTGGGTTGTGTTTAACTGTTCTACCGATTCTAAAGTTGAATGTGATCTGCTAAAATTAGTGAACTTGTTCCCGAAATCTGTAGGGCTCATCAATTCGTTGTCGACGGGATAGTAGATCGCACAACACATTACAGGGAAAATTCGTTCTTAATCAGTACTGTCCGTATGTGGAATAAGCTTCCTGCTGAAGACTTTCCTTTCACTTTCAATGTAGCAAATTCAAAAAAACACTTCTCCATTTACCCTATTTTTCTAGTTCCAACACAATGCATTGACTGAGTGCTGGTCTTCATTTATCACATAAACTAAACAAAAACATTAAAACTGTAAATCACAAAAAAGCTTGATGAATAAATATAATTTTTGCGTGAAATGTTGAAAGAATTTTAGTTAAACTAAAATGTTTGTTTTATAGCCCAATGAAATTATAAAGTGTTTTATACCTAAGAAAAGCTTATGAAATTACGATTATTGTGATATTCCTGCTGTGATTGTCTTGAATATATAGATAGCTAACATCAGATCGGGGAGAAAATAGATTTCGAAAATTTCAAACTAAATTCGAACTAGATTGAATTTCGAAAAACGGAAAAAGAAAGGCATTGAAAGCACCTTCTTTCTCATAGTGCCAATATTTCATATGTTTCCTTTACGAGAAATATGAAAAAAATCGTAAAAACTATTAAAAAAGGATATTTTTATCCATTGATCCAGCTCACAAATTACTAAAACTTTTGAGAAATGATCTCTTTAAACAAACTAAACATTAATTTTTGTTAGAAACATCGGACACCATAGTTTACTTACATACAAATGGATTCAACCTAATGTACATATAAAGGGTCTTCCAATAAGGACTTACGAACTTTAACAGTTGATAGCGGCTGTCATTTAATCAGTTTGTTTTGCCAAATCACCATGAACGGATATATTGTTCAATAACAAATTATACAATTGTTCTATAAAAATTGGTGTTCTGTTCGAAAAAAGTTCCGCGCACTTCGCCCATTTAACGGACAGTAAGTTCGATTTCTGGATGAATGTGTACGACAGCTACAAAAATTTAGAATTTAGGTCAATATACAGAAAAAGTCACTAGGTCCAAATTTTTTTTTTTTTTTTTTTTTTTTTTGAGAACGAGGTCCACACCAGACGTTCTACGCGTTTTGCATTCTACGCGGCTGTCAAAAAAAGTGGTATTAATGTATTTATTTGATGCAAGTTACACACACAAAAGCGTAAGATGCCTTGACACATAAAACGCGAAAAGTAGATCTACTTTCTACTTTTGTAAGCATCACAAGCGGCGCGCGTACAAAACAGCTGATTTTGACAAGTTGTTTTGTTTTAATCAAAACAAACATT
This sequence comes from Calliphora vomitoria, assembly GCA_942486065.2. Taxonomy (NCBI): domain Eukaryota; kingdom Metazoa; phylum Arthropoda; class Insecta; order Diptera; family Calliphoridae; genus Calliphora; species Calliphora vomitoria. Next base: position 57,552,296 of record OW818029.2, on the reverse strand, counting down.
GGCGCATAAAAAGCGTTGCATGTAACTTGAAGCGTAGAATGCGAAGAACGTATGAAATGCACGCAACGCTTTGACGCGAAAACGCGTGGTGTGGACTTCCAGCTTTAGCCAAGCCATCACCGTCAACGGCATGCACTATAGCTAGATGATTACCTATTTATTTTGGCATGAATTGAATGATATAGACACCAACGTGCCACATAGTTCATGCTACATTGGACATTCTGCACACGTGGAGGTGATGTAAACTGACCGTGCAATTTGATCCCGTTAGACTTCTTTGTGGAGTTTTCTTAATAAAAAAAAAATATATATTTTATTTAAAGTGCATTCATAATGCAATTACATTTTTAATTTTTGCAAATGCATTATTTTGAAACAATAATTATATTGTTAAAATTCGTAATTTTTACTAATAAATTCAATATAATGTACACATGTACTCTGTATTTTTAATAAGTAAACCAAAAAGAGCATTGGGCAGAAACAAACTAAATCTTTTATTTATTTTGTAAATATTTAAATGAATTGTTTTTTTGTATGGAGAAAAGTGTTGATGATCAATGTAAAAAATGTGTATAGTAGGACTTCCGGTCATATAAAAAGTTTGATATGGTTGTTTACTTTTTAAGAAGATTTCGAAAAGTGTATCTGAAAACTGCATTTCCATTATGAATGCATTTTTTATTATCTATATTTAGTCTAAATAGAACATAATTATCTTTCAAATACTTCTTAAATCAATAAAATCCGACAACAGCTGTGAAAGAAATGAGTATTTATAGATACAAATACCTAATTATTTGATTTTTTTCTAAAATTTAAATCGCGAATAAAATCTTGAGTTTTTCGAAATTAGAAAAAATGACTCTAAACAGTATGTGTTTACGTATTCATGATATACAGGAAACTTTTAGCAAGTATACATCTATATACTTTATACATTCTCTTACATGTATGTATGTTAGCATGTACACAAGCGTAAGTATGTGTGTCGTTTAGATGAAAATTGATGGTTTCATGTACCGAAATGCTGGGAATGAAGTTTTTCATTGTTTTTCCAAAACAACAACAACAACAACTACAGTAACAAAATAAAAAAAGAGGTCACACAAACCACAATTGCCGCATGGTCATGTCATTTACTAATGCGTAAACAAATTAACAATTTTACGCTTCTTTTGTGTTCAGCCCAACGTTTGCCACAGTTAAACTAAAAAAAAAAACAAACAAAAACCATAAATTACATGCAACCAACAACAAAATAAATGAAAATACTTGAACAACAACAACAGGACACCTGTTTATTGAACACATTGATTTGTGACAAGTTTACTAAACTTTAGTTTTAAAGGTGGAAACACTTTAAAGATGACAGCGAGGTCAACGGAAAATAAGACGTGCTAATAAATGGTTGTGCTGTAGAATGGTTTTAAATTAATAATTGTAGAACTCTTAAAAATTTGTAGAATACTTTCAAATTTGTCATCCAAATAAATAATTTTAGACAGTTTCTTTTTACAGTTTAATTTCTAAATTTTTCATTTGCGACCCCATAAAGTATATTCTGTATCGTTATATATAGCGTCTGTATGTTGAAATCAACTTTCAGTAGCCCCCAAATAACTTACATATATGATTCATACATCAATATATGAGCTATAGTCCAGGTTCGTTTGCTATTTAAAATCCAGAAAATCGACCCACAAATGGCTGAGATATAAGCCAAAAAACACTACTACCTCGATTTTCGACCTATTTTTGATCTATATCTGGATTACTAAGTCATTAATATAGATATATAATGATAGATACTGTAATTCGGACATAAAAAGGGTCAAAATCGGAAAAAAATATTGTTTAACCCGCATTATTTTATTTTTGTCGCCATGTGGTCAGTAAAATGTTGCCAACAATTTGACAGCCGTCAAGACTGTTTAGTAGGGTGGCCCCGTTTGTATGGAGAAAAAATAAGGTATCGATGTTTCCGCCTAAAATGAAAATTTGATTCATTCTAAGACTACCTTTTGAAATTTTTTCGTCCTTGAGTCAATATTTGGCGAGCTGGATCAAAGGATAAAAAGGTCCTTTTTCGAGGTTTTTTACATTTTCTCCATATTTCTTCCAAAGGAAGTATATGTAAATTTGATATCATATAAAAGGTCTTTAAAAGACGCATTCAATAGGTTATTAGAATCTTAAAAAAAAAAATTAAAATTCAAAAACTTTAAAAACTTTAAAAATTTTCGACAAAATTTTAGTTTTTTTTTATTTTTTCATAGAATTTATTCAAATAAATATATGAAATTCTTGATCATAAACATAATGTAATTTCACCGAAATGGTGAAAGCTTATAAAATTTGAGTTATTTTGATGCCCATTACATATACTAAGAATTGAGTATACAGAGATTGTCAGATAGGGATGAAATTAGGTTTAAACAAATTTGAATAAACATTGAACTGGACTGAATTTTAAAAAACGAGAAAAACCGTTTCGGTGAAATTACATTATGTTTATGATCAAGAAATTTCATCTATATATTTGAACAAATTCTACGAACAAATTAAAAAAAACTAAAATTTTGTCGAAAATTTTTAAAATTTTTAAATAATTTTTTTTTTTTTTAAATTTTTAATAACCAATTGAATGCGTCTCTCAAAGACCTTGCACATGATACCAAATTTACATATACTTCCTTTGGAAGAAATATGGAGAAAATGTAAAAAACCTCAAAAAAGGACCTTTTTATCCTTTGATCCAGCTCGCCAAATATTGATCTCAGGACGAAAAAATTTCAAAACGTAGTCTTAAAATGAATCAAATTTTAATTTTAGTCGGGAACATCCGCAACTTTAATTTTGGGGCCACCCTACTGTTTAGGGTTTATCATTATTGATAGTTTAGGTGTTTTCATTGTTAATAATATAAAAAATAATGAAAGTTTGGAAAACGTCTTGTGAAAATTTAAACAATTTTGACACATCTTTAAGAAAACTTCCAAATTAAAAACCACAACTTTTTATCTTTTGAAACATATTAATAACATTTGGATAGTAAAGTGTTGCCAATAGTTTGACAGCTGACATTTTAGGGTAAGTACAAATGAATCATAACACTTGATAACAACGCGTCATCTGTGTTGAAAAAAATAATGAAAGTATGGCGACCATAGTTCTAAAGTGTCGTACAAAATACCTGTGTAAAAATACAAAATAAGTATTTCGCTACAGCTTTCCGTCGAATAGCATTATCAACATTTTCAATAGAATGGATATCCTCAAATTTATTTCAGATTTAAACTTTACGATATTTCTGCAGTAAATTTTTGCCAACAGCTTAGAGTTAGTAAAAATTAAGTATTCATTGCTCGAGAAAACAACAAGTTTTCATTGTTGAACAATATTTAAAAAAAAAATTGAAATTTATGGTCTGAATATTGATACTTATAACATCGTCAATTGCAAAGGGTGTAATTTAAAAAAATTCAAGGATGTTGTATCAATTGGTGTTGCTAAACATGCTTGTAGTCCAACAACAAACCTTTCAAATGTCAATGTCGGTGTAGTGCGAAAGAGTGTTGTTGAAAGTCCAGGAACTTTAAGTCGGCTTCGTGGACAACGATTGCAAATTTCAAGAAGCTCTCCATTGCGTATACTCAGTGAAGATCTGCGACTTCATGCTAACAACCTTCAATTAACACAAGAACTGAAACCTAATGATCATTAACAGTAAAGAGAATTCTTTGATGCTGGTCAAACAGTAGGGTTGCGCCATAGGGGCACATCTGCCAACACCGAATAATTGTTACATTATCAAGTTATGTTTTCGTTTATCGAATATTTACCATTTCAGAAAGTTGGAAAGTTGAATTTTACATATGTTGTGAGGCAGCCGCGATATGTTTTTTTTTTTTTCAAAAAGCTGTGAAAATATTTCAGAGTTTGAATTTTTTGTGCTACCTTCTTTAGTTTTTGTAATACAAAAAAGATATTGGTTGGTGATAGAAATGTCAATAATAGTGAACAATAAGTGACAAAAGTTTTTTCCATCATTTAATTAGAAGTACGAAAAAAATGTATATCAAACCTAAAAACTTCCCCTGGGGCACATACGCCAGTTACAAGGAATCCCTATGATATAGAGAAAAATGTTGATAAAATATGGAAAAAATCTGTTGCAATTTGTTTTTGTTAAGTTGTGTGAAACAAACCATTATAAAACAGTAAAATACGTTTATATTTTTGGACTTTTTTGTTTTATTTTACAAATGACAAATCTGCCCCATTCCTTTGGCGTATTTACCCCATGCATGGGGTGGTTTCGCTGTTTTTGGTCAGTCTAGGAATGTAAGAAAAATATTTATATTAAGATGAGATAGACAAGATTGAAATTAATAAAACTAAAACCAACACATCTAAGTATCTGAAACAAGAAAAAATTTGAGATCACCTCAAAAAAAAAAGTGGCGTATGGTCCCCCTTCTACCCTCACTCCTACTTGTGCTCGATATCCCGACCAGATAACCTTGTTGGATGGTATTAAAGGCGGTGTTACATGTGACATAGTCCGTGAAATAATTAATTTTCTTCGACATTATGAGATATTTCCTGTGATCAGATCGTATAAATAATGATGAAGTTTGTCGTCCAAATTTTTTACTTTTCAAGGAAAATCGTCGCTTAGATTGAAGGTTTTGATAATATGTTAATCGTCAAAGTTGTCGTATTTGGGATTCAGAGAACCCACATGTAATTGTCAAATAATTAATACTTAAATCACTGTTTGTTCAGATTTTTTGGATGTAGGCATCATCTACTCTAAAAATGTGGCTGGGCAAGCCACATGATTGTTTTCTGTGTTTGAAAGTCTAACTCCATGTACGAGTTATTTTATCGTAAGTCAACAATGGTTTTAACATAAACATAAGTTAATATGATATGAACAAAACAAAATGAATGGCTTTGACTGGGCTGGTGTTGAACCACTAGCATCTGGACAGGTGTTGAACCACTAACATCTCGCAAATGTGCAACTCGTCACCAACCTGTATAAAAATTAGTACCTACTCTATTAAATAGAATAATGTGCTGCGTAATGACCACTCATTACAAAATAATAGAAAATTCACAAAACTTTTGCTGGGCATTTACAAAAACAAATTACATTTTCTGTTACTCTAAAATGTGTACTACTAATACTGCATCAATAAAAATATGAATTCGAAAAAAGTAGTATTGGAACTTATGTTGGATGTATCAATTAAATTCAGCCATATTTATTCAATGTGATTTTGTAAAGTTTCGACAAAAGAGGGGCTGAAGGGCGCTATTTGCAAACTTTAGTATGTGTTCCTAATGATTCAATAAAAACAGATCCAGAACCATCTATAGAAGTATTTACATGATTTTATTGATATTCTGTTTCGCACACAAATTTGGTCAATTCATACACATATTGCATAATCTGAGTTTTTCCCGAAATCCACTGAATTAAAATCACTGCCACTACTACAAATATTGTGGCACCCACCTTCATGCTCTTAATTGCAATCAAGTAACAATTCACTACTCAATTAAGACTATTCATCTACTAATCAAGCAAATGGGAGAATCCATTCCAAAGCACACAGAAAACAGCACTTTTCGGATTTCTCATCTCTGAATTTAACATATCTCAAAAACTACACGTTTTTAAGCAGGACACTACTTTAGTTTACAAGTTATAAAAAAAAATTTGTTGGATCGAAAAGATTCTCGTGTGTAAAAGTATATGATTTGATAAGCACTTGCAATACAAAATAACTATGGTAAATTTCGTTAAAATCGAAGACGATGTTTGCTTTGAGATGCATCATCCCAAATATATTTCTCTCAACACTCTCTTTTAATGCTTTTGTTTTGCAATGCTTTTCAATTTTGCCAGCAATGTAATGAGCGGCCAAATGACAATTAAATTAAGCACAAATTGTAATGACAGCACATGGAAACGCGTCATATGCCGCAGTCGCAATATGCAGGCTGGCAAAAAGTATGCTTATGTCATTAAACGTAAACAGGACCATAGTGTGTTTGTGCCACAACCGCAAGATGACAAGACTACAACAACTCCTACAACCACAGTGTCGATTGCTAACATTAATGGCCAGTTCTTTGTGGAAGTACGTTACTTGGATTTATGTTTCTTTGATACTTAGTGTCCCTGGTTTTTCACGCAACATTATAAGCGAATTTCCACGAATGGACATACTAATTAACAATGCCGGTGTCATATGCGAGGCAACTTTAATGTATACAACGACAATCGAAGGCTTTGAACAGCACTTACAAGGCAATTACATGTCACATTGCTTGCTCTCCCACCTGCTGATGGGACATTTGCGAAAGTTGATAAATGGACGCATTATAAATGTGTCAGCTGACGCTCAAACTGCAACTAAAATGGATTTTGATGATCCACTAAATGTGGGCAGGCACATGGGCGATAAAGTTTCATGTATGCGATGCTTTTTCACATTCAAAGTTGGCTGTAGTTTTGGCAACATATTGACTGGCCTCAGAATTGAGGGCAGATTAAAGGGTATGGGCATACGTAATAATCAATACAAAGGGTAGAAAATTATTTGTTACATACATTTTCAAAGAATTTGCGAATTCCTACACTGTGTGTTCTATAATTTTACAGGATTTAATAACAGAAACTTCAAATCTTACACTGTAAAACTTTAAAACAAAGTGCTGAATTCTATCTACATAAGTTGTTACTACACACTTTGTTATACCTACAAGTATTTCAAAGTTATTACAAAATCCATTATTAATAACTTTCAAAACCCAATAAACCAAACGATATTAAAACGATATCGAAACGATATCATCTAGATAATATAAACTATCATATATGATATCGTTTGCGTGTCGTAAACGATAGTTTTTCCGGACTAAATTGTACCGTTCCTTATAATATCGTTTTTCCAGGCAATTATGATATCGTTTTCGCTATCATAATTTCCAATAAAAACGATAGTAAAATCGCCATGCTACAGATTTTATTCTAAATGCTAAAATTATATATTTTTTATCTGAAATATGTAATACATATGTAATACATATTCCGTTAAAATAAGACAAAAACCTGAAAGAAAAGGAAACATAACAAATCATATTTTTCATCTCATTCATATTGCATATGCATATTTTGTTGCAAATATTTGAAAATTTTAGATATTGCATACAAGAGAATTCACCATAAAACTGAAAAAAAGATTGGACTGTTTATTACCTACGATTTAAATGATTTGATGTTAATTTTGTCTTCATATTTCTTGTGTTGCTTGAAATTTTTTAATTTAAATTATTTTTCTGTTTGAAGTTTTTTTCAAATGTTTGTCGTTTTTTTATTTATTTATTGGAAGCAAAATATTTTAAAACTATATTTTGATAATATAGTTTTCAATAATAAAATATGATATTATAATCGTCCCCATAAAGTAATACCGTTTTTACTATCATATCGTTTTCTGGTTTATTGGGAAATTGTGTGCTGAAACAAGCAAGGTTTTTAGTAAATTTAGTACCTGTATAGCTGGCTGCATGTATAAATTATTTAAATATATGAATATAAAAAGAACTCTAATTTTAACATTGTGTATTGTAAGTAATTGAATTGTTAACAAGAAAAATTTTAAACAACTTTTCATATTTAAATAAATTTTCTTTATTTTTGCTTCTTTCTTTCTTTTTTTCTCTTTTTTCAACTTTTTCTTTTATGCAGAAACTTCAATCACCGTAAAATGTTGTACACCTGGTTTAGTACGTGGCACTTCACGTTTGAGTAAGTTTTTCTTATTTTTTTTATTTTTTTATTTTTTTATTTTGTTCTTTTATTGTTACTATTGTGGTTGTTGTTTAATTCATTTAAATTTTATTCATTCGCACATACGAGAGTACGAACCCGTACATGCTGGTATATTAAATTGATTTCGCCGTTTCCTCGTAACAAACGCAGTGTTTGTTTAAGAAACATGTACATTACGGTGGCCCTATTTGTGCCGAACCAAGGTTTATTAAATTTTAAGACGATATAAGGAGTGAGATCGTAAAATTCTTAACTTCAATTTCCATGCTCTGTTTTTGGGCTCTACATTTTTAGCAGCGTTCCTATCAAGAACTTGTTGAGCTTTGTATGTTTTCAAACCTGCTTAGCTTTAACTTTTCGTACCAAATAGTCCGAACACTCACTCCTTATGAGTAGGGGGCGGATTTATATGCAAATGCATGTTTTTTCTCGAACATCCAAATACAATGTAGACTAATTATCTATCCGAATTGCACATTTTTCTGTAAATTGGCATCGATTTGTTAGTGCATATTTTTGCATATTTTATTGATAATGCATATTTTGTTATATTTTACTTCAAAATTCACATTTATATGCATATTATCCAAGTTTTTAATAAAAATATAATTTTTGGTCGTCAATGGGCCACATATTGTCTGGACAAAAAGTTGTTTTTGGCGAATTTGTTATAGAAATATCATTAAATGCTATCGACTAACTTCTTTCGACATCCAGATACTGGCATTAAGTGCTTTATTTCTCTATCGGCAATTGAAAATTATCATTTCAAAACATTTTGCTTCAAAAAAGTTTAGAGTTTTTTTTAAGTATCAACAATTCATTAAATGTATTGAACAAATTTATATATGTTTTCACTGCAATTTCGAATTATAAAAGATTTCGTTATCGAAAGATTTTGTAACTTCATATACATAGTTACCGCTCCTGACAGTCATTTCCCAGCAGTTCTAGGAGACTGTCCTGAATTAGTGATTACCAGCTACGTAACTGGTTTTTTTAACACGTGCATGTCCTAAGCAGAGTTAAATTGACTCTTTTGCTTAACTTAGAGACAAATGCATTATACAATTAAAGTTTAAAGTAAATAGATTACTTAGAGCCACTTAAGTGACAATTGTGTTTACGCTAGATAACATGGGATGTATAAAGTAACCAATTGACTAATTTCTGCGTTACAAATAACACATACGTGTTAAATAAATTGGAGTCAACCAAGTGATCAGACATTAGTGACAATTACTGTCTATAAGGGATACATTCACATTACTACTTGCTTAACTGCTAGCTGCTATGTTATTACGAGATGAAAATTAAGGTTGGATGTTACTTTACATCACGATCAAAATATTAATGATTTTAAAAGGCAAGTTACAAAATAGAAGCTCTAAAGAGTATGACTTAAAATAAGTATTCATACCAAGCTATTATAATTAATATATTAATCGTTTTCTCAGAAGAACAATTATAATTTTAAAACTTTAACTTTTTAATTCCTGGTATAATTTAAAGAGTCCTAACTGCTGGGAACATTGTTGTGTATTTTTTTTTTTTTTTTGGACATTGCCTGATCCATAGTTTATTATTTTATGTTCCTGCACAAAAATATAAGTGCATATTTTTAAAATTTTTAGGTCATACATATTTTGATTTTTTTGAGGCATATTTTAGGCTCATATTTTCCAATAATAAATGCATGAAAATCCGCCCCTACTTATGAGCTAACCGGGCTGCTTTCCTACCGGATGTTTTGGGAGCTCTTTTGAAAATGCTTTCTATTTTTTTGCTTTAGAAACATCATGTGGACCATTCCTTCTACCGGAATCAGGTTTTCTATCAACGGACAAGTTCTCCCGGTACTGTTTAATAACATTGGAAACAGTTCGACGGCAGACATTTGAATGCTTGGCCAACTTTTTGTAGGACCAAGTTGGGTAATTTAATAATATTATTACGCACTTTTCTCTGGTCACTCATTTTAATCAGATTAACAACAATTGAATGTAATTGACATTCTACATAATAACTGCCATGTTTTACAAAGGTAACTTGATAAAAAAAAATCAAATAATACTTGGGTTAAAAGTTTTAATGAAAAACGTGTGTTAAGAATTTTTCGATCTCACTTCTTATATAAGAACTTTTCCCGACGAGCTAGATCAAAAGCCAAAAATTATTTTATTAGGCTTTTATCATATCTGTTTCAAAGTAATAACAAAGTAATTGGTCTTTAAAAAATAATACTAATAAAAAAAAACATATTGTAGACTTCCCAGCAAAAAGTCATACATGTGTATTTATACTCTAAACCACCATAATGGGGAGAGTGCACTGCTTTTATACTGATGTTTGTAATGCCCAAAAAGATTAGTATTTAACGCTGTCCATTAGTACTTTAGTCTGGCTGGCTGTCCATGTAAACCTTGTGCGCAAAGTACAAGTCCCCATTTTGAAGACATTTCGATAAGTTTTGGTGCATGCGGTTTTTCCGCTCAATGACAAAGCCTATTGCAACTGGTTGAAATCGATCCGTAATTTTACCTAGCCCCCATAGATATGTCCTATCGAAATAGAACTTTTTTGTCACGAATCTATGATTTACATACAATAGGTATCCATATTTCTTGGAGCCTGAACATTTTTTTCACAAATAAGTTATATTTAAATAGAAAACATATTTAGGGCCATTATTATAACTTGAATTTATGTTCGTAATAGTAAAAGTTAACTTTAAAGCTACCTTTTTCTATTACTTAAAGTTACCTTTTACTATTACGAACATAAATGCAAGTTCTAATAATTGCCCTTAAAGATGTTGTGCGGATCAATTCATATTTTACCATAGCACCCATATAAGGCTCACTTCCGAATATTACTTTAACAAGCATAAATCTCTTAAACATTTTAGTTGCCAAATAAAATTTAACACAAATAAGTTTCATAAATAATGAAAATCAAGCGACTTAATATTATGGCGATCGGTCCATAATTAGTTACAGCTCCCTTTTAAGGCCCACTTTCGAAAATAACTTAAACGTTCATAAATCTTTTAAAAATTTAGGAATCCAATTAAAATTTAAAATAAATAAGTTTGATATAGAAGGAAATCACTTGCCCTAATTTCATAGCTCCCATTTAAGACCGTCTGCCGAAAATCACTTTAACGAGCATAATTTTTGGTAGCCAAATATAAATCAACCCATATAAGTTCATCGGTTCATAATTAAAGAAAATCATGCGTTTTAAATTCATGGCGATCGGTCTGTGATTAGACATAAGTGGGCCTTCCGGAAATCTCTCATGAAAAACAAATTATTTAAATCTTAAAAGAAAACTATTTTTGCTCGTATACTCAGTGTAGGGTATTATATCGTCGGACTTGACCGACCAAGCTTCTTATTTGTTTTTTATTTGACTGACGTTGTCATCATCTATTCAATAACACCGTTCAACAGTCATTTGTATACATGGGCAAATCGGTACATACGTGAAAGTAGCGACCATGCATAGTAACAGTTTTTCCTTTTAAATTAACTTCAAAATTTCAACAAAAAAAAAAAAAAAAAACAAGTAGGACCAACAATATGTGGGTATACTTACACATTTTTCTGATATATTGGTTACATTGGGGTAGGGTCAATTAAGGATCGATCATAACAATAGTTGGTAGAAAGATTAAAACTTGCTTATGTCCAATTTCATCACGATATAAATTATTACAAGAGAATTATGAATGTTCAAGCAATATTCAGAGGGGGCCCTTGTATGGAGACTAGTTACAAATGTTGCCAATTTTCGCCTTACTTTACAGTATAATTTCAGAGTACTAATAATCGTGTTTTCAACAGACAGACAGACAGACAGACAGACAGACGGACATAGCTAGATCGTCTTAGAATTTCATAAGGACCCAGAATATATGTATATACTTTTGTGGGTGTGTGATGATTATTTCGATGTGTTACAGGGGAATGACAATATCAAAAACCCCTTATCTTTTTTGGTGGAGGGTACAAAAAGATAAGATGTTTGATCCGATGAGTATCAAACTGAAGCTAAGAAGACTAGCAAACTAATAAAATGTATGTTTTTCCCTTGATTCAAAAATAAGGATTAAAAACTATTAGAAAAAGTATTTCTGAGGCAAATTTAAAAAAAAAAATTCGTCTGTATTTTTGACTCAGGGGGAAAACATATTGTTATTATTATTATTATATATAATTTGTTGATAACTGTTTATCCTCCGAAAGCAAGTTACATGAAGTTTTGAATCAACTACATAGTCTAGTAAATTTAATCAATTGGTGTACACACATTCACACACAAGAAAAACTAGAATTTGTTCATGAACTTTATTAACAAACTATTAACAGTATTACCCCCACAGCGTATGAGTAACAAACAACAAGTTAATAATTCATATGTTACTTATACGCACCCATACGAATGCACAGTATCATTCATATAATAAACCATTTAAGAGGACATCTGATCCGATGAAGAAAAACTGAGAACATAGTGTTACTTTGTATGGTCTCTACTTTCACTTATGTATATATACATTTGTTCATGTGTATGTATTCCATGTTTTCGCAATTATTAGAAAGTATATTGTAGAAATGTTTATGACTCGGATGAAGATTATTCGTTTATTCGCCATCGCAGACAGCTGCACAGAGATATGCATCTTTGTCTCCGAAAGTAATGCAGTTCTATTGACAATAAATCTCGTCCTTAGAAACTAGGAATTGAGGGGCATATCGGTGGTATGACTATCAGAATAAACTTTAATGTTAGCTGTTGAGAGGATATTCGAGCAGATGCATCATCTGATGGGTAGTGCTGTTAGGTTTATATACATCAGTAGTTCTTATCATTTTATTAAGGGTATTGCGAAAAAACTGATGTAAACATTCATGTGCATGTGATCTTTTTTGTCTTTTCAACTTGTGAACTTCAGTCATGCTACGCTGCACATTGGTTCAAGAATGGCCGAAATTCATTTTTTTCATGTTTGCCGATTTGGATAATTTTTTGGTATTTCGTTGTCAGATATCTGAATATTATGATTCCGTAATATAAGGCTGATATATTTATTATTTGTTTGGACAGACACGCTCTTTATATATAACTTCATATATGTTCGCTTGTTTAAAATGGCATGCAAATTTATTGTATATTCAATCTTTTGGTACAGTCAGAGTAAACTTATCATTTGACTTTGTTGTATATTTTCGTAAATGACAATTGTCATAGATGAGATTTGCATTAAAAATAAGTTGGATAAAGTGTCATATAAAAAATTTCGTAACACAAAATATAAACAACATCAAAATTTCAATGTTCATCAACTTCAGTGGACTGCATCTTTTTAGTGCTGTAGATCGCTGTTTAACGAAAGAAGGCAAATTACAGCTTGAAGTCTCAGCTAAAAGTTAAAAAAAAAATCAGCAGCTCCTTTCCAAAAAAACAGTAAAAAGTATATAGTGATAAAGTAACAAAAAGTAACAACATGAATTTTCGTTCATGCATGGTGTTGTTGCCATATTTATTGTTTAAAATTATTACATAGTGTAATATACATACTAGTCAAGAAGCTATTCTGCATATAGTATGTTTCTATCTTAAGGCCCTTATTCAATGATTTCATTTTTATTTTTTTACATTTTAATTGATTATTTGTATCAGGAGCTGTCCGAGGAAGCTCAGGAAGCGAGGAATAAAGATTATAGAGCCTATAGATTACATCATTGGCGAAGAATTGGACGTGTAGCCACTAATGAAGACGTAATGCATAATCTTTTATTGTCTTCAGACCCATTTATAAATAGATTTCGCTCAAAGCTGCAAATCAAAAAAATTGGAGTACGATAATGATGTTAAACAATTATTTAAAGACTATGCTTAAATTACTTATTCATGTTTTTTCTATGGGAGATGGGCGTAAAAGTGGGCGGATCAGGTATATATTTTCAGGAGCCCATTCTACAATTATAATATTTATTTTTTGTGAAAATTGAGTTGATGCATTAAAAATCAAGGGAGTTATGCCACTTTTTCAATACAAGTTGTATGGGAAGTGGGCGTAAAAGTGGGCGGATATTTTTTTTAAATTTCACACAAATGATTCTGAGTGTTTAAAAATGCTATGTGCCAAAAAACAATGCCGTAGGCCAAATTTAATTTTCACTTTGTATGGGAGGTGGGCGGATCATTTTGATTTTTCCATTTTTTTCTTAATTCAAATAAAAAAGGCCTATGTGCCAAGTTTCATTGTCCTTCGATAACTTCTTCTATTTTTAGCCGCTCGTTCTATAAACCTGAACCAATGTGCGCTGCCGTGTTATGCATGTGTTGGTAAATAAATTGCTAGTGTGTTAGTTTCCATCATTCATTTCTTGCAGGGAACTTCCTTAGTCGCTTAATAATTAAACAAAATGGCAAACACGCTTAAAAAATGTATATGTGAAATATTCTGTCTCTTTTATGGGTATATGAATCACTTGTATTTTAAATATTAAAACCTTTAAAGTTTTTATATTATTTGCAGTTTTTAAAACAGTTTCTATCCCTATTAAGTATAAATAATAAAAACCAAGTTACATAGAGTTTTGAATCAACTATATAGTCTAGTAAATTTAAACAATTCTTGTACACACATTCACACACAAGCAAAACTAGAAATTGTTCATGAACTTTATTAACAAGCTATTAACAAACACTCCACAGCGTATGAGTAACGAACAACAAGTTAATAATTCATGTGTTACTTATACGCACCCATATGAATGCACAGTATCATTCATATAATAAACCGGGGTTTAACATGAAGAATGTAGATACATAAATACATACATACAATGTATAATATATTTAAATTGTATATACATTTATGGGAAAAAACACTTTTCTTTTAAAATCTATGAAATCGAACTTAATTGTTCATTATTTTTTCATATGATTTTTACAAAATAGCAAAGAAATTTGTGTCAATGACTTTACTAGCAAGAAAAATGCAAAATTTCATAATCATAAGGTTAAAATATATATATAAAAAAAAAAAAAAAATTAAACGAACATGAGTTCTTTTGGATTTAGAGATGTATTAATGAAATGCTCGCCATCCGATAGATGTTATTATTTTTATTTATTCTGATAACGACCCTGGACAATGTTGAGGAGAAATTCCCTCGTTATAAATTTTGAAGCAAACATTTTGGTGATTTTAATTTTTCTTTTAGTTTTCTTTACCAGTGCATGTGGGCCCCTCAACAAATTTAGAGACATTAACAACAGTGTTTGATAGCATTAAAAACTGAAGGAATTATTTAAACCGAGATTACTTTTACACGCTGAATTACTACTTGTTGTTAGTACAAAACGCTAATTAACAAAATTGTATTTTTGCCCATCTACTACATTTGTGAGTTTTGTGTATTTGTGAAAATATGAAAACTGTAAACTTTTGTAATTTACAATGTTCCCCCAGTTATAAACAATGTAGATAGATATTCATAAATACATATATATATATATATATACTCGTAGTAGGGTGTAAGTGGGTTTAAGTAATTTGATGTGTATATTTTTAACACTAACATAAGAAAACTTTAGCTGTAATAAAAACTTGAACTATAATTGGCTAAAAATTTCTGCAAGAAAAACTAATTTTTAAAAATACACACTTTCAATACTTGTTCTTCATCTCTAATACTGTAGAAATTTGATATGAAATGATATTTTTGTTTAATTCAAAACTATGGCACTTATATGAAATCAACTACACTTAAATAATTTTTTTTTTTTTTTTATCAAAATTCTAGTATCTGAATTTTTACTTTTTCGTTCAATAGTTTTTTTCAGAGAGAGAGAGAAAAATGTAAAAAAAAAAAACAAGTAAGAGAGCTATATTCGGCTGTGCCGTATCTTATATACCCTTCACTAAATTATACCTTAAAATAAAAATTTTAAATATTAACAAAATTAATTTTTTTTTTCGAAATTGTTTTTCAAAATTAAAACAAAAATTTTTTTTTTCAAAATTTAAAAAAAGAATTTTTTTATTGAAAATTGTTTTTCAAAAATTTTTTAAATTTTTTTTTTAATTTTTTCCGATTTTTTTTTTAATTTAAAAATAAAAAAAAAAAAAATTTAATTATTAGTAAAAAAAAATTTATGACAAAAAAATTTTTTTGGTAAAAAAAATTCGGGTTAAAAAATATTTTTCCCGATTTTGACCCATTGTAGATCCAAATTACTATAGCCTTATATTCATCGTTGCAATGGACTTTGAAATATTTATATTGTCTATATTAATGACTTAGTAATCCAAATATAGATCAAAAATCGAGATTGTGGGCGACCGAGCCGGAAGAATTCCCGATACATTGATGTATCAATTATGTTTGTAAGTTATTTGGGGGCTACGGAAAGTTGATTTCAACATACAGACGAATATGGCTATATCGACTTCGCTATCTATAACGATCCAGAATATATATACTTTATGGTGTCGCAAATGAAAAATGTAGAAATTACAAACGGAATGACAAACTTATAGATACCCTTGCCACTCATGGTAAAGGGTATAATAAACGTGTGCATTTATCCCAGTGTACAGCCTCCATCCATGTAGTTACTCATCACAAAAATACTTAATGTTTCCAACAAAATTTCTAAAAAAGCATAAAAATGAATCAAAATTATTAAGTGTTTTAAAACAACAGTAACTATAAGAGAAACAACAAAAAGGATGAACAAACAATTCATAACATAACACATCCTTAAACATGGTTGCTCACTCCTACCGAAATCGGTTTTGTCAGACCAAGCCGAAACTCATATTCGGCCAAATCTGAAACAAATCACAATAATTAAATTATCTTAATTTTAGAACATTTTAATTTAGTTGTTCAATCTTGAACAGAAAAATGTTTCTAGGGAACTGAATGCCTAGACATTTCACAATAAAATAAAAGTTTTTGTATTTTATTTATTGTATTCAAAACCAGTTTCTTCTTAAGTATTTTGCCCGAATATCGAATACTGTTATTAGGCTGATTTTTGTCATAATCCGAAAGCAATTATTAGGTCGGACTCTAAATGAATGCATGTGTATAATAGTTTAACAACAAAACCATACACTGAATGAATAAATGTGTTTTCATATTTCCATAACAAATATTCCATTTTCCTACACAGTACAAGAGCCATTGAAAATATACATACACATTTTGGAAAAGGATACTGCTACAATTTTAAACAGTTCACAGTGGCAGTGAATACTTTACTGTAAAAATGAAGCTAAAATTGTTTTTTTTTTTTTTTTTTTTTTTTTTTTTTTTTTTTGAAGATCTAGTATTTCCTGACTACATACAATAAACGAATTACATTCTCTGAAAAGTTCATACATTCTGACTAATATTGTAACTAGTTATTATAATTTGTGTTAATTGCTTTAAACGTATTTACCCATTAGCGTCTTGTCCAATTATAGCAAAAAACAAGTAACAGACAAAATTGAAATTTTTTTTTTTTTCAAAATTTTAAAAAAAAAAAACATTTTTATACCCTCCACCACCACAAGTGGTGAATGAGGGTATATATAAGTTTGTCATTCCGTGTGTAACATTGACAAATATTAATCTGAGACCCAACAAATTATATATATTATTGATCCTTATGAAATATAAGTCGATTGAGCCATGTCCGTCTGTCTGTGTAAAACACTCTCACGTCCAAAATACATAAGCAAAATTAATGAAATGTATACCAAAATCTTTATAATTTTTCTAAGCAGTTTGGTATTGAAAATTAGCAAAAACGAATTGGTAGAACTGGGGTTATGGGTCAAAATGTAAGACAACCTCCAAAAATTTTGGTAATTTTCACATGGTTTTTTGTGATTTTGGGTAAATTCATTACAGAGAATACCATGAAATTTTGCACTCACTATTTATATGATAAAAGGACAAATTCTGGTGAAAATAGTAAGAATCGGTCCATAATTTCTCCTAGCCCCCATACAAATTTCTTCCCAAAATATGGTGCTATGGTATATAGATGCCCATAGATTTGCAGTATCCGCACAAAATTCAGCACAACTAAGTTTCATGCAAAGAGAAATCGCGACACCAATTTTTTTTTTTTTTTTTTGGAGCTGGCACTATTTGATCTTAGCCCCCATATAAAGTTCACTTCCTAAGTTCACTTAAGTTAACATAAATATCTAATATATATCGCTATTACGTTGAAATTCGACACACGAAATTCCCATATACATAAAAATTGCTGTAGCGAATTTTATGAAGATCGGACTATAATTGGTTATAGCTCCCATTTAAGGACCACTTCCAAAAAACACATTAATTTTCATAAATATCTGAAAAATATCGTTATGGAATTAAAATTTTACAGAGATCGGTAGTATTTATTCACTAATGATAATACTAGATTTTGTGAATATCGGTCCAAATTTGACAATAGCTACCATATAAGGTCCATATCAGAAAATAACTTAAATACTCATAATAATACTCTTTCAAATTGTTCTATGATGTTTTTAAATTTTGAATAAATATTTCCCATATATACGAAAATTGATGTGTTGAATTTTATGAAGATCGGCCGATAATTGGTCATTGCTCCCATATAAGTACCGATTCCGAAAAACACATTAACCTCTATAAATATTTTAAATATTCAATATATTGTATCCAAAAATCTTACTACTGGGTTTTGTGAATATCGGTCCATGTTTGACCATGTCCATTTCCGATAATCACTATAATACCCATAAAAATCTGTAAATAACGTCGTTGTTGAGATAAAATTCAAGCAAAATAGGTCTCAAATACATAGAAATCACGTTAAAATATTTAATGACGATCGGCTCATAATAAGTTACAGTCATTTTCATATGCAAAATTGAGTCAGAACAAAAACATACTTTTGAAGTATGACTAAATATATTTGTTTATCTTTTTTATACACTTTTTCTTCACTTGTAGTGAATAACGAAAATGTTGAGCCAATCGGTAATGTTAACCAATTAATTAGTATATAAATTGTTAATAGCATATCTTATTCCTTTTATAAAATTGTAGACTCTGTTGGTAATAGGAATATGTAGTTATTTCAATTATAAATTGCTGAATTAGATAACATTTTTATACATTTGAAATAAAATATCTTCTGCGTAAACTAGTTTTTCTACCAATCTATAAAATACTATTACATTAACATTATACAAATCTGCATAATCGAGCTATGCCCCTATAACAAACACTAAATAGGAATATTAGTGTGTTTAGACCAATGTAATTTCTATAATTTTCATCATATTTAGGTGGAGGGTATTTAAGATTCGTCATAGCCGAATATAGTACTCTAACTAGTTTTTTTTTAAAAAATTTAAAAAAAAATATTTTGAAAATAGTTTATTTTTATTGTTTTTAATTTTTTCAACACTTTTTTTAAATTTATTAGTGAAAAAAAATATATATACAACGTTGCAATGGACTTTGAAATATCTATCATTAGATATCCATATTGTCTATATTAATGACTTAATAATCTAGATATAGATCAAAAATAGGTTAAAAATCGAGGTTGTCCCGATTTTTTCCTTATATTTCAGCCATTTGTGGATCGATTGTAAATAACGACCGAGCCGGAAGAATTCCCGATATATTGATGTATCAATTATGTTTGTAAGTTATTTGGGGGCTACGGAAAGTTGAATTCAACATACAGACGGACAGACAGACATGGCTATATCGACTCGCCATCTATAACGATCCCGAATATATATACCTTGTGGGGTCGCAAATGAAAAATGTAGAATGTACCCCCTTTTTTTGGATGATGGCTATTAAAACTGTACAGATCACGCTTGATGATTCGTAACATTTCTTACACTAGGGTTAATAATAATTGTACCAGATCATATTATATGACTAGGTAGTTAATTTTTGATGAAAAAGTTTATTGGTGAAAAAAGTAAATACATATTTAAGTGATGTAAAGTTATTTGGTGCGAAAAAGCTTTATAGCTGAGAAACCATTTTTCCAAAATAAAAACTGAGCTATTCTTGGGATTTGACATGGATTGTCGAATCTATAATTTACAATAAAATAAGTTTTTTCAACAAATTGGTTTTTCTAAGAAAATAAACGCACTGACTGCAAAAACAATATTATTATCTATTGTTGGTAAAAACAAATAAGAGTGCTATATTCGGCTATGCCGAATCTTATATACCCTTCACCTTTGTTGTGGATTCATTAATTGCCCACTTTCAGGAAACTATCACGAAGGTGAACGATATAAAAACAACAACGCCAAACGAAACGAAACTCCAAAAAAAAAAAAAAAAAAACATATACGCAAAGCAATGCAACCATCACACGTCAAAGCATGCAATTAATTTTCTTTTTTTGATGAAATTTTCATATCTCCGTTATTTCGAAAGCATGTCTGACAGAATTATTGAAGACTTGGATCCCGAAGATATCTGGGGTCTTCAGAAAATTGATTTCAACAGACAGACAGAAGGACATGGCTTAATCGACTCCGCTATCTATAAGGATCCAGAATATATATACTTTATAGGGTCGGAAAATTATATTGTGGAAATTACAAACTTATATATACCCTTCTCACGAAGGTCAAGGGTATAAAAACAGCACATAAAAAAATATACATATATATATTTAAAATTAGTGAGCAAGAGAAACAAGAAGAAAATCCGTTAGAGGGTTAAACTTGAAAATATATGCCATCGTTTAATTTATACACTTTATTGGATCAGTGAGTTATTCAAACTAAAGAGTACAGAAGCAGGTACTTGCTACGGTCTGGCCAATATATGTTGCTTATTGGATATAATAAACAGTCACAAGTATTTATCTTGCTGTTTCATGTAAAAACACAAAATTATTGACAATATTTGTTTGCTGTGTAACGAGCTTTGATAGTATTTATAATTTATAATATAATATAATATTCTATACTCTAATTTTGTTATTTTTCTCGTTTTTTTTAACTTTTTTTAACTAAATGCAACAATATAAACATAAACTTCAGAGTCCAATAAAGGACAGTTACCTCCTAAAACGAGTCAAAACTAATTGTGTTCAAATAACTTTGTCAAGTGTTTGGTTGTTACTACTTTTGGCCCATATTCATTTCACCCTGATAATGTTATAAAATACTTGATTTGCTTGTGTTGTTTTGTTTTGTTTCCAAAATATTTTTGTAATAAATTTTGTTACAACACAAAGAGAGAACGTACAAAATTTTTAACTTTGTGGTAATCAAATTTTGTGAAAATAAGGCCTGCTAAACACATGTCGTAATATAAATGGATGTTTGCCAAAAACTTTGCCAAAACAACAACAGCATAATAAAGAAACATTAAAAAACAAGTAGAGAGCAAAAAATGAAAACAAGTTGTATGAAATGAAATGGTTTTCAACTACTTTAACACTCTTTTATACATTTGTTTAAGAGAAAACTAACACAAACTTGCAGATTTCAGAAGGGGGTTTGGAATCAGTGACAAATATGCAAGAATGTTGGTGGTACACAGATGTTTATAGTAGACGTTTTCATACCCTCCACCACCAAAATCGATGAGTGAGGGTGAGTATAAGTTTGTCATTCCATGTGTAACATTGGGAAATGTTAATCTAAGACCCAACAAAGTACAAAGTAACATTGGTCAACTATGTAAAACACTCTTACGTCCAAACTACCCAACAAACTTACCTGGATTTCTAAAAAAATATTTATCATTGTCCTAAGCAGTTTGGTATTGCAACTCAGCAAAATCGGTACAATAGTTCCAGAGTTATGAACTAAAATGTGAGACAACCTCCAAAATTTGATACTTTTAAAATTTTTGGTAATCGACCAACTTAGTTTGGCCTGAATTGGATGATATGGACATCAAAGACATGTGGTTTCAACAGGGCGGCCCTACGTGCCACACAGTTCATGCCACATGGGACATTCTGCACGAGCGATTTGAGGACATGATCATCTCATTTGGAGGTGATGTGAACTGGCCACTGAGATCGTTCGATTTGACTACGTTAGACTTTTGCTTGTGGGGTTTTCTTAAGTCGAAGATCTATGTGAATAAGCCACGAACCACAGCGGCCAACATAAACCATGCCATCGAAGCAAAGGCGGACATTTGCACGATGTTATGTTCCATACATAATGGCATCGATAAGCCTTAAGTTACCTTTGTAAAGCATGTCAGTTATTATGTTTAATGTCAATTATGTTCATTTGTTGTTAATCTGAATAAAATGAGTGACCAGGAAAAAGTGCGTACTAAAATTATTAAATATTTTCAACAAAACCCAACTAGGTCCTACAAAAAGTTGGCCAAACAATCAAAGGTCTGCCGCCAAACTGTTTCCAATGTTATTCAACAGTACCGGGAGAACTTGTCCGTTGATAGAAAACCTGATTCAGGTAGAAGGAATGGTCCACATGATGTTTCTAAAGCTAAAAAAATAGAAAGCATTTTCAAAAGAGCTCCCAACACATCCGATAGAAAAGCAGCCCAGTTAGCTCAGTGCTCGGACTATTTGGTACGAAAAGTTAAAGCCAATGCAGGTTCAAAAACATACAAGGCTTAAAAAGGTTCTGACAGGAACTCTGCTAAAAATTTAGAGGTCAAAGACAGAGCACGGAAATTGAAGTAAAATTTTATTAAAAAAATATTCCTGCTGCATAATGGATGATGAAATGTATGTTCTGGCAGATTTTTCGCAGTAGAAGAAAAGTTTAGGACCCAAGAGCAAACAAAATTTCCCAAAAAGTTCTTGGTATGGCAAGCAATATGCAGTTGCGGCGAAAAAGCCAAATATTTATTACAAGGGCTCTGTAAACACAGAAATTTACAACAAGGAATGTTTAGAAAAAAGGATGCTTCCATTCATAAGACTTCTTAGTGTGTCCACTTATTTTTGGCCTGATTTGGCACCCTGTCACTATGATAAGAAAGGTCTTGAGTGGTAAAAGAACAATAATATGGTATTTGTACCAAGAGAGGCAAATTCTCCAAACTGCCTTTAACGAAGGCCAGTGGAGAGATATTGGGCTCTTGTTAAAAGAGAATTGAAGAGCACAAAAAGTTGTTCAAAAGTGTGGTAGATTTTAAACGGAGATGGACAAACTGTTCGAACAAAGTGACAGAAATCACAAAAAAAAACATAATGGAAGGGTTTCCGAAAAAGGTTCAAAATTTCATCATTAGTGATTAGAACTATAATTTTTTTTTTTTTGTAAATTGTAACAATAATTTCAATCAAATAAAAAAAGATTCAAAACTGTTAGTTTAGTGGTTTCATTTTTATTAACATATATGTATGTTAAAAATTTTTCGGTAGAGGGTATTTAAGATTCGGCATATCATTCTTACTCTTACTTGTTTGTTTTCTGTTTTCAAAGAGACTGATACAAACTTGGTGCTAAATGTTGTTGGAAACGTTTTCTTACTGAAAATTGTTAACTAATATTTGACAATTAAGTTAGAAAGTTTTTGTTTTAATATGTTGCGTTTTGGGGTTGAAATAATTTGCTTTAAGAAGTTTATAAAAACGTGTAAATTTTAAATTTTATGTTCCCTCTTTAAAAAACAAATGACTTTGACAATACTAATCGCACTTCACAATAGAAATTGTCACTTAAACTAATATTCCCCTTCACAATGAATCTATCTGCATGTTTTAAAATTGCCTCGAAGTTTATGTGGTTTCACAGTGAATGAATGTTTTGTACAAATACAAATACTTGCACAGTAGTTGGTGTTGCGGCGGAAACCTAAAAATGAAAACTTTCATTTTAAGTATCCTGTTGGATTTCGCAAACAAATGAAGAAACAAACTGTGAGTACAAAAAAGGAGTGAGTACAAACTCAAACGGACATTGTAAGTCATGTTTAGCCATGTTTCTTTGTTGGTCTGGTGGTTGGTTTAGAAATTTATTTTTAAATTGTGGGAAATAGGATTTCGTTTTTAGATTTCTTATTTTCTCTAAAGTTGTGGTGTGACATTGTAGGAAGTTTTCTTTGTATTTCTTGTACAAAACAGTTGTGTTCCATTTGCGTGTTTAGAATTCACAAATCGCATTCATTATTATGACGACGTCGTTAAGAGTAGTAGAATACAAGGAGAAATTATAAGATTGTTTTTCTGTTTAAATGTCAGAAAACTATTTATTTAGCTATAGCTGGGTAGCATTTCATGAACAATTCACATAATGTTAATAAGTTATAATCAGGGCAAGTTTTTTGTTAAAGAATTTTCCATAGTTTTATAACCATCATCAAAAACTATGATTTTCTTATTCCGTTTGTATTATATCGACGATCAAACGATTGTAGTACGATTTAGCTATGTCTCTCAGTCTGTTGAAAACATGATAGGACAAAAGTGAAAGCAGCTGGCTTGCTGAAATCTTTCACAAATACTCTCTGTTTAGAAGGTTTTTTTAGTATTAATAATGGGTAATATCGGTCCATTATTTCACCTAGCCCCCATATAAATGACCCCCTCCGCCCGAGCAGCCATAAATTATACTGTAAAGTATGTTGAAAATCGGTCAACATTTGTCCCTAGTCACCCATACAAGAATATCCCGCTCAGAAAATGACTTGAAAATTCATAATTGTCTTATAATTTTTAATTTCATGATGAAATTGAACATAAACATACTTTATATGAACATAAATCTTTCTACCAACTTTTGTGAGAGTTGGTCCATAATTGACCCTACCCCCATATAACCCCTATATCAGAAAAATATTTTATTGTCAGATTTTGATGGTGGGTATACAAGATTCAGCAAAACCAAATAAAACACTCTTACTTGTTTTTTTGTTTAAATACTAATCGTTGGTATTTTATGTAGCAAACAAAGTTAATTTCATTTTGAAACGTTTGAAACAATTTTATGGATGAATATTTTTGTGTGGAAATTTTCCAGTTTTATTGGTGCTTTTTTGCTTGCTTATTTTACATTTCTTTTGTGCATATTTAAACTTGCCCTGTTTATAATAAATTTGGTTTTAAATTAAAATTAAACACATTAACTTGTTGAGAAATACCCTTCATGTGAAACATGAATTACACAAATCACATTCGTCTCTACTTAGGTGTCCATTGGACACATACACAGTGCAGAAAATACAACAACAGACATTGCTCAGCACATTGCACTTATACACACATTACAACAATAACCAACAAAGCAACCATAATAATATTTAGGGCCATTATTACAACTAACCTTTAAGTTCCCAATAGTAAAAGTTAACTTTAAAGCAACCTTTTTCTATTACTTAAAGTTACCTTTTACTATTACGAACTTAAAGGCAAGTTGTAATAATGGCCCTTAAACATTTTTTTTTTTTTTTTTTGTTAAATTTGACTTACATTTCGTCTTACATTTAATAACAAACTGTCTAGGACAACTAAGGACTGAGATAGAAAAATTCTTAACATACATATACAGTGTACTCGCGGTAACGTGAACACCGTCTAACGTGAACACCGCCTAACGTGAACAAGCTTTTGTTTACATTGAGTACTCTGTAACGTGAACAAACTCAGAAAGCGCTATAACGTGAACAATTTTTTTTTCACTGCATTTGTTTTCTAAGCATGTAGACAACACAAAAACATATATTAAATTCGATTTTTGAAGTATAGGGAATCCCCTTATATTAAAAATGTGTTTGTATCCTTTAAATTAATATTTTTTGTATGGCAACGTATAAGTAATTTTATTTGCTATGTAATATTATTTCAATGTATATTTTCTCGTAATCTCGTTTTGTTTTGTAATGCATTTTAATCAATCTTTTTTGTTTTATATTTTAATAATGAAAATAATAATAAAAGAATTTCACGTTCAAGCGTGTAAAACACAGATTTATATTATAAAATTTTATATTTTTTACATGAAAATGGACAATCGCTAACGTGAACAATTTCACTAACATGAACTCCCTTAATTAGTTCACGTTACCGCGAGTGCACTGTATGTTAATAAAAATGAAACCACTAAACTCACAGTTTTAATTTTTTTTATTTGATTGAAATTATTATCATCACTAGTGATGAAATTTTGAACATTTTTCGGAAACCCTTCCATTATGGTTTTTATAGTGCTTTCTGACACTTTGCTCGAACAGGTTTTTTGACACCTTTTTTGTACTCTTCAATTCTCTTTTAACAAGAGCCCAATATCTCTCCACTGGCCTTAGCTCCAGGCAGTTTGGATAATTTCCCTCTCTTGGTATAAATACCACATGATTGTTCTTTTATCACTCAAGACGTTTCTTACCATAGTGACAGGGTTCCAAATCAGGCCAGATGCTCGAGGGAATGTTGAAGAAAAGTTTAGGACCCAAAAGCAGACAAAATTTCCCACAAAGTTCTTGGTATGGCAAGCAATATGCAGTTGCGGTAAAAAAGCCAAACATTTGTTACAAAGGGCTCTATAAATACCGAAATTTACATCAAGAAATGTTTACAAAAAAGGATGCTTCCATTCATAAGACTTCTTAGTGTGCCCACTTATTTTTTAGCTGATTTGGCACCTTATCACTATGGTAAGAAACGTCTTGAGTGGTAAAAGAACAATAATGTGGTATTTGTACAAAGAGAATCGAAGAGCACAAAAAAGGTGTCCAAAAGTAGATTTTAAACGGAGATGGACCACCTGTTCGAACAAAGTGACAGAAATCACTATAAAAACCATAATGGAAGGGTTTTCGAAAAAGGTTCAAAAAATATAAAGTTTTTTGTGAATTGTAACAATAATTTCAATCAAATAAAAAAAGATTTAGAACTGTAAGTTTAGTGGTTTCATTTTTGTTAACATATATGTATGTTAAGAATTTCAGTCCTTATATAACATTGAGTTAACAAAAACTATTAGCACATGATTATGAATGAGTTAGAATTCACAAAAGGTGACTTTAGTGGTACCTTTCTTTAGCATTTTCTATAATAATTGAGCCAGCATCATTATGCTTAGTGGCAATACAAAATGTGGCTCTTATATTACAATGAATCAATAAAGATGAAACTAGAGACAAGTTATCCTGAAATAGTATTAATTCACAAAGGGAGACTTAATAGTACTATTTCTTTCTTCCAATAGGGCTGGTCAGCTAGTACTCCATATTTTTATCGGATATTTGAAAATAACTAAGTCTTTGTTACAAAAATGTTGCATTATTTTTTTTATTTTTTTTAATTAAATAAAAAACAGTCATTTGAAGTTCAATTCTCAGGAAATACTCGTAGATCAATATTTTTAAATGAGTTTGTGTCATTCTTTATTAACAGGTTTCCTTGTCTAGCGTGCAAAAGGTAGCCTGCTACATAATCTGAAGCAATTAAAGAAATCTGATCTGTTTTTAGAGATATTTGATGAATCATTGGATGAAAAGGTTTGTGTCTCATTTCTAAATTTTGAATTTTTCTACTGAAAATAGATTAAGGGCCATTATTACAACTAGCCTTTATGTTCGAAATAGTAAAAGTTAACTTTAAGCAATATAAAAAGGTACCATTAAAGTTAACTTTTACTATTACGAACATAAAGGCTAGTTGTAATAATGTCCCTTAAAGAAAAAGTCGAAGAATAATGGTTGGTTTCTGTTTTAGGCCTTGAAAATCCGCGGTTTCGGTTTCGGTTAAAACCGAACTGGAAACTCTAATGATTCTATGAACACAACACGAAGTGAGAACACTAACATGTGAACTAAATGCTGCATTTTATATAAGTCACTGTTACATTTTAAATTTTCTATTATGAGGATCCGAGAAACACTAAATTTGATGTAAATGATTCTAAGTGAATCATATTCTTAATGGCACTTTTTGAATTCTCTATATTTATTAATATTAGGAACTTATGAAACTTATTAAAATTATAACGTACAAAAGGTGTCACATTTTCTTTATTCTCATGCTTTTTCCATTTGGGTCATTTGAAAAATCGATTTTTGCTTGCAAATATTAATGATCATAGATTTTAGTTCCTTTTCCATCACCAAATTTATATTTTACTTAATCTTTTCCATATAAAAATCAATTATTGGTTGAAAATATAAGTGCTCACAGATTTTGATTATTTTTCCATTTGAACCATTATTTACCGATTTATAGCCGGGATTTACGTTTAGGTTAATGTTCGTATGAAAAATCGATTTAGGTTTGCAAATATAAGTGATCATTATTAGGAACCCTAGTCTCTACTCAACAAATATGTATTTGTCTTGTCAAATTATGGACCGATCACCATGAAATTAAGTGGTGTGAGTAATGTCTATATGAATGTTCTTTATGTTGCCTTTTATGTGTATACCAACATTTTTAAGAGATTTATGCTCGTTAAAGTGATTATCGGAAGCGGCCTTATATGGGAGCTATGACTAATTATGGACCGATCATAATAAAATTTGGTGACATAAATTTCGTATATATAAAACTTATTTGGAGAAAAACTTGTGTAGATACCTATATAAATTAAACATTTATGACCGATAAAGTCCAATTTCGGGAGGACATTTGTATGGGGGCTAGGTGAAATAATGAACCGATTTCAGCCAGTTTCAATAGGCTTGGTCCTTGGTCAGAAAAAAATGATATGTACCAAATTTTATCGAAATATCTTCAAAATTGCGACCTGTACTCTGCGCACAAGGTTTACATGGACAACCAGCCAGCCAGACGGACGGACGGACATCGTTTAATCGACTCAGAAAGTGATTCTGAGTCGATCGGTATACTTTAAGGTGGGTGTTAGACTAATATTTTTTGGCGTTACAAACATCTCCACAAATCCAATATACCCTCCCCACTATGGTGGTGTAGGGTATAATGAACTGCAAAATGTATGTATGCATGTTTCTGAATAAGATACCATAAGTATATGATGATGGTAATGATGAAGTTGCTTTCGAAAACACATGATGCAAATGCTATGATTACCACTTACAAAATGGCTTTTTATTTATTTTTTTTTTTTTTTTGTTTATTTTTTGTATGATGAAAGATGAAACTTTTTGTTTCCTATTCATACTATTATTTCTTGCTCACAGTCTAAAGAATTTTGTTTTTATTTTATTCAGTCCTATTCTGTATAATTTTTTTAATAATATAAAGATGTTAACAAGTTTTCAGTTTTTCAAAAAAACATCCACAAGAGCATTTTTTTATCATACTAGTTGTGAGAATTTTCTAACATGTTTTTTAGTTAAATTTGTAGTTTTTTTAAGGTTTGTTATAAGAACTTATGTTAAAGTTCAGGGCCATTAAATAGAATGAATTTGTGGTTTTTCCTATTGTACCCTAAACTGTATACCCACAGTATTATATGATCACATTCCTAATAGATTACAACTAAATATTTTAAAATTAATTGAAACAGTTTTGTTAAAGGTTGTCAAGAAACTTAAACGTAATCACTTGTTTAATCTATTAAGAGCACAATATCCGATTCAGTTAATAAGTGACCAACCTCTATTAAATTCATTATTTCTAATTAACTTCTTTTTGTTTTTTTTTTTTTTTTTTTTTTTTTGAAGTTATATTTTATGATGAAATCTTAAGCATTTTTTACTGTTGTTTAGTTATTTGTAGGGTGTTCAATGAGTTTCCTTACAAACAGTTATTCATTAATAAATTTTGTTTAACTTTTTTTTTCTATTTAAAAAAAAAAACTACTAATGCAAGAAAACTTTTGCAATTTCTTGCATTAATTTTTGTTTTCTTTTGATAACACATAATTTCTATATCAATTTTATTAACAATATTGTGCACACTGTTTCCTTATCGTTTTATAAAATTCATTATCAATGCGGTATCCTGAAATTTACACATGATTTAAACTAAATAACAAAACACAGTTTATTATATAAGTTTGTCATTCCGTTTTGTAATTTCTACATTTTTCATTTCCGACCCCATAAAGTATATCATCATATTCTCGATCGTTATAGAAAGCGGAGTCGATATAGCCATGTCCATCTGTCCGTCTGTCTGTTGAAATCAGTTTTCCAAATCCCCTAAATAACTTACAAACATGATTGATACATCAATATATTGGGAATTCTTCCAATTCGGTTGCTATTTGAAATCTAGTAAATCGCCCCTCAAATGGATGAGATATAAGGAAAAAACCGGGACAACCTCGATTTTTTGCATATTTTTTATCTATATCTGGATTACTAGGTCATTAATATAGACAATATGGATATCTAATGATAGATATTTCAAAGTCCATTGCAACGATATATATAAGGCTATAGTAATTTGGACCTATAATGGATCAAAATCGGAAAACATATTTTTAACCCGAATTTTTTTTACCAACAAAATTTTTTTCACCAATAAATTTAAAATTTTTTTTTTTTTTTAAATTTCGAAAAAAAAAAAATTAAAAAAACAAATTTCGAAAAAAAGGTTTTTAAAAATTTTTAAAATTTTTTTTAAATTTTGAAAAACAATTTTGAATTTTTTTTTTTTAATTTTGCTTACCTAAAAATATTTAAAATTTGTATATTAAAGTATAATTTTGTGAAGGGTATATAGCTCTCTTACTTGTTTTTCTTCTGATTGCTTTTTTTATTAAATCACAAAGTACAAAGTATAGTAGGTATAGAATAGCACATCGGATGAATAGCTCATTCCGAAATTTTCCCTGACTATTTTGCATAATGTTGACATAGACATTATACTTCAAATAACCCCATTACAAGAACTCCAATGGTGTTGAAGCACAGTCAGCCATATTTGAGAATGTATTGGGTTTAAAATGTAAATGATTATTGACTGAAAGAAATATAACCCAGCAGTTGACTTTACGCTAGATTACATGGGGTGTATAAAGTAACCAATTGACCCAAAATATATAAAGTGGAGTCAGCCAATTACGGTCTATAAGAGATACACTGACCACTTGCTTAACTGCTGGGTATTTACAAAAACAAATGAGCACCAAGAGCATACGGCTTGGGCACACTTGATCTAGATGATATCGTTTGGTTTATTGGGATAGGGAAAACATACAACTTTATTAGACTGATGAACTTTCGAGCTTTTATTTTTCTAATAATTTAATATAATTTTTTGAAAATTGGACATAGATCAAGATCAAGAAAAACTAAGTATGCAGTGTTACTAAGTATGGGCGCATGTATGTATGTATTTATTTTTCCATGCGTAAAAATTACTGTTGCACGTTGTTAGGCGACGAAAATAAACTTATTTAACAAGAATAGGAATACTTAAACGCAAAACGAATAAAAAATATAACTTACCCAATTAGTGCAGTGAAAATATGACTCAACTACGGAAAATGGTGTCAATTATGTCAATTTATATACAAATGTAACTGAAAAAGAAGAAATTATATAGAAAAAATAAGTATTTGTAGCAAAGTATATATGTATTCAGTATCATTAACAACTTATAACTATGCACTACAAGTATTTTGAAATTCATATAGATACAAATACAAATATAACATTATTTTCTTGCTTTTTTTACCATTTTCTATCATACTTTAGTTATAATTATGCATTCATTGCATATTGAGTTTTCTCTAGGAACAAACTTAATTCATACATACAAACAAATTTTATATGTACATACACATTAGGGTGGCTATCAGATGAGTATGAGAAACATTTATTTTGGGAGGATTATTATATACCAGCTAAAACTTGCATGCTTTAGTCAAAATCGGTAAACTCTAAGCCGTGCTTCACTGAGGTCAAAGTAAAATTTGTGGGGAAAAAATGAGCATGTAATGATCAAAGTTAAAAAGATCGATGTTTTGAGTTTCTTGCAAAATATTCTGACATATTTTTAGAATTTCTAGGGCTAAAATCTATTATCTATATATATAAAAGTGAATGTGTGTCTGTATGTATGTATGTTTATTATTATTAGTTTGGGCTTTATAGACGGCTAAACGGCTGAACCGATTTGCTTGAAATTTTTACAGTATATTTATGTATGCCTGGAAGGAGCTATAGGCTACTTTTTGTTTTGAAATTTTAAGTGGGCGTGGTACCTCCCATACAAAGTTAATTTTAAAAATCAAATATTTAGAAAACTATAATAGCTATTGTTCTCGAATTTTGCATGAGCAATTCCACTGTTTGTTTAAATATTTGCGGCAAAAATGGGAGTAGTAGCCACAGAGGGCGTGGCACCTCCCATATGATGATAATTAAAAAAAATGTATATATGGGAAACAATAAGATATATGGTACGGTTATTCTACCATCAATATTAATATTTAGGACAAAAATGGGCGGACTATCAATAGTGGGCGTGGCACCTTCCATACATATGATGACAAATTATAAATAGGGAAAGATATATCATCTATCAATATTAATATTTAGGACAGAAATGCGCTGACTACCAACAATATTAAGTAAATGTTAAAATTTGTATACATTTGAAACCCTTATCTATATATAAAAGTGAATGTGTGTTTGTATGTATGTATGTATGAAATGTATAACATTTCCATCTAACTTCTGCAGCATGACGCAATCTATAGAAGAGTTAATAAATTGCGTTTTCCTCAATATCGGAAAAAATTTTAAAAACAAGCTATGGTTATGTGAACGCGCGTTACTGGCAGCCAAAAATATAGACGTTATCTCCATCAACAGCAACATTCTGAATACCATCGATGGTAATCTAAAAATTTATAAATCAATCGACACTGTTACAAATATTGAGGATGTCGTCAATTATCCAGTCGAATTTTTAAATTCGTTAGATTTACCGGGCTTTCCACCACATGACTTGCAGTTGAAAATTGGTGCTCCTATTATTTTACTAAGAAACATTGATCCACCACGACTTTGTAATGGCACTCGACTTATAGTAAAGAAATTAATGAACAATCTAATCGAGGCGACCATTATAACTGTAAAGTACAATGGATCAGATGTATTTCTGCCACGTATTCCGATGATAACTTCGGAAATGCCATTTGATTTTAAGCGATTGCAGTTTCCTATTCGCCTAGCATTTGCAATTACAATTAATAAAGCTCAAGGTCAGTATTTGCAAGTTTGTGGACTAAATCTAGAAAATACATGTTTTTCACATGGACAGCTTTATTTTACATGTTCGCGAGTGGGAAAACCCACAGACTTATATGTATATGCACCAGAAGGAAAAACCAAAAATATTGTATATCCTAAGTCATTAGAATAAAAAATAATTAATAAAAGTAATGTATATATCAAACATTAAATAAAAAATGTTTTTCTATAAACTTCTATATTTAACATTAAGGTTATAAATAAGAAACAAATAATGTACTACTTATTAAAATAGAAACTAATTTTAGATAAACTAAATAAGTATATTGTAAATCATAAGATAATATAATAAAAATTAATTTAAAAGGAAAACTGTAGATTTAAATAACTTAATAAATATATTTGTTTAACTCTAAACTTTTTATTTCATTACGATACGGGTAGCGAAGCACACCGGGTTTTAGCTAGTATCTAATATAATTTACCTAAAAGAAGACTTGGTTTTAACCGGTTCGCTAAAGTATAACAACTCAATATTTCGGAAATCATCAAAGTTGACTTTTCATTGGCACCCTAATACATATGCATATCTTTATATGAATGTGTACAAGAGAGAGATCCATAAACATATGAATATATTAATAATAATTTCATTATAAATAGTTTTGGTTTTATTTCTGTAGATAGATGATGATACAGGTTTATAAATATTCTTTATGTGAAACATACTAACACGCACCCAGTACTCGGTGCGTATGATTAATGGTTATAAATATTCGTACGTATTGCAACAAAATATTGCTCATACGCATGATGAACTTTTAAAATGAAAACAAAATTAAAAAACAAACTCCATACATTTTTCACAATTTCAATGCATGAATGGTAAAATGCATTAAAATTTTAGCAGATAAATTCTGTATCTTCTTTGTCTGTGATTATAGAAATTACTGGGAAAATATTTTAGTTTTTTTTTTAGTTTTTTTTTTCTCAATTATACGCCATTATAAATTATTATTCGATTGGCAAAAATGTCAGTTTGTGGAATCACAAATATAAAAGAGAAAATAACTCATGATTTGTTCATTAAATCTATAGAGAAATTGTGTTCAGTGAAAAATTTAATTTAAAGTAACAGTGATGTAAAATCGACTATGTGTCTCAAAGAATATTCAAAAAACCTACCTTTTAAAAAAACCGGTTTTCGGATGAATCAAAATATTTAACCCTCTAACCGCTAAGACCGCCTCAAGACGACCTTCGATTTTTGGACGCCAGTTCTGTATTAAACATTTTTTTGTTTTAAAATAGTCAAAACTGTCTTTAGATAACACTTTTTTACATTTATTATACTTCCCAATATATTCTGACAAGTTGTTTGTCAGCTATGTCCAAAATATCAATTTAGAGCAAATGTCTGATGAACAATTTCTAGAGTTCATAGATTCTGTAGAGTTTTGTAGACAGCACAGATTAAAGTATTGATAGCAATGACAGTGTTGCTGATTCCACTTATGTTCCAAAGATAAAACACCATCTCCGAAAATACATGCCCAATATGCCGCATAAAAGGGAGATCAAATTGTTCGTGCTTTGTAATTCAAACGATTTTGCCTACCGTTTTTAAATCTACAATGGGTCCGGAGATAATATCATTTTACCTGATACACCGGACATTGGAGCCCACTTTAATGCTTGGAGATTCCTAATTTCATGCATCAAGGTGCTGTTAGTCTATTTACGAGCCAAAGGAATTTATGATTTAGGCACGATGAGCGATACTAATTTTGTTTGTCATATTTCTTGTTGATCATGATTTGCTTTTGTGTAAGCTGCGAAATGAACAAAGAGCAGAGATGATTTTGCGTATGATACATGACCTCAATACATATAGTCGATGTGAATACTGTATTATGAAAGGATAACAAATATATCCTCCCGTCATCGACATATGTAAGTACTGAACAATCCAGGAGAACAGCAATCAAAGGTTCCTCGGTATGATAGAACGCAGAAGAAATTCATCAAAATCAACTGCCATCAAATTATTCGAGAATACAATGATCGCATGGGTGGAGTAGATCTCATGGCTATTCTCCAGGATCGATACCATATTTGTGCTAAGACTCGCAATATTATGATTAGGTTGTTGTACTATTTTGTGGACATGGTCTTTACAAATGCATTCTTTTTATACAAACGTCCGCAGGCAGATGAGGCCAATGGTTCCAACAATGTGTCCGATTAAAGAACTGCTTTTACGGCTTCCACATTTGCGCGAGGAACTAGCTGCTGGCCTGTTTCCTTCAAAAATATACGGTCTAAAGAACGATCATCTGTTCCAAATCTCGGTGAGCCTTATCACTACAGCCTGGCACATCAGGTGTTGGGAAAATAGCTGCTCATCAAGTTGCTAATGTTCAGTTCGATGCTGACGATCAAGTCGTTTGTTCCAAATGAGAACTGTGGTCAATTTGATAAAAGTTGTTTCTGGAACTACCACCATCGAAAATAATGTGTATTTTAACTTTGTTTGTTCCTTTCACTCTATAAAATATGTTTATATATAAAATTTACCTTTGGTGTCATATTACACGCAAATCGGTTTTAAGTTAAAAAAAAATATAGTCAGAGGTCAGTTGGCAAAAGAAATATTAATAAGAATATTAAGATATGCAACAACCATGTTTTTTTTTCTGCGTTAGAGAGTATAATTGTACTTAATAGTTCATTTCAATGACCATTGAATGAACTAGGTAGCTCATCTAGTTTAATCGCTCTTTATGTTGAACTACCTATTTATAAAAGAACAAGAAACGAGTGATAAATTTCTTATAATAAAATATTAAAATTGTCTCTCTGTTCTGAACTAAAACAATAAGCAAATGAGACCAGAGCTAAAATGCTCCATGGGCTTTTAATTTGCTACCATTTACCGAATAATTCTGAGAACGGATTTCATACATTATTCGTATAAAAGAAGCTGGAAAAACATATGAACCATTTTAGTTCATAGTTCAATACTGAACTAAGTGAGCAAACGATTTGAACTAGTTCATTTAGTTCAAATAATGAAATCGTTCAATTGAACTAGTTCGTTCATGAACTACCCAAGTCTAATAGAGAGTGTTAGAAACAATAAAATTTATATGTGAACAAAACGATGTTGGGGAATCCCCTCGTTCTAATACTTAAAAAAAAAAGCAAAAGTTTAATCAACGATAAATTGTTGTTCTAATTTTTTATTAATTAAAATACTGCTGAGTATTCAAAGTTTCAAAATGCCTCAAAAACTTATAAGGATTTTAATTTCCCTGTATTTGGTAAATGACTTTTATTAAATTTCAATGTGTTACCGACTTATTGTGATGTTATTAAATACTACCTGGGGATAAAAAACGATTTGCTTAAATTGAACAATGCAAAAGATCCTTCAATAAAGTATATATGTGAAAAAATTGCTACTGAAATGGAAAAATGTATTTCGTATCACAACAAATGATTGTATTACTGAAGTACCTGCTGCTGAGGAAAACTTTTTAAAGTACCAATGAAATAATCGTCAAATGTATATTGGTTCTGGGGATAGGGTGATAACAAAATCTTTACGACCCATTGAAGTAAGAAAACGAAAGTTTGCAAATAAAAACATTCAATCATCAGCTCTTTAAGCGGAACATCAGAATCGGAGAAAGATGATATTTGCCTGAATGAAAGAGCAGAAATGCTCAAAAAGAAGAAAAACAAAAAAATATAAGCAAGTGAGGCATTAGTTGCAAAGTCTTGCTTTGGCATGTTGCAGGAAAAAAGTGCAAAAAGAGCTGAATAAATGTTTTTTTTTTTTAATTTTTTTAAACAAAATTTTTTTTTAAAATTTATGTAACAAATTAAGATAACTTCACTTTGAAAACTGGAAAAATACTAAATTATACCTTGTAACGAAAATGTTTATTACAATACGAAGGCGGCTCAATGAATAAAATTAATAAAAAATCATTTTATTATACCCTTCACCATGAGTGGCAAGGGTATATATAAGTTTGTCATTCCGTTTGTAATTTCTACATTTTTTATTTGCGACCCCACAAAGTAT
The DNA here is from genome assembly GCA_942486065.2 of Calliphora vomitoria. Lineage (NCBI taxonomy): Eukaryota > Metazoa > Arthropoda > Insecta > Diptera > Calliphoridae > Calliphora > Calliphora vomitoria. Next base: position 57,515,236 of record OW818029.2, on the reverse strand, counting down.
ATATATTCTGGATCGTTATATATAGCGAAGTCGATATAGCCATGTCCGTCTGTCCGTCTGTATGTTGAAATCAACTTTCCGTAGCCCCCAAATAACGTACAAACATAATTGATACAATATATCGAGAATTCTTTCGGCTCGGTCGCTATTTTAAATCGAGAAAATCGGCCCACAAATGGCTGAGATATAAGGAAAAAACCGGGACAAACTCGATTTTTGGCCTATTTTTGATCTATATCTGGATTACTAAGTCATTAATATAGACAATATGGATATCTAATGATAGATATTTCAAAGACCATTGCAACGATTTATATAAGGCTATAGTAATTTGGACCTACAATGGGTCAAAATCGGGAAAATTATTTTTTAACCACAAAATTTTTTTTCACAAATAATTAAAAAAAAAAAAATTGAAAACAATTTTGAAAAAAAAAAAATTTTTTAATTTTGAAAAACAATTTGAAAAGAAACATTTTTTTTTAAATTTTTAAAAAAGAATTTGTTTACCTAAAAATATTTAAAATTTTTATTTTAAAGTATAATTTGGTGAAGGGAAGATTCGGCACAGCCGAATATAGCTCTCTTACTTGTTCTTCATTGAGCTCGACACACTTTGTCCAACGTTTCACCAATCTCTTTACCGCTTCCATCTAAACTGCACCACTGAGCCATGTGATATGCCTATGAATTCCACAAATTTCTCAAACTTTCTGTATCAGGTCGGCCACACCATATCGCGAATTTTTTTCAATTGTTTCGCATGTAGAGAGCTTAACTGGGTGTCCAGAATGTACGACATCTTCCGTGCTTGTAGGACCACAACGAAATTCAGTTGTGGGTGCAGAGCTATGGGTGCAGAGTTCCCATAGTTTTTATCAAGCTAGCCATGGTTTGAGTGATGTATTTTTGCACACGAAATTCACTTTATTCCATTTTTTCCTCAAGTCACGCGGTAGTCTGCTATCAAGCACAAACTAAATGACATAGATTGTTCTGTGTTGCCCTTTCAGTTAAGAGAAATTCAGAAATTCACGGACTAATTGACCCACCCTCGTAAAATTGATTGAAGCTTTTAATATTGATTTGTTCTAGACAATGTTCATTGTTTTTTCTCCTTTAATTACTTATTTTCAATGATTTTGTGCATATTTCAACTTGCCCTGATTATAACGTTATCCAGCTCTCACAATTAATCGACACAAAATGGCAAACAAATGAACTGACATTTAATTTTAATTGTCTAACAATTTGGGGGAGTAAAACTTCATTAAACCAACTCATCAATCACAATAAATCAACTGCGTAACAATCTGGAACAAATGAAACAAAATAAAACACCTGACTTACATAAATACTTAAATTAATCAGTTTATTTGTTTCTCTTTTAAGTATTTGGCAGCTAAATGGAAAACTAAATAAAATAAAAACTTACAACTTTATAAAAACACAAACTATTTTTTTTTTTTTGTTCGAAAGTTATTGTAATGTGCATGTAAAACCCAGGGAACATTTAGAAGAGAAATTAACATAAAATAATACGAATCTTATCTTTTTTTTAAACTCAAATTAATGAAATTTTACAGTTATATAGAAATGTTGACCAAAATGCCGTAGTGAAAGAGAAAATTAAGATTTGATATTGAGAACCCCACAATTCCCAAAAATCTTAGCCACATATCTAATTCTGTTACTTTATATTAAAAAAAATATGTATGAATGTTCATTTTTACAGAAATACATGTTTGCATGTATATCCCGTGTAAGTCAAAGTACATTAAAATAATAACGTACAATTTTTTTAAACCCTTTAATGAGGTTGAATATTTTTCAAATTTTAAACAACAAACAAAAAACTAGTTAACCACAAGGAAGAGTGTTATATTCGGCTGTAACGAATCTTATATACCCTCCATGAACAAAACAATATTTTTTCTTTTGATATAGAGGTTATATTATGGACTGATATTCACAATAGTTGGTAGAAAGATTTAGGTTCACATATAACTAGTTTATGTCCAATTTCATTACGATATTAATAATTATAAGACAATTATGAATGTTCTAGTCATTTTCTGAGGGGGACTAGGAACAAATGTTGCCCGATTTTCGCCGTATTTTACAAAATTAGTTAGAACTAATTTTTGTAAAGATTTTATCAGGATTGCCGCATAATCAACCTATTTATGGCTGCACAAACTTTATTCAATTGGGACATTTGGTTATAAAAAGCATTGAGCATCGTTATATATATTAGGGTCGTTCTTATTTAGCTATATTTGGATTTTCGATGCAAAATCTAAAATTGCTGTCCGTCTCTCGGCTTCAATTCGTATGATACCCAATTTCTCAGCTTTTGAATGAATACCGCTGCTCGCAAACGTTTTGAAATTGCCATTTGAGTTGCTCCCAATAATTTTGCAAGCTCTTAGTACTCCCTCCAATTCTAGGTCTTCAAACTTGTTTAGCTGGCCTAGGTGATCTTTACCTTCCGTATCAAAATCACGGCTTTTGAACCCAACAAACTATATCTCGCACGTTGAAACATATGAAACACATTCAGCATAAGCTTTGGTCAGCAATCGATGTGCTTCAGTGGCACTTTTTTCAAATTCAATAAGTAAAGCAAAACTTCTCGCAAATGACGCTTTGTTGGTACAAAATTCGACATTTTAGTAGCAAAAAAAACTTTGTTGTTTACTCTATAATGTTCAATAACTAAATGAGAATAAATGACAGATATCTACCCTTCAAAATGATATATAAGTTATTAAAAACAAAAACCGCGTTTAAAAGATATGGCTTTATTGTAAATCCAGTATAAAAAATAACCCAAAAATAACTTTGTTGATTTCATTGGATTATAATGTGATTACTTCAGACAATGATATAACGACTATATTTGTTCAAATATGATATTTTATGCTACTAAGGAGTGAGATCGTAAAATTCTTAACACACGTTTTTCATTAAAACTTTTACCCAAAGTATTATTTGATTTTTTTTTTCTTTTATCAAGTTACCTTTGTAAAACATGTCAGTTATTATGTTTAATGTCAATTGTATTCATTTGTTGTTAATCTGATTAAAATTAGTGACCAGAAAGAAGTGCGTACTAAAATTATTAAATAAGTATTTTCAACAAAACCCAACTTGGTCCTACAAAAAGTTGGCCAAGCATTTAAAGGTCTGCCGTCAAACTGTTTCCAATGTTATTCAACAGTATCGGGATAGAAAACCTGGTTCAAGTAGAAGGAATGGTCCACATGATGTTTCTAAAGCCAAAAAAAAATAGAAAGCATTTTCAAAAGAGCTCCCAACACATCCGGTAGGAAAGCAGCCCGGTTAGCTCAGTGCTCGGACTATTTGGTACGAAAAGTTAAAGCTAATGCAGGTTTAAAAACATACAAGGCTCAAAAAGTTCCTGACAGGAACGCTGCTAAAAATTTAAAGGCCAAAGACAGAGCAGGAAAATTGAAGTCAAATTATATACAAAAAATATACCTGCTGCATAATGGATGACGAAACGTATGTTCTGGCAGATTCTTCGCTGCTTCCGGATCAAAATTTTGATGTTGCTGATGCTCGAGGTAATGTTGACGAAAAGTTTAGGACCCAAATGCAGACAAAATTTCCCAAAAAGTTCTTGGTATGGCAAGCAATATGCAGTTGCGGCAAAAGAAGCCAATCATTTGTTACAACGGGCTCTATAAATACCGAAATTTACACCAAGGAATGTTTACAAAAAATTATGTTTCCATTCATAAGACTTCATAATGCGTCCACTTATTTTTGGCCTGACTTGGCATCCTGTCACTATGGTAAACAAGCCCTTGAGTGGTACAAGAACAATAATGTGGTATTTGTACCAAGAGAGGCAAATCCTCCAAACTGCCTGGAGCTAAGGCTAGTGAAGAGATATTGGGCTCTTGTTAAAAGAGAATTAAAGAGCACGAAAAAGGTGTTCAAAAGTGTGGTAGATTTTAAACGGAGATGGACTACCTGTTCGAGCTAAGTGACGGAAAGCTATAAAGAAAAGCTAGAAAGCTATAAAAACGTTAATGGAAGGGTTTCCGAAAATGGTTCAAAATTTCATCACTTGTGATTAAAACTATAAAAATATTTTTTTCTTTTTTTTGTAAATTGTTATAATAATTTCAATCAAATAAAAAAAATTAAAACTGTAAGTTTAGTGGTTTCGTTTTTATTAACATATATGTATGTTAAGAATTTTTCGATCTCACTCCTTAATAATGATTATCATAATATGTAGCTCTTAGATTATGTTTAACACAACCCTGTTTTTTCTCAGCCTTAAACTCGAAACTTGAAATAATATGTGCAACCTTTAAAATAAAATTGTGTTGCTGAATTTTGAAGCATTTGGTTTTTAGATAGCAGATAACAAAATTCAAAATGTGCAAATTAAGGGCCACCCTTATATACATGTACATATTCGTATGAGTAAAAATAAAAAGGATTAAAGCACCCTTTTCGTTTTAGAAAAATAAAAGTGATTTGTATGCTTCAGCTGAGTCTTAAACACACCACTAAGTATTATTTTCAGCACAATAGAAAAGTAAGATTAATTAAAATTTTAATATAAAACCTAGCAACTACTTTAAAATATATAGAAAAATTATAAAAATAAATGAAAGCGAAGTAAATTTTATTATTCAGACTTAGGTTCAAAGAATGTATGGAAAAAGTAATTTAGACAGTTAACAGACTGAAATGCATTCTCTGTTCCGCAACAGGCTTCCTTGGCAATCTACTGTTGTCACATAACTCATGTTTACATATAATTGAAGTCTAGTTTCGCAGAATAAATTTTAATAGCTCAAGAGCAAAATTTTCTATTTGGATTTTTCCATGAGTTTTTGTCTTTTTAATATTTAGTAGTTATAAATTTGAGATATTCCCTTGAAAAGTCAACTAAATTCCAACCATCATACCAGCACAAATGTTAAAACGATGATTTGTATGAAAAGCACGTCAACACTTGAACTGTTAAAGGGGAAATAACTACAGGAAAAAAAACAACTTCACCCGAAATGAAAGTTCAAAAATTCTACTCGTCGTATGATTGATGCCCATTTGCACACACAAGCATACTTAAAAAGTGTATAAGATCCCAGCAGTTCTTGTTGACTGTCCCGAATTAATGATTTTATCTATATTTTATGGCCACCACTGCTAACAGTATTAGCAATCGGACTAGAAATGATGATCTCACATACATTACTAAAATACTAAGCTCCTGCTTACAAAATAACATTTATTGACAATTGACTCTTAAATAGATTACCGTAGATGGGTAAAATAACTACTTCCTGTAGTGTAGTACAAGAAAAGTTCAAAGTGAAAACTCCCTAGTTTACTTAGAGATACTTAAGAAAAAACAAACTTCACTTTAGATCACCTGCGATATAAAGTAACCAATTGACTTTTATGTGCATTACAAAGAGCACATGCCTGTCAAATGACCTAAAAATTCATAAATTGGAATCATCTATGTAATTTGTGAAAAATAGTGGAAAACCAGCTGGGATGCAACAGCTATCAAAACTTCAATTACACTCAAAGTGCCAGCCATTTTATAGTTTTTAATTTTAAAGTGCATGTGTCTGAAAATTGTCTCATTATGTGTAGAACTTCGGTTCTGAAAACTTTAGTCAATTTAGAATATAGTATGTTGGTAGAATCTTGGTTTATTGTTATTGATAGTCAGACCTAAACCGATCCGAACCTAATAATATTCGGCCAGAAATCAGTATTCGGCCTAATCCGAAACATGCAGTACTGTACTATTCATAGAGAGATATACACAGAGCGGAAACTCTCCTGTCAAAGACCTAACTCAGTTGTTAGATTTTTTTTTTTTGCTTCCGCTCTTATTGTTTCTCTATGGTACTATTCATTTCGTAAGCAAATAAACTATTTAAATTTTAGAGCATGTTTCAGCTCATTTCAGCGTACACTTTACATTATGGACTCCAATAATCTGGTTTTTTGGTCTTGAACTAAAAACTTTTTTTTAAAGAAACAGAGGCTTAGATATTTTACAATAAAATATATATTTTTGTATTCGATTAATTATAATCAAAACTTGCTTCTTCTTTAAGATTCCATAATTTATGTTTTTCCTTTATAAATCTTTCGGCCATTTTTTTAACGAATACAGCTATTAGGCCGATTTTTGGCTTCATCCGAGACCTATATGAGTATGAAGTAATAACTAATATCGATATAAAAATTAAAAAAATCTGAATATCTTAGAACTCCATTTCAATTGCAATCATTTATGGGTGGTTGGGCGTACATTTTACGTGTTATGAATACGTTCATACTTTTTATTACAATAAAAAAACAAAATTCAAACCTCCAAAAAAGAAACAACAACAAAAATAAAAATAATATTAAAACACCACCAACTTGATTCGCTTTACACATTTTTAATGAATTAAAAATATTTATGTTGTATTTTTGAAGGGCAACTTGCAAATTTATTTAACGTTTCCTGTTTTTCTAGTAATTTAAAATTACTTTTACAGCTGTATATTTTCAACTTACACACACACAACATACATACTTAAAAACACATGTATACCAGGGTAAATGAGTGTGAAACATTGCAAATACGAGGGCGGGTCAATAAGTCCGTAACTTTTTGAATGAAACAGAGGTATTTCATTTTTTTCAACATTTAAACGTTTCTCCGATTTTTTTATCGCTTCCATCAAAATAAGATTTGTCGAGACCATCAAAATAGTTATTCTTTTGTGAGATGATTTCATCGTTGGAGTCAAATCTCTTTCCGCCGAACAATTTCTTCAGGTTTGGAAACAAGACATACTCAATCTTGGCTAAATCCGGAGAACAGCAAATGCTGCAGCCATATTGTGGCAAGCGATCATTCAAAATTGAAATCACTAAGCCATGTGAAATGCTTCCATTATTTCTCGCACTTTCCATATTCGATCGGCCAACACCGTGTCGTGGACTTTTTCTATTGTTTCGTGTGTAGAGACCTCAACTGAACAAACATTCGGCAACTGAACGAAATTCAGTAAACTAGCATTGTCAAACACAATATAAATCACGCAGCTTGTTCAAATGTTGACAGGAGTTAACTGACAGATTCCTGTTGACAGGAGCAGTATTGCCCTTTCAGTTAAGAGGCGAGAAATTCGAAAAATCACGGACTTATTGACCCATCCTCGAATGTATCTGAATATTAGGGTGGTACAAAAAATAATAATTTGAAAATAACTTTTGCAGACTGAGGTGTATAATATTTCACAACATAAGGAGTGAGATCGAAAAATTCTTAACATACATATATGTTAATAAAAACGAAACCACTAAACTTACAGTTTTCATTTTTTTATTTGATTGAAATTATTATTATAATTCACAAAAAAAAAAAAAAATATTTTTATAGTTTTAATCACTAGTGATGAAATTTTGAACCTTTTTCGGAAACCCTTCCATCTCCGTTTAAAATCTACCACACTTTTGGACACCTTTTTTGTGCTCTTCAATTCTCTTTTCACAAGAGCCCAATATCTCTCCACTGGCCTTAGCTCTAGACAGTTTGGAGGATTTGCCTCTCTTGGTACAAATACCACATTATTGTTCTTGCACCACTCAAGACCTTGCTTACAATAGTGACAGGATGCCAAGGCAGGCTAAAAATAAGTGGACACATTATGAAGTCTTATGAATGCAAGCAACCTTTTTTGTAAACATTCCTTGATGTAAATTTTGGTAATTATAGAGCCCGTTGTAACAAATGATTGGGTTCTTTTGCCGCAACTGCATATTGCTTGCCATACCAATAACTTTTCGGGAAATTTTGTCTGCTTTTGGGTCCTAAACTTTTCTTCAACATTCCCGCGAACATCAGGAACATAAAATGTTTGACCAGGAAGTTGCGAAAAATCTGCCAGAACATACGTTTCGTCATCCATTATGCGCAAGAATATTCTTTTATAAAACTTGACTTCAATTTCCGTGTTCTGTTTTTGGCCTCTAAATTTTTAGCAGCGTTCCTGTCAGGAACTTTTTGAGCCTTGTATGTTTTTAAACCTGCATTAGCTTTAACTCTCGTACCAAATAGTCCGAGCACTGAGCTAACCGGGCTGCTTTCCTATCGGATGTGTTGGGAGCTCTTTTGGAAATGCTTTTTTTTTTTTTTTGGCTTTAGAAACATCATATGGATCATTCCTTCTACCTGCACCAGGTTTTCTATCAACGGACAAGTTCTCCCGGTACTGTTGAATAACATTGGAGACAGTTTGACGGCAGACCTTTGATTGTTTGGCCAACTTTTTGTAGGACCATGTTGAGTTTTGTTGAAAATATTTTATTTAATAAATTTCTGGTCACTCATTTTAATCAGATTAACAACAAATGAATATAATTGACATTAAACATAATAACTGACATATTTTACAAAGGTAACTTGATCAAAAAACAAATCAAATAATACTTGGGTTAAACGTTTTAATGAAGAACGTGTGTTAAGAATTTTACGATCTCACTCCTTATTTAATCATCTCCAAACTTTTCTAATTTGTTTACAAACATTTAAACCAGAAACGTACTGTCAGTATCACGATATCGAAAGAAAAGTGAGTTGGTATAAAAAAAAACACTCAGTTTTTTTAATTGTTTCAAATGACTGCTGGCATTTGAAACAATTTTACCACACAATTAATGTATTTTAATTTGATATTGGAGCACTACAGTAACTGGGCAATTTACAAACATATTTATGACTGATAAAGCAGTATTCCGGGGGACATTTGTATAGGGGCTGGATGACATCATAAACCCATATTGCCCATTTTCAATATTAAACAAACCTTATCAACAGATAGTTTGTTTTCAACAGAGAGACAGACAGACGGACGGACGGACATAGCCAGACCGTCTTAGAATATTATGAGGAACCAGAATAAATGTATATACAGTGGAACTTCGACAATCCGGACACATATCATTTTAAGCTCGGTCGGATTATGGAGTTGTCCGGACTATAGTAGGTCGCTGAAAAATCGTCGTTCCCCGTCAATTTTACATAAAATAATTTGTGATGAAATTTGGATATGATTTTTTTTTTTTTTTTTTTTGCAAAAACCAAGTGCGAAGCGCTTCCTCTGATTCGGTCCTCACATTTAAAAAAAAAAAAAAAAATCCCCAAAAATCCATTTATGATACGAATGAGCTGAAATTTAAAATATAAATAGTCGATGAGAAAATCTAGAAATATGCTACACGTATGAATTATCTATTTAAGTTCAAGAGATATTTTGGTTTATTTTTTGGAAATTTTCTCGATCTTTTTTTGGTTTTCTAAATCTAAGGATGGTTGCACACTTTTTTAAAACTATCAGTAACATTTTGAATAAAAATAAACGAATTTGCTCATCAAAGTGTCCACTGTGATAGTAAAAAAATTTGTATGTATTTAAGTAACATATGGGGCTATAAAAATATTGGGCTTTTTCGACGATTGGTGATTTGTGGTTTAAGAACTATTTACTCAAACCTAAAATTTTTTAAAAAATTGGCCTAGTTTGGATTGTGTTGGAGGAAGCTATGTCCGCTTAAATGAGCCAAATTTTATTTCACAATTTGTTTTTCTATAAAGGCAAAAGCATAGAGAATTTTTTGGGGAAAAATTAAAAAATACCGCCCTTTTTACATGTCCCAACTTTGGATACGTTTAACTTTTAGCAAGTTTTTTTATTTTATTCAGAATTTTATTACAAATATAACAGATATTTTAAAAAAATTTTGCGTCGCTCATTAGATATAGGAGCTATATCTAAAAAACAAAAAAGATAGAGTTAAATTCAAAGAAATAAACTTAAATATCTAAATATTTTTGGGATTTTTTTTTAATGTGAGAACCTAAGTGACCAAATTTGAGGTATCACACACTCGGCCCTATTCCGCTTACGAACTCGAAAACACCACATAGCTCCAACCTCGTTAAACTTCGTTACGATATCTCCAATAGTTCCTGAGATACCGAATTATTTATAAAAACAAGTAAGAGAGCTATATTCGGATGTGCTGAATCTTATATACCCTTCACCAAATTATACTTTTAAATAAAAATTTTAAATATTTTGAGGTAAACACAATTAATTTTTTTTTTTTTCAAAATTGTTTTTCAAAATTTAAAAATTTTTTTTTTTAAAAATTGAAATTTTTTTTCGAAATTTTTTTTTTAATTTTTTTTAAATTTTTTTTCAGTTTATTAATGAAAAAAAAATTATAACAAAACAAAATTTTGTGGTAAAAAAAATATTCGGGTTAAAAAATAATTTTCCCGATTTTGACCCATTGTAGGTCCAAATACCTATAGCCTTATATAAATCGTTGCAATGGACTTTGAAATATCTATCATTAGATATCCATATTGTCTATATTAATGACTTAGTAATCCAGATATAGATAAAAAAAATAGGCCAAAAATCGAAGTTGTCCCGGTTTTTGTCTTATATCTCAGCCATTTGTGGGCCGATTTTCTCGATTTTAAATAGCGACCGAGCCGGAAGAATTCCCGATATATTGGTGTATCAATTATGTTTGTAAGTTATTTGGGGGCTACGAAAAGTTGATTTCAACAAAGTGTGAATAACAACACCATTGAGGTAAAACCGTTAAAACAGAAAAGAAAATCATCGCCCTTGACCAAAAGTATGTAATACAAAAGCACTTTGCGTCTAATGGTTAAAAAGCATACCTAAGACAAAAGTAAACAGTTATTAGACATTGCACACTTACATTTAATACTTCTGCTTGATTTATTTGCATTCAGTCAAGGCCTTTTCCTGATAACCCTCGTTTCAATTTACATTTAAAAAATGTTATATTGTCCCTCACTTTACAAGCATTTACCACAAAGGAAATTATATATACTTTCTCTTGTTTTCAATATCTCTCCACTGGCCTTAGCTCTAGACAGTTTGGAGGATTTGCCTCTCTTGGTACAAATACCACATTATTGTTCTTGCACCACTCAAGACCTTGCTTACAATAGTGACAGGATGCCAAGGCAGGCTAAAAATAAGTGGACACATTATGAAGTCTTATGAATGCAAGCAACCTTTTTTGTAAACATTCCTTGATGTAAATTTTGGTAATTATAGAGCCCGTTGTAACAAATGATTGGGTTCTTTTGCCGCAACTGCATATTGCTTGCCATACCAATAACTTTTCGGGAAATTTTGTCTGCTTTTGGGTCCTAAACTTTTCTTCAACATTCCCGCGAACATCAGGAACATAAAATGTTTGACCAGGAAGTTGCGAAAAATCTGCCAGAACATACGTTTCGTCATCCATTATGCGCAAGAATATTCTTTTATAAAACTTGACTTCAATTTCCGTGTTCTGTTTTTGGCCTCTAAATTTTTAGCAGCGTTCCTGTCAGGAACTTTTTGAGCCTTGTATGTTTTTAAACCTGCATTAGCTTTAACTCTCGTACCAAATAGTCCGAGCACTGAGCTAACCGGGCTGCTTTCCTATCGGATGTGTTGGGAGCTCTTTTGGAAATGCTTTTTTTTTTTTTTTGGCTTTAGAAACATCATATGGATCATTCCTTCTACCTGCACCAGGTTTTCTATCAACGGACAAGTTCTCCCGGTACTGTTGAATAACATTGGAGACAGTTTGACGGCAGACCTTTGATTGTTTGGCCAACTTTTTGTAGGACCATGTTGAGTTTTGTTGAAAATATTTTATTTAATAAATTTCTGGTCACTCATTTTAATCAGATTAACAACAAATGAATATAATTGACATTAAACATAATAACTGACATATTTTACAAAGGTAACTTGATCAAAAAACAAATCAAATAATACTTGGGTTAAACGTTTTAATGAAGAACGTGTGTTAAGAATTTTACGATCTCACTCCTTATTTAATCATCTCCAAACTTTTCTAATTTGTTTACAAACATTTAAACCAGAAACGTACTGTCAGTATCACGATATCGAAAGAAAAGTGAGTTGGTATAAAAAAAAACACTCAGTTTTTTTAATTGTTTCAAATGACTGCTGGCATTTGAAACAATTTTACCACACAATTAATGTATTTTAATTTGATATTGGAGCACTACAGTAACTGGGCAATTTACAAACATATTTATGACTGATAAAGCAGTATTCCGGGGGACATTTGTATAGGGGCTGGATGACATCATAAACCCATATTGCCCATTTTCAATATTAAACAAACCTTATCAACAGATAGTTTGTTTTCAACAGAGAGACAGACAGACGGACGGACGGACATAGCCAGACCGTCTTAGAATATTATGAGGAACCAGAATAAATGTATATACAGTGGAACTTCGACAATCCGGACACATATCATTTTAAGCTCGGTCGGATTATGGAGTTGTCCGGACTATAGTAGGTCGCTGAAAAATCGTCGTTCCCCGTCAATTTTACATAAAATAATTTGTGATGAAATTTGGATATGATTTTTTTTTTTTTTTTTTTTGCAAAAACCAAGTGCGAAGCGCTTCCTCTGATTCGGTCCTCACATTTAAAAAAAAAAAAAAAAATCCCCAAAAATCCATTTATGATACGAATGAGCTGAAATTTAAAATATAAATAGTCGATGAGAAAATCTAGAAATATGCTACACGTATGAATTATCTATTTAAGTTCAAGAGATATTTTGGTTTATTTTTTGGAAATTTTCTCGATCTTTTTTTGGTTTTCTAAATCTAAGGATGGTTGCACACTTTTTTAAAACTATCAGTAACATTTTGAATAAAAATAAACGAATTTGCTCATCAAAGTGTCCACTGTGATAGTAAAAAAATTTGTATGTATTTAAGTAACATATGGGGCTATAAAAATATTGGGCTTTTTCGACGATTGGTGATTTGTGGTTTAAGAACTATTTACTCAAACCTAAAATTTTTTAAAAAATTGGCCTAGTTTGGATTGTGTTGGAGGAAGCTATGTCCGCTTAAATGAGCCAAATTTTATTTCACAATTTGTTTTTCTATAAAGGCAAAAGCATAGAGAATTTTTTGGGGAAAAATTAAAAAATACCGCCCTTTTTACATGTCCCAACTTTGGATACGTTTAACTTTTAGCAAGTTTTTTTATTTTATTCAGAATTTTATTACAAATATAACAGATATTTTAAAAAAATTTTGCGTCGCTCATTAGATATAGGAGCTATATCTAAAAAACAAAAAAGATAGAGTTAAATTCAAAGAAATAAACTTAAATATCTAAATATTTTTGGGATTTTTTTTTAATGTGAGAACCTAAGTGACCAAATTTGAGGTATCACACACTCGGCCCTATTCCGCTTACGAACTCGAAAACACCACATAGCTCCAACCTCGTTAAACTTCGTTACGATATCTCCAATAGTTCCTGAGATACCGAATTATTTATAAAAACAAGTAAGAGAGCTATATTCGGATGTGCTGAATCTTATATACCCTTCACCAAATTATACTTTTAAATAAAAATTTTAAATATTTTGAGGTAAACACAATTAATTTTTTTTTTTTTCAAAATTGTTTTTCAAAATTTAAAAATTTTTTTTTTTAAAAATTGAAATTTTTTTTCGAAATTTTTTTTTTAATTTTTTTTAAATTTTTTTTCAGTTTATTAATGAAAAAAAAATTATAACAAAACAAAATTTTGTGGTAAAAAAAATATTCGGGTTAAAAAATAATTTTCCCGATTTTGACCCATTGTAGGTCCAAATACCTATAGCCTTATATAAATCGTTGCAATGGACTTTGAAATATCTATCATTAGATATCCATATTGTCTATATTAATGACTTAGTAATCCAGATATAGATAAAAAAAATAGGCCAAAAATCGAAGTTGTCCCGGTTTTTGTCTTATATCTCAGCCATTTGTGGGCCGATTTTCTCGATTTTAAATAGCGACCGAGCCGGAAGAATTCCCGATATATTGGTGTATCAATTATGTTTGTAAGTTATTTGGGGGCTACGAAAAGTTGATTTCAACAAAGTGTGAATAACAACACCATTGAGGTAAAACCGTTAAAACAGAAAAGAAAATCATCGCCCTTGACCAAAAGTATGTAATACAAAAGCACTTTGCGTCTAATGGTTAAAAAGCATACCTAAGACAAAAGTAAACAGTTATTAGACATTGCACACTTACATTTAATACTTCTGCTTGATTTATTTGCATTCAGTCAAGGCCTTTTCCTGATAACCCTCGTTTCAATTTACATTTAAAAAATGTTATATTGTCCCTCACTTTACAAGCATTTACCACAAAGGAAATTATATATACTTTCTCTTGTTTTCAAATAAAAACCTCTTTCATCATTAATAAAAAAAAAAACCAAACTAAGTATACATTTATTTCAATTTCCCCCTGGCATTGAGTCGTTTTCAATACTCAACTAAAATACTTAAAGGAAAACATGATGCTTAGGATTTAGCAAACAAAAACGAAAAAAAAAATCTGTATTAATATTAAAGCACTTGTTGTCAGGACGATGAAATGAGAAACTATTAATTTTATTTAAGAGACATAAAACTGGACTGGCACTACTGGTGGTTTAAGGAAGTAAACCTAGGTCAGCACACTTGACAACCCACATGCATGCTGATAGTTTTGGTTTCGAAACAGAAAATCTGCAAATAAAATAAATATAAAAAAAAAAAAAATAGCAAAAAAAACGCAGAATAAATATTGCTTCGTTTATTCCCAGCACATGAATCTTTATGTACTTGTTTGAAATAAAGTTCTATGTTGACAGAAAAAAATCAAAAAGTTTTATTTTTAGATTACATCACCATAATCTATGAGCATATGCTAAATAATACAAAAAATAATAATGAATGTTAATGTATTTAATATTTACAAGACCAGCAAAAGCTGTATTTACCTAATACTTTATACACGGTGACCTAAACCACACCGCTGTTCAAACCGGTTTTATATGCCAAACGTCAAACTCTATACAAAAAAATTATTCGCCGCTTCATCGCCCCAGCAGTTGTAGGACAAAGTACCGAACTAGTGATTTTACCTATCATTCCAAGTGGGAACTATGAGACAATGAGACTGTCTAATAGATGGTCCAAAGTAGTTACCTTACTAGCTACCTAACTGGCAACTTGATCAGCTACATAACTAGTTACTTTAACATGTACGGGTGCTAATTGACCTCAAATAGTCAGCTAAAAATACTAAAAAGGCAGTCCAATAAACGACAGCTTGTAAACAAACCTTTTTTCAACAACTCTCCAATGAATTGCTTCTGATGGGTAAAATAACTACTTTCTAAAGTGCAGTACAAAATAAACGTTTAAAGTGACTTCACTATAGGTTATCAAGAGACACTAAAGTGACTATTGACTTCATGCTATGTCACATGGGATATCAGTATACTTAAGCAAAAATCAAAATTAATAGTATGAGAATTCTATCAATTACATTTGTAAAAAATTACAATTTGTAAAAAACCAGATTGAACAAATTACTCACAAAACGTTTAAAGTGTCTACAATCTAGATTACTTAGAGACACTTAAGTGACAATTGTCTTCACACTAGATTACCTGGGATGTATAAAGTAACCAATTGTCTTCTCTCTGCACTACAAATAGCACATTCGTGTCAAATGACCCAAATATATAAATTGGAGTCAGCCAAGCGATTAGTATCTATAAGGAATACATTGACTACTTGCTTAACTGCTGGGAATTTGTATAAAACTAGTTTGAACGAATTACTCATAAAACGTTTAAAGTGTCTACAATCTAGATTACTTAGAGACACTTAAGTGACAATTGTCTTTACACTAGATTAACTGGGATGTATAAAGTAACCAATTGTCTTCTCTCTGCACTACAAAGAGCACATACGTGTCAAATGACCCAAATATATAAATTGGAGTCAGCCAAGTGATAAGACATTTGAGAAGATTACTGTCTATAAGGAATACATTGACTAACTGCTGGGAATTTGTATAAAACCAGTTTGAACGAATTATCACACAACACGTTTAAAGTGACTATACTCCAGATTACATACAGACACTTAACTTACAATTGTCTTCATGTTAGATTACCTGGGATGCATAAAGTAACCATTTGCCTTCTCTCTGCACTACAAATAGCACATTAGTGTCAAATGACCAAAATATATAAATTGGAGTCGATCAAGTGGTAAGATATTTGTGACGATTACTGTCTATAAGGGATACATTGACTACTTGCTTAACTGCTGGGGCATGTCAAACTCCATACATCAGCAAGAAAGAGGAGAGCTTATAATTATACCCTTCACCAAAGTAAAAAAAAAAAAATTTAGAAATAAATTGTTTGCGATCGGGATAAAATTTGACGTGGGCGTAGACAAGGATTATTCGAGTTTAAGTTATTAAAATGGACCCTATAAATGCTGCAGGGGCTGCGCTAAGGTGGCTCAAAGTTTTTAAAACATTTCAAAGATTTTTATATTTTTGGAAATCTCTCTCAATTAGATCAAAAAAATATGCCATTTTAAAACTCCGTCCTTCAAAAACTTTTTCATATTTTACAATAATAGGACATGTTTTTTTATACCAAAATGTTCTCCGTAAAGATACGTAACAGGAAAACATAAAATTTCTATGTATTCTTAAAGAAAGTTGTTTTTAATAAAAAAAGAGATTTCACCTATTTCGCCCAAAAAAAAGCAAAAAATGTACTAATTTTTTTTAATTTTTAAATTGAAGGTTGTTTATTTTTGTATCCACAAATGATATTGCTCTGAAATCTTTGGTATATTATTGATAATTTAGTTGTGTAACTAACAAAAAAAAACTTTGAGTTCATTCGGTCCAAAAGTACGGCGTATATTTAAACAAGTAAGTGCTATATTCGGCTATGCCGAATCTTATATACCCTTCACCTTTGTTGTGGATGTATTAATTGCCCACTTTTAGCATATAGCATCCTAAATATATCAAGAAAACTTTTAAAAATTTTACATTTAATTGCTGACGAACAGATTATATTGTAGAAGTTACAAGCGACATGACAATCTTATAAGGACTGAGAGCGAAAAAATAAGTTAATAAAAGTGAAACCACTAAACTTACAGTTTTGAATCTTTTTGATTTGATTTGTTACAGTTTACAAAAAAAAAAAAATTATAGTTCTAATCACTAATGATGACATTTTGAACCTTTTTAGAAAACCCTTCCATTATGGTTTTTATAGTGCTTGATGTCACTTTGTTCGAACAGGTTGTCCATCTCCGTTTAAAATCTACCACACTTTTGGACACCTTTTTTGTGCTCTTCAATTCTCTTTTCACAAGAGCCCAATATCTCTCCACTGGCCTTAGCTCTAGACAGTTTGGAGGATTTGCCTCTCTTGGTACAAATACCACATTATTGTTCTTGTACCACTCAATGACTTGTTTACCATAGTGACAGGATGGCAAGTCAGGCCAAAAATAAGTGGACGCATTATGAAGTCTTATGAATGGAAGCAGCGTTTTTTTTTTTGTGAACATTCTTTGATGTAAATTTCGGTAATTGTAACAAATGATTGGCTTCTTTTGCCGCAACTGCATATTGCTTGCCATACCAAGAACTTTTTGGGAAATTGCTTTTGGATCCTAAACTTTTCTTCAACATTCCCTCGAGCATCAGAAACATACAATTTTTGACCAGGAAGTTGCGAAAAATCTGCCAGAACATACGTTTCGTCATCATTATGCAGCAGGAATATTTTTTGTATAAAATTTGACTTCAATTTCCGTGCTCTGTTTTTGGCCTCTAAATTTTGAGCAGCGTTTCAGCCTTGTATGCTTTTAAAACTTCGTTGGCTGTAACTTTTCGTACCAAATAGTCCGAGTACTGACCTAACCGGGCTGCTTTCCTATCGGATGTGTTGGACGATCTTTTGAAAATGTTGTCTATTTTTTTGGCTTTAGAAACATCATGTGGACCATTCTTTCTACCTGAAGTCGGTTTTATATCAACGTACAAGTTCTCCCGGTACTGTTGAATAACATTGGAAACAGTTTGATAGCAGACCTTTGATTGTTTGGCCAACTTTTTGTAGGACCAAGTTGGGTTTTTTTGAAAATATTTAATAATTTTACTACGCACTTTTTTCTGGTCACTCATTTTAATCAGATTAACAACAACTGAATATAATTGACATTAAACATAATAACTGACATGTTTTACAAAGGTAACTTGATCAAAAACAAAATCAAATAATACTTGGGTTAAAAGTTTTAATGAAAAACGTATGTTAAGAATTTTACGATTTCAGTCCTTATATACCCTTCTCACGAAGGTGAAGGGTATAAAAACAACAACGCCAATCGAAACGAAACACCAAAAAACAAAATACGCAAAGCAATAAAACCAACACACATCCAAACATACGTTTTGTTGCTTTTTTGTCAAAGTATGCAAAAAGTAAGTAGACTGATATACATAACTAGTAACATGAAAAAACTGTAATAACTGAGGATCAGGCATGGAAAAGTTGATACGATTGTACTTTTTCTTTTTTGATACTATTTCAAGTTGAAAGTACCTTGTGACTCCTGTGACTAATTTGATACTCTCAAACGATTATAACAGTTTTATTTATGAGACAAATTTATGTTTAACAGTTTATAAAGACATTTTTTTACAACTGTTTCTTTTTATAGAAAATGTCTACATGACTGTTTTTCAAATATTTAAATTTTAGAAATCTGGGGGTGAAAAAAGTACTATTTTAATATTTAATAAAAATTTAATTTTCCAACCCTGCTTAACATCTTTCATTAGTCGTTAGAACAAAAATGAAAAGTCCTGCTAATTTCATACTTCGAAAAAGCTATCGTTCCCCTGCCATTGACGAAAATATAACTACTTATACATTACAAAGTATGCAACTGCAAAAAATAAGAGAGAAATTTTTATAAATAAATTTAAGCAGGTAATAACAACCACCCACTACTGTGTAATGCAGCAGGTTATGAATATTTTCATTAATTTTGTTCTAACCATTTTTTCTTTGCAACAAATATACGAAAACTCATAATAACCTGTCAGCCACTGCTTAAATTTATCACCTAAGTAAGATCACAGTTTTTACTTTGTCATAACACTACGTCTCTGTTTACCCAACATCCTTTTAAATGTACACAAATATATTTGCACACATATTTGCATTAATTTATGTGTTCGTCTGTGAGATTGTTTGTTGTGTTTTATCCTCATTGATGCATAGAATACCGGAGTATTCTTCTAGTTAAATGGTATGTATGTTTGTTAACTGTAAGTTGCTGTACTTTTAAGGACCTACAGGTGATGAAAAGTATATTAGATACGTGCATTTGTTTAATTCGATGCAATTTATAAATATAAATGTATTGTTAACTTATTTATTATTATTAAAGCTGCACGCTATCAATCCAGTAAAGTCAATAAGATGTTACTCTATGATAAAATCATGCCTCATATTAGATAAGAGTATCTCATTAAGTCATTCCGATCATATATCGGAATCGCTCCTATCAATGACCTAACTCAGTTGTCAAAAACCTAAGTTGTGAGAATGTATTAGTAAAAAAAAACTATGTGAAAACAAAAACAACACTCGTATGTGTAACATATTTGAGTATTTTTTTGTTTGAGTCTTTTTCTAGTTTCCGTTCTATGTATATTTTCTCTGTGTATATACAGTAGGGGACAAAATTGTTCACAAAATTATTAATATTAACAAAATATGCCAGATATTTTTATTTTATTTTAACTTTTTAACTTAAAAATAAGAAAACTTAAAAAAAATCGATGTCAATAATGTTTAAACAAATATTAAGTTAGAGTTCCAAATGTAAACAAATATGACCCAAATATTATTATCGTCTTTTGGATCATAATATTTGGTGGCCTCTATGCGCTTTTTTTACTGCCTTAACTCATTTTGACATACTTTTTACAAGATTTGTTAGCATATCCGTATCAATTTCATCCCAAGCTTTAATGGAACGCTCCCAGAGTTCATTTACGATATTAAGTGGGTTTTCCTCAGCAAAAATATTTTTTTTTTTTTATGTGGACGAACGGTGTTCTATTGGGTTCAAATCCGGCGAAGTGATTTCGCAGTATGCTTAGGGTGTTGTCCTGTCCTTAATCTAAACTGAATATGTCTAGACTGGGAATGTATGAGTCTTCGAGAATCTTAAATTTTTTTGCAAGCTCCAACCGTTTTCTGCAGTTGTTTTCACTTAAAAGTTTTTTTGGTTTTGCTCTCTCGAGCGATTTTGGTACTAACATTTAAATTATACTCTCCATTGACTGCACCAGTAACGATTAATCAATCGTCTAGCTTCGCGACAGTCTGCTGGCGAAAGCATTTTTGGGCGACCTGCTTGATTGCTTATGATGTGAATATTACTTTACTTTATTTATTTTACGCACAAATCCTACTGATTTTATATATATATATATTAGGGTGACAGCCGATTTTTTTTTAGATTTCAAAGAGTGCCGGTTGGAATATTGTGACACTAAAGGGGCCCATAGACACATACTGCTGACACATACTGCCGATGAACCCTTCGTATACGTGTGTGATTGATATTTTACTACACACCTATCAATCATCATTTAAAAAAAATTCAAATTAAAATAAACATGCGTTTGAGAACAAAAAAAAAATATTATTTTCTATTTTTCAGTAACTAAACGTCAAATTTAAAAATAATATTTCAGAAAATATAAAAAATTCATATTATTGTTCATTTGAACAACTGTCAGCAGTATGAGTTCATTTCAAAATCAAAACTATTTTGATTTTTCATACTGCAATGTCTGTGTGTCGCATACATAAGCAAAAATTTAAAATTTACCAACACATGCTTATTGCATGAGCATGAGCAGTATGTGTCTATGGGCCCCTTAAGTCTAAACGTTAAGTGCTGAAAATTTGAGCCAAATCGGACAACGATTTCGGGACGCGCATCGAGGTCAAAGGTCAGATATATGCAAAATTTTACTATTTATATGAAATAAATTTGTGAAACTCCTTAACTTTCTGCATTATGTTACAGAAATATGTAGATTTATTTATATTAATGAAAATTACAGTAAAAAAATCTTTTTGAGATTAAAACTAAATCACCTTTGGCTCAAATTAAACCAGAAACTGTATTATCGCTAAAATTTTGACAAAATGCAAATTTTTCAGTGTTTGTAAAAATTTAGCTACTAAATAATTATGTTTGCAATTGAATGCAAATGAATAGAAATGTGTACGTAATTGTCGTTCTAATGAGATATAAAAGACAAAAATTGGTTAAAAAATATTAAAGTTATTAAAAATTCCCCAGACCATTAACGTGTCTCAGGCCACTTGAACAAGAAATGTAGGAACAAAATTAACATATTTTAAGAAATATTAAAATAAAAGCTAATTTTTACTTAAAATATATCCGTATTTACTTTTATATGAGTTTTTGTCTTTGTAGAATATTTTTTTTTTAACGGCAGTTTCAAATCTCCATTTTCAAATTTTTAAAAATTTTGTTAAACAAATTTCAGAATTTTTTAATCATCACATTGGGATTTATTGAGATCATAATAGAGAATAAAAATATGAAAAAATTATGTCAATACCTCCTACAGTTTTTCCGTACCTACGATTTAAATTTTGTGATTTTCGGGAAAAAATATTTTTTTTTGCCATTATTTTGACGAATAAAATCAATTTCCTTACTGTTACAAATTTTCAGTAAAACCTGTACAGAATCTTATAGTTCAGATCATTTTCAAAATACTATGAAAGTTTTACTAAAATCGGAAAACGTTAACCCTTAAACTGTGAAGGTCAAAGGTAAAATTTTACAATATTTGGAATTTCTAATGTAAATATACCGAAATGTTATATATTTTTGGTCCGATTTTAATGAAACTTGAGAAAAATATAACATAAAGTCTAAAATATTTGTATGGTTGTCACTCTAATATATATACAGTGCACTCGCGGTAACGTGATTGTCACTCTAATATATATACAGTGCACTCGCGGTAACGTGAACACCGCCTAACGTGAACAAGCTTTTATTTACATTAAGTACTCTGTAACGTGAACACACCCAGAAAGCTCTATAACGTGAACAGTTTTTTTCACTGCATTTGTTTTCTAAGCATTTGTTTTCTAACATTAAAATCGATTTTTAAAGTTTAGGGAATCCCCTTATATTAAAAATGTGTTTATATCCTCTAAATTAATATTTTTGGTAAAGGAACGTATGAGTAATTTTATTTCAATGTATATCTTGATCTTGTTTTGTAAAGCATTTGAATCAATCATTTTTGTTTTATATTTTAATAAAGAAAATAATAATAAAGAGCGTGTAAAACACAGGTTTATATTGTAAAATTTTATATCTTTTCGATGAAATTCGACAATCGCTAACGTGAACAATTTCACTAACATGAACTCCCTTGGTTTTAATTAGTTCACGTTACCGCGAATGCACTGTATTTATATTTTTTTGCAATCTCGCGATATGAGACTCCTTCTTCTAAATTTTTTAATGACGTTTTGTTTTAAAAGAGCTTTGGCCATCACGAAAAAAAACTAAGTAAAAAATAATTGATCATAATTTGTAACATATTTATTTAATTTTATTTTTAAACAGCTTCACGTTATGAATGCATTCATCGCTTAGAATGATTTTCTTCGAAACTTTGTCTTCCAAATGTTTATTATGTTAGAAATATAGTTCATAAATGAAAACGCCATTTTTATTAACCCTAAACTGTCAGCTATCAAATAACTTTTTTGTAGCTAGCAACACTTTACTGTACAAATGGCGGGAAAACTCAAACTTGTGTGAATTTTAGGTCTGAACCTTGCTGTTTGTGGTATACAGTTCAGTTTTGTTTGGCGAAAAATCATTGCTCACTATAACGTACTCCTTGGGGCATGTTTTGACATCTTGTTGAAACTCCAAGCCTTGATGTTATGCTTCAAGGGAAAATATGGAGTGACACCGGGGTTTCCGAGGTATCTAGAACTTATCTAGAACTACGGGAGTCGGTAGCCCCAGGACTTGACCTAACTGACTATTGGTGAGGTCGGTGAAAACGTAATGGATGTGGGTTAAAAGCCGAAGCGGGTAGAAGATCGTTGGTTAAATCACTGATATTTGTGCTAGTGACAAACTTTGGGGCTGTTGCTGAAACAACAAGGTCATTAAAAGTACCAGATAGTAATTGGCTCAGTGCTCTGAAAACGCATTTGAGTAGTTGCATTCGTGATAAACAAATCGTTAGGCTTGCTTCTCGGTTGAGGTTTATTGTGTGTGGAGTCAGAACAACACACTTTGAATTTAATCGACAGGGAGCTGTTTAAGTCAGAGATCATATATCGGACAGGATTACTAGCATGCTATGACGGCAGGGATTAGATAGCCCGAGCAAGATTAGGGCAGTCAATATGCGAAAAGTTGCCAATTGTATATTCCTTGCAAATCACACAATTGATACCCCATTGATTCTACCCGGTGTTAAGACCACCGTGAGATTAGGCCTTCGAGGCAGGTACCCACGTTAACATTGGACACCTTGCTCCGATATCGCTAATTACATCCACTAATAATAAACATTATTAGTGTATTGGAGCTCTGGAGCTGCCTGAATCTCACTTGGCAAACGATTTTCTAACTAATTTTTTACCCAAAAAAGCACTTCTGTAGTGGAACTATCCAGCACAAAATTTGCCTACGAAATAACCAGAAAAGTATTGGGAATTTATTTATTACTTACACGAATCGAACCCATCTATATCAACCATTTGTGCTTGTTACTCTAGCGCCTTACTCAACAGTCTAAGGGCCATTATTACAACTTGCCTTTAAGTTCGCAATAGTAAAAGTTAACTTTAAAGCAACCTTTGTCTATTACTTAAAGTTACCTTTTACTATTACGAACTTAAAGGCAAGTTGTAATAATGGCCCTAAGTAGTTATTTTGTTAAGCGTTAGCAAATGGATTTCATACACAAATAAAAATCAACATAATTTGCGTTTATATAAAGGGTCTTATTCATAATCAATTTTTAAATTTATTACAGGTTTATAAAACAAAATTTTATAAAATTAAAAATTGATTATGAATAAGGGGGAAAGTACTTATATTGTAATTTAATTAAACAAAATTTATTAAATATAATAGATTTTCCAAAAAAAACAAATTCTGAACCAACCGGGAGTTGAACTCGCGTTCTCATGCTTAGATTTATATTTGACTTGATGATGATGGCTTGAATTAAGAAAGTAGTTACTTTTAAAATTGGAAGCGAAGTTATTGCTGGGTATGAAAACAACAAACAATTGATTTTAATAACATGGTGGACAACAGATTACCACACCTTGGGGCGTACTACTTGTTTTGACTTCTCGCTTATATCCAGACAAAGGCATACAAATTCTGTTTCCAACCCCATTTAATATATTTACTAATATTTTCTGCAATGCCTAAAACCACTACATGCCGATGACATGCAATAATTAGCATGTCATTGATAGCATTTTCTAAGTTTAAGAAAACTACCTTTGAATATTCCTGGAAGGGCATTTCAATTTCGTTGTAACTATTATTTATATATGTGTGTATATACTTATGTAGGTAAATATGTTTATTGTAGATTTTTATAGTTGTGTTGTATATTGCTCTTTCACAGCTGTCAACCTCATCTATTCATTATCATGTCGTCGTTTTTTTTTTTTTTTTTTTGTTTCTTCTCTTCACATTCCTTCTTTCAACTCGTTTATAACACAGTGCATGTGTGTATTAGACTGCAGCAAAAAAAAAATGTTTGTAAATTTTGAAGTAAATAGCAGACCTCATAATTTACCAGAAATTAGAAAAGTGCCAAATAGAAACCTTACACTAGCTATATTACTACTCGTACAATAAACTACTTCGCTGTGGCTGCTAAAGTGGTAGTTATTAAATGGTTATCATATGCACTACATGTCGCCAGGGTATGCAAAAACAAACAATAGTCAGATTTTGAAAATAAATTCAAGTAACTTAAAATCCTCTAAAATATACCGTTGGTATTTTCGTTCTCTCTGATGATGTAGAAAATGCAAAAATTGAGAATAGATTCACATGTAATTCTTAATAACAGAGAGCTACAAATAAGAGCTATATGGCTTAGTGATTAGCGCATTTGACTATAAAACGAGAGGTTATGAGTTCAATCCCGCTCACTGAAAATTTTATTTTTTCTGTTTTTTTAAATGCTGGAGCTTTTGTTCTATTGAATTTAATAGTGAAGTGTTATGTAGAGTGTGCCAATCGACCACCTGCAAAGACATCCCCAAGAGTGGGTTGAAAATTCCCTAGTAGCATTTTTCAGTCGCTAACTAATTCGAGGTGGCGGAAGTAGTCCAATGAAATAGATTGTTATAATATTTCACTTAACATTCGAAAATAACTTACAAACTTGGAATGGGAGATACCACTTCATTTGGGATATCACGCTATCCCAAAAAAGACGATTTATTATTTTATGTTCATCATTCTATGTATTTATACCCTACAACACACTACACCCAAAACTATTAGTCTAACATCCATCTTAAAGTATAGCGGGAAAGTGATTCTGAGTCGAGACAATTTTGAAACTGATAAAAATAGGTCCATTATTTCACCTAACCCCCATGCAAATGTCCTCCCGAGGACTCATCTGTGGACCGAATTCAACTGAATTCAAATGAATGTACCAAATTTTATAGAAATATTTTCAAAACTGCGACCTGTACTTTGCGCACAAAGTTTACATAATAGGGGGGTCACACGGCATGTATTGCATGTGTTTTGTGACATGTATTGGGACATTTTTCCACATGTAAACATATACATACCGTGTGATCCATATGAAACTTTGCGTATTTAAAATACATGTGTATGCCTTATGGCATTTTTGGCAATTAGAGCATGTTCTATTTTCGTGTGTTTATCACGTGTATTTTCAAATAAAACACTGCGTGAGAGTAAAATAAGAAACACAAAACAAACAAGTAAGAGAGATATATTCGGCTGGGCCGAATCTTATATACCCTTCACCAAACTATACTTCAAAATAAAAATTTTAAATATTTTTAGGTAAACAAAATTTATTTTTTTTCCAGTTGTTTTTTTTTCATTTTTTGGAAAAAACTTTTTTTCGAATTTTTTTTTTTTAAATTTTTTATGTAAAATTTTTTGTATTTTTTTAAAATTTAAAATTTTTTTTTTATTTTTTGATTTAAAAAACTTTTTTTTTACAATATTTAGCGAAAAAAACTTTTGGTGAAAAAAAAAATCGGGTTAAAATTTTTTCCCGATTTTGACCCATTGTAGATCCAACTTACTATGGTCTTATATACATCGTTGCAAAGGTCTTTGAAATATCTATCATTAGATATCCATATTGTCTATATTAATGACTTAGTAATCCAGATATAGGTCAAAAAATAGGTAAAAAATCGAGGTTGTCCTGGTTTTTTCCTTATATCTCAGCCATTTGTGGACCGATTTTGCTGATTTTAAATAGCAAACTTCTCGAAAGCATGTCTGACAGAATTATTGAAGATTTGGATCCCGAAGATATCTGGGGTCTTCAGAAAATTGATTTCAACAGACAGACAGACGGACAGACAGACAGACAGACAGACAGACAGACAGACAGACAGACAGACAGACAGACGGACATGGCTTAATCGACTCCGCTATCTATAAGGATCCAGAATATATATACTTTATAGGGTCGGAAAATGATATTGTGGAAATTACAAACGGAATGACAAATTTATATATACCCTTCTCACGAAGGTGAAGGGTATAAAAAGAGTAGAGAAAAATCATAACAAAATAAGTTTCATTGCATTAAATATATTTATTGTGATTTAAAAATGTTTTAAATAGATATATTGTTAAAAACAACAAACATATAAACTAATAGAGGTTATGTCACATGCAATTACATATGTACGTGTAAACGTGGAAATTATGAATCACATGTATAACGTGAAATTTGACATACACATGGAATTCCATATGTATCGAATACATATCCCAATACATATGGAATACATGCCGCGTGACTCCCCTTTAAACTAGCCGGCCAGATGGACGAACCTAGGGAGGGACGTTATACTTCAATTAGCCTTGTATTGGTCAATTTACGTCTCTTAGCAGCATATTTATTTCTCCACGCAATTTTGAAGCAGTCTACTTGGATAAAGTGTGTGATTGCGAAAGACCCTGCCACTGTGTTATTTTTAGGAAAACAAAAAAAATAATAATTTTTATGAAAGTCATTTGTGCAAAAGAATAGAATATTAAAAGAGCACAAAAAGATATGAGATACTTTCACACACTCACAGATACATAAATACATACACACATACATACAAACATGAAATTAAAAGGAAAAAAATAGAAAAACAAAGGAAAAATGGCAAAAGGTACGTGAACTTTGTTTTAAACAAATCAACACATACAAACAAAAAAAAAATAAATAAAGAATTGAATTGAATGAATGAATTCCTTCATTGAAATGAACAACATTAAAAGGCAAAAGAGAACAACATAAACAAGTCAAAGCCGGTAGTAAGTAATAATGGTAACGGCGTTATTTTCTGTTTTATTTTCAATTAAAAGACTAAAATTGTTTTGTAGTAAAAAAAATATATATTCTTATATTAGTTGAGATTTATATTCATTTCCAAATTTACTCCTTGAATTGATGCCTCTTTTGTCTTCTTTTAAAATCAAAAACTATTACAGAATAACATTTAAAGGGGTTCTTACAAGCTTTTGAAATCCATTTTTAGAATTCCTTTTTAATAATGAGAAACTATAAATTGAAATTCAGAAATCCAAATACAAACTGAAATTGAAATTCAAACAGCAAATTAAAAAAATAAGTAGTTTAAAACATAAAGAATACACATAGATCGGAAACTCTACTGTCAAAGGCCTAACTCTGTTGTCAAAAACCTACTGAGTTAAGTCTTTGACATTAGAGTTTTCGTTCTATGTATATTTCTCTACGATTTAAAAAATTATGTAAAACATTAACAAATTATAAAAGAAAAACATCATAAATTTACATGTGGGATTAATCATTATTATACCATTCACCTTCGTGAGAAGGGTATATATAAATTTGTCATTCCGTTTGTAATTTCCACAATATAATTTTCCTACCCTATAAAGAGTATATATTTTGAATCCTTATAGATAGTGGAATCGATTTAGACATGTCCGTCTGTCTGTATGTCTTGTCTGTCTGTTGAAATCAATTTTCTGAAGACCCCAGAAATCTTCTGAATCCAAATCCTCAATAATTCTGTCAGACATGCTTTCGAAAAGTTTCCTATTTAAAATCAGCAAAATCCGTCCATAAATAACGGAGATATAAGCAAAAATCCGAGACAACCTCTATTTTTGGCCTATTTTTTTATATATATATCTCGATTACTAAGTCATAAATATAGACAATATGAATATCTACTGATAGATATTTCAAAGTCCATTGCAACGATGTATATAAGGCTATACAAAGTTGGATCTACAATGGGTCAAAATCGGGAAAAATATTTTTAAACCCAAATTTTTTTTCACAAAAAACATTCTTTTGTTATAAATTTTTTTCACTAATAAATTAAAAAAATGTTTTTTTAAAAAATTGAAAAAAGCTTTAAAAAACTATTTTAAAAAAAATGTTTTTTTAAATTTTATTTTAAAGTATAATTTGGTGAAGGGTATATAAGATTCGGCACAGCCGAATATAGATCTCTTACTTGTATTTTCTTTTAAAATTGTTTCGTAACCATTTTCATGTTTACAGACATATGATCAATTCACAAGGTCTCTTATCAGTCATATTGTCATAATGTCCTAATATATCACGACTCGGTGGCTCGGCTTGACCGACTCTTAGGCAATAAAAACCATTGTGTAATATTAGGACATTATGACATGATAAGAGACCTTGTGAATTGACCAATCAATTTGTACCTTGCAATTTACAATATTAATATTTGACAACTAACAGCAATTCGAAAGCAAAACATGAAAAATTCCCTAGAAATGAGACATCGTGCAACTTATTCTACCCCACTGCTTCTCTGCACTTCAAACCAAAAATTGGCTGCTATTTATCGCACGAAAAGTTGCCAATGTAAATAATTGGCTCTAATATTAATAATTGCAGCATTGTGTTTATAAACTCTTTAATTTTGGGAGACATTTCAGATAATAGACATCTAATGTAATTCTCAGCGCCCATACCTGAACGGTCCATTGTTTGGATTGATAAATGTTCAAAATCCAATCACACGAGTTACATACATACACAGAGAAAACAGATTCGTGATAGCAACCGAATTTGTTGCCAATCGAATGATTCTACCTTAGTGACCGAATTTTACAGTTGTGGCTACAACATTTTAGAAGGGGTAAGAAATGTTTGGTTGCTTCAACCAACTGATTTTCTGTTCATTGAACCGAAAAATTCTATGTGTGCTTGGGTTGCACACATAGAATTGGCAACAAATTCAGTTGCTATCACGAATCCGTTTTCTCTGTGTACATACATTTCAATTCAACTATTTATTCATGGAATATATAATGTATTTCATCAACAGACATAATAAAAGGATTTCGAAGCAAATTATTTTGCCAGACATCTACCTACACCTTTTCAAGTTGAAATTGAGAAAAACCAATTGAAATTAAGAAATCTTAATTAATATTGAGAAAAATTCAGTTGAAATTCAGAAATCGAATTTAATATTGTACATTTGTACTACATAAATTTGTTCAAAGTATTGGCCATTGTTAGCTATGTCCTTTTCCCATCTTTCTGGCAATTTATGGATTTCGAGCCAAAAGAACTGATAATCTTTTGAGGCCAGGAATGAATCAAGCCAATTTCGGATACTCGGTTGCAAAGTAAAGCGTATCCCAGAGAGAGCGTTCTGCATCGATCGTAGTCGGTCAGGGCAAGGTCTGGACTATAAAGCGGATGAGGCAAAACATCCCAACCACTTCTTCTAGATATTTTTTTTACAGGTTTTACAACATGTGGCCAAGCCTTACCGTAGCACCATGGATATTTTGCTTAGGTGTCGATTCGGCTGGTTGGCCGGTCTTCACGTACGATTTCTTATGCTTCGAGTTGTCGTAATGGATCCATTTTTCATAGAAAGTAATGATTTGGTGCAAAAATTATTTTCTTTTAGTTCAAACATCATTTCGAACCTGCAAAATCGTCTTTCAAGGTCTATCGGCTTGAATTCATCAACAGGAATCCAATTGCCCTGCTTTTTGATGAATCCTGCTGCTCGCAAATATTTTGAAATTGCTGCTTGAGTAGCTCTCAATGAGCTAATGGAGTAACACCTCCAATTCTTGGTCTTCAATGGAGTAACACCTCCAATTCTTGGTCTTCAAACTTTTTTGGCTGGACTGGGAGATCTTTTTCTTCCGTGTCAAAATCACCACTTCTGAACCGCACAAACCATTGTCGCTCGTTGAAACCGATGAAACACATTCCCCATAAGCTTCGGTGAGCAATCGGTGTGCTTCAGCGGCATATTTTTTTTTTTTCAAATTGAAGAAGTTAAGCAAAACTTCCCGTATACGCCATCCACTTATTGTAAATCGCGCATTTTAAAGTCATACATCCAACATAAACAAAAAAAAAATTTTATCCAGCGACATTATGCAAAAAAAAAAAAAAAACAATTATTTTTCAATATTAATCATTTTTACAAAAAACCATTCCTCATTAAGATTTATAAGAGAAAGAGGCAGAAACTGCAAAAAACTAGAAAAATGATTATAAAGTCAGCAGCTGGGTAAATAATTGTCATTAACTTGCATACCTCTATCCCATCAACTACAGTAAATAGCAACCAAAACACCATCAAAACACAAAACACACTTGTGAACACCTACACCCATAATTAGACATACCCTACAGCCCGTGGAACTAGTACCACGCCAACAAATATTTACCCATTAACCCAGCCAGCAAGACTGTTCACTAGGGTTGCCCTTAATAAACGAAAGTTGGATTTTTGCCAGTCTCACCCCCTAGTTTAGTGAACATTGGTAAAAAAATCAATCTGAACAAATTTTAGGTAAATCGGTTGGGGTTAAGCCCTCTGAAGTCCTGAGATGCATTTACAAGGGGAAAAATTGTTTTTTTTTTTCAGTTTTTGTAAAAATGTTGCCATTTAAAAATTACTTTTGCAATTTAATTTAAAAGAATAGAAATGTGTACGTAATTGTCGTTCTAATGAGATATAAAAAACAGAAATTGGTCCAAAAATTTTAAAGTTATTAAAAATTCCACAGGCCATTAACATGTCTCAGGCCACTAGAACAAGAAATGTAGGAACAAAATGAACATATTTTAAAAAATATTAAAATAAAAGCTCATTTTTACTTAAAATATATACATATTTACTTGTATATGAGTTTTTGTCTTCGTAGAATACAGTTAACCTATTGGAAGTATGACCAAAAAATTATTTTTTTTAACGGCAGTTTCAAAACTCCATTTTCAAATTCTTAAAAATTTTGTTTAACAAATTTCAGAATTTTTTGATCATCTCATTAAGATTTATAGGGAATAAAAATATGAAAATAAATCTTATAGTTTTTCCGTACCTGTGATTTAAATTTTTAAATTTTCGAGAAAAACAAATTATTTGGCCATTTATTTTCGAATGAGCTCTATTTCCTTACCGTTTTGAATTTTATGTAGATCCTATTAAGAATATTATACTCCAGATAATTCAAAATATACTCTGAGAGTTTTAATAAAATTGGAAAATGTTAAACCTTAAATCGTGAAGGTCAAAGGTAAAATTTTTCAATATTTGGAATTACTAATTTATAGATTGTGAAATGTTATTTATTTTTTGCTGAAAAAAGTCGAAATCAAATACGTTATCCCAAAAAAAGACGAATATTCGATATTTTTATTTTTAAATTTTCTTGTAAAGATTTTATAAATGCATTTGTCTCATCAATAAATCTAGCAAACATATATTTTTTACATTAATATGGAATGATAAGTCGAAAAAAGTTGACACTACATAAAGTCGACTATTGAAAAATTTTAAAAAGTCTTAAGTTCGAAAAGTCGACTTTTTGTATCAGTAGTAGCACCCTAATGTTTTTCGACAGGACGGAGCTACGAGGAATTTGAATGCATGGTCATCTCACATGGAGGTGATATGAGCTGGCCACTGAGATCGTGCGATTTAACGCCATTATACTGTTACGAATGTGCAATAGCGATTTAAATTTAACGGTCCGTAGCGACTGCCTGCAACATTCATCATGTTTATAAACACGTCCATCAGTAGAAGCTTCTACTTATCAACAATGTTGATAGCATGCGGTTATTAGCATTGTTTGTAAGTGTGGCAACACTAAATGTTTAAGCTGCTGACATTGACATCGAAAGCTCTAGAATTCGAATGTACTAGTATGTCCGTTAAGAGCATTGCAGAAGATTCCCGATAGATGGCGCTTATATAAATAGTGGCAGAGCTGGCAGTCGTGAGTTGAGTTGATCATTGTCGCTGTTAGAGCTAACATCCACTGTCGTGTACATGTGTGTTTGTACATTATAAAATTTGTGTGCATTTCTGCGAATTGATAAACGTGTATAAAGACACTGAGTGACTATTTAATTCTGTTGTTGTTGTACATTCTAAATATATAAAGAGTTGTTACAATTTTAAACTACTAAGACTGCTTTTATTTGCAATCAAAAGTATCCGGTTTATTTAAAGCAAATAAACCCCGTTTTTTAAGGGTAAAAAGGTAACAATACTTTTACTTGTGTTTTCTTAAGTCGCAGGTATATGCGAATAAGCTACAGCAACCCTTAAAGCTTACACAACCCATACCACTTGTCAAATTCAGTTTGATTTAACCGCAAGAGTCATTGGACATTTCGAATGCAAGCCATCCAGCCAAGCCGCGGCGGACATTTGTACCATGTTATATTCCATGCAAACTGGCATCGATAGGTCTTTCAAACGAATAACAATTCGAAGATATCTTACACACAATTTGCTTTAACTAAATTTAAAGATAAGAGGCGCTTAATGAAAGAACCTTTAGGTGTTGACCAAGTAGATCAAACTTTATAATTCCTACCTTTAAAACTGCAGGGCAAAACCCATTTGGAACCATTCAATCAACCAAACATAACTACCCACAAGTTTATACGTATGACCAAGCAGCTTCATTAGACTTCATTAATTATTAAATTTTCGCCTAATTCTAGGGGTAAAGAATCGTTGAACCTTTAGTTTACTTAACTTTTTTTTTATTATTTGCTGTTTTAAATTTTTGTTCACTGCCGTATTCTTTGGTTTGTTGATTATTAAACTTTACACCGATTAGTGGGTAACAATCCTACAGCATCAGATTGGTAAACTTTTGTTTAATCTTTGTTTTTGAATAATGGACGTGTTACTACAGATATGAACATAAATATTTGTAATTAGAATAAGGCAGTGATGGCCACTACCAGGTGGAGGAGTATCATAGCCAAAGTGTGTCCAACTTAAGAATTTGTGCAAAAATTTAAAAGACTTTGGTGGATTGTTATATAATTTTATGAATATATTGCTACGTTTTAACCTTTTTAAAACGCTGGTTTATTTCCTTTCAATAAACCGGATACTTTTGATTGCAAATAAAAGCAGTTTTAGTAGTCTAAAATTGTAACAACTCTTTATTTATTTAAAATGTACAACAACAACAGTTCGAATAGTCACTCCGTGTCTTTATACCACTCACTGTCTTTATACACGTTTATCAATTCGCAGAAATGCACACACACTCCACAATGTACAAACCCAAATGCACAAAACAGATGATGTTAACTCTAACAGCGCCTATGATAAATTCACTCACTACTGCAACCTCTGCCACTATTTATACACACGCCATCTTTCGGGAATCTTCTACAATGCTCTTAACGGACAAACTAGTATGTTCGAATTCTAGAGCTATCGATGTCAATGTCAGCAGTTTAAACATTTAGTGTTGCCATACTTATAAACAATGCTAATAACCGCATGCTATCAACATTGTTAAGTAGAAGCTTCTACTGATGGACGTGTTTATAAACATGATGAATGCTGGAGGCAGTTTCAAATTCAAATCGCTATTGCAAATTCGTAACAACATGTAAAGCAGTGGTTTTTGAGATATGTGTCCAGACATGAAACGGTAATATTCCATCATGATAACGCTCGGCCATATATTGCAATACCTGTTAAAAACTATTTAGAATGAAGAGTTTGGAAAGTTTTGTCTCATCCGCTTTATAGTCCAGAACTTGCAGGGTCCAACTTAGTGCTATTTCTTACGATCGATACAGAACGATATCTCTGGGATACGCTTCACTTTGGAGCAGAGTATCCGATATTGGTTTGATTCGTTCTTGGTTTAAGAAAATGAGTAAGTTCTTCTGTCTAGGAAACCATTTGTTGCCAGAAAGATGGGAAAAGGTCATAGCTAACAATAGCCAATACTTTAAATAAATATATATTGTACAAATGTTTCTAAATAAAAGCTAAAAATTAAAAAAAAAAGAAATCTCGCATTTTTAACTCATATACCTATATTATTATGAATAAGGCCTTAAAAATGTATCACAATTTTAGCCACAAAACATTACTTAACTTCCTGTTAATAAAACAGTTTATAAATTAAAACCAAAGACTTATTGTACATTTAAATAGCAGAAAAGTTCTTTAAAGCTTTTATTAATATTGACATGTTTTTTTTTCTTCATTTAATTTCTTTGTTCGTTTAGTCTTCAGACAAAACAGTACATTGCCCTCTTACAACATCATGATTACAACATTCAATGTTTCACTACACGCTTGACTACCACAAATTGGTCATCACTGTCTAAGGACATGGCAAAAATACTCCTACTTCTACTTATAATGTGTATGTGAATGTGTTTTTAGTGTCTACGTTTACATGTTTTTAAAGGTTGGCCAACAATTTCTATTATTTTCTTCCTGTGTCTTGTTGTTTTTTTTCATTTCGTTTTCATATCCTCGTCATCTATCCTTGGGCGTACATACATATCTATTTATATAAACGTAAACTTTTAGTACTTACTTATACACAGAGTGACGAGGAATGAAGGATACAGAGAGAAAATTAATTAGTTATCGGTAAAAACGAAAAGATTTGTTACTACGGTTCGTACCTAGGATAAGCGACGTGCTGGTGACTTAGGTATTAAATTTGTTCTTAAGTTTTAAATATGTATCATTTTACATTACTTCTAAGTGATGGAATTTTTATGTAGAAATCATTACGAAGTATATTAATCAGTAATGTTATGTCAATAGCAATTTTGCTGTGTAATCTGATTTAAAATTTCACCTTAGTCAAGAGCTTATATAAAAGAAAAATTGTCCACGCCCACTAAACAAACACATCAGCAAATATGTGACCAAAGGTAGTGACATGTCTGTGATTGAAGTTAGTGCGGAAAATTCCAACGATGAAGTCACTCAATTTCAAATGGACCGTTAAGTAAGCAGTAACGAAGCAATTTGTCACATTTTTTCATTTGCCGTTCATGAAAGATAGTCAACTGTTGCACAGTGCGGCAAAATCAAAATTTTTTGGAAATAAATCTGACATTTCTAAACGGCTGGTCCGATCAGGATAAAATTTGACATTGGCGTAGCCAAGGAGTATTCGAGTTCAATGCAGCGCTATGGGAGGTCAAAGTAGAGTACCTTTGACATGTACAATTTTTAAACACCTGCCATTTTTTTGTTTCCCATCTGATTTCAAAGATTTTTATATTGCTATTTATCTCTTATAATTTCCGTGTTATAGGCATCTGAAAATTGAAATTTTAAAATTTTGCCATACCTTGATCCGCTTTTTTTAAAATATAGGGCCTACTTTTGAACCAAATGAACTCAAATTTTTTTCGTTAGTTAGACAACTAAATTACCAATAATATGCAAAGGATTTCAGAGCAATATCAATTACGGATTCAAAAATAATGGATTTTCAATTTTAAAATTAAAAAAAATAGTAGATTTGTGCTGTTTTTTGGGCGAAAAAGTGACTTAACTCATGTAACAATTTTATGTTTTTCTGTAAGATATCTTTACGTAGAACATTTTGGTATAAAAAACTTGTCACAGTTTTCGAATATGTTGTCCCTACAACTTTTTGAATTTGACCTATTTTTTTATCAAAATTTCAAATTTGGGCCACATGTTCTAAAATCCCAAAGCTGGGATCAGAAAATGGAAAGCAGTTTTGGCAACCTTGATGTGATCCCTATTTATTCCCAATGTATTTTCCCAGCCCCGAAGAAAACGTGGACCCTATGGGCAAAATGGTAAAAAATATCATTTTTGGGATTTTCGCTTCAATTTTTAGGATTTGCGGGATTCCCTTTGACTTTTTGACAATTTTTTTTACAGCTTGTTATTTAGAATTAAAAATTTAAAAAACGTTGAAAATTTCATTGAGTTTTGTTAATAAATAAAGATTTTATTACATATTAGATATTTATTGAGCTTATAAAACTAAAATTTGTATCAAAATTTTTATAGGATTGCAAATATTAGGAACAATTCGATCCACATTTTTCCGAACTATATTTTTTTGTCCATTCGAATACTCCTTGGCTACGCCAATGTCAAATTTTATCTCGATCGGACCAGCCGTTTAGAAATGCCAGAAATGCTGATTCTGCCCCACTGTGTGTTGTTCATTTAGCCGCACATCTGGAAAATGGTGAAAGGGTGCACTTTACTGTGGATAATGTATTACAAGGAGTTGATCGACCGCCATCTTCAACATTAACCAGATTTTTTGAAATGTGCCGGAATGATGAATTTGCCCGAACGCTGCTATACTCCGAAATGACAAGATTGGAATCTTGGAATCAATCGTAAAAGAAATTTCTTTCACAAACAATGTCAGTGATTCCAACGCCAGCCGATGAACTTAATGCATGTTTGAAGTCGTTCGTTTTATGGAAATACGTCAAGAAACTCAAATTGACTGTAACATGCGTGTCGAGCTGCAGATTGATCAATCTGGAGATATATTTTTCAAACAATTGCTGGACATTGGCAACGCCAAAATCCCGGTTGACATTTCGACCGTCTGCATTCAATTTCCCATCGCTTTCTGCCAGTTCATCGAATCAAAATCCGAACTCACACGAAAAGCGTTTACAAAACAGCACAAAATTAAAAAAATGATGATTGGGTGAGCAAACGTGCTACATTGATCCAGTGTGGGTAAAAAAAGAATAATATGATTCATTTTGAATTAGGGTATTCAATCGATTAATCGTTATTCGGTTAACCGATTAAATTTGGTCGGTTAACTGTTCGAATAATTTAAAATTGCCGATTTTCAAATAACAAATGAACCGATTAATTTGTGTCGATTAACCGATTAATCGAAATTTTTTTTTTTTTTGTACTTTATATTTCTTATCTTATGAACATTCCCTTCCAGCAATAGTTTTTTAAATATAGATCAAAAACTGAAATTAAAGAATTGGGAAATGACCTTTTTTCTAGAATGTTCCATGATGCAATTTGTCCTAATGAGTTGGAGGAAGACATGATAATATACGAAACTGAAGACATTACTGAAACGAGTCTTTTATCAGAACTTAAGGAAATTTTCCAATGGTATAATGGAGGATTTTATATGCTTAAAAAAACTAAACAATGAACTAAGAAATTGGATAGTATTTCTTATGCCTTACTTTCGATTTCTCCAACATTCACAATCAGTAAGAGAATTTTGTGCAAGTTAAGTATTATTAAAACCAAAGAAAAATCGGTTAAAAGGAAACCTTTCCTATTCTTTTTTTAAAAGATTGTTTCAGAATATCTCACTTAAATCCTAAAAAACTCACATTTATAAATAAAAAGGATCTAAAATACCATATTTAGTTCCTATTATTATTTTTTGGTTGAAATGCTTAAATAAGTACAACAAATTCGTGGTTTTATTTTCAATTTAAAATTAAAATAAAAATTATTCGGTTAATCGAATAATTTAAAATTAACCGATTATTAACCGATTAAATCTAAACCCCGATTAATTATTTGCTCGATTAACCGATTAAACCAGAAACCCGATTAATTGAATACCCTATTTGGAATACATCATTGTATATAAAACGGCTGCAAAGTGCGTGCGAGATATCATCGACATTTTTTATTCGTTTGTGCCGCTGCTTGTGGCTTATTTACATAGACCTGTGACTTAAGAAAACCCCACAAGAAAAAGTCGAACAGGGTCAAATCACAGTATCTCGGTCGGCACTTCACATCACCTCCACTTAAGCTGCTCATGCACTCAAATCGCTCAAGCAGAATGTCCAATGTGGCATATAACGCGGTCCTGCTGAAATGACATGTAGTTGGTGTCCATATAATCCAATTCAGGCCAAATGAAGTTGGTAATTATCAACCTATAGCGCTGGTGATTAAAGGTGATGGCCTCACCAATGTCGTTCTCAAAGAAATATGGATCGATGACGCCACCAGCCCAAAATCCACACCCTACAGTCTTGGATCTCATGTGGATTAATATCGTTTCAAATTCGATATTTTTTTTTTTTTTTTTTGTCAACCCATTCATCCAGAAATGTGGCTCAATCTAAAATGGACGAAGCACGCGGAACATTGCCCGAACAGAAAATCCATTTTGATAAAACAATTTTAACATTTGCACATGTTGTTGAACGCTAAATCCGTACATGGTGATTTGGCAAAACAAACTGTATTAATATGGCCGCTATCAACTGTAAATGTTCGGAAGTCCCTATTGGAACACCCTTTATATTTTAGGCGTTTCCTCTTTAAACTACAAGTCGTAATTTTAAAGATATTTCGACAAAATTTGGTATATACAATTTTAAAGCAAAAGGACAAAGCCTATTGAAATTAATAAAAATCTTTTCTATTATTACACCTAACCGCCATACACAGAGAAAACAGATTGGTAATAAGGACTGATATCGAAAAATTCTTAACACACGTTTTTCATTAAAACTTTTAACCCAAGTATTACTTGATATTTTTTTTTTATCAAATTACCTTTGTAAAGCATGTCAGTTATTATGTTCAATGTCAATTATGTTAATTTGTTGTTAATCTGATTAAAATGAGTGACCAGAAAAAAGTGCGTACTAAAATTATTAAATATTTTCAACAAAACCCAACTTGGTCCTACAAAAAGTTGGCCAAACAATCAAAGGTCTACCGTCAAACAGTTTCCAATGTTATTCAATAGTACCGGGAGAACTTGTCCGTTGATAGAAAATCTGGATCAGGTAGAAGGAATGGTTCACATGATGTTTCTAAAGACAATAAATAGAAAGCATTTTCAAAAGAGCTCCCAACACATCCGGTAGGAAAGCAGCTCGGTTAGCTCAGTGCTCGGACTATTTGGTACGAAGAGTTGAAGCCAATGCAGGTTCAAAAACATACAAGGCTCAAAAAGTTCCTGACAGGGACGCTACTACAAATTTAGAGACCAAAACCAGAGCATGGAAATTGAAGTAAAATTTTATACAAAAAATATTCCTGCTGCATAATGGATGACAAAACGTATGTTCTGGCAGATTTTTCGCAGCTTCCGGGTCAAATACCGAAATTTACATCAAGGAATGTTTACAAAAAAAGATGCTTCAATTCATAAGACTTCTTAGAGTGTCCACTTATTTTTGGCCTGATTTGGCACCCTGTCACTATGGTAAGAAAGGTCTTGAGTGGTAAAAGAACAATAATATGGTATTTGTACCAAGAGAGGCAAATTCTCCAAACTGCCTGGAACTAAGGCCAGTGGAGAGATATTGGGCTCTTGTTAAAAGAGAATTGAAGAGCACAAAAAAGGTGTCCAAAAGTGTGGTAGATTTTAAACGGAGATGGACTACCTGTTCGAACAAAGTGACAGAAATCACTATAAAAACCATAATGGAAGGGTTTCCGAAAAAGGTTCAAAATTTCATCACTATTGATTAGAACTTCAAAAATATTTTTTTTTTGTAAATTCTAATAATAATCGCAATCAAATAAAAAGAAAATCAAAAGTGTAGT
This sequence comes from Calliphora vomitoria, assembly GCA_942486065.2. Classification (NCBI taxonomy): domain Eukaryota; kingdom Metazoa; phylum Arthropoda; class Insecta; order Diptera; family Calliphoridae; genus Calliphora; species Calliphora vomitoria. Next base: position 57,475,025 of record OW818029.2, on the reverse strand, counting down.
TTAGTGCTTTAATTTTTATTAACATATATGTATGTTAAGAATTTTTCGATCTCAGTCCTTCGCAACCGAATTTGTTGCCAATCGAATGCCTTAGTGACCGAATTTTACAGTTGTGGCTACAAAATTTTAGAAGTTGTAACAAAAGTTTGGTTGCTTCAACCGAAATTCTTCTTTATTCACTGATTTTCTGTTGCTAGAACCGACAAATTCTTTGTGTGCAACCGAATCATTCGATTGACAACAAATTTGGTTGCTATTACGAATCTGTTTTCTCTGTGTACAAATGTCCTTCCTAAATAGGAATTTATCGGTCATATGTAAATGCTTGATTTATATAGATATTCACACACATTTTTTCACAAATAAGTTTTAAAAACCAAAAAAAAAAACACACCTAAATTTTGAGCACATCGATTCATAATTGTACATCTCTGCCAACGAAATTCTTATTTTTTCTATTCATTTTCCAAGTTTTTCCAAATAAATTCTATTTAAGTTCATAATTTCTACATATAAGTATTCATTACTATTGATTTTAGTATCGGCATCGGTTTGTAGGTGTCTTTTAAGCGATATATTGTTATGCCCTTCATAATCACAAGACACTCACAGTGAACAAGTGACTACTTAAATCAATATTTTAGAATTAATTATGCTGGGTTACTCTCTATACCGCTAGTGGAGCAGGAAATTGTACAGCACTCAAACACACATAGACATTCTACTACATTTCTACATAAATATTTGAGTTATCGTAACCCAAATATCCGCTTACATTGCCCAATGAGCCATTTAATACGTTAGTTAAACACATAATCCATACATGTATGAGAATCTCATGTGTATATTAGGATGACCCCGTTTGAATGGAGTAAAAATAAGGTGTCGATTTTCCAATTTCTCAAAAATGTTGTAGTGGCATCAATATTTGGTGTCACATATTGATGATGGGTATACAAGAATCGACACAGCCGATTATAACACTCTTAATCCTTCGATTTAGCTTACTGAATACTGAACCTGGGATACAAATTTTGAGAAATGTTATCTTTTAATTAATTAAACTTTTTTTAGTTGAGAACACGTACAATTTTTTTTTTTGGGTCCACCCTAAATTATACAAATCTAACGCAGTGGCAAAAACCGTAACAAAATACACATAAAAAACATGATGAACGTCACATGTAACGTGCATAAGCTTGTTAAGAAGAGGGAGGACATGGAGGATTTAGAATGGCCAACTAAATGGCTGGCGGAAACTGTGAAACTCCGTGTAATACAGAGCCAGATATAATACCAAAAAGATGTATACGTATGTATCTGATTTTGGGTACTTTTCCACGTAGTAATGCCTGAAAAAAGCACACATTTTGTTGTTTGTTTTTTGGGTTCTTAAATTAATGAATTTAAATTAAATTAAAGTGCTGGCTAAAACTAAGGATAAAAGTAACAGTATCCAATAAATACATTTTACAAAAACATGAAAAACAAGTAAGAGAGCTATATTCGGCTGTGCCGAATCTTATATACCCTTCACTAAATTATACTTTAAAATAAAAATTTTAAATATTTTTAGGTAAACATAATTAAAATTTTTTTTTTTTTTCAAAATTGTTTTTCAAAATTTAAAAAAAAAAATTTTCAAAATAGTTTTCAATTTTTTTTTCAAAATTTTTTTTTTAATTTATTAGTGAAAAAAAAATTATAAAAAAAAATAGTTTGTGGTAAAAAAAAATATTTGGGTTAAAAAAAATGTTCCCGATTTTGACCCATTGTAGGTCCAAATTACTATAGCCTTATATAAATCGTTGCAATGGACTTTGAAATATCTATCATTAGATATCCACATTGTCTATATTAATGACTTAGTAATCCAGATATAGATCAAAAATAGGCCAAAAATCGAGGTTGCCCCGGTTTTTTCCTTATATCTCAGCCATTTGTGGGCCGATTTTATCGATTTTAAATTGCGACCGAGCCGGAAGAATTCCCGCTATATAGATGTATCAATTATGTTTGTAAGTTATTTGGGGGCTACGGAAAGTTGATTTCAACATACAGACGGACAGACGGACATGGCTATATCGACTTTGCTATCTATAACGATCCAGAATATATATACTTTGTGGGGTCGCAAATGAAAAATGTAGAAATTACAAACAGAATGACAAACTTACATATATACCCTTGCCACTCATGGTGAAGGGTATAAATATAAATGAAAAACCATTTAACAATTGCGCATCCTTTTAGTACGAAAACAAAAAAATTAGCAAGCAAAACAAAAGTTCCGGCAGACCTTACAAACTGGCTACTGTTACCAGAATTAAATTTATTACAAAATTATTAAGGGTCTATTTTAAGCAGTAAAATATTTCTACCAAAAATAGTTGGTTTTGGAAAAATATTCCCAAAAAACCAGAAACAGGAAAAGAACGGCAAGATAAAAGAATAACATTTTAAAAATTGTTTATGGAAATGACAATTATAAAGGTTACAACTCCTTTTTCCTTTTTGTTTTATTCTTGCCTTTTTTTCATGATCTCCCTGGGCTAAATTTCAGGATTTATGGGAAAACATTAAATGATAAAGAAATGAATTAAACAACAAAGAAATTTAGGAAACAAAAAAAATTAAAAAGTTACTAAAGGCCACAGAATATTATGCATTCACGTAGAAACTCATAAGGAACTTAATAATGCCACCACAGTTAGAAAAAATGGAATTCAAGGATTGAAAATAATCCAAAGGATTGTAACAAATTTTGAATTGTGGTAACAAATCAAAAGTAGAATGTTGATAAACTTCTAGCCAAATGAGTTTTTTTTTTTGAATTAAAATATACCAAGTTTATGTAAACTGAAAACCTCAGAACATTTCTCAGATCACTCAAAACTAATTACATACAAATCACTCAAAACTAATTACAAATGTTAACATTATAAAATAAAATATTAAATGTAGATATACACTCATGTTGTTTATGTTTATTCAAATAATTATAAATACGTATGTTAATATAAGTATGTAAGTATATCATAAATTATGTTAAATCATGATGCAATTATGCTCACACCAGTAGCACAACATAACCAATATATCTCATGCCATATGATAACATAATTTATGTCTTACAATTATGTCAGATATAATAGTTACGAGTACTAATGTAGTTAGCAACATTGATAATATATCGATAACCAATATAATTATCAAGTAATCACATATATGAGATATCTAAGCATAAACGAAGTGTAAAGCTTGATTCAATCTTCCGCTCGGCCTTTTTTATTGAAATTTCTAAGAGTTAAGTTAATTTACGGAAAATAAAGAACTTAATAAAAGAAAATTTTAAGTATATTAAGATTTATATACCTATGTATATAAAATTAATAAAATTTGAAATAGTTTCATAAAAATATTCAGAAATACCGATATATCTAGTGTTTTTTATCGAATGTGTAAAACCCAAATTAATTTTGGTAAGATTTTGAATAAAATACTATTTAAAATATTTTAAATAATATAAAACTATTTGTAGGGTTTTTATAACATTATAATAATTAATACTGGAGATGTTTTAATGTGGTCTTAATTACTTGAGTAATTATTTTTGAAGAAATCATCAATTTATCATTTTACTTGAGCATCGTCCAAAGTTCAACATTATGCAAATGCACGTTTTCTGATTGCATTTACAATAAATCTTCTCCTAATGTTTGCCTCTAATACTCAACCATATACATCATCATTACAATAAAATCAGCATCATCGTAAAATTCGTCCAAATATTGCTCCCATATTAAATACAGAACTCCAAACTTTTATATACAAGGCCGTAAAATTATTAAAATAAGTTATCGATTGCCAGCATGAAATTTTGTCATAACCTCAACAAACATTAATTCTACATAATTGTAATGCAATCTTCATTATGACGTTAAATCATATTAATCAACAACAAAATTCATCACATCATCTGTATAACTTATAAAATGAATGATCTTCAGAAGATTTAAATGTGCTCAATTTTAGCCCACAATTGTATTATTTTATTTTATGACTTAAGACGTACCAAAAAGAAGAACACAAAAATCCCAAATTATTGCGTGACGTCATCGATTTATTACAAAGCAAATCAATCGCTAAGAGCATTTAAAATAAAAGAAACACTAACAGTAAGCTTTGTAATGTATATTATATATGTAAGTAAGTTAACATTAAGATTTTTTAATTAACCTGAAGAGAGTTTCTCTTAAACTTTGTTTTATAATTTTTCTACTTTACATCTGTAAAGAATAATGTTCATTTAACATTAACATTTAATATTATTTTCTATCAAATGAACAACTAAGATATTTAATATATTAATGTTAATGAATCAAACATTAGTATTTTATATATATATATATTGTTAATGTAAATTATATTGCACATACCTATAACTATAATGTTAATTTAATTATTAATTTATAAGTTTTGGCATGTTAAATATATTTTGTATATTATATCTACAGATTTAAATAATATTTTTGCTAAAACAAATTTCTCTGAGTTACAGTATACTGGATATTTTGAGCTCAAACTATCAGCCAAGTAACAGAAAAAGGGTATTTAAAAGGGTAACATTTTACATCATCATCACCAATGAAACACAAAAATCGTAAGTTATAATATACAAAACTAAATAACATGCGTTCGTTTAACATTTAATCGTTTAAAATTTAATAATTTTACTAACAAATTTTATATTATTTTATTATTATATTATATCAATACATTTCATAATAATTAGTTGAAATAAGATATATATTATAAGTCTGATAGAAATATCTTGCTTTATATAAAATGAATTTATTATATTAATAAACAGATTTGAATTGACAAATATGAAAAGTTTTGAGTAAAGATAATTTGATTGGGAATGCTGAGAATTGATTATATAATACGGATGATTTTGTAGGCTGTAGTTACAGTTTTTTTTTTAGGGTAGATACTGAACATTATTTTAGGAACACTAGGGGTATCTTAGAATGAGGGTGGGTCAATTATTCAATAGTGTTCAATGTGATAAGAACATCTATCACTTTTCTATACAGATTTTACAAAAATACCATATTTAGTATTCACTCAATAGCCAGGGTTTGTTGTTAAATTTACATTTCTTTTAAAGTCAAGTCTTGGAAAGATTAATTTTCTTAATTTGTTTGTGTAGTGTGTAAAGGTCAGGTGTATAATGCATAGATTGATTAAGATAAATGACAAATATAGAAGAGAAATGAACTATGCTTAACGGTTGTAGAATTAAAGAACAGTAGGTTAATGTAAATGATGACCTACTATTCGCACTTGATTTGTATTTGTCGTATTTTTGCAGTAATGTGTTGCCAACGAAAAAAAAATCAATTTGACAGCTAACAGCTTAGGCAAGGCGAATTTATACAAGGGGGAGTCAGTCAATCAGCTGATAACTTTTTTTTCGTTTTTTGGTACTAACAGTTGTCAAAGCTTTTGTTTATATTGAAATATCTACATATTCTAAGCTTATTAACAAAATATTTATTTTTAACATAAATAAGTAAAGCCCTCTCTATTCAATTATCTACACTATATTAAGTTTTAATACATATTTGTTTAATTTTTAATTTTTGTTTTTTGACATTTGTTAAGACCAATTGTTGTTTTTGTAGAACTGCCACCACCTTGTATGAATTCTCCTTGAGCTTAGGGTTAGTAAAAATGGAGCATTACACGGGAGAACAATGTATAATCCAGCGTTTAAAAAGCTACGATAACTAAAACCTTTTTAAATATTGTAAAAACGACTGCTTCAAAAAATGTTAAATTTTCTTGTTTTTTGTAAAACTACTGCTACCTTCAAAAAATAAAACTCTAAACAGAGCAGTAGTAATAAAACATGAATTATAAATGGAGTAGTAGCATTTAAATACAAATCATTGCTACTGCTCTAAATCGTGTTTTGATTTATATTGTTTAGAAGTAGCAGTTAGCTATCAATAAGGTAGCAGTTGACGTAGTAGAAGAAGTAGCAGTTAAGTAGTAGTTGAAGTAGCAGTTGATGTAGCAATAGAAGAAGTAAAAAAAGAAAATCTTCAGCCAAATACAAGAAAAAAAAATAGTATATTGTTGTTGAACTTTTGTTTACAACACAAACATCTTACACAAATATATATTCACAACAACAAACAATATACATTTTTGGCTGAAGATTTTTATTTTTGACTACTTCTATTGCTAGCTCAACTGCTACCTAAACTGCTACTTCTATTACTACTTACAACGTTTTAAAAGTAGCAGAAGTAACAGAAAACAAATGACTCTGCTACTTTAAAACTTTTGCTTTTTTAAGGTAGCAATACAAAAAAAATTACTTTGCTACTTTTAAATTTGTCTTTTACTGCTACTACTACAACTACTGCTACTAAAATGTGAAGGTAGCAGTAGTAGTAGTAGTAGTAGTAGTAATTAATTGACTCCGAGTTTTTATTAATTTTTTAACTAGACTACTCGTGTTTTTTTTGATGCTATTGCTACTTGTAGTCTAGTTTTTTAAACACTGGTATATTCATTGTTGAACAATATTTCAAAAATTTTGCCAACTGTCAGAAGAAATTGACAATTTTGGGGAGATTAGACCAATTGTTGGAGCTACACACATTAATAGTCCAACAACAAGCCGTTCAAATGTCAATATCCATGTACTGCGTTAGAGTTCAGGAACATTAATTCGGAATATCGTGTTACACAATTCCAAATTTCAGAAAGCTTTATATTTACAGCCCTACCTAAACAAGGGCAGAAGGCTGAAAGTTTTTTTCCCGCTTAGCTTTAACGTTAAAAGGCCATACGTAAGCAAGAGTGGGAACTTTACGTCAAACAATAAAAAACAGTTTTATCATATAAATAAATATAACAACCTTGCCTATCAATTGAGGCACGAACAAGTTAATAAACATGTCTCCGCACACCATCAATCGCTTGTTCTGTGCGCACTGTACGGTGCACCGCACATTGGCTGAGGTTCATAGAACGGGCGGCTAAAAATAGAAGAAGTTGTCGAAGGACAATGAAACTTGGCACATAGGCATTTTTTATTTGAATTAAAAAAATGGAAAAATCAAAATGATCCGCGCACCTCCCATACAAAGTGAAAATTAAATTTTGGTACCTATGGCATTGTTTTTTGGCACATAGAATTTTTAAACACTCAGAATCATTTGTGTTAAATTTGAAAAATATCCGCCCACTTCCCATACAACTTGTATTGAAAAATATTATAATTGTAGAATGGGCTCCTGAAAATATATACCTGATCCGCCCACTTTTACGCCCATCTCCCATAGAAAAAACATGAATAAGTAATTTAAGCATAGACTTTTAATAATTTTTTAAAATCATTATCGTACTCCATTTTTTTGATTTGCAGCTTTGAGCGAAATCTATTTATAAATGGGTCTGAAGACAATAAAAGATTATGCATTACGTCTTCATTAGTGGCTACACGTCCAATTCTTCGCCAATGATGTAATCTATAGGCTCGCTTCCTGAGCTTTCTCGGACAGCACCTGATACAAATAATCAATTAAAATGTAAAAAATAAAAATGAAATCATTGAATAAGGGCCTTTAGATAGAGACATACTATATGCAGAATAGCTGCTTGACTAGTATGTATATTTCAGTATGTAATAATTTTAAACAGTAAAGATGGCAACAACACCATGCATAAACGAAAATTCATGTTTTGTTAATTTATCACTTTATAGTTTTTTACTGTTTTTTTTTTTGGAAAGGAGCAGGTAGGAGCAGCTGAATTTTTTTTTAACTTTTAGCTGAGACTTCAAGCTGTAATTTTACATCTTTCGTTAAACAGCGCTCCACAGCGCTAAAAAGATGCAGTCCACTGAAGTTGATGAACATTGAAATTTTGATGTTGTTTATATTTTGTTCTACGAAATTTTTTATATGACACTTTTTCCAACTTTTTTTAATGCAAATCTCATCTATGACAATTGTCATTTACGAAAATATACAACAAAGTCAAATGATAAGTTTACTCTGATTGTACCAAAAGATTGAATATACAATAAATTTGCATGCCATTTTAAACAAACGAACATATATGAACTTCGAGCGTGTCTGTCCAAACAAATAATAAATATATCTGCCTAATATTACGGAATCATAATATTCAGATATCTGACAACAAAATACCAAAAAATTCTCCAAATCGACGAACATGAAAAAAATGAATTTCGGCCACTCTTCAACCAATGTGCACCGTGGTGTCATTCGGGATACGTATTATCGATAAGAGTAAACGTATTGCGCAGACGATCCATAAACTGTACTAATTGTCCGATGAGTTTATCGAATTGAATAGTGATTTTCAAAATAAATTTTAACAATTTGCAAACATTGCTCTGGCCTGAGTCCATTCATGATAAATTGCCAAACTAACCTCAAAACCATCGAGAACTCTCAAATCAGCTGTCACAGAAAACAGTGCTGCCAATTTAAAGTTCACTGCCTTTAAAACACACACTTTATAAACACCAGATTACTAGAACTAAGTACTTGCTGAACTATTCAATACTACAACATCATTTCATATATAATTACGTTAAATTATTATAATTATTTTGTTCAATGAAACTTTATAATTAAATACTAAATGAATAATTTCACTTTCCTTCCAAACATTAAACTTGTTAAAAGAATTTTTCTGCAATTTCAAAATTTAATAAGAATAATTAACTTCAAACTTTTCTTGTGCGCAAATGAGAAACTTTAATTTTCTTACGTTTTTTTTTTTTTTTTTTTTTTTTGTGTTTTATAGCTCAAAACGTAAACAAGTTTAAATCTTTCTTGGAACACAAAAAAAAGTTTTTTTTCAGTCGTTTCATTTTAAGCTGTACAAGATTAATGAATACGGATTAAAAAGCAAAAATAAAAGTGGAGAAATAAAGGAGCGAAGGAAAGTATTTATGTTAACAGCACCATGTCGACGATTTTCTTTAATTTATTATTAACAATCCTTTGCCAAAAATAGAAGAAAAAGAAATACGAAAGTTTACAAAACTCTGACACATAGGCAGACACATACATAAGTATATAAAAATCATGAAGGCAGACTGACAAATATTTTGGGTTTAATTACATAGATTTATAAAACTGCATATTGCTTAAACCTTCTTCTATGTAGAACAAACATTATCAATGAACTGCCACATCAAAAACAGCATTGTGCTTTGTTATAAAGTCTGAAAAATTTACGGTTTTCGAATATTTGTAATTAATTATTCATACCACCTAGGAGAAAGTTTACATTAAATGATGAGTTGTAAAAAAAATAAACTTTTATTAAAACAAGTAAGAGAGCTATATTCGGCTGTGCCGAATCTTATATACCCTTCACCAAATTATACTTTAAAATAAAATAAAATTTAAAAAAAAAAATTTTTTTTCAAAACAGTTTTTTAAAAAATTTTTCCAATTTAAAAAAAAAAAAAAATTTAATTTATTATTGAAAAAAAATTATGACAAAAGAATGTTTTTTGTGAAAAAAAATTCGGGTTAAAAAATTGTTTTCCCGATTTTGACCCATTGCAGGTCCTACTTTGTATAGCCTTATATACATCGTTGCAATGGACTTTGAAATATCTATCATTAGATATCCATATTGTCTATATTTATGACTTAGTAATCGAGATATAGATAAAAAAAAATTGGCAAAAAATAGAGGTTGTCTCGGATTTTTGCTCATATCTCCGTTTTTTATGGACGGATTTTGCTGATTTTAAATAGGAAACTTTTCGAAAGCATGTCTGACAGAATTATTGAGGATTTGGATCCCGAAGATATCTGGGGTCTTCAGAAAATTGATTTCAACAGACAGACAGACAGACGGTCATGGCTAAATCGACTCCTCTATCTATAAGGATTCGATCAAACGATTGTACATCGAAACTAATTAACAGTTATTTCAATGATTTTAAATTTGTTACGAAATTATCACTTTAAATAATATTAACTCTTAAACTATTTACGATAATTTCATGTTTCTGTATTACGAGGCTCTTAACTGAAAGGGCAACACTGCTCGTTTCAAAAGGCATCCTCCTGACTCCTGTAAAAATTTGAACAAGCTACGTCATTTTGTTTGTGTTTGACAGCCATTGATAACAGACTACCTCGTGACTTGAAGAGAAATTGGATGAAAGAGAATTTCATCTGCTTATTAAGCAATATTTTTTGGGGGAAAAAAAAACATCACTCAAATAAAGGCTAAGCTTGATAAATGCTAAAAAGTGGTTTACTGATTATCGTTGTGGCCGTACAAGCACGGAAGATACCGAACGTTCTGGACGCCCAGTTGAGGTCTCCACACCCAAAACAATTCAACAAAATCACGTTATGTGTGCTGGCCGATCGGAGATTAAATGTGCGAGACATCGGCATCTCACATGATCACTTGGGAATAAGAAAGCTTTCCGCAAGATGGCTGCCGCGTTTGCTCACAATCGGGTTCACAAAAGGGTACACACATGTGCAGTTTCCATGGCAAAAATCCATGAATTAGCCTACGAAATGTTCCCTCTATTTCTTGTTTAAGACCTAAAGAAATGTCTCGGCGGAAAGAGAATTTACTCTAACGATGAAATCATCTCACAAAAGAAAACCTATTTTGATGACCTCGACAAATCATATCTTTTGAAAGGGATACAAAAACTGGAGAAACATTGGACAAAGTGCATAGAGCTCAAAGGAGACTATGTTGAAAAATAGAAAAAATTTTTATGTAAAAACCTGTGCTTCATTTACAAAGTCATGGACTTTTTGACCCACCCGCAAATGTTAAGCGTAATTGTATACATTTTGCTTTAAAACTTTGGCATCAATAGTTATTGTATAATTCATCAAAAATTACCAGAAGATATGTTAAATAAACACTTTATTATAGTTATATTCTTAGAGAAGACTGAAAGCTATCAAATATCTACACAGTTTTGTAGCTCAGCACTTGTCATGTAACTAATACTAATTTCAGAAACCTTTAGATCTATATTTTTAAAAAATTCTGGGTTCTTCGGTGGTATGGACCGGTTCTAGCTCTAACACTTAAAATTAGAGAGACCTGTTGCTTTAACAATTCCTCAACAAAGTTAAAAACTGACAGTTTCTTTCAATGTAGGCAAATTGATGTAAAAAGGTTGTTTAGAATTTTCTTAGATCTCGAAAAACATACATACCTTTTCATTCTGCCCTCATAAATTGAAACAAACCAATTAAAGTTAATGAAGACATCGACTGACCGGCTACTGGTTTAAAGCCAGCATCATTTTTCACTAAGAACCAAAACCTTAAAATTTGCCCCACAAACCTCAATTCTTACAAACGGATATTTAATAAAGAGATTTACACAAATCTAGACACGAACACACACACAGACACTCTAACATATCCCAGCAGTTAAGCAAGTAGTCAATGTATCCCTTATAGATAGTAATCGTCACAAATCTCTTATCACTTGGCTGACTCCAATTTATATATTTTGATCATTTGACACGCTGTGCTATTTGTAGTCCATTGAGAAGACAAATGGTTACTTTATACATCCCAGGTAATCTATCGTGAAGACAATTGTCACTTAAGTGTCTCTAAGTAATCTGGAGTGTAGTCACTTTAAACGTGTTGTGTGATAATTCGTTCAAACTGGTTTTATACAAATTGGGTTGATATAATTCTCATACACTTAATTTTGATTTTTGCTTAAGTATACTGATATCCCATGCAGCATAGCTTGAAGTCAATAGTCACTTTAGTGTTTCCTAGTATCCTATAGTGAAGTCACTTAAACGTTTATTTTGTACTGCACTTAAGAAAGTAGTTATTTTACCCACCAGAAGCAATCCATTGGAAGAAAGGTTTTTTTACAAGCTATCGCTTATTGGGCTGCCTACGATATGTCTTTTAGCTTACAATTTGAGGTCAATTAGCACCCATACATGTTAAAATAACTAGTTATGTAGCTGATCAAGTTAGCAATGAGTTAGCTAGTAAGATAACTGACGCTATTTAACCAGTATGTGAATCCAATGCGTTGACTACTTGGGACCAGCTATTAGACAGTATCATTGTAGTCAACAACGGTCAATAGACCCCCTGCTTAGTACATGCACGTGTTGAAATAACTATTCACGTAGCTATTGAAGTAACTAGTTCCCACCCTAAATGATGGGTAAAATCAATAGTCCGGGACTGTCTCCTACACGCAGAAAAAAAATATAGTTGTGTACAGTACAGTACAGTACAGTAACCATGTATATGTTTGTGACAACCATTTATATGATGAAGGACTTACCATATTATGATGCTCTTCTATCATAATCTGAGAACAACATATTATGATAAAATTATTCATCATATAAATGGTTGTCACAAACATATACATGGTTACTGTAACCATATATATGGTTGAAATATTCATGTGAATCGTAAATTAACCATATTATTGTTACCACAATCATATATATAGTTACTGTGACTATAATATTGTTAAAAATTTTGATATTGTTACAGTAACCATGCACAAATTTGAAATGGTTACAGTAACAATGTACAACTATATTTTTTTTCTGCGTGTAGAACTGCTGGGACATTAACTTTAGGAAATGGCATTTGCAACCAACAATGAATGAATGCTCTCTAATGCGCACACAGTTCCTTACCCTCACATTAGACATACGCACAGCCACATTCACACAGATACAAAGATAATGATGAATTAGTGGGAAATTTTAAGAAGCAATAAACCCCTAATTACATCCACTTTTTAATTGAGAATTTATTTCAATGTTTTCCGTTGGTTGGTACTTAACAACTTTAAAAGGAATACCTTACCTACCCCACGCCATACCAACAACAATAGCAAAGCCCCACTGCACCTCCATCCATCCACAAGTGCTCTCAGCCATTCCTGCTGCTCATGTTACAATTACACTTAACGTCCTTACGGAAACAATAAAGCCAGAGGATCACTGCTGGAGTACGCAAAAAAAAAAAAAAATGTTTATCAACTGAAAATCTGGTGCTGAGTTGTTGTCTTTTTGAAAACTCACAAAAACAATAACAAAAAGTGCAAACATTACATTTTCAAAAAATAAACACAAGAACAACAATGATAACAGCAAGCTTGAATGAACAATGTATTCAATTGTACAATATCTTTCCACCAGATGGAGTGGGTAAGAGAGCACTGGAAAGATGAATTCACTCGAAACAAAAATAACACACAATGAACAAAAAAAAAAAACAATAATAAAAAAGAAAAAACTTAATGAATTTAATTATCCCTGGATGATGCTGCTGCTGCTGCTGTCGTGTCCTTGTTTGCACAGAAAATAAATGGCTGGAATATAAAGTTTAACTAGCCATTTGTTGTTGTGATTTAGGACACTTGTTTTAGGTTTATTTTTAAATAAAGTTTTTTTTTTAAATGCCTAACGCATTCCATACACATTAGACCTTACTTCAAAAAGGCAGCTACGAAAAAAAATTTGTTTAAATTTTTTGCCGAATGTAGGGGCCTTTTTAAAATTTTCGTTATTTATTTCCCATTTAAAGCCAGATCTTAAAGTACCTATGATATATCAATATTTTTGTCTCGGGAAGACTCTAAGGGCCATTGATCTCAAGTATCCCGTTCTAGTATTTCTCCACCAGATCTTTGTTCCAACCACCCTAATTTACCTTCCTATTGTCAGAAAATTGAAGCTCGCAAGAAATCATTTAACTATTGCTAATGAAGTAATTCGATTATACCTCGAGATAAAAACACTGAAATATCATACTTTAAGATCCGGCTGTAAATGCCAAAGATATAACGAATCTTATATACCCTTCACCAAATTATACTTTAAAATAAAATTAAAAAAATTCTTATTTTTAAAAAAAAAATTTTTTCGATATTTTTTTAAAAAGATTTTTCCAATTTTTTTTTTTTTTTTAAATTTTTTTAATTTAAAAATTTATTTTTAATTTATTAGTGAAAAAAGAGTTTTTTGTGAAAAAAATTCGGGTTAAAAAATATTTTTCCCGATTTTGACCCATTGTAGGTCCAACTTACTATACATCGTTGCAATGGACTTTGAAATATCTATCATTAGATATCCATATTGTCTATATTTATGACTTAGTAATCGAGATATAGATCAAAAATAGGCCAAAAATAGAGGTTGTCTCGGATTTTTGCTCATACATATCTCCGTTATTTATGGACGGATTTTGCTGATTTTAAATAGGAAACTTCTCGAAACCATGTCTGACAGAATTATTGAAGATTTGGATCCCGAAGATATCTGGGGCCTTCAGAAAATTGATTTCAACAGACAGACGGACAGACAGACAGACAGACGGGCATGGCTAAATCGACTCCGCTATTTATAAGGATCCAGAATATATAAACTTTATAGGGTCGGAAAATTATATTGTGGAAATTACAAACGGAATGACAAATTTATATATACCCTTCTCACGAAGGTGAAGGGTATAAGAAGACGATACCAACATCAGTTCAAAGTTTTTGAAAATATTCAAAAAAGCAAAGAATTTCTAAAAATGTTCGAAGTATTTTATATTAAATGTCCATGTTTGTTTAGAAAATGTTCAATATCTTTTTCCCGATTAAATGCTTATTTATAAAGATATTGGTGATTGCAAATTTTATGAGTATTAAAAAAAAAACGGTTTTAGGTGTACCAAAATCTACGCAAAATTTCGATTGAGCATTGTTCAACAATATTTCCGGAATAATGAAAGTTTGGTGGCCACATTTCGTTAAAAATCATTCGAAGCCAAGAACCACATTTTCACAATGATGGCTTTGTAGCCCACAACCACTTGTACATTGAAGGAGGAAATCCAACGTTGCACAGTGGGGTCGACCGCAAAATAAGTGGTAATAAATCTGAATCTTCTCCGATTGCAATATATTATCTTCGAACATATATTATTGGGTGTATAACTTAAAAATGCGGGATTATTTATATGTCATTTTAAAGGGTACATATCTGTAATTTATTCTCACTTAGGTATTGAACATTATAGTGAAAACAACAAAGTTTTTTTGCACTTGAAAGACGATTTTAAATGTCCGAAGAATGCTTGAACGCTATAAAAGAAAATCATGTTTGCCGAATTTTATGAAGATTAATTGATAATTGGTCATAGCTCCTCCAAAACTTAAAAGCTAGGGACTTCAAAATTTGTCAGTTCATAACATGCCCCAAGAACTTAAAGTTTTCAAATTTTTAGGAAGAAATATTAACATCTGCAGCCACAGTAGCCATTTGATCTTTGAAGGGTTAATTGGCTTAAAGATTTGTTTTAAGAACTTGTTTTTTCAATATGAAAATTCGTTTGTTTTAAACAAGAAAATGAATTTTAAGAAATGATCCATGACTATAAATATATAACTATTGCCACTTTTGCATCTCGTATACTTTCCTAAGAAATCAATATACAATTTTTGAAAGGGCCTTTCGGTAACTACTTCCTTACCTGTCTCTGGCATTAAGTTTATATTTGATGGTTTGGTCTCTTTAAACACTTGGCATTTGTTTTAAAAACTCTTTGATTTGAACAGTCATTTGCGGCCAATAAAAGAGTCTTGACTTTTTCCATTATTTTCGCCGTTCCACTGTGAGCTGAAACGTTTGTTGTGTGGGCATTTTCAATTAATATTTCTGCTAGGTTTGTGGGTATCCATAACTTCCATTGATACTGCTCTTCCACATTTTGATCACAAATCGTTGGTTTAAAAATTTTTCCATCTTCTACTTTAAGATCCGGTAGTTTATGATTATTTTGTGTAATTTGTTCTTTTAAATCTGTATATTCTTCGGATTCAAATTCTGTGGATTCGAAATCCAATAAATCTTCTGTTTCAACTTTTTGCAAATCATTTTGTTGTGGGAGACGAGAAAGCATGTCAGCAACAATAATTTCTGAAACTTTTCTATGTTTAATCTATAAGTTGAAAGCTTTTTCATTATTTTTTGTCGGATGACTATGTAAATCACATCCATATGCGAAAATATGCAAAAACCAGCGGGCACAATATTTTTTAATTTAAAGAATGGTAAAACATCTACAATTTGATGTATAAGAAGTTGTGGGTGGATGAGGGCAAAATAACAGTGGGAAACCACTGTGCGCTTCTTTCAAGCATATAGAAATCAAACCAAAATTTTACACTGATCAGTAATTTGTATTCAGGTATCATACTACAAGGTTGCAATAGTTTATGGCGATCGGCTCATAATAAGTCATAGCTGCAATGAGGCCTAAATTCGAAAAATACATTAACATATGTGCGTTAATCTATACTTCAGGTGTCTAAGGACTGAGATCGTAAAATTCTTAAAACACGTTTTTCATTAAAACTTTTAACCCAAGTATTATTTGATTTTTTATCAAATCACCTTTGTAAAGCATGTCAGTTATTATGTTTAATGTATTATGTTCATTTGTTAATCTGATTAAAATCAGTGACCAGAAAAAAGTGCGTACTAAAATTATTAAATATTTTCAACAAAACCCAACTTGGTCCTACAAAAAGTTGGCCAAACAATCAAACTGGCCGTCAAACTGTTTCCAATGTTATTCAACAGTACCGGGAGAACTTGTCCGTTTATATAAAACCTGGTTCAGGTAGAAGGAATGGTCCACATGATGCTTCTAAAGCCAAAAAATAGAAAGTATTTTCAAAAGAGCTCCCAACACCTCCGGTAGGAAAGCTACCCGATTAGGTAAGTACTCGGACTATTTGGTACGAAAAGTTAAAGCCGATGAAGGTTTAAAAGCATACAAAGCTCAAAAAGTTCCTGACAGGAACTTTGCTAAAACTTTAGAGGCCAAAGACAGAGCACGGAAATTGAAGTCAAATTTTATACAAAAAATATACCTGCTGCATAATGGATGACGAAATGAACGTATGGAAAATTTTTTGCAGCTTCTGGGTAAATTTTTTTATATTGCTGATGCTTGAGGGAATGTTGAAGAAAAGTTTAGGACCCAAAAGCAGACAAAATTTCCCAAAAAGTTCTTGGTAAGGCAAGCCAGAGATGTGCATGAATACCATTCAAATGACATATTTTTTATTTTGTAAAAATGAATACTGAGTTATCACTATACATAAACTAAACGAAAACTGTCATTGCATGATTCACCACAACAAGTGTTTTTTTACAAAATGCATGTAATTGCTTGCATATTCTGTAAACTCTCACCATTCACAAAAGCAGCGAATCAACATGAATGTTATGAATATAAGAAGAGCTTTTTGAGTTAATATACACTTTCCTATATGAGTATGTCTGAATTAATTTAAGACTGTATTTAGAAGGATTTTTCTTGCATATTTCTATTTTTTATTATTTCGGAGTTTATTGTATCCAAATAAGACGAAATTTAGTTCTTGCACCATGCGCGAAAAGTTATTTAAAACAAATTAATGCACTGATTTTGTACTATGCATTCGACTTATCATCGAGCTTTTGTGAATCATTTGAATACTTTGCATACAAATCAAAACACAGTAATAATTTTTGAGTTATTATTGCTAACGGCATTTAAAAAATGATTGAGAAAATGGCAATCAATTGTGAGACCGCAAGCACTGCAAGCAATATAATTAGCCCATGTTGATGATTGAAAACACAACAAATGCAGTGATTTCATTCACATAGAAACAAAGCGAATCAACTCATGTACATCTCTGAGGCAAGCAATATGCAGTTGCGGCAAAAAAGCCAAACATTGTTACAAAGGGCTCTATAAATACCGAAATTTACATCAAGGAATGTTTACAAAAAATTATGTTTCCATTAATAAAACTTCTAATGTGTCCACTTATTTTTGGCCTGATTTGGCATCTGTCACTATGGTAAGCAAGACCTTGAGTGGTACAAGAACAATAATATGGTATTTGTACCAAGAGAGGCAATTCCTCCAAACTGCCTAGAGCTGAGTCCAGTGGAGAGATATTGGGCTCTTGTTAAAAGATAATTGAAGAGCACAAAAAAGGTGTCCAAAAGTGTTTTAGATTTTAAACGGAGATGGACAACCTGTTCGAACAAAGTGATATTAAACACTATAAAAACCATAATGGAAGGGTTTTCGAAAAAGGTTCAAAATTTCATCATTAGTGATTAGAACTATAAAAATATTTCTTTTTGTAAATTGTAACAATAATTTCAATGAAATAAAAAAAAAGATTCAAAACTGTAGTGGTTTCATTTTTATTAACATATATGTATATTAAAAATTTTTCAATCTCAGTCCTTATATCGATAAAAAATTTAATAGAAATTAGTTTCAAGAATTCAAAAATCATACTACTGGATTTTGTAACTACGGTTCATAATTATACATATATAGCTCCTATATAAGCTCCACATGTGAAAAATTCATTAAACGTGAATATATCTGGAAATCCTTTGATTTTGATACATTGAACGGTAAAATAAATTCGTTGTCTTCACAAAATAGTGACATCTCCTACTTGTTAACAAAATTTAACTTTTTTCTAAGTATATATTTGCTTTTTTTAATGACAGAATAAATGATTTGAAAATGGAGCCTTCTCTTGTGCTCCTGCTATGAATATACAAAGTACAAACAATTGTTTAAACAGTTGTGTAGTTGTTTTTATTGTTGTTTGTATTTGGCTTGATGCTGTTGTCGATGTCGAAGTCATTGTTGTTAAGAGATTATCCCAATTTAATTAGTTGCCAAACCATTGAAATTCTTAATTGCCAAACTTTAATATTATACTCAGTCGGTCAGTCACTTCTTCACAGCTTGTACTCATCTGTATTCCCTATAAGACCAATCTTGCTGTGGCTCTCGCTCTAATACACTTTTCCTTTTATTTTTTATTTGGTTGGGCCCAAAGCAAGGAAGAGAAAGTTATTTGTGTTAGTGAGTGAATGTTATTGCGAGTGTGTGTATGTTGTAGAGTTTTAACAGCAGCATTCATTTCAATACCCAGTTGGCATTTTCTTTGACTTTTTATGTAAGACATGTCTTATATCAAACACAATTGATGACAAGATGAAATACAATTGGTCAATTCACAAGGTCTCTTATCATGTTATATTGTCATAATGTCCTAATATTTCACAATGGTTTTTATTGCTTTTCAAGCAAAAAATGTCTTAAAATAATACTACTTTCTATGACATGTTTATTGTGTTATCGTAACGAACCAGCAGATACCAACGCCGAATGCCTAAGAGTCGGTTAAGCCGAGCCTGTGAATTGAGCACATGTCTTGAATGTTGTCATATATCTAACACAAACTGAACGACATTGTAACTCCTTTAGTCGTGATATTTATACGAAAAAGTAGCTGAAAATTTATTTTGGTTGTTCCGCAAATGTATGTTGTCGAGGAATACACATTGTTGTGCACCTATCATTGAGGATGTCTTGAATACGTGGCCAACTGGGTAATTTTACCCTGACCTCAATTGTGTGTTTGTTTGTGTGTGTGTGTGTTTGCGCATGAGAATGTATGTGTTCATGTCCTTGTTGACTTTGTTGTAGCGCAATCTACTTACAATTTATATTGTGTTAAGTAAGTGAAACAAGAAAATATTTGTAGCATCAATACGACCAAGTACTTGCTGCTGATGTACGTGCATCTATTTCAACTGATGAGAACAAACGGTGGTGCTATGTAACTTTATTTTTCATTTAAACACAATATCTGAAGAAATCTTAAGATTTTAATTTATAAAAAATAAAAGAAATGTATAGTTAAAAGATCGTGAATGTTGGCTACCGTTACTACTATTTTGCACTTTTGATATTTTCGATGCTTCCAAGGTATATAATTGTTCTCCGTCATCTAACAACAACCAAATGCTGAAAACTTAATCAAAGTCGGATAACGTTTAGAGCATAAAATCAAATATACATAGAAGCGTTACGAAGAAGAAAAAACATAAGTCTGCTGTCAAAAACATAACATTTGCTTAACTAAATACAATGAAAGCCCGGTTTAACCAATACCTGTATAAAGAATGAGCAAATATTTGCATTAGCTGCCTTCTAAATAGAATAAATAACGTATTTTACTGACGATATAAGGGCAAAAATACGATATTCACTTTAGACATTTTCCCATCGTTCTGGCAACATATTACGCCCCAAAAGAACTGCTCATGTGTTAAGGCCAATAACGAATAAAGCCAATTTCCAATACTCTGTTCTGAAGTAAAGCGTATCCCATGGAGAGCGTTCTGCATCGATCGATACAAATAGCAGTCGGACAGGTCAAGGTCTGGACTATAAGACGGGTGAATCAAAACTTCCCAACTACTTCCTTCTAAATACTTTTTAACAGATAATGCAACATGTGGCCAGCATTGTCATGGTGGAATATTACGGTTTCATGTCTGGCAGCATATTCTGGTCGATTCGTCAGGTTGGACGGGCTTCACAAAACATCTGTTACGCTTCGAGTTATTGTAATGGATCAATTTTTTATCGCAAGTAATGATTCGGTGCAAAAATTATGTTCTTTTATGGCATTCAAGCCGCATTTCGGACATGCAAAATCGTCTTACAAGTTCCCTTGGCTTCAATTCGTATAGTAACCAATTATGCCCCCATGGTGGGTATAAAACTGTACTTAAGTTTTTTTGCAAGAGATTTGGATTGAAGAATACATTATTTTAAATGTATTTTGTAATGGAATAAGTAATTAATTCTATTAAGAATAAATTCTCAGCAAAATGAGTTCAATACCTTTGAAGTACAAAGGAATTAAGCCTATGAATTAAGAGACAACATTTAATTTGATTTCGAAAATGGAATTAGAAATTAATTCTTTTAAACTTTTGGAATTTACGAAATTTTTTTGATTTTTTTTTTTTAAGGGGTTATAAATAAACCAAATTAGTGTTAAGAAGCCAAGATTGTAATTTCGTTTGGAAAAGATTTAGTTTTTAAAACATAAATTAAAATAAAAAGTGGTCATTGATCCCCTTTGTGAGCTATATGATAAATATTTGCTGTAGTTAATTCGGTTGCGCCTTAGTTTGGCCAACTCTAAATATGCCACATATAACGCTGTTCGTTGTTCGTTGTTAGTCCGGTTGGCTGGCTTACAGTCTAACTGCTGTTTTTGGTACAACAAAAAGAAATACCGCATTTCCTTATTTAACCTAAAAATTTTCCTCCATTTCCGTTTAAACATTTATGCAACATTCTACTTTATTACTTCTTACTACTGCTGGTGCTGGTGCTGTTGCTGTACGAATATTTAAAATCAAAAACCCAAAATTGTGTTCTTTCTCTCCTAATCTCTCTACTGCCGACTTGGCTTATGGCTGTTCGATGACTCTTCTTCCATTCATCCTTCCGTTCTTCAACAAATAAAACACCAACAACAACTACAAAAGTAAAAACATCTAAGTACAACAATAGTTCACCACTTATGTCGGCCATTTGTGTTAAATTGATGACTTACCCATGGATGTGGCTGTTCATGAAAAATCCCTACGAGGGTGCACAATGTGCCTAACATACATACGTTTGGCAACGGATCCATAATTGAAACATGTAACCGGCGAATATTTCAAGTGAGTGTTTTTTTTTCTCTTTTTTTTTTTTTTTTTTTTTGATTTATTAATTTTCATTTTCTATGCTGTTTTACTTTCTATTTGTTCTTAATTCTTTGGCTCTACACTGCACTATGTGTCCAAAAGCCAAAATTGCGACCAAAAATTATTTCCGAGGGAGATAGCATCATAAAACCCCTAAAATAAGCATTTTAAAAAAATTACAATAAACCCCCCCACCTCCTCTCTTTTCTGATAACACCCCCCACAAACTCACCAAACATTTTCAAAAAAGAATTCAATTTACATTCTCTTATAAAGTCTTACGTATCATTCCTTGGGCAATGCAGACAACGTAAGTTCTACACTACAGCATACAAACAACCTTTTCACAACTTCACAAAAAACATGACTAATAACAAGTAAGAGAGCTATATTCGGCTGTGCCGAATCTTATATACCCTTCACCAAATTATACTTTAAAATAAAATTCCAAAAAAAATTTTTTAAAATTTTTTTTTTCAAATAGTTTTCTAAAAGTTTTTTTTCAATTTTTAAAATTTCTTTTTTTCTAATTTATTAGTGAAAAAAATGTATGACAAAAGAATGTTTTTTGTGAAAAAAATTCGGGTTAAAAAATATTTTTCCCGATTTTGACCCATTGTAGGTCCAACTTTGTATAGTCTTATATACATCGTTGCAATGGTGTTTGAAATATCTATCATTACATATCCATATTGTCTATATTTAAGACTTAGTAATCGAGATATAAATAAAAAAATAGGCCAAAAATATAGGTTGTCTCGTATTTCTGCTCATATCTCCGTTATTTATGGACGGATTTTGCTGATTTTAAATAGGAAGCTTTTCGAAAGCATGTCTGACAGAATTATTGAGGATTTGGATTCCGAAGATATCCGGGGTCTTCAGAAAATTGATTTCAACAGACAGTCGGACAGACAGACGGACGGACATGGCTAAATCGACTCCGCTATCTATAACGATTCAGAATATACTTTATAGGGTCGGAAAATTATATTGTGGAAATTACAAACGGAATAACAAATATATATATATAGCCTTCTCACGAAGGTGAAGGGTATAAAAACACGAAATTTTACATTTTAATAAAAATGAAACCACTACAGTTTTGAATCTTTTTTAATTTGATTGAAATTATTGTTGCCATTCACAAAAAAAAAATATTTTTATAGTTCTAATCACTAGTGATGAAATTTTGAATCTTTTTCGGAAACCCTTCCATCATGATTTTGATAGTGCTTTATGTCACTTTGTTCGAACAGGTTGTCCATCTCCGGTTCAAATCTACCACACTTTTGGACACCTTTTTTGTGCTCTTCAATTCTTTTTTAACAAGAGCCCAATATCTCTTCACTAGACTCAGCTCCACGCAGTTTGGAGGAATTGCCTCTCTTGGTACAAATACCACATTATTGTTCTTGTACCACTCAACCCTTTCTTACCATAGTGACAGATGCCAAACCAGGCCAAAAATAAATGGACACATTAAGAAGTCTTATTAATGCAAACATACTTTTTTGCAAACATTCCGTGATGTAAATTTCGGTATTTCTAGAGCCCTTTGTAACAAATGTTTGGCTTTTTTGCCGCAACCGAATATTGCTTGCCATACCAAGAACTTTTTGGGATATTTTGTCTGCTTTTGGGTCCTAAACTTTTCTTCAGTATTCCCTCGAGCATCAGCAACATAAAAAAAATTACCCAGAAGCTGCGAAAAATTTTCCATACGTACATTTCGTCATCCATTATGCAGCAGGTATATTTTTTGTATACAATTTGACTTCAATTTCCGTGCTCTGTCTTAGGCCTCTAAATTTTTAGCAGAGTTCCTTTTAGGAACTTCTTGAGTCTTATATGCTTTTAGACCTGTATTGGCTTTAACTTTTCGTACCAAATAGTCCGAGTACTGACCTAACCGGGCTGCTTTCATACCGGATGTGTTGGGAACTCTTTTGAAAATGCTTTCTATTTTTTTGGCTTTAGAAACATCATGTGGAGCATTCCTTCTACCTGAACCAGGTTTTATATCGACGGACAAGTTCAAATGAATATAATTGACATTAAACATAAACATAATAGCTGACATGTTTTGCAAAGATAACTTGGGTTAAATGTTTTAACAAAAAACGTGTGTTAAGAATTTTACGATCTCAGTCCTTAACTAATTAAAAAAAAAAATCAGTTTTTCCTGGATGCAATTTCTTTACTTTTTTCAGCTTGAAAACTTTATTTAAAAAATGTAAACTTTCACAGCTGTTTATATATAAACTGAGTGGCCAATTGCCATACATTTTTAGGATTTATGTCGTCGATGTGTTAGGAATTGAACCGTAAATTTTTTTTTTCAAAAGCTAAAAAAAAAAAAAAAACATTTGAATTTTTGCCGCAAAAATTGGAATTGGGCACATAGTGCACTGAGTTAGACAAAGAGTGCACAAAGTGGCTTCAATAACGTTGTTAGTGGCACATTCTTCACAAATCGTTGGTTGAATGTACGAGTGAGTGTATTTGCACTTAAACTTACACTTACAGTTACACACGTTCGTACATGTTGGCCAAAAGTTTTTGGCCAAAAACCATATTTCATAATTTTCTCTTTATTTCATTGTCTGTAACCCCCCCACCCCTTTAATACAACTTTGTTTTTCCTCAATATTTCTTGCTTAACTTCGCTGTGATTGCGAAATGGCTGCCACTTCAGAATTAGGCCAGGACAATGAATTGTTTAAAAAATTAAACAAACAAAACTTAACAAAATTGGAAATTGATAAAGAGCCACACAGCAGCTACTCAAATGTTACAATTAAAAATAAATTACAATAGAACAACTGCAGTGTAGAGAAAATCTAGAGAGGGTGGGGAATCGTTTTCACTATATAACTGACTGTTTTGCAGATTTCATTTGATTTGGAATTTGCTAGCCATAAACCAAACAAAAAAAAATCTTTGAATTTGATTAAAATAATCATCTTTAAAGATTTAATAAACTGTGTTTTTTTGGGTATTGCAAACATTTTTCTATAAAATAAATTAATAAATTATTCATAGAAAATTTGCTGTTTTATTTGTAAGTGTTGTTTAATTAGGATGTTCTCTGTAGTAGTAACTGGGGGAAACATTAAGATTTTTAATAGAAAACTTATAAAAGGTTTAAGTGTTCAAAATTAAGTGTAGAAAATTAATGTAGGTATTATATATTCTCTAATTGATTCTTGTAAATTGAAGCCCAAATATGAAATTTTTAAAAAGTACTAAAGCTACTACTATTTTAAAAAACCGAAATGTTTAGCTATTTTAACAAAATTTTAAACTATTTATATAAAATTCCATAATTTTTAGTATTTCTATTTTTTTGGTTTATAAAAATTTGTAGTTTTTAAATTTAATTTTAACAAAAATTGTATAATAGCCTTTTTTACACGCTTCTTAGCGAAAAAAAAACAGATTTTAGTTTCCCTAACTACATATTTTTGTGAACGATTCAGTTTTCTACCGCTTAGAATGCAAACGATAAAAGATGTAATTTTTAATAACTTATGATTTCTTTTAATAAATTCTTAAAATTAAATACTTAAAAAAAGTACTAAATCTACTACTATTTTTAAAAAATTAAATTTTTTAATATTTCATGATATTTTTCAAATGTTTAAATAAAATTTCTACATATTTAGTAATTTAAAAAAAAAAAATAATAATAATAAATCTACTACTATTTTTCTATATAAAAAATTTGGTAATTTATAAATAATTTCATCCAAAAATTTGTTAAACTTAAACCATTTTAATATATAATAACAAAACTCCCCAAATAAGACATTTTTAAAAAGTACTAAATCTACTACTATTTAAAAAATCCGAAATCTTTAGCTATTTTAACATGTTTTTCAACTGTTTATAAGAAATTCCATAATTTTTAGTATTTTTTAAAAATTACTAAATCTACTACTATTTTTTGCTTTATAAATATGTCTAGTTTTTAAAATAGTTTTAACAAAAATTGTATTAAAGTTGTTATTTTTAATAATATATTAAGTTTTTTTAATAAATTCTTCAAATTAAGTACTTTTTAAAAAGTACTAAATCTACTACTATTTAAAAATCCATAATTTTTTGCGATTTTACCATATGTATTTTTAAAAAGTTTATATATAATTACAAAATTTTTAGTTGTTTTTTCAAAAAGTACTTTCTTACAGAAATAGCTGAAAACTATAACCAGATACTTAGACGAGATCAAATTGTCATTTCAGATGCACAAACTGTAATTTCAGAAGATTCATAATAAGTACAACAAAGTTCGCATAAACTTTATTTTTGATGACTCCATTAATTATTAAAATCGTTGCATTAGCAGTTTTGAAAATCCTCGAGACTTGGAAACCCACTTATTTTGCAAATTAGTGCGATTAATATTTTACATTCTGTCAAATAACTATAGCACTTTTTATTTGTGATAATACACAACATGCTAAAGTTGTACTGTTACTTTATATTTTAAAAACAGTTATACTAAATTAATATCCGACTTGTTGTCTCACAATACAACAAATATCAATAAATTTGATTTAATCTCTGCTGTAAAAACTGTTTGTTATACCATTTGTAACACATCAAAATTTTCGTAACTTTGTATCAAACAAACATATATTTAAAACTTTTTTTCAACTGATTTCTTTTTTAATTTCTTTTTTTTTAACTGAAAATAAGTGGAAATATTTAATACTAAGATTTCTGGATGAGTTATTTTTAGAATTTCTTTATAGAATTTCTAATTAAATTACAAATTTTCATCATCGTTTTCAATAAATTAAATTAAGTTGATTACAAATTGGGTTATTACAGATCGATTTGTAATTTGTACAGTGCAAAATAATTTCATAGCGAAAACAATTTATTGAATATTAAAAAAAACTGCACAGGCTTCAAAGCAACTCGCTAAAATGCATATGGGCAATTCAATATCATCGTACGTGACATTTGTACGCATATATAGTGAAATAGATTTTGCAAAAATAAGAGTATCTGAAAAATATTTTGGTCTTTATGTTCCATTCAGAGGGTACTATATTTTAAAAAAATAATAAATTCTTTCGAAACATTGTTGTCCGAAATATCGAGCAAAATAAGGGCATATCGTACGTGACATAAAACGGAAGTAATTTTGAGGTACATATAGAAATATGCGAAAATTTGCGAATCATGAGAGGCGTTATGTTTTCTTTAAATTTCTTACACTAAACCAAATATTTTTCCTTTACAATCCGTCATATTTAAATAAATACAATCTTTGGATTATTTTAAAATAAATAAAATTTAATATCGTACGTGACATACCGTACGTGACAGATTTTTCTCCTATAGCAAAACAATATATATTCTGTAAATATATGTATACAAAAACTTAAAAAATAAATAGAAAATATATATACGGTTTCAATAAACAATTTGATAATAGCAAAAAAACAATCAGAGTCAAATTCACTTCATACTACATGCTAATTGGGAGCTTAGTTTTCACCGCAATCTTAGCCTAAAACATACCAATTAAATGAAAAAAATTAAATATAGGCAGTTTAAACTATTATTTTTGCACTTAAAATGTTGTAATAAACTCTAAATACTTTCACATAGTAATATTTTAGTGCTTTCTCCTATTCAAATCATCTTGAAAAAAAGTTTCAAGGGTTTTTGTTTTTTTCAGTCGTGGTAGTCATTCTCGTGGAATTAATTGCCCATATAAGAAATTATCATACATAAATTAAATAATCAAGTTTATTAGCAATTTCCACAATTAAACTTTAGTTTTGATGTATGGCAATAAGCCAATTTAGAACTGTGCAGTGGAACCAAACATTCAAAGTTTGCAGTGCTCAAAAAGCCACTTGATTGAGTCGACCTGTGAATGCCCCCAATATGGCTTGAAGGATAATACATTTTTCACTGAAATTTATTACTATGATTCTTTAAAATGTTATGTACAAATGAAATTTACTTTCTTTATCAGGCCAAAAACTAATAATGATTAGAAATTTCTTGCCAAAAGACATACAAAAATAAAATTTAACCAGACAAATTTACAACTGATTCAATGTTATTGCAACAAACAATTCACAATCTATTCAAAATTCAAAAAAGAAAAGCTGTTAAGATAACCATCCAAATCTAAAGTAAAGAAGAAGCCCGTATCAATTTCTAATACATATTGCTATGATTGATTTGCACATTAATACACGTACATGAACATTTTGCTCATTTGTGGTAAAACTGTTATAACTGCAAAAGCTAATAAAACTATCTTTACAAAATTTAGTTTTGTTTTATTTACATTGAATTGTATATGAATGCAGACATATTTAAGACATTTATCAGGGCTAAGCATTTATTCAGAAGAGACATTTGTATGGGGGCTAGGTGAAATCATGGAACGATTTCGAATGCAAACGGGTTTACATTAGAGTTTCCAATTCGGTTTTAACCGAAACCGAATCCTCGGTTTTACAAGGCCTAAAACCGAAACCGACAATTATTCTTCGGTTTTCACTTTTAATCTATTTTCACTAGAAAAATTCAAAATTTAGAAATGAGAAATAAACTTTCTCATCCAATTATTCATTCAACATCTCTAAACACAGATCGGTAAAAATATCTTAAGATTTGTTTAAATTTTTTAAATTGTATTACAATAATTGCTTCAGATGATGTAGCAGGCTACTTTTCGCAGGCTAAATAATGTAAAATTCTTGTAACAAAGTTTTAATTATTTTAAAATATCCGATAAAAGTATGGAGTACTAGCTGACCGGTGCGCTTCGCCACCTCAATTGGAATAAAGAAATAGTACTACTAAGTCTCCCTTTGTAAATTAATACTAATTCAGGAAAACAAGTCTCTAATTTCATGTTTATTGATTCATTGTAATGTGGATTGTAGATCATTCTAGACGTATTATTAGAATAAAAACAGTACCATAAATACCCACATTTTGTATTCCTACTCAGCATCATGAATGTTTAATTTCATATTTATGTGTCCATTATTATAGAAAATACAAAAGAAAGGTAAGACTATAATCACCTTTAATTAATTTTAAGGTTTACTATTATAAAATATTCAAAAAGTACCTTTGCATTAAAGAAATAGTAACATTAATTATCCGTTTTGAATTTGCGTTTCTAGGTCCATCGTAAAAGTACCTGCAATTCTCTTTTTTATATTCTAACTCAGTCAGGATCATGTGTGTTTAATATCCTGCTTACAGGTTCATTATTATGGAAATTTCAATAATAGTTTCTGTTACCTCTATATCATTAAGCCCTCTATCCTTGATTCTTTCTTTACTCAGAAGCATATCAGCCAACTCTTATGTATATACAATAAGTAAAATAATTTAATATAATACCATTAGAAGAAAAAGTAAAAATTTTCCACACTTTCCTGATTCTAGGTTCATTATTATAGAAAATTCATTTTGAAGAACGAAAAAGTACTCCTTAGTTCTAGTTCTCCATTTTTGGTATCATAATACAATTGAGCACCCTATTCTTGATTATTTCTTTACTGAAAATCATATTAGCCAACTTTAACTAATTTAATATATTAAAAAGGTACCATTAAAAGAAAAAGTACCAATTTTCCTTTATCCTCGTAAACACTCGTCAAATTTGAACTTTTAATTTGTTTAGCAGTTCCTATATTATCAACTGATTTTGTTACATTACCATCTTTTGTGTTCGATTATTTATTATGTACGCTCCCCTAAAGTTAAACAGTTTCATTCCCGAAAATAGCTTGGTGTAAGTATTGTCTGTCTGTTGAAATCAACTTTCTAAAGACCCCAGATATCTTCGGGATCCGAATCTTCAATAATTCTGTCAGACATGCTTTCGAGAAGTTTCCTATTTAAATTTTCCAAATCCGTCCGTAAATAACGGATATATGAGCAAAAATCCGAGACAACCACTATTTTTGGTCTATTAAATATAAATATACATAATATGGATATCTAATGATATATATTTCAAAGCCCATTGCTATGATGTATATAAGGCTATAGTAAGTTGAACCTACAATGGGTCAAAATCGGAAAAAATATTTTTTAACCCGAATTTTTTTTCACAAAAAACTTTTTTTTGTCAAAAATTTTTTTCACTAAAAAATTAAAAAAAAAAAATTTTTAAATTAAAAAAAAATTAAAAAAAAAATTGGAAAAAAATTTTTAAATCAATTTCGAAAAAAAAAGATTTTAAATTTAATTTTAAAGTATAATTTGGTGAAGGGTATATAAGATTTGACAGAGCCTAATATAGCCCTCTTACTTGTTTTTTTATTTTTGTGTATCCAAAAATATAGCGGTTGGTGTTATAACCTCTAGGAACGTCCCGATTAGCTTCAAGATATTTATTAGATGTTTATATATCACAGTATAATTATTGAAAAATCATTTAATGTTTCCCACAGTGAACTCATTTTTTGAAACATTTTATATATTTGGTCAATTCACAATGGTTTTTATTGATTTTTAAGCAAAAAATGTTTATTGTGTTATCGTAACGAACCAGCAGAGACCAACGCCGAATGCCTAAGAGTCGGTTAAGCCGAGCTGCCGAATCGTGATATATTCGGACATTATGACAATATGACTGATAAGAGACCTTGTGAATTGACCAATTAGTTTTGTTTAGTTATGTGAAATTAAAATGAACTGAAGGGTCTTTCATTAAGCGTTTCATATCTAAAATTGAAATTCTTATTTTTTATCAAGTTACCTTTGTAAAGCATTTCAGTTAGTATGTTTAATGTCAATTATGTTCATTTGTTGTTAATTTGATTAAAATGAGTGACCAGAATAAAGTGCGTACTAAAATTATTAAATATTTTCAACAAAACCCAACTTGGTCCTACAAAAAGTTAGCCAGACAATCAAAGGTCTGCCATCAAACTGTTTCCAATGTTATTCAACAGTACCGGGAGAACTTGTCCGTTGATAAAAAACCTGGTTCAGGTAGAAGGAATGGTTCACATGATGTTTATTAAGCCAAAAAATAGAAAGCATTTTCAAAAGAGCTCCCAACACATTCGGTAGGAAAGCAGCCCGGTTAGCTCGACTATTTGGTACGAAAAGTTAAAGCCAATGCAGGTTCAAAAACATACAAGGTTCAAAAAGATTCTGACAAGAACGCTGCTAAAAATTTTGAGGCCAAAAACAGAGCACGGAAAAAGAAGTCAAATTTTAAAAAAATATTCCTGCTCTGGCAGATTTTTCGCAGCTTCCGGGTCAAAATTTTGATGTTGCTGATGCTCGAGCAGACAAAATTTCCCAAAAAGTTCTTGGTATGGCAAGCAATATGCAGTTGCGGCAAAAAAGCCAAACATTTGTTACAAAGGCCTCTATAAAGGCTGCTTCCATTCATAAGACTTCTTAATGTCCACTTATTTTTGGCCTGACTTGGCATCCTGTCACTATGGCCAAGAGAGGCGAATCCTCCAAACTGCCTGGAGCTGAGTCCAGTGGAGAGATATTGGGCTCTTGTTAAAAGAGAATTGAAGAGTACAAAAAAGGTGTCCAATAGTGTGGTAGATTTTAAAAGGAGATGGACTACCTCGAGCAAAGTGCCACAAAGCACTATAAAAACGTTAATGGAAGGGTTTTCGAAAAAGGTTCAAAATTTCATCACTGGTGATTAGAACTATAAAAATACTATTTTTTTTTAAATTGTTATAATAATTTCAATCAAGTAAAAAAAAATCAAAACTGTAAGTTTAGTGGTTTAATTTTTATTAACATATATATATGTTAAGAATTTTTCGATCTCAGTCCTTATTGTCTATTACTTGCAATAACGTATTACTTTAGTTGTGCGTTGCCGTGTGAAATATATTTTGTTATACATTTGTTATTTTCCTTAAAAAATGTACAAATATATATCGGTTTAAAAACCAAAAATGCGTGTCCTGAAAAATTAAATATTTCGAGTTATGACAACGTGGCAGTAAATGAGCGGTATATACTGCGATGAACATTTTGATGTGTAACAAAGGGAGTGACAATATACTCCCCATATTTTTTGATGGTAGGTATAACAATTAACTGACTCAGTAGAGAATTGAACTAAGTCAAGAAGCTACCATAGCATCGAAGCTGCTATACTTATCATAAGATTTGATGCATTCGAGTATTGCATTAATGTTTTCTTTTCGTTTGAGTTATGACGGTCTTCTCGCAAATAAACATTATATATATGAGCATGTATATGAGAGTTCTGCTCACATCTATTGGCTGATGTCTGAATGATGAGCATGATGATTGAGCAAATCAAATGAACAAGTGCATGATGTAAACAGTTTTACTACTTTTTATTTCTACGATTTATTCTTACAAGTATAACTGTGTGTACTACCAATTAATAGCAGGTATATTTAGTTAATAACAATGTTTGTAACTCATGCAGTCATTTGTTCTAAGATGGTGATTATTATGCCTTACCACAAAATAAATATCATGAGGAAGTTAAAAAAATATTCGTTAAAGCTGAACATGTATATATCATTCTAAATGGTTTTATTGGAAAATAAGAATATATTTTTTTATGAGGTTTTTATGATTTTTCATGTTACAATCTGTTGATTGGTTTGATGATGCTACTGCTCCTTTCGATGATGATGTTGCTGATGTTTGCCATAACATGCACATTGAACATTGACTCAATTACTTACATGGTAGCACTTTCATTTTACATTTCTAGTCTGCTTCACTTTATTACAATAGTCTTGTGAGATTTTTTGCTGTAGTTTTGTTTTTATTTGTTTTCATGTGTGTAAAAGTGTATTTTAAATTTTTACTCAACCTGCATTCATTTGATTTGAAAACAAAAAGCTCAATGATCTAATAATCTTGTTACTTTATTTAGTTAAACCGCATAACGAGATATTTGGTAGATTTGGGAAACAACAATTCAAGATAAATTTAACACTGAAATAACTCGAACTTTCAATTGTTTAATATTGCCTTATGACATGTTATACAAAGTATTCAAAAACCAAGAATAAACTTAAAAATATACAGGTTTCCTAGTTTTTCTAAATCAATTAATATTAATCATACGTCTTGTAGACCACTTAATATTTTAGCATCTTTATGTTTTACACTAAATGCCTGCTCAGTGTACAAAATTACCAAGTAAAACTTGTGTGTGTCTAATTTCGTCACGAAATTAATTATTATAAGATAATAAGTCTAGGGACATATGTCGCCGATACTTTACAGTACAATTTCAAAGTACTTACAACTAATTTGTGCAAAATTTTATCAGTATTGTCGCATAATCAATATATTTTTGACTGCTGAAACAGTATTCCGGGGCGACATTTTTATGGAGGCTACACAGTGGTCCAAATGCTCAATCTAGCTGGAAAAAAGTTATAACTCGCTTTTGAAAAGCCGTACCGACATGAAACTTGGTACGTTTATAGATTTCATCAATATAAGCAATCTGAGAAAAAAAAAAAAAAATTTTTTTTTTTTTTTTTTGTGGATGAATGTGTGTTTTTGTGTGTAATTTTTTTCTTTGTGGGTTTGTTTGAAACCTATAGACGTCGAAACGGCTGGACCGATTTTCCTGAAATTTTCACACCGTCTTTCTATATGTGTTGAAAGAATTAAAGGCTACCTTTCATTAAAAAATTTGAAGTGGGCGAAATGCCACACCAACCTTAAAAATAAAAAAAACAGCTCCTTCCTTGTAATGGACATGTTAAGCTCTAAATGAAATAAAAATCGTTGAGGCAAAAAGTGGCAGCTAATTTTTTAAAGATTAGAAAGTTAAATCTATATAGATGACGAAAACATAAAAACTAAAGCTTAACTCTGTTAAATTACCATTTGAAATTCTAATAGAATTTGGACATTGAACAAAAATTTCACATTTAAAATACACATGTACATAATTGCATTTTTTTTTTTCTAAACAAAACATATTTTCTGAAAAATTTAAACAGTAGTTTTTGCTCTTATCTTTGTTATATTAATTACACCAACAAATTTTTTTCTAATTCTTCTTATTATTTTTTGACAACAATTTCCCTTGCACTGTTAAATGTCACTTGAGATATTAATTTTTTAACAAAGAAGCAATATATCAATGTAAGTGTAGCTATTTAAAGAAAAAAAAATATGCCGTTATGTACTACGGACACTTGTCAACATATTACCATACAAAAAATTTGCTTTTGAAGCATTTCCAAAAATTACTTTTTTCCGGCTAGATTGAGCATTTGGACCACTATGGGCTAGGTGAAATCATGGACCGATATTGTAGATTTTCAATACCAAACAAACCTTATCAACAGACAGTATTTGTGGAGTATTTGAAGCCAACTAGCTCCTTTCGTTTGGGCCCTATCGTGTTTTCAGACGGACGGACATAACTAGATTTTTTGCCGGAAAAAAACAACACTCTAATAAAGGCTAAGCTTGATAAACACTATGAGCACTCAGCACATCAATTTCAATGGTTAAAAAGTGGTTTACAAGGTCTCTAAACCCGAAGCAATTGAAAAAATTCAAGATATGGTGTTGGCCGATCGGTGATTGATCACGCAGAAAAAAATATAGTTGTGCATTGTTACTGTAACCATTTCAACATTTGTGCATGTTTACTGTAACCATTTCAACATTTTTAACAATATTATAGTCACAGTAACTATATTGTTACGTTTTTACCTTTTAAAAACAGGGTTTATTTCCTTTAAATACACCGGACACTTTTGATTGCAAATAAAAAGCAGTTTTAGTAGCTTAAAATTTGTAACAACTCTTTATTTATTTAAATGTACACCAACAACAGTTCAAATATTCACTCAGTGTCTCTATACACGTTTATCAATTCGCAGAAATACACACACACACTCTATAATGTACAAGTATACACGTACAAGACAGTTGATGTTAACTTTAACAGCGACAATGATCAACTCCACTCACGACTGCCAGCTCTGCCACTATTTATACGCGCGCCATCTATCGGGAATCTTCTACAATGCTCTTAACGGACATACTAGTACATTCGAATTCTAGAGCTTTAATGTTAGCAGCTTAAACATGCAGTGTTGGCATACTTATAAACAATGCTAATAACCGTATGCTATCAACATTGTTCTTCTACTGATGGACGTGTTTATAAACATGATGAATGCTGCAGGCAGTCGTTACAGACCGTTAAATTCAAATCACTATTGCACATTCGTAACAATATAAATGGTTGTCACATACATATACATGTTTATATATGGTTGATACAATCATGTGAATCATAAATTAACCATATTTTTGTTACCACAATCATATATATAGCTACCGTGACTATAATATTGTTAAAAATGTTGAAATGGTTACAGTAACAATGCACAACTATATTTTTTTTTTTTCGTGATAGTGTGAAAGATTTTGGAAGCCATAGGCATCACACATATCTCAGTGATTTCAATTTAGAATGATCACTTGCGTATGAGAAACATTTCCGCAAGATGGCTGCCACGTTTGCTCACAATCTGATGCACAAAAATTTACACACATGTGCAGTTTCCATTGCAAAAATCCATGAATTGTACTCTCATCCACCTTATTCTCAGACAAATCTTATTTTTTGGAAGGGATAAAAAAAAAATTGGAGAAACGTTGGACAAATTGCAAAAATAAAAGTACTTTGTAGCATAAAACATTATTACGGTCACAATCTATGTGCCACGATTTTTATAGGTTCAGGAGTTCCGGATATTAATGGTAAACCGCATAATATATTAGGTGTATGACTTAAAAATGAGGAATTTACAATAAATAGCGTATCTTTTGAATGAAATCGGGTTTTCAATAACTTATATGTCATTTTGAAGGGTACATTTCTCTCATTTATTCTCAATTAGTTATTGAACATTATAGAGTTTGTTTTGCTTCGAAAACTTCGAATTTTGTACCAACGGATCGTATATGCGGGATGTTTTGGTTAACTTCTTTAATTTTAAAAAAAATAAAAAATGAAAGAAGTTAAAGAGAAAATTTGTGTGGTTCTGAAGTGGTTATTTTGACCTAGAAGACAAAAATCGCCCAGACCAGACAGAAAAGTTTGAAGACAAAGAATTAAAGGCATTACTCCATGATGATTGTTGTAAAACTCAACAAGAGCTTGCAACATCATTAAGAGCTACTCAAGCAGCAATTTTAAAACATTTACCAGCAGCAGATTCATCCAAAAGCAGGGATATTAGGTAACAAATATCTTCAAAACAAGAAACTTTGAAAACCGATTTTGCATGACCGAATTGCTGCTTGAACGCTA
The DNA here is from genome assembly GCA_942486065.2 of Calliphora vomitoria. NCBI lineage: Eukaryota > Metazoa > Arthropoda > Insecta > Diptera > Calliphoridae > Calliphora > Calliphora vomitoria. The sequence continues at coordinate 57,439,002 of OW818029.2, read as the reverse complement.
TAAAAATATAAGTATTAGTTTTGCCCTGGCTCATTACATTCGAAAAAAACATGGATCCATTGCGATAACCCGAAGCATAAGAGATCGTATTTGAAGCCCGGGCCACCAAAGCCAAATATCCATGGCACTAAGGTAATGCTCTGTATTGGGTGGGAGTAAAAGGGTCATATCTATTATGAGCTGCTGAAATCTGACCAGACCATCACAGCATTGGCCTAAAAACGACCAGAAATCATGACAACGCTCGGCCACATGTTGCAATACCTGTTAAAAAGTATTTAAAATTAAGTGGTTGGAAAGTTTTGCCTCAGTCACTTTATAGTCGAGACCGTGTCCCGTCCGACTACTATTTGCTTCGATCGATGCAGAATGCTCTCTTTCGGATATGCTTCACTTCAGTAATTCAGAAACTAATTCAGAAATTATTTACTACAATAAGACTAACTTCGTCAAGTTCCGGGACAGGTATGAGTTACATATGGGCAATTCCATGTCATCGCACGTGACATTTGTACGCCTATAGAGTGGAATAGATTTTTCAAAGATAAGAGTATCAGAAAAATTATTTGGTCTTTATGTTCCATTCAGAGGGTACTATATTTTAAAAAAATAATTAGTTCTTTCGAAACATTGTTGTCCGAAATATCGAGCAAAATAAGGGTATAAAACGGAATAATTTTGAGGTACATATAGAAATATGCGATAATTTCCAAATCGTGAGAGGCGTTATGGTTTCTTTTAATTTCTTACACTAAACCAAATATTTTTCCTTTACAATCCGTCATATTTAAATAAAAACAATCTTTGGAAGATTTTATAATAAATAAAATTTAATATCGTACGTGACAGATTTTTCTCTTATAGTAAAACAATATATATTATGTAAATATATGTATGCAAAAACTAAAAAAATAAATTGAAAATATATATACGGTTTCAATAAACAATTTGATAATAGCAAAAAAACAATCAGAGTCAAATTCATTTCATACTATATGCTAATTAGGAGCTTAGTTTTCGCCGCAATCTTAGCCTAAAACTATTATTTTTGGCCTTAAAATATTGTAATAAGCTCTAAATACTTTCACATAGTAACATTTTAGTGTTTTCTCCTATTCAAATCATCTTGAAAAAAAGTTTCAAGGTTTTTTGTTTTTTCAGTCGTGGTCTCGTGGAATTGCCCATATGTCTTAACATATATAACAAAAATGTAGATAAAATATATTATTTTCAAGTTCTATAATGTTTGTGTTATTTTACAGAAGACGGTAATCCTGTAAAATTACACATACGCTCTTGTAAGCTTTCATGCTTCATTTGATTTCTAGATTTTTATCAGGAAATATACTTCAAATCATGACCCGCAATTCTCCCAGAATCGTTGCTTCGATCGCATAAACTAGTATGCGTTTTTAATCATTTTAATTTTTTACAAAACTATGAAAGCGTTTGGGTAAAACTATTAAACAGAAGTCCTAATTCACATCCTTAGAGAATTTAAAACACTTCATGCTAAATCATTTCATTTTGCACATTTTTTTTCATAACTATTTTGCAGCTGTTTTTGTTTATTTTTTTTTTTTTCTAAAATTAAGTTGGTCTTTTAATTTCCTTCTTTATTGAATGTAAAAAAAAACATACTCATACACATAAATAAACTTTTATTATGACATATTTTTTTTCTTATAAAAAAAAGCATTTACCCACACATATGTATTTATATACATACATATGGGCAATTCCACGAGAATGACAACCACGACTGAAAAAACAAAAAATCTTAAAACTTTTTTTCAAGATGATTTGAATAGGAGAAAGCACTAAAATGTTTTTAGTGAAAGTATTTAGAGCATATTACAACGTTTTAAGTACAAAAATAATAGTTTAAAGTGACTATATTTAATTTTTTTTCATTTAATTGGTATGTTTTAGTCTAAAATTGCGGCGAAAACTAAGCTCCAAATTAGCATGTCGTATGAAACGAATTTGACTCTGACTGTTTTTTTGCTATTATCAAATTGTTTATTGAAACCGTATATATATTTTCTATTTATTTTTTTAGTTGTTGTGTACATATTTTTACAGAATATACATTGTTTTACTATAAGAGAAAAAACTGTCACGTACGGTATGTCACGTACGATATTAAATTTTATTTATTATAAAATCATCCAAAGATTGTATTTATTTAAATATGACGGATTATAAAGGAACAATATTTGGTTTAGTGAAAGAAATTAAAAGAAAACATAAAGCCTCTCACGATTCGCAAATTTTCGCATATTTCTACTTGTACCTCGAAATTACTTCCGTTTTATGTCACGTACGATATGCCTTTATTTCGCTCGATATTTTGGACAACAATGTTTCGAAAGTACTTATTATTTTTTTAAAATGTTGTACCCTCTGAATGAAACATAAAGACCAAATTATTTTTCAGATACTCTAATTTTTGCAAAATCTATTCCGCTCTATAGACGTACGAATGTCGCGTACGAATACATGGAATTGTCCATATGTAAGAATGACTCTGTGAGTGTTTTTTTTTTGTATCCAATTCCACTAAAAATGAAAAAGGAAACGAAACACATAAAAATACTTTTACTTGCTGTTTTATTACGATTATTTTCATCTACTGTTCTTTTTTTTCATCTCTGCTCGTTATGCTACTGGTTACTGGTCTTTTATGAACTTCTGTTAAAATACTCATGTATGTTTTTCGCGTATGTGTGTTTGTAAACTTACACAAGCTTACCTTCTACATACTTATACACATACTAATACATATGGAAATTTAATGCGAGTATTTAACGGTGAACGATTTAAGAAAAAACAAACAAAAAATAGGTCGAGTAGGAATTGCATTTTTTACCTTCAACTTTATTTCTTTTCCTTTATGGAAGTTTTTTTTTATTGTTTTTCGTTTTGTAGTTGTTGTGTTTTATTTGCCCTATACTCGCATGGAACTAAAAGAAAAAGTTTCCTGTTTCGTTAAATCGTTTTTTTTTAAGCTTGCTACAAATTTGTTTCATATGCCGACTCACAGTGGGTTAGAACAAATCATGAGTCATGTAGAATAGAAGAACAGTTTTATATAAATATGTATGTGTGTACAGCGATATCTATAGAATGCACAAAATGGCGCACCGTGGGAGATTTTCGAAAAACAATGGAATTCAATCTGTAATTTCTAAACGAATAGTCCTGTTGTAATAAAATTGTCCATGGCTATGGAAAAAGTGTATTTGGGTTTAAAAAACTCGGGTATATGAAAAATTTAAAACGATGCCAAACTTTTGTTCAAGCTCTTATTTGAAAGAATTTAATATACATATATAAAAATGCACAATTCCAGTGATTTCAATAGATAGGCTTTGTTGGCTTGTTCTTTCCCAGATCGTATTATTAGATATGGTTCTCGGCCAGAATAAGTAAACATGAAAACCCCTCAATACCTTCTGAACAACTCCAGTTTCACATCGGCAATTTAGAAAAATGACTAGACAAATGGAAGATAAAAGTCAATGCAACAAAATGTACTCACGTTACATTTACTCTAAGACGAGAAAGTTGTTCTTTCATACAGATAAATAATATTAAAATACCAGAACAGAGTCTTGTGAGATATCTCGATATCCATCTCTCCAAGTCTGCTCTAGACTTGGAGTACAAAGTGCTTTTGTACAAAACAGTTATTAAACCGATATGGCTTTACGGCATTCAGCTATGCAAAGAAAGCAGTTAGCACTGTTGTGGAAAATAACAGGTGTCCCATAGTATATTCGCAATAGTAATATCCATAGGGATCTCAATGTCCCCATAAAACGCGAGGAAATCAAACTCTCCAGTCTAAACTACCTGTCAAAACTATTGGATCACCCAAATCCCCTTGCCAGAGATTTGCTGTAATTTGAGGGTCATAGACGAATGAGGTGATTGGAAACACTGGATCTGGCCAGATAATCATTTTAACGAGCACATTGCAGCGTCAATAACAACTTTAGTTTTAGTTTAGGTTAAGATTTTAAAACTTATTGTAAATTTCTAAAAAGATTCAATAAATAATAAAGAATATGTGTAAAAAAACGACTGGAGGGCGTTCAAAGTTTCACAGCCGTACATACGCAGAGATAAAGAGGTTGATTTCCATATAGGTTTTAGACGGCCAAATGTTTGACGTGCTTCTGCAAGCGATTATCAATGTCGTCACTCGATCCACCAATGAAACTTGAAAATAAATTTCGGGAGGTTTCATTAATACGTAAAGTTTTCATATTTCATGAAAGTTGTTTTTAAAACTCTAAATCGTTTAGAACAATCCCCAGAGCTATATTAAATAGAAGTGGTGACAGAACACATCCCTGTCGGACAGCTATCCCAACTCTCACTGTTTCACTTAGTAATTTGCCATGTTTTATCGTACATGAGGCATTACTCTACAGATTGTTTAAAAATAACTTATGGGGTAAGAATACAGCCTTAAAGTTGGTGTTACACTGTCGGTTTGGGAATTTTCTGGGTTATTACCTTATTAATTAAGCATAGCAGAGTAATGTCACGCCAGTTATTAGGTTCTGTGAGGTCGCCCTTTTTGGTATATTTATTATCACGCCCTCAGTTATCTCGGGTCGGACTTCCAGAGCTCAGCAGAGATTCCGTCAACACCTGGGGATTTGTTTCCTTTGAGACTGCTAATTGATTTCGCAGATGACAGGCTACCAGCAAAGACTTGACTATACCATTCGTTTCCGTGAAAAAGCTGAGAAAAATACCGACTTTATTCACATTTTGATAATGAGTAATGAGTAATTGTCGGCGACAATTACTGTTTGGTGTACTGTTTGGTGCAGTGAATCGTCCAAAAGGAATAATTGGCCCATATTTATTTCTGAAAATGATATTGGTGGTTCATATCGGACGATGAAGGAACATTTCGTTACGCCAGCTGTGAAAAACCATAAAAACTTGTAGTTTCAACAAGATGGTGCATAGCACATACTACAGGTGCCTCAATGGCTTTGGTAAGGGACATAGTCGGCGAAAGCTTTGAAAAATTCCCAAAAATGGGATTTTTTAGATTTTTGGCGGTTCAAAAAATTTATTTTCCAAAACAATTCAGAACATATTGGGACATACAAAACAGGTATCACTTTTTTGAATGCAGCTATGCGATTAGGAAAATGGTCAAGTTGAAATTTATATAAAAAATATGTCTATTTGGAGGGCTCGGGTCCTTGGGGTAATACAAATTTTTAAAACATCTTTCCTTTATAATATTTTCTAAAATGTTACCTTTCGGAAAAATATAAAATTAATGTAAGTCCTCTTTTCGCAAAAACTTACGAGAAAACTAAACTTTTAGCTCAGTAACTATTTTTAAAAATTACTTAAAATAAGGACTGAGATCGAAAAATTCTTAACACATGTTTTTATTATTATTTTTTTATTTTTTTTTTTGATCAAGTTACCTTTGTAAAGCATGTCAGTTATTATGTTTAATGTCAATTATATTAATTTGTTGTTAATCTGATTAAAATGAGTGATCAGAATAAAATGCGTACTAAAATTATTAAATATTTTCAACAAAACCCAACTTGGTCCTACAAAAAGTTGACCAAACAATCAAAGGTCTGGTATCAAACTGTTTCCAATGTTATTCAACAGTACCGGGAGGACTTGTCCGTTGATAAAAAACCTGGATCAGGTAGAAGGAATGGTTCACATGATGTTTATTAAGCCAAAAAATAGAAAGCATTTTCAAAAGAGCTCCCAACACATCCGGTAGGAAAGCAGTCCGGTTAGCTCAGTGCTCGGACTATTTGGTACGAAAAGTTAAAGCAAATGCAGGTTCAAAAACATAAAAGGCTCAAAAAGTTCCTAACAGAAACTCTGCTAAAAATTTAGAGGCCAAAGACAGAGCACGGAAACATTTTATAAAAAAATATTCTTGCTGCATAATGGATGACGAAACGTATGTTCTGGAAAAATTTTCGCAGCTTCCGGGTCAATATTTTTATGTTGCTGATCCCAAAAAGTTCTTTGTATGGAAAGCAATATGCAGTTGCGGCAAAAAAAAACAATCATTTGTTACAAAGGTCTCTATAAATATCGAAATTTACATCAAGGAATGTTTACAAAAAATTATGCTTCCATTCATAAGATTTCTTAATGTGTTCACTTATTTTTGGCCTGATTTGGCATCCTGTCACTATGGTAAGAATAGTCTTGAGTGGTACAAGAACAATAATGTGTTATTTGTACCAAGAGAGGCAAATCCTCCAAACTGCCTGGAGCTAAGGCCAGTGGAGAGATATTGGGCACTTGTTAAAAGAGAATTAAAGAGCACAAAAAAGGTGTCCAATAGTGTGGTAGATTTTAAACGGAGATGGACATCCTGTTCGAACAAAGGGACAGAAAGCACTATAAAAACCATAATGGAAGGGTTTCCGAAAAAGGTGATTAGATTAGTGACTAGAACTATAAAAATATATATTTTTTTGTAAATTGTAATAATAATTTCAATCAAATAAAAAGAAACAAAACTGCAATTTTAATGGTTTCATTTTTATGAACATATATGGGCAATAGAGTGGACTAGACTTTTCAAAACGAAGAGTATCTGAAAAATAATTTGGCCTTTATTTTCCATTCAGAGGGTACTATATTTAAAAAAAAAAATAATAAATTCTTTCGAAACATTGTTATCCAAAATATCGAGCGAAATAAGGATATATCGTACGTGACATAAAACGGTAAGTAATTTTGAGGTACATATAGAAATATACGAAAATTTGCGAATCTTCAGAGGCTTCATGTTTTCTTTTAATTTCTTACACTAAACCAAACATTTTTCCTTTACAATCCGTCATATTTAAATAAAAATAATCTTTGGATAATTTTATAATAAATAATATTTAAAATCGTACGTGACATACCGTACGTGACAGATTTTTCTCTTATAGTAAAACAATATATATTCTGTAAATATATGTATACAAAAACTAAAAAAATAAATTGAAAATATATATACGGTTTCAATAAACAATTTGATAATAGCAAAAAAACAATCAGAGTCAAATTCATTTCATACTACATGCTAATTAGGAGCTTAGTTTTCAACGCATTCTTACCCTAAAACTATTATTTTTGGCCTTAAAATATTGTAATAAGCTCTAAATACTTTCACATAGTAACATTTTAGTGTTTTCTCCTATTCAAATCATCTTGAAAAAAAGTTTCAAGGTTTTTTGTTTTTTCAGTCGTGGTAGTCATTCTCGTGGAATTGCCCATATGTCTTAACATATATAACAAAAATGTAGATAAAATATATTATTTTCAAGTTCTATGATGTTTGTGTTATTTTACAGAAGACGGTAATCCTGTAAAATTACACATACGCTCTTGTAAGCTTTCATGCTTCATTTGATTTTTAGATTTTTATCAGGAAATATACTTCAAATCATGACCCGCAATTCTCCCAGAATCGTTGCTTCGATCGCATAAACTAGTATGCGTTTTTAATCATTTTAATTTTTTACAAAACTATGAAAGCGTTTGGGTAAAACTATTAAACAGAAGTCCTAATTCACATCCTTAGAGAATTTAAAACACTTCATGCTAAATCATTTCATTTTGCACATTTTTTTTCATAACTATTTTGCAGCTGTTTTTGTTTATTTTTTTTTTTTTCTAAAATTAAGTTGGTCTTTTAATTTCCTTCTTTATTGAATGTAAAAAAAAACATACTCATACACATAAATAAACTTTTATTATGACATATTTTTTTTCTTATAAAAAAAAGCATTTACCCACACATATGTATTTATATACATACATATGGGCAATTCCACGAGAATGACAACCACGACTGAAAAAACAAAAAATCTTAAACATTTTTTTCAAGATGATTTGAATAGAAGAAAACACTAAAATGTTTTTAGTGAAAGACTATATTTAATTTTATTCATTTAATTGGTATGTTTTAGTCTAAAATTGCGGCGAAAACTAAGCTCCAAATAAGCATGTCGTTGAACATGAATTTGACTCTGACTGTTTTTTTGCTATTATCAAATTGTTTATTGAAGCCGTATATATATTTTCTATTTATTTTTTTAGTTTTTGTATACATATTTTTACAGAATATACATTGTTTTACTATAAGAGAAAAATCAGTCACGTACGGTATGTCACGTACGATATTAAATTTTATTTATTATAAAATCATCCAAAGATTGTATTTATTTAAATATGACGGATTATAAAGGAACAATATTTGGTTTAGTGAAAGAAATTAAAAGAAAACATAAAGCCTCTCACGATTCGCAAATTTTCGCATATTTCTACTTGTACCTCGAAATTACTTCCGTTTTATGTCACGTACGATATGCCTTTATTTCGCTCGATATTTTGGACAACAATGTTTCGAAAGGACTTATTATTTTTTTTAAAATGTTGTACCCTCTGAATGAAACATAAAGACCAAATTATTTTTCAGATACTCTTATTTTTGCAAAATCTATTCCACTCTGAAGGCGTACAAATGTCACGTACGATGACATGGAATTGCCCATATGTAAGAATGACTCTGTGAGTGTTTTTTTTTTTTTTTTTGTATCCAATTCCACTAAAAATGAAAAAGGAAACGAAACACATAAAAATACTTTTACTTGCTGTTTTATTACGATTATTTTCATCTACTGTTCTTTTTTTTCATCTCTACTCGTTATGCTGGTTACTGGTCTTTTATGAACTTCTGTTAAAATACTCATGTATGTTTTTCGCGTATGTGTGTTTGAAAACTTACACAAGCTTACCTTCTACATACGTACACACATACTAATACATATGGAAATTTAATGCGAGTATTTAACGGTAAACGATTTAAGAAAAATAAACAAAAAATAGGTCGAGTAGGAATTGCATTTTTTACCTTCAACTTTATTTCTTTTCCTTTATGGAAGTTTTTTTTTATTGTTTTTCGTTTTGTAGTTGTTGTGTTTTATTTGCCCTATACTCGCATGGAACTAAAAGAAAAAGTTTCCTGTTTCGTTAAATCGTTTTTTTTAAGCTTGCTACAAATTTGTTTTATATGCCGACTCACAGTGGGTTAGAACAAATTATGTGGGGTCTGTTTGTGTCATGTAGAATAGAAGAACAGTTTTATATAAATATGTATGTGTGTACAGCGATATCTATAGAATGCACAAAATGGCGCACCGTGGGAGATTTTCGAAAAACAATGGAACTCAATCTGTAATTTCTAAACGAATAGTCCTATTGTAATAAAATTGCCCATGGCTATGGAAGAAGTGTATTTGGGTTTAAAAAACTCGGGTAAACGATGCCAAACTTTTGTTCAAGCTCTTATTTGAAAGAATTTATTATATGTATATAAAAATGCACAATTCTAGTGATTTCAATAGATAGGCTTTGTTGGCTTGTTCTTTCCCAGAGCGTATGATGAGATATGGTTCTCGGCCAGAATAAGTAAACATGAAAACCCCTCAATAGCTTCTGAATAACTCCAGTTTCACATAGGCAATTTAGAAAAATGACTAGACAAATGGAAGATAAAAGTCAATGCAACAAAATGTACTCACGTTACATTTACTCTAAGACGAGAAAGTTGTTCTTTCATACAGATAAATAATATTAAAATACCAGAACAGAGTCTTGTGAGATATCTCGATATCCATCTCTCCAAGTCTGCTCTAGACTTGGAGTACAAAGTGCTTTTGTACAAAACAGTTATTAAACCGATATGGCTTTACGGCATTCAGCTATGCAAAGAAAGCAGTTAGCACTGTTGTGGAAAATAACAGGTGTCCCATGGTATATTCGCAATAGTAATATCCATAGGGATCTCAATGTCCCCATAAAACGCGAGGAAATCAAACTCTCCAGTCTAAACTACCTGTCAAAACTATTGGATCACCCAAATCCCCTTGCCAGAGATTTGCTGTAGTTTGAGGGTCATAGACGAATGAGGTGATTGGAAACACTGGATCTGGCCAGATAATCTTTTTAACGAGCACTTATGTTGGACATTGCAGCGGCAATAACAACTTTAGTTTTAGTTTAGATTAAGATTTTAATACTTATTGTAAATTTCTAAAAAGATTCAATAAAGAATATATAAAAAAAACCGACTGGCAGCGTTCCAAGTTTCGCAGCCGTACATACGCAGAGATAAAGAGGGTGATTTTCAAATAGGTTTTAGACGGCCAAATACTTGACGTGCCTTCTGCAAGCGATTATCAATGTCCTCACACGATCCACCAATGAAACTTGAAAATAAATTTCGGGAGGTTTCATTAATACGTAAAGTTTTCATATTTCATGAAATTTGTTTTTAAAACTTGCTGATTCCGCTGCCAGCGTTACGCTTCTTAAGTTCGCCGAGAGATATGATTAGCTGTGAGCCAGCCGATAAATATCGTTACATAAGCTAAATCGTTTAGAACGATCCCCAGATCTATATTAAATAGAAGTGCTGACAGAACACATCCCTGTCTGACAGCTATCCCAACTCTCACCGTTTCACTTAGTAATTTGCCATGTTTTATCCTACATGAGGCATTACTCTACAGATTGTTTCTTAATAACACTTATGGGGTAAGAATACAGAATTAAAGTTGGTGTTACTCTGTCGGTTTGGGAATTTTCTGGGCTATTACCTTATTAATTAAGCATAGCAGAGTAATGCCACGTCAGTTATTAGGGTCTGTGAGGTCGTCCTTTTGATTCGAAATATTATCACGCCAGAAGGATTGGCACTATTATTGCAGCACTCGTATGTGGGTCGGATCTCAAGAGCTCAGCAGAGATTCCTTCAATACCTGGGGATTTGTTTCCTTTGAGACTGCTAATTGAATTTGCAAACTTCCCCATGGTGGAACATGCGGAAACGATGTATTACCCGAAAGCATTCGGCTATAGTGATCCGCCCACTATAGATATGACACAGCATGCATATCGTCGTCATTTTAATGTGCGCATTGCACCCACAGCGTCAGCAATAAACCATTTGATTGGAAATATCGTGAACACTGCTCAAAATATTGAACGTGTACGGGAGAGCGTACAGCATAGCCCCACAACATCAACCTGCAGACGTTCACCACAACTTGGGCAATCACGGCGGTCACTGCAGAGAAAACATTAGAATTGTTCCTATATATAAAGTTCAACTTGTGCAACAATTGAAGACAACAGACTACCAGCAACGGCTTGACTATACCATTTGCTTCCGTGAAAAAGCTGAGAAAAATCCAGACTTTATTCACATTTTGATAACGAGTGATGAAGCCCACTTCCTATTAAATGGCTATGTCAATAAGCAAAACTACAGAATTTGGTCTACGGAGAATCCAAGAGCAGTTTATCAGTAACTATTACACCCACTTAAGTGTACTGTTTGGTGCAATGTATCGTCCAAAAGGAATAATTGGCCCATATTTATTTCTGAAAATGATATTGGTAGTTCATATCAGACGATGAAGGAAAATTTTGTTACGCCAGCTGTTGGAAACCATCCATACTTGTAGTTTCAACAAAAAAGGTGTCCATTAGTGTGGTAGATTTTAAACGGAGATGGACAAACTTTTCGAACACAGTGACAGAAATCACTATAAAAACCATAATGGAAGGGTTTTCGAAAAACGTTCAAAATTTCATCTAAACTAAAATTTCATTAAAACTATAAAATTTTTTTTTTTTTTTGTAAATTGTAATAATGCAAAACTGTAAGTTTATTGGTTTCATTTTCATTAACATATATGGGCAATTCCAAGTCATCGTACGTGACATTTGTACGCCTATAGAATAAAATAGATTTTGCACAAATAAGAGTATCTGAAAAATAATTTGGTCTTTATGTTCCATTCAGAGGGTACAATATTTTAAAAAAATAATAAGTTCTTTCGAAACATTGTTATCCAAGATATCGAGCGAAATAAGGGTATATCATACGTGACATAAAACGGAAGCAATTTTGAGGTACATATAGAAATGTTTTCTTTTAATTTCTTACACTAAACCAAATATTTTTCCTTTACAATCCGTCATATTTAAATAAAAACAATCTTTGGAAGATTTTATAATAAATAAAATTTAATATCGTACGTGACAGATTTTTCTCTTATAGTAAAACAATATGTATTCTGTAAATATATGTATACAAAAACTAAAAAAATAAATAGAAAATATATATTCGGTTTCAAAAACCAATTTGATGATAGCAAAAAAACAATCAGAGTCAAATTCATTTCATACTACATGCTAATTGGGAGCTTACTTTTCGCCGCAATTTTAGACTAAAACATACCAATTAAATGAAAAAAAAAAAATAAATATAGTCAGTTTAAACTATTATTTTTGTCCTTCAAATGTTATACAATAAGCTATGAATACTTTCACATAGTAACATTTTAGTGTTTTCTCCTATTCAAATCATCTCGAAAAAAAGTTTCATGGGTTTTTGTTTTTTCAGTCGTGGTTGTCCTTCTCGTGGAATTGCCCATATGTATGTTAAGAATTTTTCGATCTCAATGCTTAATCGGGAAAGATTTGGAAAAAATTTAATTTTAATTTCCAAATGCAAATATAACGAAAACTATAATAGATAATATAGAACCCTTCTAGTACATTTCATGTATATTAAAATCTTTCAAATAGGACCTAGAACAACAGTTTGTCATCTTTTTAAATTTTGCATATACCCAAGGTAGACCATTTCGGGGCTTTAAAGTCCAAATTTAAAACTTCAACTCAATGGGAAATTTTACTAAAATCCAAAATATAAGAAAAGAAAAATGTTCTGATTAGACCCGGTCCACACTGTGAAACATTTGCTGCAAAACATTTTTAAATTTTTGTTTGAAAGTGCATTCGTGTCCACACAGTGAAGTTTTTGCTTTTTAGTTTTTGACATTTCTGTACAGAAGGAATATGAACGAATAAATGTAGATGAGATAGTCAAGCCCTTTTCCATTCCTCTTTCCCCTTTCATCGACAAACTGAAATGTTTTGCAGCAAATGTTTCACAGTATGGACCGGGACTTAAAAATTATAATATTTATTTCTCTAATATGGACTACTGTACATTTTTTCGAACCACTGTACTCTTACTAGTTGTACTAAGGTTGAAATATGCATGTTCATATTTTCATTTGTACTTATATTTCATTACGTAAGCTTTTTCTTTTAACGTTTTTATTTGAAACAAAAATTAAGTAAAAGCATTTTTTTTAATGAATCTGTTTTATTTTCAATTCTGTTTGTTAAAGCTCTAACAGCGAATGTTAAACACTTTTTATCTTTACTTCTGGTACACTTCATTACAAATTATCTAACAGATAATCATTATCTCATTTTCACCACATTTAGCCATAGACTGGTGTACATTTTTGACAGTTAAAGTTATTGATATGAGAAAGTAAAATGCTACTGCCTGTTTGTGTTAGGGTGGTTCATTTATACTCGATAATTTTTAAATTGGGAAGTTGGCACATTAAACCTATTATGTTTTCCTTTTCTTCGCCAAGAAATATTGCTTAATGAGCAGAAGAAATTCAGGTTTTTTCAATTACTTCTCCAGTTACGAGGTAGTCTGCTATCAATGGCTATCAAACACAATCTAATTTTGATGCAGCTATTGACAGGAGCAGTGTTGCCTTTCTGGGAAATTCAAAAAGTCGCGGACTTATTGACCCACCCTCATATTTTAATTTAACGAGAGGAAGCTCTTAATGAAATAACATTTATATATGTATGTAATTTCTGAATTTTGTTGGATTGTAAAGTTACGAATTAATACATTTATATTTCTAGGGCATTGTTAATCCTAGAAATCTAAAACTGTTCAACACAGCAAAGTTAGATCCCGATAGATGAAATTTATATATTAAGAGCAGCTTGTCCAACCAAATTTATTTGTATTCTGGTAGGAGTGTTTTTCAATTGAAAAAACTTTATTTTCTACTTTTGGACCCTTAGATTAGCCAAATATCGTACTGGGCAAGTTCCCAATATAAATGTAATGCTGTTTCATGCTGTAATTCTTAACACTATTTTAAAATTATAATTTTCACATTACTATCACACAACTTGAAGAATTAAACACTTCTAAATTATAAAACACTAGCTGAACCCGGTCCGTGTTGCTGGCCCTTAGAAAACATATGTTTTATATTGGATCTCGATCTCGATTTTAATATACTTACAGCCAATCCGAATTTTTGTAGTTGTAAGACTTGGGAATACCTTGTCGACAACGGCTAGAATATTTATTTGCATTTGGCAGAAGATCGTGATCGCAATCTAATTTGTTGCGGGATCACCAGTTATTGAGCCGTCTGAGCGGCAGAATAACTTTACCCTTCGAACAGCCCATTCCCGGGGATTCCTTAGGGAACTTCAGTAATGTTTGTTCATTGCGCCAATCAGTACTTCCTTGTCCTTGCCCTTTCGAAAACAAATTTTAATTCAATAAAACCTTTATTTTTATTAAAAGTGGAATGCGGAGAGTTATTCAAAATATTATTTTTATACCCTTCACCTTTGTGAGAAGGGTATATATAAATTTGTCATTCCGTTTGTAATTTCCACAATATAATTTTCCGACCCTATAAAGTATATGTATTCTGGATCCTTATAGATAGCGACGTCGATTAATCCATGTCCGTCTGTCTGTCTGTCTGTTGAAATCAACTTTCCGAAGCCCCCAAATAACTTACATATACGAATCGGTCCACAAATGGCTGAGATATAAGGAAAAAACCAGGATTTTTTACCTATTGTTTGACCTATATCTCGATTACTAAGTCATATAGACAATATGCATATCTAATGATAGAAAGACCATAGTAAGTAGGACCTACAATGGGTCAAAATACGAAAAATTTTAACCCGAATTTTTTTTTCGTTAAATATTAACAAAAAAAATTGAAAAAACAAAAAAAGTTTTTAAAATTTAAAAAAAAAAAAAATTTTGAAATTAAAAAAAAAAAAAATTAAATATAAAAAAATTTAAAAAAAATTCGAAAATATTTCTTTCTCCAATTGAAAAAAAAATTTTTTTTGTTGAGAAAAAATTGTTTGGACAAGATTAATTTTTTTTTTTTTTACCACAATCACTGACCTTGTAAGCATGTATATAGGAAACTAAATAAACTAACTATAAGAATTGAAGAAAAGGTCGATCAACAATTATACAATAATCTCCTTTTTTTATGTTATTAGCGGTATAGTATAAAAATTTGATTTTGCCACGCCATTCCGTCCAAATCTGACTTTACAGTGTTAAACGCTAGGCTTTTCTGAAGATTCCGTGAAAATTTTATCAAAATCCGTCCAACCGTTTTTGAGTTCACTCGGAACATACATACAAACATCCATTTTTATATATATAGATTGGGATAAATGGTTGAATGGAAAAATTCGAAAACCGGCTTTACGAATGGACCGCATGTACCTAATGTAGCATTTTAGGTGTCTAAAACCATCCCCAGAAAATTACCTTTCCAATGATACCAGTTTGGAGGTAATCGGTTGGATAGTTTCAGAGGGTATAACGGACATAGGTAGAAACATTTTTTGTGTTTTATATATATAGATTTGGCCTAATTCTTTCGCTAAACACTGTACATCACTTTTAAAAAGTGGCAACTTTGTTTTCAGCTAGAAAAAAACCGTTTTATTTTAAAAAAAGAAAACCTTTCGAATTGCCAACAAGGATTTTCACACAAAAAAAAAAGAAAGCTTACAGGAACATATTGAAAAGCTTTTAAGAGTATTTAAGCTTTTAACACAAGGTCTACAATTTTAAGAGTTCAAAACACTGATAAGAGAGCCATAAAACAGAAAGAGCAACTACAGAAAAATGGAAGAAACACACACTTAGAAATTTGGAAATCTTTTACTACATCTAAAACAAATTTTGAGTATAGGGAGAGCGTATGGAGATAGGATTTATTTTTTTTACGGTTCATTGCTAAACAAACAACGGTATTTTTTGCTATTCTACAGTGATAGACTCACACAACTCTAAGCTTTAAATCAGTATTGCGGTAAACGGTATATTGAGCACACGTTTTTTTTTTTCGATTAACGGCAGAAAATTGTCACGTTATGAAAGGCCAACAAATAAAAAAACCGCAAATTCTGGTCTAAAAAATTGAAGCAGAAAAAAAGTTTTTTTTTTTTTTTTCTTTTGCCAAAACAAGTGAAACTGAAAACAGAAAAGTGTACATGCACAGTTATCATAGCGAAAGGAAAAAATAAAAGAAAGAAATTGGTGGTAGTTGTTATTATAGTATAAATGCGTAATACAACAGCAACAACAACAGCAACAAAATAAGACCAGGAAAATTCATTTGCAATAAATTATAAAAGAAGTGAGTTCAAGTGTGTTGGCAGCAGTATAAATTTAAATATGAAAAAACTAAAATGAATTTTGAATTCCAAATTGATTAAATGAAATTAACACTAAATTAAGATTAGTTATTTAGATTAAATTTAAAAAAAAAATATATAAAAAGCTGAGATTAAGAAAAAACGAAAACAAACAATTTGTTGATAATGAGTAAATTGTTTTAAAATTTAAACCATTTTAGAAATTAAGTAATTATGAAAAATATATGTTTATAAATTTAACAAAACAAACACAAACCACGTGAATTGAGATAAAGCTGATGAAAATAATGATGTGATTAAACAATGCTTTTAAAGGAAAGAGAAAGAAATTTTTACAAAAAATCTAAATTTAAATGAAAATTATATTTTTTTCAAGTTTAATAAAAGAAAAATTCTTTAAATGATTTTAAGCAGCGTTTAAACTAAATACTTATATTCAGATAAATATTTTGAAATTTTGTTCAAACAAATATAAAACGCTATAAACAAAGTATTAATACTTTTATACAAAGGCAGTCTGAAAAGTTATTTCAATTAACTTTAATTTAAATGAATTTTCTATGATAATAAATAAATGTCAGACAGTATGATATAATTTTGTGTACTTGCGATTTTAAAGATTTCGGAAAAAAAACTTAATATTAGTAAAAAGTACACGCAGAGAACAAACATGGTTGTGGTAAACATAATCATAATTGTATTATGACAAGATTTACGATTGTAGTCCCAACATATAATGATCATTATTATTATAAAATATCATATTATGACCAAATATAGTCGTAATTTCATAATGTGTTCTGAATAGGGATGCCAATCCCGAAATCCCGATCCCGAAAATCCCGGGATTTTTCGGGATCGGGATTTCCCAAATCCCGGAAAATTACGAGATCTTTGTTATTTTAGAAAGATTTTTGAAGCTCCGAAAATACCTAGAAAGCTAAATTTCAGCATACTTTTAATACTAATCTCGCTTCAAATCCAAATGGATCCAGATTCTTAAATTTTTACCAGGGAGCAGCAGGTTTTCCTTACATTGACAGACTTATACTTGACTATTAACGATGTTTTTCGTCAGCTCCGTACATTAAATAATATGAATATAAAACATCAATATGTAGTGTTGGCCTTCTATGGGGACTTGAATCACCATTTATGAATGAATTAATGACTTATATCGAAATTTATTTTAATATCATTATATAAAAATTATTTATTGACAATAAAATGTTTTTTTGATATAGGGGTATATTATTATGGACGGGTTCTTACAAAAGTTTGTAGAAGGATTTATTTTCATATATAATTTGTATATTCAATTTCATCACGATATTAATTATTATAAGACAATTATGAATATTCAAGTTATTTTCTAAAGGGGAACTTGTTTGAGGACTAGGGACAAGTGTCCGATTTGGCCATACTTTACAGTATAATTTCAGAGTAATTAGAACCAATGTGTGCACAATTTTATCAGGATTGTCGCATAATCAACATACTTATGACTACTCAAACAGTATTCCGGGAGACAATTGTATGGGACTATGGGCAATCATGAACCATTTTCAATTCCAAACAAACCATATTAACAGAGAGTATTTATGGATAATTTTAGCCAGCTGGCTCCTTTCGTTTGTGCCCTTCAATTGTAAATAACTTTTAAACTGCCTTACCAATTTTTACACTTTTAGTTTCATAGCTTTCCTAAAAATCCTTTTACTATGATCTTAACATATGTACTCAGTAGAAAAGGTATACAATTTTCAGTCTTGTTATGGTTTTCTCACTTTTATAAAGTCCAGAATACGGGTATAAATATAAAATATCTTTTTTGTCAAATTTATTTTAATTCAATGCACTAGTTTCTCCTTTGTTATATTTTTACTTAAATATATCAACGAAAACAAATTGTTTTTATTGTTGAATTTTATGTTTTTTGACGTTTAACTAAAATCCCGAAGTCCCGAAAAATCCCGAAATCCCGAAAAATCCCGGGATCCCGAAAAATCCCGGGGTCCCGAAAAATCCCGGGATCCCGGGATTTACATTTCTAAAATCCCGAATCCCGGGATTTGTAAAACTCAGTCCCGTTTGGCATCCCTAGTTCTGAAGTACTGAAATCATGATCCAAAGCAATCATAATATGACCCAACGTAATCATTATATCACCCAATGAAATCATATTATGATACAACTTACTCATATTAATGATAGAATGAAATCATATCCAATGAAATGATATCCTAAGTAAGGAGTGAGATCGAAATATTCTTAACATACATATATGTTAATAAAAACGAAACCACTAAACTTACAGTTTCAATTTTTTTTTTTTATTTGATTGAAATTATTATTACAATTTACAAAAAAAAAACATTTTTATAGTTTTAATCACTAGTGATGAAATTTTGAACCTTTTTCGAAAACCCTTCCATTAACGTTTCATTGTGCTTTCTGGCACTTTGCTCGAACAAATAGTCCAAATTTTGTCTGTTTTTGGTTCCTAAACTTTTCTTCAACATTTATCTTGTATCAGCAACATCAAAATTTTGATCAGGAAGTTGTGAAAAATCTGCCAGAACATACGTTTCGTCATCCATTATGCAGCAAGAATATTTTTTTATAAAACTTGACTTCAATTTCCGTGCTCTGTTTTTGGTCTCTAAATTTTTAGCAGCGTTCCTGTCAGGAACTTTTTGAGCCTTGTATGTTTTTATACCCTTCACCTTCGTGAGAAGGGTATATATAAGTTTGTCATTCCGTTTGTAATTTCCACAATATAATTTTCCGACCCTATAAAGTATATATATTCTGAATCCTTATAGATAGCGGAGTCGATTTAGCCATGTCCGTCTGTCTGTCTGTCTGTCTGTTGAAATCAATTTTCTGAAGACCCCAGATATCTTCGGGGTCCAAATCTTCAATAATTCTGTCAGACATGCTTTCGAGAAGTTTCCTATTTAAAATCAGCAAAATCCGTCCATAAATAACGGAGACATGAGCAAAAATCCGAGACAACCTCTATTTTTGGCCTATTTTTGATCTATATCTCGATTACTAAGTCATAAATACAGACAATATGGATATCTAATGATAGATATTTCAAAATCCATTGCAACGATGTATATAAGACTATAGTAAGTTGGGCCTACAATGGGTCAAAATCGGGAAAAATATTTTTTAACCCGATTTTTTTTTTTCACAAAAAACATTTTTTTGTCATAAATATTTTTCACTAATAAATTAAAAAAAAAATAGATTTTTAAATTAAAAAAAAAAAAATTTAAAAAATTGGAAAAAATTTTATTTTAAAGTATAATTTGGTGAAGGGTATATAAGATTCGGCACAGCCGAATATAGCTCTCTTACTTGTTAAACCTGCATTAGCTTTAACTTTTCGTACCAAATAGTCCGAGCACTGAGCTAACCGGACTGCTTTCCTACCGGTTGTGTTGGGAGCACTTTTGAAAATGCTTTCTATTTTTTGGCTTTAGAAACATCATGTGGACCATTCCTTCTACCTGAATCAGGTTTTCTATCAACGGACAAGTTCTGCCGATACTGTTTAATAACATTGGAATCAGTTTGACGGCAGACCTTTGATTGTTTGGCCAACTTTTTGTAGGACCAAGTTGGGTTTTGCTGAAAATATTTAATAATTTTAGTACGCACTTTTTTCTGGTCACTCATTTTAATCATATTAACAACAAATGAATATAATTGATATTAAACATAATAACTGCACATAGAAAACAGATTCATAGTAGCAACCGAATTTGTTGCCAATCGAATGATTCTGCCTTAGTGACCGAATTTTACGGCTGTGGCTACGCAATTTTAGAAATTGTAACAAAATTTTGGAAGCTTCAACCGAAATTCTTCTTTATAGAGTACCTGCTTCAGATAGAAGGAATGGTCCACATGATGTTTTTAAAGCCAAAAAAAATAGAAAGCATTTTCAATAGAGCTCCCAACACATCCGGTAGGAAAGCAGCCCGGTTAGCTCAGTGCTCGGACTAATTGGTACGAAAAGTTAAAGCTAATGCAGGTTTTAAAAGCATACAAAGCTCAAAAAGTTCCTGACAGGAACGCTACTAAAAATTTAGAGGCCAAAGACAGAGCACGCAGCTCCGGGTGAATATTTGTATATTGCTGATACTCGAGGGAATGTTGTAGACAAGTTTAGGACCCAAAAGCAGAAAATTTTCCCAAAAAGTTCTTGGCATGGCAAGCAATATGCAGTTGCGGCAAAAGAATCCAATCATTTGTTACAAAGGAGGATGCTTCCATTCATAAGACTTCTTAATGTGTCCACTTATTTTTGCCCTGATTTGGCATCCTGGAAGCCAGGTATTGAGTGGTACAAGAACAATGGTATTTGTACCAAGAGAGGCAAATCCTCCAAACTGCCCGGAGCTAAGGCCAGTGGAGAGATATTGAGCTATTGTTAAAAAAGAATTGATAGCACAAAAAAGATGTCCAAAAGTGTGGTAAATTTTAAACGGAGATAAACTACCTGTTCGAGCAAAGTGACAGAAATTAAAACTGTAAGTTTAGTGGTTTCGTTTTTATTAACATATATGTATGTTAAGAATTTTTCGATCTCACTCCTTACTTGCTTAAATGCAGGGTAGTTACCACTAAAAATCGTTATTCTATAAACTATTTTAAATTATGGAAATAAATTTGTTTGTTTTTTATATTTCCTAATCTCCCGCTTATTTTCCATTCCCGGGAAATAATAAAAAAATATCATTCCCAATTTGTACCCTACACCAACATAATGGGGATGGTATTATGCGTTTGTGCTGATGTTTGTAACACCCAAATAATATTAGTCTAACACCATCCTTAAAGTACTTATACTCATCGACTCAGAATCACTTTCTGATTTAAACTGGTTGAAAGCTGTCCTACCGACATAGCACTGTTTTGTCATAAGTGTCTGTCACTTAATTATTGAACATTATTATGTAAACAACAAAGTCGAATTTTGTACCAACAAAGCGTCATATGGGGGAAGTTTTGCATTACTTCTTTAATTTCAAAAAAAGTGCCGCTGAAGCTCACCATAGCTTATGGTGAATATGTTCCATCGGTTTCAATGTGCGAGAAATGGTTTGTGCGGTACAGAAGTGGAGATTTTAAGACGGAAAACAAAGATCGCCAAGGCCAGACAAATAAGTTTGAAGACAAAGAATTGGAGGCATTACTACAATAAGATTGTAGTCAAACTCAACAAGAGCTGGCAAAAAAATTGTTTTTGTTTTCCTGATGTAGCGAAATATTGAAATAAAAATTAAAATATTTTTATAAAAATGGCCTTAAGCTTAAATAATTATTACATTAAAGTAAAAAGTTTTTCAGTTTTTGTGACACACAGAAATAACATTTATTGTTAATCAAATGATTCAGTTTAAATTACCGAATTTTTCTGTGTTGTGGCTAAAAATTTTGTTTCGAATCGGCTTTTCGAAATAGATACCATTTAAAACTCTACATATTTCCTTTGTTTTCAGATAATCTTTTCGTCTGCCCTCGTTGAAATTAAAATAAGCAAATATTATGAAATCTAGTTCAAACAAACATAAATTTGCAAAAAAAAAATAATACAATTTTTTATTAAATTTTTTTTATTTTTTTTTTCGTTTCTATTTTGTATACAAAATTAATAAAATTTATTCAGAATTACAGAATAAGTGGTAATTGCAAACAAAAATAGCAACAGTAGTAAAACAAGCAGCCAACAAGAGTAAACAAAAAATATGTAAATAAACAACAACAACAACAATAAATATAAAAGCAACCTATTAGAAAAAAATACTTTCTATAATCTATTAAATTGGTATAACAAAAGCATGAATAAAAAAAAATAAAAACAACAATAAACACATAAAACAGCAACAACTACCCTCTACCAGTACTCGTACTAGTACTCGTCTAAAAACATTTGAAGTGTATTCATGTGCAAAAGGGTGGCACAGTTTTGTGAAACATTTGAATATGTTTGGATATATTGTTGGGAAATGTAGATGCTCCATTCCAAGCAGCTATCATATGATAACATACTTAATTGCATTTATATTTTGTTTTAATAAAGTTTAGAATTTCCAAAAAAAATCTTTCAAAATTAGAATTTCAGCAAATGAAATAAAACGACACTATTCGGGCATTTCCAATATCTCAAACGCGACATTAGTATTCCATTGAAGTGAAAAAAACAAGTAAGAGTGCTATATTCGGCTATGCCGAATCTTATATACCCTTCACCTTTGTTGTGGATGCATTAATTACTCATTTTCAGCGTATAGCATCCTAAATATATCAAGAAAACTTTTAAAAATGTTACATTTAATTGCTGACGAACAGAAGTTACAAACGAAATAACAATATTTTATATATTCCCTTCTCACGATGGTGAAGAGTATAAAAACAACAACTCCAAACGAAACACCAAAAAAAAAAATACGCAAAGCATTAAAACCAACACACATCCAAACATATGTACGTTTTGTAGCTTTTTTGTCAAACACCAAAAAAAAAACAAAATACGTAAAGCAATGAAGCCAACACACATCCAAACATATGTACGTTTTGTTGGTTTTTTGTCAAAGCATGCAATAAATTTTCTTTTTTTATGATATTTTCAGAGGTTGTCTCGGATTTTTGCTCATATCTCCGTTATTTATGGACGAATTTTGCTGATTTTAAATAGGAAACTTCTCGAAAGCATGTCTGACAGAATTATTGAAGATTTGTATCCCGAAGATATCTGGGGTCTTCAGAAAATTGATTTCAACAGACAGACGGATATGGGTTAATCGACTCCGCTATCTATAAGGATCCAGAATATATATACTTTATAGGGTCGGAAAATTATATTATAGAAATTTCAAACGGAATGACAAACTTATATATACCCTTCTCACGAAGATGAAGGGTATAATAAAGAAATCTGAAAAATGTATTTTTATTATTTATATTTTTGGATAGCAAATTTGTAGCACTATATTTTGTGCAAAAGATTAGTTGTTTCCAATATATTAGCAATAAACCTGGTATTCCGCACGAAACAAAAAATAGAACTAACCTTTAGAAAACTGCAAAAATCAGCGAATTGGAACATAATTTATTAATTAATTAATTAATTTTTTTTTAGATTAAAATGAAATGATGTAGCTATCAATTAAGTGTAGTATTTTTTAAATGTTTACATTGCTTTTAGTTTTACAAGCTTCAGTATGATTTGTCACGTGACATTTGTAACACTACATATTTTTCCATTATCTTTGTAATACTGATTAATTAAGTACATTCAACTCAAAGTTTCAGAGACTACTAAAAACTTTGTATTTATTATATTCTTTTTTTGCATGCAATATATGAAAAAACGTAAAAATTTTTCAAAGGGGGCTAGGTTTGTGGAACTTCTGACGAGTAAATAAAGACTTTTTATATAAGTATTTGATATTGTTGAAAACCTAAGAACTTGAAGATTGATATTTTAGTAAAATTAAGTAATTTTATACATTTTTGGGACGTCATTTACTTTAAAAACCTAAAAAATTTTAATATGGTGATTTTCCATAAAGAAAAATATAAAATTTGAATTAATGTAAAATTTTAACGGTTAAAGATAACATAACAAAATTTGGAATTAATGCAGATCCAAATGTCCTTAAATCAACGGTATTATAATCTTTGACATTTATTATTTTAAAATACCGAAATTCCTAAACCGGGAAAATGTGTTCCAAAAACTGGGCTTTTTTAGAAAAGTGCCTACTCTGACGTAATTTACCGTGTGATAGTAAAAAAACTTTGTAAGTGTTAAAGTAACAAATAGGGTTCTACAAATATGGAAGAACTTCATGGAACGGTGCTTTGCCTTTTTAGAATTTTTTACTCAAACCTAAAATTACTTTTTAAAATTGGACAAGTTTGGATAGGCCTGGGGGGTGTTGTGTCCGCTTAAGTGAGCTAAATTTTTCTTTACACGCTTTTGCACTAAGTTCTCTTTCCGGGTCATAAAAAAGTTGTATGTAGTCCCGAAGAAAATTTTTTTCTACAAAAGAAAAAATATATGGGTTTTTTTGGGAAAAAACGTAAAAAATATGGTCCTTTCCACATGTTTCAAATTTGGATACGTGTAACTTTTTATAGGGACGAGATAACTGTTAGCAAGTTTTCTTATTTTATTGAGAATTTTATCGCCACTATTGCTGATATTTTAAAAATAAATTTTGACCGTCCGTAGGCCCGTCATATCTAAAAAAACATAAAAAGATCGAGCAAAATTAAAAAAAATAAATCAATAAACCTAAATATCTCTTCAACTAATGGAGATAACCTACACATGTAAGCGTATTTTTTGTAGATCTTCTCATGCACTATTTATATTTTAAATTTCAGATCATTCGGATCATATATGGATTTTTGGCAATTTTTTTTAAAATTTGAGACCCGAGGTGACCAACTTTGAGGGGCCACGAGCTGGCCCCCATTAGCGCTAGGAAGCTTAACAAATGTAAATCAACTCGAAAACACCTCAGCTCCAACCATGTGAAATTTCGTAACAATATCTCCAATAGTTCCTGAGATACCGAATTATTTCCAAAAAAAAAAAAAAAAAAAAAAAAAACATTTCTAAACCACTGTGCATTGCTAGCTATGAACTTTTCCCATCTTTCCTGCAACAAATGGTTTCCTAGACAAAAGAACTTACTCATTTTCTGAGACCAAGAACGAATCAAACCAATATTGGATACTCTGTTACAAAGTGAAGCGTATCCCAGAGAGAGCGTTCTGCATAGATCGAAACAAATAGTAGTCGGACCCTGCAAGTTCTGGACTATAAAGCAGGTTAGGCAAAACTTTCCAACCACTTCATTCTAAATACTTTTTAACAGGTATTGCAACATGTGGCCGAGCGTTCTCATGATGGAATATTACGGTTTCATGTCTGGCCGCACAATCTGGGAGTTTTTCGGCAAATGTTCCCTTCAAACGAATCAGTTGCGTTCGGTACAGGTTCCCTGTGATGGTCTGGTCCAGATTTCAGCAGCTCATAATAGAACCCATGGATATTTGGCTTTGGTATCGATTCGGCTAGTTGGCCGGGCTTCACATATGATCTCTTACGCTTCAAGTTATCATAATAGATTCAGTTTTCATCGCAAGTAATGATTCGGTGCAAAAATTATTTTCTTTTATAGTGGACCTGCAAAATCGGTTATCAAGTTCTCTCGGTTTCAATTTGGAAATTGGGTATCATTTCCCAGCTTTTAGATGAATCCTGCTGCTCGCAAACGTTTTAAAAATGCTGCTTTAGTAGATCCCAATGATTTTGCAAGCTCTTTTTGTGTTTCACAACAATTTTCATGGAGTAATGCCTCCAATTCTTGGTCTTCAAACTTTTTTTGCCTGGCCTTGGCGATTTTTGTCTTCCGTGTCAAAATTACCACTTCTGAACCGCACAAACCATGTATTGCAAGTTGAAACTGATGGAACACATTCACCATAAGCTTTGGCGAGCAATCGGTGTGTGGTAAAGCAAAATTTCCCGCATATGACTCTTTGTTGTTACAAAATTCAATATTTTCGAAGCAAAATGTTCAATTATTGAACTATAATGTTCAATAATTAAGTGAGAATAAATGACAGATATATACCCTTCAAAATCACATTTAAGTTATTAAAGACAAAAAACGCATTCAAAAGATAGATAAGATAATATAGCAGATTAAAGGTATTTTTACACTATTCCTTATTGTTCAGATAATTTATTAATTCTAAAAGATATTTTCTACTACATATACATAATGACTTTAAAATTACTTTATAACTCCTAAATTAAGGGAGAGCAGATAAACATTTTAAAGTTTGTATGCTTATAATTAAGGCAGCAAGTTCTTGTCATGATCTTGATTAATGCCAGATACACTTGCGATCGCAAACGATACAAGCTTTAAATATCAAAATAATGTTTAGGGACATTATTACAACTTGCCTTTATGTTCGTAATAGTAATAGTTAACTTTAAAGCTACCTTTTTCTATTACTTAAAGTTACCTTTTACTATTAAGAACATTAAGGCAAGTTGTAATAATGGCCCTTAGTGTGTTTATTAGATGCAGTAACTTTGTTTTATAGTCAGCAACTTTATTAGAACCATCGCGGAGTACTGACAAGAAACAATGAATTATGTACCGGAACGCGACATTTGATCAAATGAAACATTTAACGTTAATTGAGCTTTATTCGGCTTCTTTTATTATTTTTTTTAATAATTCGTTGTTGATAGACAGATTTTACAAGATAAGTGCGGTCAATACATAAATAATTTCGGTCAATTCCACCGTATTTCTGTAGAAATGACCGAATGTGTTATTTTGTGTGATTATAAATGATATAATTGATTGGAAAAATATCAGAAAAATTCGAGTACCTGAATTGTATTTGGCTTTTTTGGAATCTGAAAATCCTTAATAAATTCTAAATAAATAGTTGATGCAGCTCACCACAAGAATAAACATTTTATACAATAAACTTTCATATTAGCAGGAAATACCGAGCCAACTTAATGTACCAGTACACATGCACATATTCCCACAAACTCATCATAAAACATTACACTCCCACTCGTAGCTATGCACATGCAAAACAGAAATTTTCACTGCCAAAGAAAATAAACCACCATCACAGACAACCACTAAACAGCACACAGTGGGGCAGAATCAAAATTTTATGCAAATTAATCTGGCGCTTGGCTAGGTCTTGAAAAACATGCTTGCGTGTGCTATTTATCTCTTATAATTTCCGAGTTATAGGCATTTCAAAATTGATATTTTAAAATTTTGCCATACCTTGGTCCGCTTTTTTAAAAATATAGGGCTTACTTTTGAACCGAATGAACTCAAATTTGTTTAGTAATTAGGCAACTAAATTACCAATAATATGCAAAAGATTTCAGAGCAATATCAATTACGGATTCAAAAATAAACGATTTTCAATTTAAAAATTCAAAAAATAGTAGATTTGGGCTGTTTTTTGGGCGAAAAGGTGACTTAACTCTTTTCTTTATTTAAAAGAAACTTTCTTTAAAAACATATAACAACTTTATGTTTTTCTGTAATGTATCTTTATGAAGAACAGTTTGGTATAAAAAACATGTCATAGTTTTCGAACATGTCGTCCCTACCCCTTTTGGAATTTGACCTATTTTTTATAAAAATTTCAACTTTGGGCCCAAAGCTGGGATCAGAAAATGGAAAGCAGGTTTGGAAACCTTGATGTGATCTCTATTCATTCCCAAAGTAGTTTCCCAGCCCTAAAGGAAATGTGAATCCTATGGGCAAAATTGTAAAAAATACCATTTTTGGGATTTTCGCTCCAATTTTTAGGAATTGCGGCATGCCCTTTGACCTTTTGACAAGTTTTTTTACACTTTGTTATTTAGAATGACAAGTTTAAAGAACGTTAAAAATTTCATTGAGTTTTGTCAATAAATAACGATTTTATTGCATATTACATATTTACTGAGTTTCTAAAACTTAAAATTGTATCAAAATTTTAATAGGATTGCTAATATTAGGATCTGTTTGATCCACATTTATTCCGAACAATTTTTTTTTTTTTTTTCTTTTTGTTTAGGCAAGTTAATTCTTGGTCTTACAAAAAAAATTCAAGTCAATATCTCAATTAGATTCAAAAATATCCCACTTTAAAACCGCGTTCTTCAAATATATTTCACATTGGCACGTGTTTAAAGATTGTACATGACGAAGGTACCCTAATTTAAGCCCCAATAGCACCGCCCCTGGAGCATTTGTAGAGTCCATTTTAATAACTCAAACTCGAATACTCCTTGGCTACGCTCGATCGGACCAGCCGTTTAGAAATGCCAGATTTATTTCCAAAAAATTTTGATTCTGCCCCACTGTGCAGCAGTGCACAATATTCATTGTATTATTGTGAATAGCAAATATATTTTTAAACTGAAATTTGAATAAATTCCATTAACAAATTTACTAAAGGTAGGGGTCACACATGGCGAATATTTACTCAAAAAAGCGTAACCACTGTTTTAGCACAAATTTGTTTGATGTTGTTTACTCTTACAAGTGTTTTGAAAGATCAAACAGCATCTTAAGTAACATAAGTTTTTGAAATAAATAAAAGAATTCAAATATATTTTATTTAGTGTTTACGTCTTTTTCGTGGTTACGTTAACAATTCGCAGTAAAACAATTACTGGAATGAAGCAAAAATGCATTCATCGTAATATTATTAGTTATAATACAAGTAATTTAAATTTGTTCTGTTAGATCGTTGACTTTGTAATATTCAATTAAAGCCATTTTGAATTTGATTCCATTAATTGATTTCGATTTATGGAATATGAATTTTTTTTAAATTTATCTTGAAAAATACTTTTCAAGCCCGACCATATTGTTACGAATTAGCAATAGCGATCTGAATTTAACGGTCTGTAACGACTGCCTGCAGCATTCATCATGTTTATAAACACGTCCATGAGAAGAAGCTTCTACTTATCAACAATGTTGATAGCATGCGGTTATTAGCATTGTTTATAAGTATGGCAACACTAAATGTTTAAACTGCTGACATTGACATCGAAAGCTCTAGAATTCGACATACTAGTTTGTCAGTTAAGAGCATTATAGAAGATTCCCGAAAGATAACGTCTGTATAAATAGTGGCAGAGGTTGCACGACTGCAACTGAGTTTATCATATGCGCTGTTAGACTTAACATCAACTGCCTTGTACATTATAAAGTGTGTGTGCATTTCTGCGAATTGATAAACGTGTATAAAGACACTGAGTGACTATTTAGACTTTTGTTGTTGTACATTTTAAATAAATAAAGAGTTGTTACAATTTTAAACTACTAAAACTGCTTTTATTTGCAATCAAAAGTATCCGGTTTATTTAAAGCAAATAAACCCCGTTTTTAAAAGGTAAAAACGTAACAATATCATACCTTACACTGAGTAAGTGGGCAAAAACATATTTCTTATTTTATATTCGTGAGTGATTTTCGAAAGTTGGCCTTATATGGGAGCTATGAGCAATTATGGACCGATTGCCATGAGATTAGGTCGTATGATATATTTCTCTATGGTGGCATATGGCCACCATAGAGAAATATATCTGTAAACTGCATCAAACGATGTATTTTTCTGGATGTAATGGAGTATGTTGTGGATTGGTCTCACTCCATATGCGGCAATTTTAAGCCTCAGTCATCCATAGGTTGCGAGAATCGATGACTAATTTTAAAAGTAAATTTGGATAATTTGGTAGTGTTGCTTAAGCGTCAATCTATTTGCCAGTGCATACTGATCATAACTGTCAAAAAGTGAGCGCAGTATGACAGTTCGTTTGACAGTTAACCCATTCGTAAGTTATATCGGGCTTAAAAAAACCCTTTATAAACAAGTAAGAGAGATATATTCGGCTGGGCCGAATCTTATATACCCTTCACCAAACTATACTTCAAAATAAAAATTTTAAATATTTTTAGGTAAACAAAATTAATTTTTTTTTCCAGTTTTTTTTAATTTTTTGAAAAAAATTTTTTTTTAGATTTTTTTTAAATTTAAAAAACTTTTTTTTAAAATTTAAATTTTTTTTTTTTTAATATTTAGCCAAAAAAAACTTTTGTTGAAAAAAAAATTCGGGTTAAAAATTTTTTCCCGATTTTGACCCATTGTAGGTCCAACCTACTATGGTCTTATATACGTCATTGCAAAGGTCTTTGAAATATCTATCATTAGATATCCATATTGTCTATATTAATGACTTAATAATCCAGATATAGGTCAAAAAATAGGTAAAAAATCGAGGTTGTCCTGGTTTTTTCCTTATATCTCAGCCATTTGTGGACCGATTTTGCTGATTTTAAATAGCAAACTTTTCGAAAGCATGTCTGACAGAATTATTCAAGATTTGGATCCCGAAGATATCTGGGGTCTTCAGAAAATTGATTTCAACAGACAGACAGACAGACGGACATGGCTAAATCGACTCCGCTATCTATAAGGATCCAGAATATATATACTTTATAGGGTCGGAAAATTATATTGTGGAAATTACAAACGGAATGACAAATTTATATATACCCTTCTCACGAAGGTGAAGGGTATAAATATCATGAAGCATTTAGTGGGCTAGCGTTCATGAAAGAAGACATTTAAATTTCAATTAAAATTCCACACAATTGAGATGTATTTAGAAGATTTTGGAATTAAATTACACAAAGACATATTAATTAGCATATACTTGTGTAACTCAGAATTAGCAGCAATAAACGTAAATGTTGGTTATGAATGCCCCATTGAAATGCAATCATGACTTGTGCACGAATCATCTTGCCGTCATGAATGTTATATGTTATATTGAATGAGAAAGTGAATCGGACGACAATGTAGATGTAACAGGTTTAATAGAGGCCTCACAGATTAGGCTAAAATGAAATCAAAATATCTACAATAGCTTTAAAGCTTGGGACTGTGTTATTATTCATTAAATGTTTTAGTTTTTTATACCCTTCACCTTCGTGAGAAGTCTGTCTGTTGAAATCAATTTTCTGAAGACCCCAGATATCTTCGGGATCCAAATCTTCAATAATTCTGTCAGGCATGCTTTCGAGAAGTTTCGTATTTAAAATCAGAAAAATCCGTCCATAAATAACGGAGATATGAGCAAAAATCCGAGACAACCTCTGAAAATTTCATCAAAAAAAGACAATTTATAACGTACATATGTTTGGATGTGTGTTGGCTTCATTGCTTTGCGTATTTTGTTTTTGTTTATTTTTTGGTGTTTCGTTTCGTTTGGCGTTGTTGTTTTTATACTCTTCATCTTCGTGAGAAGGGCATATATAAGTTTGTTATTTCGTTTGCAACTTCTACAATATAATCTGTTCGTCAGCAATTAAATGTAAAATTTTTAAAATTTTTCTTCATATATTTAGGATGATATATTTAGGATGCTATATGCTGAAAATGGGCAACTAATGCATACACAACAAAGGTGAAGGGTATATAAGATTCGGCATAGCCGAATATAGCACTCTTACTTGTTTTTTACTACAATCATATATATGATTGCTGCACTCATGTGGATGGTAACTTAAACATATTATGGTTACCGCAATCATATACATAATTACAGTGACCATAATATTGTTTAAACAACTATATTTTTTCGCTGGGTGTGGTAAGGATATACAATTTCCGTTTGTGATCCCGTAAAGTGTCTGTATACATCAATATATCGGTTATGGCACCGAATAGATTATACCACAAAAAAAATACTGTATGACTGAATTGTGATCCTAGCGGGATAGCATTCGAACAAAAAATTATGATAGAATAGCTTAGAATATATAACAATAAATATTAGTTTGCCATCTACTCCTACACACAATTTTATTTAGTACAAGTGGCGAAACATGTTGCCAATGACTTCTCTTGTGATAATTGTTAGATATACATACATATATTTAATAACTACATACTGACAATAAACTTGAATTTGTTTTTTCATGTAGCTACTCAAAAATGACGAGTTGGACATTTTTAAATGACATTTCCATGTGATTATACCCATCTTAAAGTATATAGCTATAGTCATAGCTATCAACTAATTGAATTTTAAATAAGCCTTAATGAATGCTTCACAACGAACATTTCAAAATTTAATTTTAATAGATACTTACTTAGTTGCTTTAATTCCAACACAATTTTAGATTTCCCATCGTATACTGTAGACTTCATAACCATCAATCAAAATGGCACAACCACAATGTTTTCACACAAGTCTCCATTGTATCGACACTCACTGATGGCGTGTGCCCCCTAAGTATCAATAAAAAATAAAAATTTAGCTCTTTACAATTTCTAATTGCGTGGGATTTCAATATATATTGATGGGTTTAAATCAATTGTCTGGCCATATGATGGGGACGTTTCAGACATCATGTCGACACAATGTCACACAAATATTAAAAACCAACGTCAATAATAAAATTTCAGGGAACTTTTTAAATGAAAAAGCATTTTGCAAGTTAATGCGCATTTACATAAATCCATCATCAAAGATCCAAGACGTTGACATTGACACTTGCGATGAATACCAACATAGATATTTATTTACACTCTTACATATGGATGTGCATACAGTGTCGGTCAAAACACATTAGACAAAACTTCATTTTATAGGGAAAACAAATTATATGATACGAAATTGTTTTTCAAAATTTAAAAAAAAAATCGAAATTGTTTTTTTTTAAATTTATTTCCAAATTTTTTTTAAAATTTTTTTCCAATTTTTTTTTTTTTTAATTTTAAACTTATTAGTGAAAAAAAAAAATGTATGACAAAAAAAATTGTTTTGGTAAGAAAAAATTCGGGTTGAAAAATATTTTTCCCGTTTTTAACCCATTGTAGGTTCAAATTCCTATAGCCTTATATACATCGTTGCAATGGACTTTGAAATATCTATCATTAGATATCCATATTGTCTATATTAATGACTTAGTAATCCAGATACAGATTAAAAATAAAAAATCGAGGTTTGTCCAGGTTTTTTTTATATCTCACCCATTTGCGGGGCGATTTTCTAGATTTTAAATAGCGACCAAGCCGGAAGAATTCCATATATATTGATGTATCAATTATATTTGTAAGTTATTTGGGGGCTTCGGAATTTTGATTTCAACATACAGACGGACATGGCTATCGACTTCGCTATCTATAACGATCCCGAATATATATTGTTACGTTTTTACCTTTTAAAAACGGGGTTGGGGTTTATTTCCTTTAAATAAACCGGATACTTTTGATTGCAAATAAAAACAGTTTTAGTGGTTTAAATTTGTAACTCTTTATTTATTTAAAATCTACAACAACAACAGTTAAAATAGTCACGCAGTGTCTTTATACACATTTTTCAATTCGCAGAAATGCACACACACTTTATAATGTACAAACTTCAATGTACAAGGCAGTTAATGTTAACTCTAACAGCGCCTATGATCAACTCAACTCACGACTGCAACCTCTGCCACTATTTATACAGACGTTATCTTTCGGGAATCTTCTATAATGCTCTTAGCGGACAAACTGGTAGGTTCGAATTCTAGAGCTTTCGATGTCAATGTTAGCAGTTTAAACATTTAGTGTTGCCATACTTATAAACAATGCTAATAACCGCATGCTATCAACATTGTTGATAAGTAGAAGTTTCTACTGATGGACGTGTTTATAAACATGATGAATGCTGCAGGCAATCGTTGTAGACCGTTAAATTCAAATCGTTATTGCAAATTCGTAACAATATACTTTGTGGGGTCGCAAATGAAAAATGTAGAAATTACAAACGGAATGACAAACTTATATATACCCTTGCCACTCATGGTAAGGGCAAAATTTTATAAGGATTGCGGAATAATTTATATTGCCCATTTTCAATACCAAACAAACCTTATAAACAGAGAGTATTTGTGGAAAATGTCAGCCTGCTACACAGACAGACGGACGGACATAGCTATATCGTCATAGAATTGCATAAGGACACTGAGACGATCGACTAAACCACACAGCAGCCAATGAAGATTCACGTATTGTGAGAAAGTTCATAAAAGATCCGTACACGTCAGCTTCTTGAGTAATAGTTTCTCTCAATCTACAGTGTACAAATAATAGTAGTTTCAGCTGGCCTCAAAATCTATATAGCTGCGACGAATCCATTTATCGTAAAGCTCCCCTTAAATTTGCTCGAACTGGACTGTTGCACAATGGAATTTATTTTATGTCCGATGAATATAAATATAATTTTGTAGATTCTAATGGAATGAGGAGAGTTCAACAACTTAACTAATACTAAATACTGTACTGGAACAGTTAAGCATGGAGGCAGACATGTTATGGTGTAAGGTTGCTTTTCTGGGACCTTTACAGATATATAAATCGTGAATTCCTACTTTGAGATCCAAACAATATGTACGAGTATGAAGCTATAAATGAGGCATGGACATCTAAAGCAATCAGAATTTTTAAATCTCACTTAGTTATTGAACACTATAGTGGAAACAACAAAGTTTGCCTTTGCTTCGAAAATGTTGAATTTTGTAACAACAAAGCGTCATATGTGCAGATGAAGCACAGCGATTGCCCATCATAGCTTATGGTGAATGTGTTCCATCGGTTCCAATGTGCAAGAGATGGTTTGTGCGATTCAGAAGTGGTGATTCTGACATGGAAGACAAAGATATCCCAGGCCAGCGAAAAAAGTTTGAAGGCCAAGAATTGGAGGCATTACTCCATGAAGATTGTTTTCAAACTCAACAAGAGCTTGCAACATCATTAGGAGCTACTCAAGCAGCAATATCAAAATATTTGCGAGCAGCAGATTCATCCAAAAGCAGGCAAATTGGGTACCACACAAATTGAAACCGACAGAACTTGAAAATTGATTTTGCATGTCCATAATGCTGCTTGAACGCTATAAAAGAAGATCCTTTTTGCACCGAATCATTACTTCTGATGAAAAATTTATCTATTACGATAACCCGAAGAGTAAGAGATCGTATGTACAGCCAGCATAACCTGCCGAATCGACACCAAAGCCAAATATCCATGGCGAAAGGGTAATGTTTCTTAATTGGTCTATTGTGAGCTGCTAAAATCTAGACCAGACCATCACAGGGAACCTGTACCGAACGCAACTGATTCGTTTGAAGCGAGGAATGGCCGAAAACGTCCAGAATATATATGTGGCCAGACATGGAACCGTAATATTCCATCATGACAACGCTCGGCCACATGTTGCAATACCTGTTAAAAACTATTTAGAATGAAGTGGTTGGGAAGTCTTGCCTCACCCGCTTTATAGTCCACAACTTCCGCGTCCGACTACTATTTGTAGTCGGACGCTTTACTTCAGAACAGAGTATCCTAAATTGGCTTGATTCGTTGTTGGCCTGAAAAGATGAGCACATCTTTTGGCTCAGAATCTATATGTTGCCAGAAAGATGGGAATAGGTCATAGCTAACAATCGCCAATACATTGAATAAATGTATAAAATCCCGCATTTCGCTTTGGGGTTTGGTTCTCTTTGGTTTTATTCATTAGTTCAGTGCTTTTTAAAATTAAAAAGTTGATACCGTTGATTCCAATGACAAAAAGAGAGAATGTGCTATATTTTTAATAATATCATAAGAAATGCTGAAATTAAATTTCGTTATTAATAATACTGAAGATGTATTTTTATTTTAGATTACATTTGTGGTGTCTAAAATCCTTACTTTCTTTGGAATTATAAAAAAACCTTGTAACGCAAATTTTGTCCAATATATTTTGAACGATACTGTAGACAGATATCTATACATTCGTATGTACATGGACTCATAAAATTTGTACAAAGAAAAGTTGTAACCCCATATCAGAGAAGTAAAGAGCTGGGAAATGGGAAAAACGGTGTCTGTGAGGGTCATGTTTAAACAGGGAAAAATGGTTTTATTGACATGTCCTTTATACTGTCCTGTTTTTACTTATTTTCTTTATACATACATACAAATATTTATTTTGCATTTGTTTGTGTGTTTGTTTTCAAATAAGAATCATTTACAATTTTATTAGCAAACTTTTTGGATGAATATCTTTTTTTTTCTTTGCCTGCTTGTTTATTTGTTCTCATGTATTTGGGAAATTTAACACAAATTATTAAATATATTTTTTAGGTCTTTTGAAATCTTATAAAGGCTGTTTAAGAATTTAAAATTATAAGTTGCTACATGACAAGTATCAAGTTACAAACCATTACTGACACGTTTTCTTTAAACAAATGTATACCTTTGTGTTGTTGTGTTTTATTAGAGAGAGAAAGAGATACAGGCAATTTAAAGGTAAATTACCCAAGGCGTTAAAAGTTAAGGAGGCTAATAGAGAGCAGACAGGTGGGTGGGTTGTTTTTGGAAATTTTATCGTTTAATGGTTAAAATAGTAGGTAAAAAGTGTATTTTATATATTGTACTTATTGAAAACTTTGTATTTTCTAAAGAAATAAACATGTTTATTTTGATTTTAAAAAATATTTTCATTCAGTATTGTTTCACAACAATGTCTACAAATTATTTAGCTGTATAAAGAAAAGCTCCTGCTTTCTGTAATAAATCTCCCTGTATTTTTCTATACCCACCATCAGACCAACATTGGTATATACATTCTGAATACTCATAAGATTCTAAGACGATCTAGCTATGTTCGTCTGTCTGTTTAAAACACCATAGGGCTAGCTGGATGAAATTTTCAACAAATTCGCTCTAGTGATAATGGGCAATATCGGTCCATGATTTCACATAGGCCCTATACAAATATCCCCCGGAATACTGTTTGAGCAGCCATAAATTATACGGTAAGGTATGGCGAAGATTTGCAAAATTTGTCCCTAGTCCTCATACAAGGTACCCCTCATAAAATGAATTAAGCATTCGTTATTGTCTTATAATAATTAATATCGTGTTGAAATTGGACATAGAAGTTTTATATGAACCTAAATTGACCCTATTCCCCATATAACTCCTATATCAGAAAAATATTTTGTCAATAAATAATTTATATACATCACAATTCAAAAAAAGTCGTTTCGAGAAAAACGGCTTTGAATGTTTTATGACATTTTACTGATTCAAATAGTAGGTGTAAATATCTATCTAATCTGTATTTAACCCAAATGTTTGCTTGTCAAAAAAAAACACTCTCATGCAAAAAATAATTGACTTTTTTTAAAACTGATAAAATTATATGAAAAACTATAGAACGGCGCATATTTTGTATTACTCAGTTCAAGAAGCACGGATTTTGAGTTATGACGTTGTTGCAGCAAATGAGCGATATAATGATATGAACATAAATTTCGACAAAAGTCATTAAAAGTTTTAAGAAATTAATCACTCTATCAAATTCTGTACAGATCGGACCATAACTGATTTAAGTTTCCATAGAAGGCCAAAATTTTATATTAATGGTGGGTGCTGATGTCTGTAACGGGCAAAAATATTAGTCATCACCCACCAACTTTTCAAGTACTGGTCCCAATTTTGAAGATTTTCGATCAAATTTGTCACATACATTTTTAGCCTAATGACAAAGCCTATTGAACCTGGCTGAAGTCGGTCCACCATTTCACCTAGCATCCATACTGTTTAACTTATATAGCAATCTACCCAAATTTCGCTCGAAATAAGTTTTATACATGCGGAAGTCATGGAAACTAAATTTATGAAGATCAGTCCATAATTAGTCATAGCTACCATATAAGGCCAATTTCCGAAAATTGTTTAAATTTTAAAAGAAAAATATGTTTGCTAATGTACTCAGTGTAGGGTATCATATAGTCGGGCTTGACGGACCATACTTTTTTACTTGTTGCAGATCAACGCTTAAATATAAAAGTAATAAATCATGAATGTAAAATTTTGCAAAAAATAGAAAATTTAAAAAGAAATCCCCAATTCGTCAATTATACAAAATATCTGCAATTTCAAAAAAAATCATAAAATTTTCAAAAAATCTTATTTACAAAAAGAAAAAGGAAAGAAAGGCTTAACATGTTTTTTATCTTCGCAGTGGTTTTAGAAATATAAATTTTTTTTTTTTTGGCAAACAATAACATTTTTTTTACCACGGCATTAAAAATTGGAAAATGCATGTACGCTCTTTTATATTTCTAAAACGACTGCGAAGATTAAAAACGTGTTAAGTCTTAAAGGTAATTTTAATGCGGAATTTCGGTTTTTTTAGTTTATTCAATAAACTGAGCCGTTTTTGAGTTACGCGAATATATGTTGTGCAACCTCCTCCATTTTATACCCTTCACCTTAGTGTGAAGGGTATATATAACTTTGTCATTCCGTTTGTAATTTCCACAATATAATAATCCGACCCTATAAAGTATATATATTCTGGATCCTTATAGATAGCGGAGTCGATTAAGCCATGTCCGTCTGTCTGTCTGGCGGTCTCTTGAAATCAATTTTCTGAAGATCCCAGATATCTTCGGGATCCAAATCTTCAATAATTCTGTCAGACATGTTTTCGTGAAGTTTCCTATTTTAAATCTGCAAAATCCGTCCATAAATAACAGAGATATGAGCAAAAATCCGAGACAACCTCAGAAAATTTCATAAAAAAATACAATTTATTGCATGCTTTGACAAAAAAGCTACAAAACGTATTGTTTTGTTTTAACCTTTTTAAAACGTTGGTTTATTTCCTTTAAATAAACCGGATACTTTTGATTGCAAATAAAAGCAGTTTTAGTAGTTTAAAATTTGTAACAACTCTTTATTTATTTAAAATGTTTATCAATTCGCAGAAATGCACACACACTTTAAAATGTACAAACTTAAATGCACGGACATCGTTTACGTCGATCGGTATATTTTTTTTCGCATTATTGCTACTTTTTCGATCCATCTCAGCACTGTATTACTTCATATTATTTTTGTTTGTTTCAGTTATCCACTTAGCTGTTTATAAAACCACTAAGAAGTGATTATTTGGAAGCGATATAATCATAACGCTAATTACGGCTTGTGCCTAGAAAGAGCCTCATCCAAGAACTGCCAACGACCAACTGCTAAACTCCTAAGTTTTATGGTATCCACAATTTCCAAATCGAGTTTTATTTGGTAGTTACACCACCACTACATATTACAAAATGAATTTTGTTTGGTACTACACCACGACAAATGGAAATGACGCACGAGTTCTTACTCCACCCAGACCTGAATTACGATTCTATCATATTCTTTGTATAATGAGTGGAAATGGCAACAGTTATCAATTGAAATCGTTTGTCTCTCACCACAACATTAGAAAACACCAAAAACATTACACAAAAATAAATATTACATACTTATTTTAAAGAAAAAATCTTTGAGAAATATTAAGTTCCATTTTTGTAAAAATTTAGCCATTTGATATTTAGTGAGAAATAAAAGTCATAATGCCTTTATTTTCCTATATACATTATTGTCCGTTATTACTCTAGCGTCTCCAGTTTCCGGGAAAATGGAGTTTTATGTTTTCGCTCAAAAAAGTTGGTGTTTGATGGGATAGAAAAGTGACCATAGAATTTCGTCGTTTTTGCTATAGAGTCTCTGGTTTCCTTGAAATTTTTAGAATTTTTTGTGGGAAACAAAATTATGGGAGAGCTAGTGCCCCTAATTGTCGAGAAAAATTAACTTTTATGTATTCAATCAAATATAAGTATCACAGATTTTTATCCTTTTGGCTCTAGCCCCTCTAATTATTGTGAAAAATAAATAAATGACTTTGATTATTTTTCACGACTAGGCGGCTTGAGATATTGTCAGAAGACTCTTTTATGTGTTATTTCGGAATTTATTAAAAATATGAGAATATTTATAGAAAAATATTTGGACATCCATTACCGACATCCAAACAAAATAAATTCAAGGTAAACAAGTAAGAGAGCTATATTCGGCTGTGCCTAATCTTATATACCCTTCACCAAATTATACTTTAGAATAAAATAAATTTTTTTTTTCCAATTTTTTAAAAAAAAAAATTTTTAATTTAAAATTTTTTTTTTTTTTTTTATTTATTAGTGAAACAAATTTATTGCAAAAAAATGTTTTTTGTGAAAAAAATTCGGGTTAAAATATATTTTTCCCGATTTTGACCCATTGTAGGTCCAACTTTGTATAGCCTTATATCGTTGCAATGGACTTTGAAATATCTATCATTATATATCCATATTGTCTATATTTCTGACTTAGTAATCGAGATATAGATCAAAAATAGGCCAAAAATAGAGGTTGTCTTAGATTTTTGCTCATATCTCCGTTATTTATATACGGATTTTGCTGATTTTAAATAGGAAACTTCTCGAAAGCATGTCTGACAGAATTATTGAAGATTTGGATCCCGACGATATCTGGGGTCTTCAGAAAATTGATTTCAACAGACAGACAGACGGACATGGCAAAATCGACTCTGCTATCTACAAGGATCCAGAATATATATACTTTATAGGGTCGGAAAATTATATTGTGGAAATTAAACTATTAAAGAAAACTTAGTGAATTAAACAGGAATTTCATTACATTCACAACTGCTTTTTTACAAAGTTGCAATCATTGAAATTTATTCATATTTGCGCCAGTTACTAGCTGTACAAAGTTTAACTAACCAGAAGTGGTCGACTTTCTCAACCTGTATCACACCTTGTATTCTAACATGGTGACTACAAATTTAATATTCTTAAAGCCTATGTCCTCCTATAAGATTCGTTCCTACATTAATTTTCAAGCGGTCATGTAGTTTAGAAGAGTCAGATTTATTACCACTTTTGTTAGATTGACTGCACTGTGGGTCATGTAGTAATCTTAACATTCTTGTGAGCTTAAAGCGTAACGGGGCTAAAATTTAAAAAAAGCAACAACAAAGTTCATATTTCAACTACTATCGTCTCCACTCGCACATAAAAATGTCTAACAAAGAAAACTTTTCTGTTAGAATATTTCTATAAAAACAAGAAAAACAAACTTAATATTCCCATAAATTTTATACTAAACCAATAAAAGCCAAACTGAGCTCAATTTGTAATCATTAAAAATAGATTTTTTTTTGAAACAAAATATTGAACATAAATAATAATCTCAAAATTATGTTTAAAGCTTTTGTTAAATTTGTAAAAAAAAAAAATCCATGCAAAAGACTCAAATATAATTTTTATTAAAATTAACAAGACTAAACCAAAGTAATCCTAATAGTTTGTTTTTTGTTGCTGCTATTTATCTTTATCTGTTTATGTATTTTTGTTTGTATCTATAATTTGATTACATTTTCACAAAACCACACACATGCAAATTGTGGGTATCCATTAAGTGGCGGGTGGTAAAATAAATACTTGTAGTCGTACAGATATAAAGCCAATATAAATACTAAAATATGTAATAAAATAGAGACTTAAAGGCTTTAACTTATGAAAATAGGCAAAATACAATAAAAATAGACAACAAGCAAAAAAATAAATAAAAATAATTCAAATCACATCTGTTGAATTTAGTTAGACAACAAAAACCACAACAATTTCCATAGACATTATTGTCAACACCAACCAACCAACCAACCAACCTACCAACCCATCCTCATTATCATTTAACAAAAACCCACATCATCTCCTTCTTTATGGGGTTTTCCTAGAAGTGGCAGTAAAATTATAAAAGCTGGGGGGGTGATTTGAGAAAAAGTAACATTTTTTTGCAATAAATATCACAATAATCATAAATTTAATGCCATTAGAGAAAGAAACGTAACGCAAAAATAATCAAATTAAATAAATGAGCTGGAAATATATTCTAGGAAATTATGTAAACAAACGCAACATTATGTTCTAGTAGCATTTATAGGCTGCAACGAATTCGGAATGACCTACATTAAACATTAAAGGCCTTCTTCATACTTAATAAATTTTTAATTTTAATAAGATGTTTATAAAACAGAATTTCCATACAAAATTTGTTGTTATACCCTTCACCTTCGTGAGAAGGGTATACATATATAAGTTTGTCATTCCGTTTGTAATTTCCATAATTTGTAATTTTCCGACCCTATAAAGTATGTATATTCTGGATCCTTATAGACAGCGGAGTCGATTAAGCCATGTCCGTCTGTCTGTTGAAATCAACTTTCTGAAGACCCCAGATATCTTCGGGATCCAAATCTTCAATAATTCTGTCAGACATGCTTTCGAGATGTTTCCTATTTAAAATCAGCAAAATGCGTCCATAAATAAAGGAGATATGAGCAAAAATCCTAGACA
Source organism: Calliphora vomitoria (assembly GCA_942486065.2). Classification (NCBI taxonomy): domain Eukaryota; kingdom Metazoa; phylum Arthropoda; class Insecta; order Diptera; family Calliphoridae; genus Calliphora; species Calliphora vomitoria. Next base: position 57,396,706 of record OW818029.2, on the reverse strand, counting down.
ACCTCTATTTCTGGCCTATTTTTATACCCTTCACCTTCGTGAGAAGGGTATATATAAATTTGTCATTCCGTTTGTAATTTCCGCAATATAATTTTCCGACCCTATAAAGTATATATATTCTGGATCCTTATAGATAGCGGAGTCGATTAAGCCATGTCCGTCTGTCTGTCCGTCTGCCTGTCTGTCTTTTGAAATCAACTATCCGAAGCCCCCAAATAACCTACATACACGAATCATACATCAATATCTCCGGTTGCTATTTAAAATCGATAAAATCGGTCCACAAATGGCTGAGATATAAGGAAAAAAACAGGACAACCTCGATTTTTTACCTATTTTTTGACCTACATCTAGATTACTAACTCATTAATATAGACAATATGGATATCTAATAATAGATATTTCAAAGACCTTTGCAACGACGTACAGTGGTGGCCATGAGGTTAGCACACTTCATACTTGCTGTTTTCTAAAGCAAATTATTTCATTTCATTGCAATTATAAACTAAAGTTTTTGGTAATTAGTGTTGTTTATGGTGTGATCAATAAGTCCTGTTAGTTTTTTTTGCATTCTATCGCTATTCTCTTTCAAATTTGCATTTTAGTGCAGTAATATGTAAAATAAGCTGGACACAATTTTAGCACATATAAGTATAATTAAATTTTTTTAAAGTTTTTTGAGGGTATAAATATTAATTGGTAAGTTTAGGTATTATTTAATCAATGAGGAAAACAAACTGACTTAATAAACATTATTTAGATATGGCTAAAATAAAGTGGTGTACAGAGGAACAACGAAAGATTATTCAACAAATGAACTCGAGAGGACCAAGTATAAGTGAGATTGCTTATACTTTGGAATGCTCCAGGAAGATGGTTTATAATGCACTAAGACATATTCAGAAGTATAAAACATCTAAAAATGTTACACAGGCTCCTCGGCCCAGAAAAACTTCACGTAAAGAGGACTCTTTAATATACAGAGCCTCTGTCGAAGAGGCTCTTAAGAGCTCCACCGTAATCCAGAGAGAAATTTCAGGAAAATATGGTATCAACGTGTCCAGCAGAACGATAAGAAGAAGACTTAATGAAAAAAATTTACGTGGATGCATTTCTCAGCATAAGCCACATGTTTCAAAAAAGAACATACAAGCTCGGTTGTCCTTTGCTCGTGAGCATTTGGAAAAGCCGTTAATTTTTTGGAAAAATGTCCTTTGGAGTGATGAATCTAAATTTTGTAGATTCGGATCGGATGGTAAGAGGTATGTATGGCGTCCTCCGAACATGCAACATAATCCAAAGTACACCAGTAAAACAATAAAACACGGTGGGGGTAATGTGATGGTGTGGGCAGCATTTTCTGGGTATGGTGTTGGTCCTATAAAAAAGATTGATACTCGTATGGACCTGTATGTATACCAGAATATACTTCTAAATACAATGATACCTTATGCAGAGGACACCATGCCACTTAGGTGGCGATTTATGCAAGATAATGATCCAAAACACACCTCACGCTTAGTGAGGTGTTGCTTGGAATCGAACAACATCGACGTGTTAAAATGGCCAGCCCAATCTCCGGATCTCAATCATATTGAGAACCTTTGGAATGATGTGGAGCAGCATGTAATGAGAGAAAAATCTAAAAATTTGGCCGATTTATGGAAAGAAGTAGAAAAAGCGTGGAATGATATTTCAGTGGATCGCTGTATGGCCCTTGTAGAAAGTATGCCAAGGAGACTAGCAGCTGTGATCAAAAATAAATTGTATCCAACTAAGTACTAAGTTTTTAGTGAAACAAGTTTTTTTGTTTTGTTACTTTTTTAATATGAATAAACTTTTTTATTTTGTGCTAAAATACTGTCCAGTGTTTTTTTGAGGTTATTCTATTCTGGATAGAAAAACGCAAAATATATATAAAGGAATAATGCTGGACATGATGGGACGTGATCTTAGAAGGACAAGTAACACGCATGCAAAAGATATCATAAACAAATTAAGAAATATAGGAAATATTTGCGTTTAAAAATAGCAAGTAGCTAGTGTGCTAACCTCATGGCCACCACTGTATATAAGACCATAGTAAGTCGGAACTACAATCGGTCAAAATCGGGAAAAAAATTTAACGCGAATTTTTTTTTCACCGAAAGTTTTATTCGCTAAACATTAAACAAAAAAATTTTAAAATTTAAAAAAAAAAAAAATTTAAATTTACAAAAATAAAAAAAATTTTACATAAAAAATTTAAAAAAAAATTTAGAAAAAATTTTTTTTCCAAAAAATTAAAAAAAAACAACTGGAAAAAAAATAAATTTTGTTTACCTAAAAATATTGAAAATTTTTATATTGAAGTATAGTTTGGAGAAGAGTATATAAGATTCGGCCCAGCCGAATATATCTCTCTTACTTGTTTATCTATATCTCGATTACTAAATCATAAATATACACAATATGGATATCTAATGATAGATATTTCAAAGTCCATGCTATGATGTATCAAAATCGGTAAATCGGTGAAAACAATTTCGAAAAAAAATTTAAAAAAAAATTTTTTAATTTTATTTTAAAGTATATTTTGGTGAAGGGTATATAAGATACGGCAGAGCCGAATATAGCTCTCTTACTTGTTTAAAAATTGATTATAAATAAGGCCTTTAATGTTTAATGAGTATTTTAATTTTATTTAAGGATTAAATTACTGAAATATAATTTAAAGTTATTGAAAATATCCCTAATATTAGACCTATATTCTATTATAGCACAGAATATCTCTATTTTGTCTATTGATGATCCGCCTTATTGAATTTTTGAAACTTTGACTTTTTATTCAAAAATACTGACACAGAGTCGTAAAGGAGATACATACATACATATTTACTGTCATTTCCCAGCGGGAAAAAATGCTAGGGCTTCAGTTTTTAGGTCTTCTAAAAGACCTGGTTATACATTCTATAAGAAGCGTTACTCATTCCACTTTGCCTTCTCTAAAAAGACGTTCTAGAAGGGCTTCATACTCGTTCAGAACTGCATTGCAAAATCAAACATGCTTAGTTTTGCAGTTATTCCTATATGTTGTCTCTCTATAATAAAATGTATATTGCTCTCTTTATTATAAACCGTTACATGAAACCATAAAAGGAACAAAATCTTTTAACAAATTTAGTCTTTTATAACATTTGATGTTGTGAAGTTCGCGTGAAGTAGTTTTTTTGTATATAAAACTGCACACGTGAGTCTCTAAAACTGCACACGTGAGTCTTTCTTAATATCCCTCTTTTAAGGCTTGCTTCAGCAGACCTTCAATTAGACTCCTATATAGACATCCTATGAGGCATTTCGCGGAAGCTCTCCTTACAGACCTTCAACGGAAGATCTTCTTAAGTAAGCTTTCTATCAGCGGTTAACATATGCAAGTATATAAGGCTTTAGATCCCAATGACACGATATGTAAAATTTAAATGATTTTGCAATGCGGCTGGTTGTCCTTATGTCTGCAAAATAAGGCCTTTAGGAAACCTCTTTACTGCATATTTTTCCCGATGGGTTTATGCCATCAACCCCGCTGTGCATTGCCTTTGTTGCTGTTGGCAAATCATTAACTAATACTTCATTGTAATGTTCTTTATATGTATGTATAAATTCATTTAAATACTACGTAGTTTTAACATACATATTTAGCATAGGGTAACATAGAGACGAGACGAAATTATCAAAAACCTATATCTATTGTGAAAACCCTAACTCTTGCAACAACAAAATACATATAATTCAATGTATTTTGTTGTTGTTGTATAAAACATGTGACTTTTCTCTATGTATAATTCCCAGCAGTTAAGCAAGTAGTCAATGCATCCCTTATAGACAGTAATCATCACAAATATCTTATCACTTGGCTGTTTTTGGCCATTTGACACGTATGTGTTCTATGTAGTGCAGAGGGAAGACAATAGGTTACTTTATACATCCCAGGTAATCTAGCGTGAAGGCAGTTGTCACTTAAGTGTCTCTAAGTAATCTGGAGTGTAGTCACTTTAAACGTTTTGTGAGTAATTCATTCAAACTGGTTTTATTTAAATTGTGTTGATATAATTCTCATACAATTAATTTGCTTAAATATACTGATATCCCATGTAACATAGCATGAAGTCAATAGACAGTTTAGTGTCTCTAAACTAGAGTGTAGTCACTTTAAACGTTTATTTTGTACTGCACTTTAAAAATCAGTTATTTAACCCACCAGAAGCAAACCATTGGAAAGTTGTCGAAGAAAGGTTTCTTTACAAGCTATCGTTTATTGGACTGCCTATGATGTGTCTTTTTAGCTGACTATTTGAGGTCAATTAGCACCCGTACATGTTAAAATAACTAGTTATGTAACTGTTCAAGTTACCAGTTAGGTAGCTAGTAAGGTAACGGACGCTATTTAACCAGTGAATCCTATGCGTTGACTACTTTGGACCAGCTATTAGACAGTCTCATTGTAGTCAAAAAGGGTAAATGGTTAGGGTATGCACTTGTTAAAATAACTAGTCACGTAGCTATTGAAGTAACAAGTTCCCACTGTCTCCTAGAACTGCTGGGATATTTTGTTCCACACACTGACACATATGTGTGCATGTCATCAAGCTTGCCAGACACTTTACATTGCTGTCCCCAAACAGATTTAAATTTATCGCCAAAAATCCTCAAAAAATTTTTTCCCATTAAATAAATCAAAATTTTTATTATAAATATTGAATTTTTCATTAAAACTAAACATTGATAAAGTCTTTTTAAATAAAGAAATCTTAAAGCCGTAATTAAAAATCATTCTTTACATTCTTTCTTATTCTTTACAACCGTGAGCTGGAAGGAATAAAAAAAATTGGTACAAAATTTTGAAGATGCTCAAAAATATCAAATTCACTTTGGTTTGTCTTTTAACGCGGATCAAAGTTCACATTTTATAAAGGGTCTTTCCTTAAGCGCATCCTATATTTAAATTTAAATAAAATACAGTGTGTATGTGAGATATTATCGATATTTTTTATTTGTTTGAAAGGCCAATCGATGCCATTATGTATGGAATATAACATCGTGCAAATGTCCTCCGCGGTTTCGCAGGATGGGCCGCATCTGAAAAGTTACAGGTTGAATTTTACCGATGGCATGGGTTATGATGGCTTTGAGAGCCGCTGTTGTGCTGATGCGTTTTAAGAAAACCCCACAGTAAAACGTCTAACTCGGTCAAAGCGCACGATCTCGTTGGCCAGTTCACATCACCTCCACTTGTGATGGCCATACCCTCAAATCGCTCGTGCAAAATGTCCAATGTGGCATGAGCTGTGTAATACGTAGCGCCGTTCTGTTGAAACCACATATCGTTGGTGTCCATATCATCCAATTCAGGCCAAAAGAAGTTGGTACATATAGCGCTCGCCGTGGACGATGATGACCTGGCCAACGTCGTTCTCAGAGAAATATGGACCGATGATGCCGCCAGATTCATTGTACGCTATTGTATTTCATGTGGATTGGTATCGTCCCAAATTCGACAACAAACAAATTCATCCAATTCCTTCATCCAGAAATAGGCCTCATCGCTGAAAATTAAGTACGGAACAGAACACCTATTTTGATAATAGAGTTGTTGAACGATATCTCCGTCCATGGCGATTTGGCAAAAGAAACTGAATAAATGACAGCCAATTCGACAGATGTAGATGATGGCAAAAGACGATTTTCTAAGCTTTCCCTCTTTTTCTTCCTCTCTCTTCTATAAACTCAAGACTTGCTCAAGTAAACTTGACGTGTACGAAGCAGCACTGACTTTAATTTTACTTTAGGTAATTTGCACGCATCTATTAAAAAAAACCTTTATAAAAACCAAACCAAATTGAATTTCGAAATTCTGGAGAATTTTAAATTTTGTATGGCCATGAAAAACATGTGTACCAATTATAATAACATTCAGAAGAGTAATATTTAAAAAATTAATTTTTTGTTCGAAATTTTTCTTTCCGTCCTTGTTATCTTTTATGTACAATTTACTATAAATAAAAGATTTAAGAAAATTCTATTCAAAATTCCTGTACAATTTTTTCACTACTCTTTAACATCGTTACATAAAATCCAACCTTAAAAAAAAACACTGATTTGAATCTAAGAGTAGAAACACAAGCTTGCGGACTGATATGAGGTTGTTATTTTTTTATAAATTATATAAATATATTTTATGTTCATTGCGATTTCTCTAAAGCTCTCATATTTTCACTCTCTCTCTCTCTCTCAGTTAGTGTGGCGATGCTTTTCTTATATGTTTGCATTTTCTTTGAGAAGTGAAATCCGCATTAAAATTCGGAAGCTTATGTTTCTACATTAAACATTTTTCAATCTTATAAATGATATAAGCAACTTTTATCCCCATTAAATAGCCGAAATATTTTAAAATATTCCCAAGAAATTCATTTTCCAATTGACATTAAAAACACAGATATATATACAGATTCGTCAAAACTGACGTTTACAAAAGTGGTGTATCAGCTTTTCTTCATTTAACCCCATCAAAGAAAAAGGATAGCCATACATTTTACATACATATTTCCTATTCCTTTCTTACGTTGGGGTTAAATGTGTGATGCCACATTGATACATTTTAACACCGTGACGTATCTGCTCATCATCTGTGATTAAAAATATCCAAATTTGGGGACAAATCTCAAAGTCTGGCAAGCCTTCATGTCATTAACATTCTGTAAAGTAGAGTTTACCGTATCTCCACTCTTTCTCTCTCTTCTCTTTTCTTTTACTGTGCTACTTCTTTGCGCTTTTTGCCCACAATTTAACTATTAATGTTTGATTTTATTATTAGTTTTATTACTACGAATATTATTTGTATTTGCTCTGTACATGTGTGACATTAGTCAACTTTATGACAGCAAATACAGGATGGCGCATTTGCATTGGCCCTCAGTGTTTCCCAATTTTTTATAAATTTTTGTTTTTACTTCAAATTATAATAAAAATTTAATTGTTTATTCTATTATAAGAAAGTATACGTAGGACTAGTGATAGTTTTCATTTGTAGAACATTTTTTTTTCTTAAGCAATGGTCAAAAATAGAAGGAGTAGACTATTACATTTTGGTGAGATGAAGTTAAACATAGTTTTTTAAAAAATCTATGCAAAGACATATGTAGCTCCCATATATCCTGAACATATAATTTTAAATAAAATGCACAGTTGTACTCTGAATATTGTAAAATTTGGTTATAATTATTATAATCAAGTTATTAATGTTTGTGTCAATTATCATTTTAAACGCAGCAATTATTCTATTAGCTGCCATACATCCTTTTTCTTAAACTAGCTATAAACCCTAAAAATACCTTTGCTGAAAATGTCGTTAAAAGGATACCCATGTTTCCAGCACATCCTTATTTCAAGATCCTGAATAAAATTAAAAAATTTCCTTACAAAATCGAAAAAATCTGTTATTAGTACTGGACCTAACCTCTTAAAGGAATTAAGCTTTATTTTATTGACAATGTTTATATGGGCTTAAGTTTTTTAAGGAAAGACATATTTAAATATTCACTTGCAGATAATTTGGACAATAGATTCTTAACCTGAGTTTCTAAAGGTTATATAAAATACTTGAGTTAAAATGTACTATTTATATTTAGGTGACAGAAAAACATATATTTTTTTTTTAAGTTCTGCCCAAAACGGACAAATAATGATTTCTTATAATAATAAAAAAAGGATGTACCTTGAAAGAAAAAAACAAAATCGACTTACATGCTTTTTTGTAATGTTAAATCAAATGCTGGCATTTTTTGAGCTTTCGTCGAAAAAATATTGAATTTTAAAAGCTAAAACAAAACAGAAAAAAATATATTAAATTACATAGTATTATTTTTATTAAAAGCTGCAATATTACTTAGTGTTTAGAAATCAAAAATTATCTTTTTTTTTATAAAAAAAAAACCAAAAAGCTGGTGCTATTTTCCCAAATCATCAAATTAAAATTTTTATAAGTGAGAATTAAGATCTTTACTGAAAAGCTAAAATTTAATAGTTTTCATCCAAAAGGACAACTAATCTTTTAATTTTTCTTAAAGATAATACTTGGGACTCTTTTAATGTCAAACAAAATAAAAATCGTTTAACATATATTTTAGTAATATTCCAAAAAAACTTTTAGAATTTCGAGCAAAATATTAAAAAATATATTCCACAATTTTTATAATTTTTCAAGGATTTCTTTTGAAATATTTTTATTTTTATGAAAGTAATTTCAATATTTTCACAGATTTTTTTATTTACCTTTAGCCGCATTTTCATAGCTATATAACTATTAGAAAATAAATACACTTTAAAACTATATTACCTCCGAATTTAACTCTATTATGCCAAGGAAAATGCTAATTTTTAATTTTTTTTTACTTTTAAAAAATCCAAGTTTAAGAGCCAGGTTGGACATGAAGTTTATGACATTTATGCCGTTATATGTGACTTGAAAGGTTCTTTCAAATGATATCCCATCTTGAGAAAAAACAAGTAAGAGAGCTTATTCGGCTGTGCCGAATCTTATATACCCTTCACTAAATTATACTTTAAAATAAAAATTTTAAATACTTCTAGGAAAACAAAATTAAAAATTTTTTTTTAAATTAAAAAAAATTTTAAATTGTATTTCAAAATTTAAAAAAAAAAAAAATTTTTCAAAATGGTTTTAACTTTTATTTTTTTTAAATTGTTTTTCTTAATTTTTTCCAATTTTTTTTTTATTTTTTAAAAAATGTTTTTTAAATTTATTATTGAAAGAAAAAATTTTTTTTTGTCGTAAAAAAAATATTCGGGTTAAAAAATAATTTTCCCGATTTTGATCCATTGTAGGTCCAAATTACTATAGCCTTATGTAAATCGTTGCAATGGACTTTGAAATATCTATCATTAGATATCCATATTGTCTATATTAATGACTTAGTAATCCAGATATAGATCAAAAATAGGCCAAAAATCGAGGTTGTCCCGGGTTTTTCCTTATATCTCAGCCATTTTTTGGCCGATTTTAAATAGCGACCGAGCCGGAAGAATTCCCGATATATTGATGTATCAATTATGTTTGTAAGTTATTTGGGGGCTACGGAAAGTTGATTTCATCATACAGACGGACAGATGTACATGGCTATATCGACTTCGCTATATATAACGATCCAAAATGTATATACTTTGTGGGGTCGCTAATGAAAAATGTAGAAATTACAAACGGAATGACAAACTTATATATACCCTTGCCACTCATGGTGAAGGGTATAACAAGTAAGAGAGCTTCACAAAATTATACTTTAAAATACAAAATTTAAATATTTTTGGTATGCAAAATTAAAAAAAAAAAATTAAAAAATATTTTTCAAAATTTAAAAAAAAAAAAAAAATTCGAAATATTTTTTCTTTAATTTTAAGTTTTTTTTTTTAAATTTGTTAAAAATTTTTTAGTAAAAAAATTGTATGACAAAAAAATTTTTTGGTAAAAAAAAATATCGGGTTACAAAATATTTTTCCCGATTTTGACCCATTGTAGGTCCAAATTACTATAGCCTTATATGCATCATTGCAATGAACTATCTATCATTAGATATCCATATTGTCTAAATTAATGACTTAATAATCCAGATATAGATCAAAAATAGGCAAAAAAATCGAGGTTTTCCCGGGTTTTTCCCATTGTGGGACGTTTTTCTCCATTTAAAATAGCAACCGAGCCGGAAGAATTCCCGATATATTGTTGTATCAATCATGTTTCTAAGTTATTTATGGGGTCTGGCAAGTTGATTGCAACCGACAGACGGACATGGCTACATCGACTCCGCTCTCTATAACGATCCAGAATATGTATACTTTTTGGGGTCGGAAATGATAAATAATGTAGAAATTACAAACGGAATGACAAACTTATACATACCCTTGCCACTCATGATGAAGGTTATAAAATAATTTTTGTTAATGGTCCAGCTCTTGAAAGGTTATCAAAAGACCGAACATATTTTGGGAAACATCGTAAAACAAACCGAGATTTATTTCGATGGGGATAATAAAATCACTTCTTTCCTCTCCACACGATGTTAGTCACTCTAATGTACATTATTACAATAGATTGATAACAGCTACAAAAACAACATTTGACAATAAACAGGAATTAAATTTATTCATTACTATGTAAATTTATGCACAAAATCGAAAAGAGAGACTGAGAGAAAAAATGTTTTCATTGCACTCAGCAAAGTAGTAGGAAATTAATTGAGAATAATGTGGCGTTGGTAATTTAATGAATTTACCAATTTATCGGTAGCTTAGTATCGAAATGTGATAAGTTCATTTTTTTTAAAAAATTTTCAGAATAAATACAATTAAAAATCAAGATATATGCATTAGGGTTAAGCCATTTGGATGAAGAAAATATAAGGTGTCGATGTTTCCAACTAAAATGAAAGTTAATTTTGTTTTACAACACCAATTATCAAAATGTTTGTCCTGGCGTCAGTATTTGGTAAGCTCTATCAAAGGATAAACATGTCCATTTTAAAGGTTTTTACGATTTTTTTTTTTTTTTTATTTCTTTGCAAGGTGTTTTCAATGATGTATCAGAAATTATCATCTAAGATCAAATTTTGACATAAAAGTTTTTATAATAAATAATTTAAATTAAAACATAAATTCACATAAATTTACGGAAACGGATTTTTCTAAATTCTATCTAGCAAAGTATACCAAGTAGTCCGACACTCAATTTTTTAAAATTACTCTCTCACATATACGGATACCGTGTGAGTTAAGAGAAATTTAAACAAATGTAACGGCTTGAAATTTTAATTTTCGATAAAATAACGATTTTTAACATATTATTACACTAACACATATTATTCTATATTTTTTTAAATACTTTTTGCACACTTTCATTGTTAAAACGTTTCTATTTTGCACAAATCAAGAAAAAATATTTTCGGAATTTCAGACATGTAATTTTTTGTTTTTGTTATTAAATTATAGGACAGAGTTCTAATTTTTGGTATTGAAAATTCATACAAATTAAAATTTAAAACATTTTTATAGAACTCTGTTGCCTGGAGAAAATTTAAAAGGTACCAACACATGTATAATTTTGTTACTCACACATGTTTAGAGTTAGGTACTGTTGTCAAAGAGTCGGACTACTTGTTATACTTTGCCATCTAGTATAATTTTATTTGAGCTTTTAGAAAAATATTTGCTCCCCGATCTAATGTTAACAATATGTTTAATACGATTGTATCAATGTAACCATAATTTAACAAGCTTTATATTGCTATACAACACTTTATAATTTCATTGGGCTATAAAAAAAACATTTTAGTTTAACTAAAATACTTTCGGTATCTTATTGTTACGAATTTGCAAATACGATTTGAATTAAACGGTCTGTAACTACTGCCTGCAAACATTCATCATGTTTATAAACACGTCCAGCAGTAGAAGCTTCTACTTATCAACAATGTTGATAGCATGCGGTTGATTAGCATTGTTTGTAAGTATGGCAGCACTGTATGTTTAAGCTGCTAACATTAACATCGAAAGCTCTAGAATTCGAATGTACTAGTATGTCCGTTAAGAGCATTGTAGAAGATTCCCGAGAGATGGCAGTGCGTGTATAAATAGTGGCAGAGGCTGCAGTCGTGAGTGGAGTTGATCATTGTCGCTGTTAGAGTTAACATCAACTGTCGTGTACATGTGTCTTCGTACATTATAAAGTTTGTGTGCATTTCTGCGAATTAATAAACGTGTATAAAGACACTGAGTGACTATTTAATTCTGTTGTTGTTGTACTTTCTAAATAAATAAAGAGTTGTTACAAATTTTAAACTACTAAAACTGCTTTTATTTGCAATCAAAAGTATCCGGTTTATTTAAAGGAAATAAACCCCGTTTTTTAAAGCTAAAAACGTAACATTATGGATTCCCAGCCAAAAGAACTGCTTATCTTTTGAGGCTATGAACGAATCAACCCTATTTCGGATACTCTGTATCCCAGAGACAGCCTTCTGTATCTATCGAAACAAATAGTATTCGGATACGGCGAGGTGTGGACTATAAAGCGAGTGAGGCAAAACTTCCCAACCACTTCATTCTAAATAATTTTTAACGAATCAAGCCTATTTCAGATGCTCTGTATCCCAGAGACAGCCTTCTGTATCTATCGAAACATATAGTATTCAGATACGGCGAGGTCTGGACTATAAAGCGGGTGAAGCAAAACTTCCCAACCACTTCATTCTTAATAATTTTTAACAGGTATTGTAACATGTGGCCGAGCGTTGTCATGATGGAAAAGAATCAGTTGAGTTCGGTACAGGTTATGGATATTTGACTTTGATGTCGATTCCGCTGGTTGGCCGGGATTCACGTACGATCTCTTACGCTTCGGGTTATCGTAATGGATTCATTTTTCATCGCAAGTTGAAAAATGAATTTCTTCTATAGCGTTCAAATATCATTTCGGACATGCATTTCGGACATCTTTCAAGGTCTCTCGGCTTCAATTCGTATGGTACCCAATTTCTCTGCTTTTGCATAAATCCTGCTGCTCACAAACGTAGCTCACAATGATTTTGCAAGCTCTAGTTGAGTTTTGCAACAATCTTCATGCCTCCAATTCTTGGTCGTTAAATTTTTATGGCTGGCCTGGGCGATCTTTGTCTTCCGTGTCAAAATCACCACTTCTGAAAAGAACAAGCCATCTCTCGCACGTTGAAACCGATGAAACACATTCACCATAAGCTTTGGTGAACAATCGGTGTGCTTCAGCGGCACTTTTTTTTCAAATTAAAGAAATAAAGCAGAACTTGGCACAAAAAGCAAAAAAACAAACCTTGTTGTTTACACTATAATGTTCAATAACTAAGTGAGAATAAATGACAGATATAAACCCTTCCAAATATTAATAAAATCAAAAACAGCGTTCAAAATATACGCCATCTATTGTACAAATGTTTAACAAAAAAGCTAACATTTTGAAAATTCCTCATTGAGAACATCTACACAAATTTTTTTTCTGGACCAGCCTAATATACATATTGTACATCCCTTATAAACCATTTTTTTTTTTTTATTATTTAGAGTCAAATTACTTTATTTAGAGTCAAATAACTTTACATTTCCAAGGATATCTCTTTTTTTATTAAGAAAATTCTTAGGAGGATTTAATTCATTTAAAAAATTTAACATATCGATGATGGCATGTTGGCACATCTTAACTGACAATTTGTTTGTGTCTTAAACTTCTCCTCCATCATACTTTTTTTGTTAGGCATCATTACCTAGAGGCTCAAAAAATCATGTTAACATTTTTATCCGAATATGTGTGATATTATATAAATTTGACAATTTATTTTCCTAAAAATATAACAAAATTTATCTTAAATAAGCTTTAAACCATATTCTCCATCAAAATTCCTGCTTTTGTATGAAATATTTTTAAAAGAAAAACTAAATAAATCTCAAACACATTTGTTTTGTGGTGCTTTAACAGAATTGTTACAAACAAATTGTAGCATTTTCCCTCGATTTCAATTGATTTGTAAACAAATATTTACTCTAAAAAGAGAGAGAGTGTAAAAGAGAGATAAAGACAAATTTCCATTCAACAAAAACTGTTCAAATCAAAGAGCTATGAAAATAAAGTTTTGGTTGGGTAAACACAAAATGTTTAGCTACTCTCCATATAAACACCAATAAAACAGCTAATCAATGAAAACAAACAAAAAAACATTTCAATATGTAACGGCATTTCTGTGTAACATTAAGTTGGCAACTCCAAATTTAATTCTCTTAAAAGCACGTTATATTATATTACTCTCTGTTCACATTGGTTTTCTTTGTAACCGAGAGACGAAAATCACAGAAACTCTCTGTGTGTGTATTTTTTTTTCATTGAAATCAACTCTATATATACGTCATAATTATTTATATTAGACTGCACCTAATTTAGTAAATCACTTAAACTCACTTTACAAATATTTTCACCCAACTGTTTTTCAAATTTAGAGACATGATATGATTTTTTTATACCCTTCACCTTCGTGAGAAGGGTATATATAAATTTGTCATTCCGTTGGTAATTTCCACAGTATATTTTTCCGACCCTATAAAGTATATATATTCTAGATCCTTATAGATAGCGGAGTCGATTTAACCATGTCCGTCTGTCTGTTGAAATTTTTGTTGCCTATTTTTGATTTATATCTCGATTACTAAGTCATAAATATAGACAATATGGATATTTAATGATAGATATTTCAAAGTCCATTGCAACGATGTATATAAGGACCTATAATGGGTCAAAATCGGGAAAAATATTTTTTAACCCGAATTTTTTTCATAAAAAACTCTTTTTTCACTAATAAATTAAAACGAATAAATTTTTAAATTAAAAAAATTTTTTTTTTAAAAATTGGAAAAAACTTTTAAAAAAAAATTTCAAAAAAAAAATTAAAAAAAAAAAATAATAATTTTTTTAAATTTTATTTTAAAGTATAATTTGGTGAAGGGTATTTAAGATTCGGTACAGTCGAATATAGCTCTCTAACTTGTTTTTTTTTTAATGAGAAAACAATGTGTTGTGAACACAAATGGATAGGCTTGATTGAGTATGGAATATTAGGTAAAATTGTTCAGGTACGAAGCTCTAAATAGACTTTGTTTGAAGCACTGGCACATACGTGATAATTGTACGCCGTTTTTTAACTGATGAATATGGTTTAAATAATAAGGAGATCGGATGAAGTATCATTTCTACCGTTTGGTGATTCTACGAACATTATACTAAATATTTAATTCATTGTAGGTTCCGATTATAAGCATAAATATTTACAGATGAAACAATATAATACGTCTCGCGTATGTATATTGACACGATCGACAAATTCCTATACAGCGTATAAATGATACCATAAGTTCTTCCTCTCAGCTACAATTTCCAACATACTTGGTCTATAACACTAGAAAACAAAGTTTTGGATTGGAGCAACAAAAATATCTTTCCTAGGGTAATTTGCTGGTCTGAATGGTTGCTCTCTATCACTATCACTATCTCTATCATGTAATGGCTTTAGTTTCCCTCCAGCTTTTACGAACCCTCGTCAATTCAACATCAAGCTGCCGCTTCCATGTATGAGCAGGTCGACCTCTACGCCTGCTTCCCTGGGGATTCTATTCGATTGCCTGCTTAGCAATATCATTATCATCTTTACGAAGTGTGTGACCTATCCACTTCCATTTGCGTTTACATAATTCCGTTTGTATTGGAATTTGTTGAGTTGTTTCCCAAAGACGAGAGTTGGAGATTGTATTTGGCCAATATATTTTGAGAAGTCTGCGAAGACAGTTGTTGGTAAAAACTTGCATATATTGAACATCAGAGCTGGCGGCATTGCATGTTTCACACCCATATAGTAGAACTGACTTTACGTTTAAGTTAAAGATTTTGAGCTTCGTTCTTTGAGAAATATTGGACGATTTCCACACGTTAGTCAACATTCCAAATGCTTGCCTTGCTCTCCTTACGCGTGCCGAAATATCTGCGCTGGAGCCGCCCAGCCTGTCAATTATGCTTCCAAGGTAGCAAAAGGATTCTACCTCCTCAAGTTGTGTGCCACCAATGTGAGATACATATTCGTTATTCGTTTTTTACATAACAAATCATTAGTTTATTTAAAAACCAATGAATTTTCAAAAGTGAATGCTGTTATTTGAACGTCGTTTGTATTTTGTTGGTTCGGTTTCACGTATTAGAATCCAGCAATAGTCTCCCAGGAATTTTGTCATATGGATGGCAAATTTTTTGAAAAAAAAAAAAAAAAAACCATCAACATCAGTACAGTATAGAATAGAGTGTTTCTTTTCAAAATATTCAGCCAACTCCAAGCATTTATCTCTATAGATTGTTACTTTTGTCCCAACTGCAAGATGTTTCCACTGCTGCATGCATGAAGCTAGTAATTCTGCGTCTTGTGAAATGTAAATCCGAAATTAGATCTTTCAGCTCAGCTTCCTTCACTAAATGACGTTCATCATCAGCCTCATACAAACTACCACTACTGGTGAAATATGTTTCGAACTCACTACTCGTAGCACTGGGAATGACTGGGACATTCGTGTAAGTAATACTTTAATCGATACAAGAAATAACAATCGGTTTGGTGGTTACTTGATTCTCTCCAGAGCACTGGAATTGAAAAATCGAAATAGATCTTCTTGCCATTTAACCACTTGTATAAAACAGTTCTTCAACTATTGCAAAACATTGTCAGTATCCACGGTTTGTCCAAGTATCTGACAGCAAATCCAAAAGAATGTAAATATTGTTACGTTTTTACCTTTAAAAAACGGAGATTATTTCCTTTAAATAAACCGGATACTTTTGATTGCAAACAAAAGCAGTTCTAGTAGTTTAAAAACGTAACAACTCTTTATTTATTTAGAATGTACAACAACAACAGAATCAAATAGTCACTCAGTGTCTTTATACACGTTTATCAATTCGCAGAAATGCACACATACTTTTTACAACGTACAAGCTCAAATGTACAAGACAGTTGATGTTAACTCTAACAGCGCCAATGATCAACTCAACTCACGACTGCAGGTCTGCCACTATTTATACACGCGCCATCTATCGGGAATCTTCTACAATGCTCTTAACGGACATACTAGTACATTCGAATTCTAGAGCATTCGATGTTAATGTTAGCAGTTTAAACATTTAATGTTGCCATACTTATAAACAGTGATAATAACCACATGCTATCAACATTGTTGATAAGTAGAAGCTTCTACTGATGGACGTGTTTATAAACATGATGAATGCTGCAGGCAGTTGTTGCGGACCGTTAAATTCAAATCGCTATTGCACATTCGTAACAATATGCATATTTTAATGATTCTGATTCACCACACACAAAGCAAAAGTAGCTGGAATCAGTAACACACGATCTCCCTGACAACGCAACTACTTATAAACGCTATTATGAAGATTTAGAATGAATCAAATTAATAATTGTGAAATTGTAGTATTGACTGTTTTACAGTTGGGGCTACCACTAGACGTTGTAGCCCAATTTTTATGCCAGATTCGAATTCAGCACACCCAAATTAGTTAAAAAACATGCATTGTTCAATTCAATTTTCAAATCAATTTTTTTTTTCCAAAAAACATTTCAGAATGCAATATTCTACCTTAATAGAATAGTCAAAATTAAAAAATGTATATGGGGCATTTCATGTCAAGTGAACCAACTTTTGAAATCGATGTCTTCCGATTGCACCATGGTTAGTTCTATTGGATAGAAATTCAGACACAATTTTTCAACAAGATCGGTTGAGAACTTTCTGAGTTAGAGGGGATCAAAAGTTGACCTCCTCTAACTCAGAAAGTTCTAATAAAACATACAGTTTTAGCGGGAATTACTTCC
Source organism: Calliphora vomitoria (assembly GCA_942486065.2). NCBI lineage: Eukaryota > Metazoa > Arthropoda > Insecta > Diptera > Calliphoridae > Calliphora > Calliphora vomitoria. Next base: position 57,379,217 of record OW818029.2, on the reverse strand, counting down.
TCTAGCTTGTATTTTATTTCTCCACATGGTTTTGCGGCATTCTAAGTTACCCATACAGCTTTAAAATTAAAACTATTCTTTTCAGGGCTACTATGGTGTTGTTGTCGTTCTGCTTCGTGTATGAAATAACAAAACAAAGCAAAACTGTAAAGAATAAATAAAGCCAAGTTAATACGAGTATGAAAGCATGCAGTGGATACGTTAACAACCACCACCACCAACTTGGAATAAAGAAAAATTTAAATGAAAACAAAACAAAAACAAACAAACCAAAAAAAAAAAAAAAACAATTTTACGTTAAAATACGAGTACTGTTTCTTGGTTGTTGCTGCCTCTGCACTATGGGCGCAACGACTGGTTGTTTAGGCAAAAAAGTAAACTATTTTCTAAATTTAAAAAGCTTTTAAAATTCAAAATTGTGGTAAAACTAGTCCTTATATTATATATAACACATTGTTTTTAAATAAATTAACTTAAAAACAGAGAGATTTAACATTTTGTTAAAAGGGGAACATGGAAATTTGGAAAAATGGGTAAATTTTGGAATTGTGCTAGATCTAGTTCTAATAGAGCTAACTTCACACACATTCAAGAAAGACTGGCCTCTGAAAGAAAACATGACGTTTGTGAAAACAAAAAGTCATAAGTAAACCTGACTTTGGTTTCCAAAGATAATATGATTTACACATCAAATTGGGACTTATGAAGCAGTATGCAAAGACATTAGAGAAAACTGGTTCATGTTTTGTTTTCATTCAAACAAGTTTCCAGGTTTGAGTACTAAAAAACTCAAAGCTGATATTTTTTATAGCCCACAAATAAGACTTTTAATAAAGTCCACGATTTCATACATTCAATGAATGATTTAGAATCAGCGATTTGGAAGATTTTTCTTGCCGCCGTTTTTTTTGATTTTGTTGCTGAAAGAAATTGTATTACTAAAAAAAAATTGGTAGAAGAAACTTTTATGATAAAAAAAAATTTTGTAGTGAAAAAAAAACTTGGGTTAAAAAATCGTTTCCCGATTTTTAACCACTGTAGGTCCGAATTTCTATGGCGTTATACACATTGGAAAGATCTTTAAAATATCTATCATTAGGTATCCGTATTGTTTACATTAATGACATAGTATTCCAGATATAGATCAAAAATAGGTCAAAATTGAGGAAGTCCTGGTTTTTTGCTTATATCTCAGCTATTTGTGTGCCGATTTACTCGATTTTAAATAGCAACCGTACCGGCACTATAGCGGATATAGTGATGTATGAATCATGTATGAAAGTTTTTGTGGGGCTGCGGAAAGTAGATTTCAACATACAGCAGTCATGGTTATATCGACTCCGGTATCTATAACGAACCAGAAAACCAAAAAACATCGATTCGACATCGTTGTCAACAACTTCAAATTTCACGAAGCACTACGCAGCGAATAAGACTTCCATCGTCATGCCTACAAAATTCAGCTTATTTAGGAGCTCAAACCAGCAGACCATGGAAAGCGCCGGCAATTCATACAATGGGTAATGGAGCAAAAAGTTATTATCTCCGATGAAGCGTATTTCCATCTGAATGGCTTCGTGAATACACAAAACTGACGAATTTGGTCTGGTGTAAATTTTGGTCCTGAGTTCAGTGAGATACAGCCACATCTCTGTGAAAAAAAGTCATGTTAAATTTCATGTAAAAAGAAATGGCCTATCATCAGAGACGCGGGGGCCTTTTGACAGATATTTTATTCCATACTTAAGCAGAACATGTCTTCTTTACAATCCAATCAAAAAAATACAACTATCTGAAAAAAATACGTGTTTTTATTTTAAAATGAAAAAGTACATTCTTACTGGGACACCCACCGTGATTTAAAGGAACTATTTTAAAATTTCAACAATACGTTTTTATATGTAGTACACAGAGAAAACAGATTCGTAATAGCAACCGAATTTACTGACAATCGAATGATTCTACCTTAGTGACCGAATTTTACAGTTGCGGCTACAAAATTTTAAAAGGGATAACAAAAGTTTGGTTGCTTTGACCGAAATTCTTCTTTGTCAACTGGCTTTCTGTTGATAGAACCGAAAAATTCTATGTTTTCAACCGAATCATTCGATTGGCAACAAATTCGATTGCTATCACGAATCTGTTTTCTCTGTGTACACATAAAATACCCCTAAGAAGAATACTACGTAGCATATTTAAATAACAAAACACTACTCAATGGAAATAGGATTGTGATTTAAATGTACATAAAATTCAATTTTACGTTTGTTAAAATCACCAGTAAGTTTTGCATAAATGATTAGTAATATTTGGCCTTCTTGAATTATACGGAATTTCAACAATAATGTTTGATATCATATAATAAACGCATAGAACGGAAGGAGAGTGCAATAAAATGGAAAAAATTACTCTCTTTTCACACATATGGGTGGTACAACAACAAAATATATGCAATACATTCTCATGAATTAGGTTTTTGACAACAGACATAGCTTTTTGGCTCTCAGTTACCTATCTAGTTATCATCTCCCAGCAGTTTTAGGAGACAGTCCCGAACTAGTGATTTTACCCATCATTTAGGGTGGGAACTAGTTACTTCAATAGCTACGTGACTAGTTATTTTAACATGTGCTTGTCCTAAGCAGGTGGTCAATTGACCCTTATTGACTACCATGACACTGTCTAATAGCTGGTCCAAAGTAATCAACGCATTTGATTCACATACTGATTAAAAAACGTCAGTTACCTTACTAGCTACCTAAGTGGTAACTTGATCAGCTACATACCTTGTTATTTTAACATGTACGAGTGCTAATTGACCTCAAATAGTCAGCTAAAAGACATATCATAGGCAGCCCAATAAGCGATAGCTTGTAAACAAACCTTTCTTCGACAACTCTCCAATGGATTACTTCTGGTGGGTTAAATAACTAATTTCGAAAGTGCAGTACAAAATAAACGTTTAAAGTGACTTCAATATAGGTTACTAAGAGACACTAAAGTGACTATTGACTTCATGCTATGTTACATGGGATATCAGTATACTAAAGCAAAAATAAAAATTAACTGTATGAGAATTATATCACACAACACGTTTGAAGTGACTACACTCCAGATTACTAAGAGACACTTAAGTGACAATTGTCTTCATGCTAGATTACTTGGGATGTATAAAGTAGCCACTTGTCTTATATCTGCACTACAAAGACCACATACGTGTCAAATGACCAAAATATATAAATTGCTGCCATGATCACCAAATTGTTGATAGTGATCCGCTCACATACTCTTCTTGTCACTGAAAGTGAGAGTGGCAGTAGGCAAATCGACTTGAAATATTAACTGAAGTCTTTGGTGACTATCATAGTTAACTATAAAAAATTGTGAAACTTAATTAGTTTCCAGCGATCTACTATCGCAATATCACTATAAAATCCTAATCAAAGTGGGCATGGCACGGCCTGATCGATTTAACATTTTTACTTTGTAATCTTCATAATCATCTGTGTGAAATTTCAAAGATCTAGCTGATTCCTGTGTTTTGTTGCTTCAAAAACTGGTGATTCAGCCCAGTGTGAACTGAGATTATACGACTTCTGTGTTGGGACTGCCACTAACACCGCTGCTTCTTGCAGCTATTGCCTCTTCTTTCTTCATGTTAAGTGTTTTTATTTTTTGTCTGTTGTGCTACGTTACGTTTTAGTTTTGTTGTTGTTATTGTTTCTCTCACACAGATACACCAATACATTCCTAATAAAACACATTCAAATTGAGTAGGGGGGGGCTTTGGTTTGGTTGGTACGAGTGAGCGAGCGGGTATTCTATTCAATTCGATTCATTAAATGGTAAAACGAGTTTTCAAGTTAAGATTGTTTCTCTGTTGTTGTTTTTATTATTGTTGTATGTGCAAGTATTTCTTCTTGTTGTTGTCGTTGTCGTTGCTTTTTTATTTTATTTTTTTTACATTCGTATAGAAATAAATATTTTGCTACAACTATGATGATGTCGTTGTTGTTGTTGTGTTGTTGAAATATCTATCATTAGATATCCATATTGTCTATATTAATGACTTAGTAATCCAGATATAGATCAAGAATAGGCCAAAAATCGAGGTTGTCCCGGTTTTTTCCTTATATCTCAGCCATTTGTGGGGCGATTTTCTCGATTTTAAATTGCGACCTCGCCGGAAGAATTCCCGATATATTGATGTATCAATTATGTTTGTAAGTTATTTGGGGGCTATGGAAAGTTGATTTCAACATACAGACGGACAGACGGACATGGCTATATCGACTTCGCTATATATAACGATCCAGAATATATATACTTTGTGGGGTCGGAAATGTATAAATTACAAACGGTATGACAAACTTATATATACCCTTGGCACTCATGGTGAAGGGTATAAAAAGTACCATTAAAAGAAAAAGTACCAATTTCCCTTTATCCTCTTAAACAACCATCAAGTTTGAATTTTTATAGCATTTCCTATATCATCAACTGATTTGGTTTCTATAACAGTTAATATTTAATAAATTATGACAAAACCGAAACCGATCGGTTTTAAATTTTTTAAAACAGAAACCTTGGTTTTAAGATTATTTGATTTTTTGTAAACTCTACTTATATGGGATAAAAGCTCTACATTTAATACCATTTCTCTTAAAAGAAAATTTACAAGATTTCTTAAGTTTTCATTTAAAGTTCAATCAATTTCAATTTAAATTGAATTGTTTACTAAACAAACTGCTCGAAATACTGAAACTTAACATACTTATTTGTAGTTGTATGTGAGGGTATCTCTGTAAACGATGTTAAAGTATTAGTACAACAACAATTGTTGTTGTTGTTGTCGTTGTAGCAGTTGTATAGCTGTAGTAGTTTGTGTAGCAGTTGAGATATGCGGCTTTGAAATATTACCAAGTAGACGTCATTTTAGTTAAACTTTAGATTTGTGAAAGAAAGGTTTACAAAAATTTCTTAAGAATTTAATTTAAAAAAAAAAAAAGTTGTATTTATAAAACAAAAGCTTTAAAACAAATTTAAACAAAAGAGAAAAAGTTTAAAACAAATAATAAAATTAAAGTTTTAAAAAAAAAAATTTATGTTTTAAAAAGAAAATATTAAGATTTTAATACAAATTTCAAGAAATTATTTTAAATTAAGTGGTTTTATAAAGTTTTTTTAGTTGAACTATTAAAAATCATACACAGAAGGTGAGTTCAACTGAAGCTAGAAAAAAGTGCAACTGAAAGAATTATGTAGTTTTAAGATGATGAGGAAGATTTTTATTTATTTAACCGCAAAACTAACAACAAGTTTTCTATTTTTTTTTTCTTTTTTATTCCCTCTTCATCTTTATTGCTTTGAGGAAACAATCTTAAGATGATTTTTTGTTTTTCTTTGTTTTTGTGACTTTTGTGTTCGTTCTTTTAACTCTTTTAAGCCAATTGTGTTTAGATTCAAAGCCCTTTAGCTGTAGATAATACGAGGGTGTACAATGTAAGCAATTCCAAACTGATGTTGATATATTGTATATCATTAGATAAGAAATTGTTTGTTATTTTTGCAAATATGTATATTTTTCAGTTCTTTATAAATTATAAAACCATTTCTGCCATCATGATTACTCCTTTAACATAATTTTTGCTTATTTTTGCTTATATTAATTTGAAACTTATCAATGACATGTTATTGTTGATTATTATAATTCGTAATGACTATTACATACCATGTACATTACTTAGAGGTAGTAGAGTAATGACTTTTTTATAAGATGATATATCGATAGTGACTTGTTGACATTTATTCCAAGCTGAGATAATGTTTTCATACCATTCAGTAACCTGTTACCCCCGTTCTGTATATGGAGTGTTTTCAAAATCGTGCGATTTTTAAAAACGATTTTTTTTTTATTTTTTGATACCTCGCTTCTCGAGGTGTACCTATATATGCAGTGCATTATGTTGGTGTTAGGAAATAAATATTATATTCCGCCGGGAAAATTTTGGCTGGTAGTTCTACATGCGTGCGGTTCGACAAAAAAAAAATACTTTTCCCAGAATGTGTGGTCAATACTCAAATTTATAGAAAATGGGTGCGATCTACCACTTATATCTACTGAACTACAACCATGACAATATCAATAAAATAAAGTTAAGCAGCCCTTATTACGACGATATTCTAAAGTACCAATAAACCGTGTAACACTTCCAAACTCTATAAGATCCACCCTTCTTTGAAACATGTCCAGCAGCTCTATAGACTAGAGCTTACAGCTCCGGCCATTACATAGGAATTATATTCCATTTTTGGATGAATGAAGGTATAGTTCGGCATGAAGAAATATACACCTAACTCTCTACTAGAATCGGCTAGAGAGTCTCTAGTCCAATGATGCCCAAGCCCTATACTCTTGGTGCTCATTTGTTTTTGTAAATGCTCTTAGCTATAGGCTGTGTGTTTCTATACTCAATAGAACACTCAGGCACTAGTAATATGAAATACACAAACAACTTTGTCTTGTGTGTTTTTTTTTTGTCGATCTTCACTGTTTTCATTGCAACAACACTTTCGTATGCTTTGCTGGTAAACATTGACGACAGCGATCATCAATGTAGATTTTGTTCTTGTTTATCGTATGGTTTTGTTTAAAAATGTGTGTATTTTTTTCTTTATTCTTTGTATGTTTTGGTTTTTACAACAAAAAAATTGCATACAAATTAGTTTTTCTTTAAATGTATTGGTGTTTGCTCTTCCATAAGGAACTTTTGGGCACCCCTGCTCTAGTCGATTCAATTCACCCCATCTTGAGAGATTGTTGTAAAGTCACGATTTATCGACTCATCCATATTCATTCTTGAGAGTTTAATTTCAGAAAGATTTGCTCAATTGCAAAATGAAAAATATTACTGTCATACGCGAAAGAATAAAGTAATCATGCCACACCCGGTTTAATGATATGCGGTGTATTGATCGACACCACTGTTCTGAAAGAAAAGCAATTAGGTTTCCATTTGATTCGATTCTACATAATTGACAAGGTGATAGTTCAACATGCTCTCCATAATCTTGGAGAGCGCAGAACAAACTCCGATTGGGCGATTATTATCCGACTTGTTGCGGTCGCCTTTTTTGGGGAATTGGTTGTACGTTTGTAAACTTCCAACAATGAGGAAAAATCCCAGATTGATACGGAAGGAGAAACGGTTCCTAAATGGAAAATTTTTTAGAATAAGTGCAGGAATACAATCCTGATTTTTTTCGCGTTGTTTCCGGATAGAACTTTTTTGACTGGCCGAGTTCTGAAGAATATTTTTATCATAGTACAAGAGACATTAGGTATCACAGGCACCGATGGATTGTAGTCGAGAAGAAAGCTTTTTTCCTTCGTTGACAATACAATCAGAAGAGGTGGCATTAAAGCATCGTCACTGTTCCCAATACTCTTGAAAAAGTACCAGGACCTCCAGCACGTATGCGATGTTCGTAGCTAAGTCTAAGTATTCTTGCACAGTCATTACATGCCTGCCTAAGCAGTGTTTCAGTAAGGGCATTTTTATTCCTGCACCAATTTCGAAATGCCATAGTTTTAACTCTATTGAACCAAAATTAGTGCGGTTTGCTCGAAATTTTCCTTCATGGTATGAAAAATTATGTTCTGCAGGTCGCATGATTTTGTATATTGAAACAAGTTTGTTTACTCGAAAGAAAAACCAGGGGGCTAATTACCGCAGTCGAACACAGTCAAATACTTATTCGAACGTCCGAGTTTTTTTTTATTTTTGGGATTCTCTTATTCGATATCGAATAAAATGTATAGAATATTATAATGAATGTGCTCGATAATGAACGAGTTTTTACTCGAAAGCTAATACGAGTTCGAGAATTTACCCCCAGTAAATCATGTGGATTAGATTTACAGAACACCGAAATTTGTGAATTCGAAAACGAAAACGTTACTCCGATTAAGTTTACAGAACATGGGAGTATATTGTACTTACTGAACCGACTTTCCATTTTTGTATGACAAAAACATCCACAAGTCCAAGTAACTAGTATGTAATTTTAGTGACTTCAAAATAATGATAAAAGTACTAAAATTTGGGGGCTTTTTACTGAGGGATTATATTTTTTAATAATCCTAAAAAAAACGTTTCTAGTTGCCCTCGCTACTTTACAAAACTGATGAGGATGACTTTTTCTTTTTTTAAAAAATGGATAACGAACGACTATGCATCTAGATACCTGTCTCTGACTGGGTTTTTGTCTTTTCATATTGTAATAAATTTTCAGTGTTTGTTTGTTTGTCTTTCATTTTCATCATCTTAGACTTTTCCTAGAATTGTTAATACGCTTGTGTTGAAAAAGGAAAAATATTTCATAATTGTTGCTGGAGTTTATGCTATACAACAAAAATCTCCAAAGATTTGTTTAACGGTTGGGTGCGCCCAGTCCCACCATTAATTCGGGTTTCATTTCAAAATCTAAGAATAAAAAAATTCTCCTGTCGTTATTGTTTTCGTCATGAACATCATCTTTAGAGCATCATACTAAATAAAGAATAGAAAAAAATCGTGAAAATTCTTTTGTCACGTTTATAACTAACAATGTACATATGTATGTGTGTGTATGAGTGTGTAAGTGTGTTTATTTTCCAATAAACTTGTGAATAATAAACAACAACAGAAACGGAAAAAAAAACAACAACAATTACTGCTACCACTTTGTACATTCATTCATTTATAAGTACAATCATGTGTTTGTATCTATGTATGTCTGTACTATATATGGCTAAATGTGTGTCCGTCTGCATGTATGGCTCCAAACATTCTTTCATTCTTCATCATTTGTATCTCTTTTTTTTTCGTTTTTCGCATAACCATCTATACATAAGTAAGTAGGTACAGAAACTCTGGGAAGACAATAACAAAAAAAAAAAAAAAAACGTTAAGAAAGAATGGAGAAAAAAAACAAAGTTTTTTAGAAAGTTGTTTATGTGACTTGGTTAACGTTATTTATACTCTATGTTATTCTCTCTCTCTCTCTCTCTGTCTGGCTTCATTTGTAATTCTCTTTATTGCAGCTTTACATTTAGTTTGATAATGCCAGATAATTTTATGTTTTTTTTTTTTTTTTAATCTTATAAAGAATTGAAATATTATTGTTGGTAATTTATAGATTTCGTTCGAATATTCTATTTAAGTAAGTTTTGGATTAAACCAAAAAATGGTTTTTGCAAGGTTTTTTTGTACTGGGAGGAAAGATACACAAGATTCAGCTTAGTCGAATATAAACAAAATTGTGACGATATCCAAAATATTGCAGTCATAGAGAAACATAGAGCGGAAACTAGAATAAAATATACGAGTGTTGTTTTTGTTTTCACATAGTTTTTTCTACTGATACATTCTCACCACTTAGGTTTCTGACAACTGAGTTAGGTCTTTGACAGGATAGTTTCCGCTCTATGTATATTCTCTATGATTGCAGTCTTAACTGGAAAATTCAGTCATTAGAACTAAATCAGTCCATGGGCAATAAATTTGGTTGTCATCACGAAACTGTGTAGTTTTAGATTACAAAATTATATCAAATGTGACATATCAAATTTGTCCTAATTTGTCAACAACAAAGTTTTCCTCGACCATTTAAATAATTTTTCAAAACGTTTGACGATTGAGAATTATTTGAGTATGTACTTTGTAAAAATCTCTATTCTTTGTAGTTCATGATGTTCAAATGCTTTATCCTTAATATATTGGTTTGTTGAAAATCAGCAAAACCGTTAAAAACAGTGAGTGGCATGTTTTTTTATCGAAAATATCTTCGCAAAAAAAAAACGACTTTCAAAAGCTCCTTGATAACTTTCAGTTTTAGAGTTGGCTAAATTTTACCTTAACCTTCACCATTTAAGGGTTAAAGTTGTCCGATTTTAGTAAAACTTTCAGAGTATATTTAAAATGATCTGAACTATAAGATTCTGTATAGGTTTTACTTAAAATTCGTAACAGTAACGAAATTGCTCACATTCGCCAAAATATGGCTAAAAAAATATTTTTTCCCGAAAATCACAAAATTAAAATCGTAGGTACGGAAAAATTGTAAGAGGTATTCACATCATTTTTTCATATTTTTATTCTCTATTATGATCTCAATAAATTCCAATGTGATGATCAAAAAATTCTGAAATTTGTTTAAGAAAATTTTTAAAAATTTGAAAATGGAGATTCGAAACTGCCGTTAAAAAAAATAAATTTTTTTGGCCATCCCTGCGAATAGGTTAACGGTATTCTACAAAGACAAAAACTCATACGAATGTAAATACGGATATATTTTAAGTAAAAATTAGCTTTTATTTTAATATTTCTTAAAATATGTTACTTTTGTTCCTACATTTCTTGTTCAAGTGGCCTGAGACACGTTAATGGTCTGGGGAATTTTTAATAACTTTAACATTTTTTAACCAATTTTTGTCTTTTATATCTCATTAGAACGACAATTACGTACACATTTCGATTCTTATGCATTCGATTGCAAAAATAATTATTAAGTAGCAAAATTTTTACAAAAACTGAAAAATTTGCATTTTTTCCGAATTTTAACGATAATACAGTTTGTAGGTTTAATCTGAAAAAGATTTTTTTGACTGTAATTTTCATTAATATAAATAAATCTACATATTTATGTAACATAATCCAAAAACTTAAGGAATTTTACAAATTTATTTCATATTAACAGTAAAATTTTACATATATCTGAACTTTGACCTCGATGCGCGTCCCGAAATCGTTGTCCGATTTGGCTCAAATTTTCAGAATTTAACTTTTAGACCTAGTGTCACAATATTCCACCCGGCACCTTTCAAAAATCGAACTCAAATTTTTTTCCATACAAGTGATTGTCACTCTAATAACCATATACGGACAACACTACGTGATAAAAGACCAAAAAAAAACACCCGTGTCTCCCAGTTTTGTCCAAAGTCATGCACTTTTGTTTATGGCCCCCAAAGATTTGTGCCCTCATTGTCATTTTTTGCAATATGTTGCAAACCGTTCGGAAATTTGAACAAGGTTGTAGCTCTTGTCATAAGGAGCAAAAATTGTGAACATATCAAATAAAAAACTTCATCTTCAAGATCAAAATCGAAAAAAAAAAACTTAAAAAAATTCGATTTTTTACCTTTTTTCACTTGTGCAGGTCCACAGGTAGCAAACGGTTCAAAATTCCAGGAAACAATCAACTGAAAATTTTTCCTAAGATCCCAATAAACAACTTTAAAGAACATATGAACTTCCTAGGAATGATGCTTAACACCGTTTAGGTAGCGCATCATCTTCTGCAGCCAACTTCACTACCAAACGCACTGTGAAAATTGTATTTTCCAATAGCTCATCAGCGTAGTCGTCTCTTTATTTAGGAATACTTCATACAAGTTATATGGGCATCAGCGTTGCCGTTTTGGGTTGTTTCTACCAAATTTTGATACGATTTTCTCAGTTTGGTAGGATGATCGATTGACTTTGATTGTGGTAGCTTTAATAAGGAATACTTTTTTATAAATTCGGGAAAAATATTGTGAATTTCTTTAGTTTTAAGTTTCCTTAAAATTACATTATTATTTCCGACAAAAATGGAAAATAATTTAATATAAATAGAAACATTTAGAGCCTATTTATATTGGTGATTAATCCCAGTTTGCATACGCATCATAGAATTTTGACCAATAGAGTCATAATTTCTTCTATGGGGACTGCTACTATCTTTAGATTAGCGAACTGAGGCACTCCACAGGCAGGGATTCGATCGCCACTCTTGTGGAATCTTGCCATTAATACACTACTCATGAAACTAGACGCCATAATTTGAAAAACTTTTGCATATGCTGATGATGTTGCTGTAGCCGTTTCTTGGAAACATCTTGAAACATTATCACTATGCCTACAAACTTCACTTAGTACACAAAGTCAGTGGAGCACTGCTAGTGGACTTGGTGTGAATCCTGGGAAAACGAAGCTTGTGCTATTTTCAAGAAGGTACAAAATTCCCTCGTTCCCACTACTACGCCTTAACGGAGTGGAACTTAAACTCTCGGATAGTGCTAAGTATCTAGGAATTATTCTAGACTCTAAGCTATCCTGGAGCCAGAATATCCATGCGAGAACGTCCAAGGCGTCTATCGCTATTTATGCCTGTAGAAGGGCCATTGGGAAAACGTGGGGAATAAGCCCTCGGAATGCGAAATGGCTTTTAGATATGGTGGTAAAGCCCATACTAATGTATGGAGCACTAGTATGGCGGAAGGCTCTAAGTAAATCCACCTACTGTGGGATGATTGAGAGAATCCTGCGGATCTCTGCACTAATGATTACGGGTGCGCAACGAAGCACTCCATCTCGTGCTCTGTTCGTTATGATGCACTGTAATTCAAGCTGAAATTTCAGCGATCAAAAGTGTGGTACACTGGATGAAGTACTATAGGCTATTTGGTGTGAATATCCGAATCTGTACTGACAGTAGGCCTGCTATCAAATCCCTATCAGGTGTCTATTCGACATCCAGATTGGTACATGAATGCCGGGTATCTCTTAACGAGATGGCGAGACATTCTAACCTGGAGTTATTCTGGGTGCCGGGCCACTCTGGTGTACCTGGAAATGTTATTGTGGATAAACTGGCCAAAAGAGGCTTACGACTACAAGTTGATGAGATAGATCTCATGGTCGGTTTACCGCTATCCTGCTGTAAATCACTCATACAGCGTAACTTACTTGAGTCCGCTCAGCTCAGATGGACTAATCTGACAAATTGTTCGATATCGAGGCTCACATGCCCCGTTTTTGACCATCACAGGTCAATGTCCCTAAAGGGGCTATCACAGGCTAGTCTGCGAGCTTTGATATCAGTGCTTACTGGGCACCGCTTGATTGGTATGCATGCCAGGAGACTTAACACTCCATATAATGACTTCTGTAGAAGTTGCCATGATGAAGACGAGGAACATCTCCTTTGTCTTTGCCCAGCTCTATCTGGTGCTCGGTCTGCTATAATAGACAGTCCTTTTTTGCATTTCCTAGCGGATCTATCCACTGTGGATGTTAAGAAGATAGATTCGTTCATTCGTGCGTCAGGTTGGTTCGGCACTGAACCCATTTCCGACATGTGAAGGAACTCTTGAGGACCTGATCATGATCTTTAGGGTATCACAAAGGGACCAAATTGTGGACCCAAGTGAGCTGGTTAACACTGGCTGCCTTTATAACCTAACCCAACCTATCAGCTTGTCAGTATTAAGAACAAGTTTAAGATTATGCGTTAGCGAAAGAACAATCCGTAGAAGAGCAGTGGAAGCAGGATTATTTATTCGACGACCAGAAAAAAAAGCCGTTTATATCAGCTAAGAACAAGAAAGCTAGACAGGAGTTTGTTAAAGCCCACATCGACTGGAGTGTTCAAAAATGGAAGACAGTACTGTTTTTTTGACGAATCCAAATACAAATTAAAAAGTTCCGATGGAATAAGGCTTGTACGCAGACGAAAAGGAGAAAGACTAAATCCTAAGTATTGCAAACGAAAAATTAAACAAAGAATTGGCCTAATTCATAAAGTTAATGGGATTATGGATCGGTTGATGTACCGTGATATATTGAAAGATGTAATGTTGCCTTATGCCAAGAGAAGAAATGCCACTTATAAGGAGATGCGAAATAAGGATCGGCAATTTTCACGATGTATTTCATGCCGTTATTATAGCCTGGAAAGGAATATCGCAAGACACCATAAAAAACTTAATATCTTCTATGCCTAAGAGATGTGCTTGTGTCATCCAAAACAAAGGATTTGCAACAAAATATAAGTTAAAAATTTTTTTTATATTAAATCCATGAAGGGTTGCTTAAGTTTTGTCCGTTTTGTTTTCTAGCTTTAAAAATTTTTTGATTGAAAGTTACCTCTTATTGAAAGATTAACTTTAAAGGTATTTGTTTATCAATAGTAAATATTTACTGTTATTGTTGTTATTGTTACTGTTACTTATTTGTTGGGCTTTTAATTTCCCGGGAATATGTAATTTTTTTCGTAAGTTCCTGTAAATTAGGAATATTAAAGCATTATTCACATAAAATCCGGTCGCACTGTAGAACCTTTTTACAAAAAACTAGTGGCAACATTTTTGTTTTCTTTTGGCATGACTTTCTAAACAAACCAACCGTTATTCTGTCAAGATTTCAAATTATTATATTCATTTTTGTACAAGTGGTGAGCAATGGAAAATCAAAATAGAAAAAAAAAATTGTGCAAAATTTTCTTCAAAATCCAACAGGTCAGGTTCAATGATAGCAAAAAAAACTGAAGCTTTCAAACAGTACTGTGAATGATGTTATAAAACGTAACAGAAGAACTTTAAGCACGGATCGTAAGAAAAAAGAAACCAAAAAAGTTAGCAGACGAGACCAAGACCTTGCAACGAAAATAGTGCGTTCTGTTAAACAAAATCCTGGTTTATCTGATAATGATCGCGCCAAAAAATATAAAACCAGTCGTAGTATAGCAAGAAGAATACGTAGCATTAAATATCCAAATCGTACTGAAAACCAAAATATTACTGCTGTAAAACGGTCTCGTTTACTTTAAGAAAAAGTTTTGACAAAATTTAATAACTGCCTTATCATGGATGATGAAATGTATGTGAAAATGGACCTTCAACAGCTACCATGACATAAATTCTATGTTGCAGAGAGTCGCGGGAATGTAAATCAAAAATATAAATATACAAAAATGGATAAATTTGGTAAGAAGGTAATGGTGTGGCAAGCTATTTGCAGTTGCGGTCTTAAGAGTGCTCCGTTTCTAACCTCTACAACTATGACTTCGGATATTTACATTAAAGAATGTCTTCAAAAACGTTTGCTACCCTTTATTAGACAACACCATTCTTCAGTAAAGTTTGGCCAGAAGTCCCCAGCTTCGGCCCATTGGAAAAATATTGGGCTATTGTCAAAGCTAAATTAAAGAAAAATGGAAGTGCTATTATCGACAATAAAAAAATGTTATCTGCTTGGAATAAATATGCAGCACAGATGGAACGAAAAGTTGTGCAAAAGTTCAAGTCAAAAACTAGAATTTTTATTAGAAATAAAGATATTTAAATAGTTTCATATTCATAACTGCTAATAAATAAGATTACATTTATGGTTGAACATTATTAAATGGCATTTTTCTTTATGTAGATACTAAAGCTTAAGTGCGACTGGATTTTAAGTGAACAATGCTTTATATCCAAATTTAGTGTTATAAAAATATAAAATTATTGTTTAAAAAATATAAAAATTTAAGTAGCACATAGAAACGTACTGCTTCTAACTGTAGATACATTATATGTGTATGAAATTTTCTATATACTTTATCATTCACATCTTCGTTTTTCAAAAACGGATTTGGTAGATTTTTTGCCAAAAATTTTGGTGTAGGATCAAATATTTTCCAGTGGCAACACTGATGGGCATGACAGTTTTTGACAAAAAAACAATGCTCTTATTTAGGTATGACAGTTACAAACTCTCCTGCTCTCATTGTCTCTCCCCCACTTTTCAGTCAGCATACACTTAATATGGTGTTAAATGAAATTGTTGCTGCTGCTGTTATTGTTGTTGTTGCCACTATGTATTTCGATATTGTTGTCATTCTCTTACCTCATTAAATACTTTTTCTGACCACTTAAAAATATTTCTAAAGAATTTTTGTTTGCTTTCAGTTATTTTATACAGTAACTGCATACCATTATTAAAATAGGGAAATTGTTTGCCCAAATACCTAGTTGAAAAAGTAATAAAAAATATTTTTTTTTTATTATTTTCAACCAAACATTTATTTATAACTACTATTTATTATGTTTATTTAAATACAAGTAGGATTAAGATTTTGTTTTTTTTTTTTTTTTTTTTGTATTAAAATAAAATCAATATGTATATGCAGCTGCTTTTTAGGTATGATATTCAATTGATTTGTCTACATACAAGTATTTGAGATACTCTAACACCATCACAGTTTTAGTTTCAGTATCTGTATTGCTGTCTGTATATGACTAATAAAAAATTGTTTTGGGTTTTTTGTGATTTTTTTTAGTTTGTTTCTCATTGTCATGTTGTTAGTGTAATTTTTGCTGCTGCTGCTGTTGTTATGGTAGATTTATTTTAATTTTATCACAATTTTGAAATCAAATCGAAAATTAAATAAAACAACGTAGCAATTGTATCATTCATTATACATATATTGGGTTTTAAAGAGAAACATACAACAAATAAGTAGTTTTAATATTTTTTTTTTTTTATAAAATCCGTTACCTAAAGGAATTTTTTTTTTAGCTATTTGTTGCTGTTGTTTATCCAGCAGGGGATTTCCAGATAATATCATCATCTGTCACCTACATAAATAGTCTCATTTAGATTGTGTCAAATACACACTCAAGCAAACTTACCCGAATTCACACAAATTTCTATTGAGTTACACAATTTACAAATTGTGTCAATTCCGTTTGTTTTGTATTTTTTATTCACTATTTTTTTCCCCCTATTTGATTTTACTGGCAAGTGACATTTAATTACATGTTTGATTAAGTTTTTGTCTTAATGTTTACAACAACAATAATAATAGAAAAATCCGTCCGTGGAAAAGCTGTTAACAGACAGACATTTAATTAAGTAGAACAAACTGTCACGCAGTTGATATTCTGTGTGTTGAATGAAAATGTTGCCTAAATATAAAAAGAAATGTGTAAAATTAACAAAAGTTTTGACAGTTTTTTTTTTTTTTTCAATTTTTTTAGTAAGCGTCAAGCATGGAAAAGTTGCCAAGATCTTACTTTTTTGATACTTTCAAACTATTTTTAAAAAGTAAGCTAAAGTTTTTACTTTAGGAAATCAGTAACAGTATTGTCTATAGTACCTTTAGTATTCATTTTTATACCCTTCACCTTCGTGAGAAGGGTATATATAAATTTGTCATTCCGTTTGTAATTTCCACAATATAATTTTCCGACCCTATAAAGTATATATATTCTGAATCCTTATAGATAGCGGAGTCGATTTAGCCATGTCCGTCTGTCTGTCTGTTTGTTGAAATCAATTTTCTGAAGACCCCAGATATCTTCGGAATCCAAATCCTCTGTCAGACATGCTTTCGAAAAGTTTCCTATTTAAAATCAGCAAAATCCGTCCATAAATAACGGAGATATGAGCAAAAATCCCAGACAACCTCTATTTTTGGCCTATTTTTTTTTATCTATATCTCGATTACTAAGTCATAAATATAGACAATATGGATATCTAATGATAGATATTTCAAAGTCCATTGCAACGATGTATATAAGGCTATACAAAGTTGGACCTACAATGGGTCAAAATCGGGAAAAATATTTTTTAACCCGAATTTTTTTTCACAAAAAACATTTTTTTGTCATAAATTTTTTTTACTAATAAATTTAAAAAACTTTTTTAAAAAAATTGGAAAAAACTAAAAAAAAAAAAATTAAAAAAATTTTTTTTAAATTTTATTTTAAAGTATAATTTGGTGAAGGGTATATAAGATTCGGCACAGCCGAATATAGCTCTCTTACTTGTTAAATTTCAAATGAATATTCGATTAAGGGCTAGTTTCTGGAATAAAGATAATCTACATTATTCGTTTAACTCTAAATTAAACTAAAAATTGTGTTTCTCACTTATTGTTTATTTACTATATAATCTAGGTTTAACTGAGCATCATTGGTGAGTTAAACCTAAGTATAAAATGCCAAAGCACAAATAGATGAAAAATAAAATAAACAATTCAGCACAGCAGCTCTTTGTTTTGATTTGCTTTATTGACATCAATATAATTTTTATTATACATTTCATATACTTTAATGTACCTTTTTCTTTTACAAAGTTAAAATTTAATGGAAATGTACGCGGTTGCTTTTTCTTATAAAATTTAAAGTATTGCCATATTTATATGAAAAATTTTGAGGAATGCACATATGATTTGACTGAAAAATATGGCAATGCTAACAAAATTGACAGACGGTAATCCATCAGTGAGAAACACAATCATTGGTTAAATCCCGGCTAAATATGTTTCAGGTTTAATATAACAGCGTGTTAAGCTACGTTTAACTGACAAGTAACTAGCTCTAAGAAAATAAATATTCGACCTAATCCAAACCTAACCGAAAAAGGTTTAATGATCTACCAATTTCCGAATTAATTGGAATTTTTTACTCCAACTAACCCCATGAAAATGGCGTTAAATCACACGATATATGTAGGTACTAATTCTTATCATCGAAACAATGAAATAATTAAATTGTTTCAATTTAAGCCTAGTACTCTGTTCATAATTGCGAAAAATTGTATATGCAACAAATGATCAGCTGTTGGTTTTAATTTCGTGAGAATGAAGTGCTGCTTATGTTATTTCGTGTGGAAAAATAAGGTTGCCTGATGTATTTCACATGTTTTCCACAATAACAAATTATTTCGCATATATTTCATTCCAAATATTTTATATGTAGTTTGACAGCATTTCGCACGAAATTTTGAACAGAGTACTAAGCTTTAGGCAGAAATAATTATGCGTAATCGAGTAAAATTCACTGCTTGAGCGGCCTCACTTTCCAATGATGCCTCCAGCCCAAAGTCTGCATCAAACAGTAACATGTTGTGTATCCATTTGTTTTTGAACCACAAACGCGGCAATTTGGACGATTACACAATGCTACACCAAAAATAATCCATAGAGTTTGGAAATACTCATAGTTTTTCTCGATCATTTCGATAACGATATTCTTAACCCCCTGTCTATACTTGACAAATATTTATCATAACAATTAATGACATTTGTTGTCAAGACAAAGTTATCTGAGCAACAGCACTAACAATTTTGTCATAACGAAGCAAAAATACTAATAAATGGAGACTATACCTGATAATTTTTTATTATGACAACCATTTTGACATTTATAATGATACAAATTTATCAGGGGATAAAGTTACAACTTTAAAAAATCATAAAAAAAATCTTTTAATCAAAAAGAGCTTTTGAAAATCGGTTGAAAAACGACCGTAAGTTTCAAAAAACCCGCTTTTTTTCAAATAATTTTAATTTTCTTCATGATCTAAGTTGATTGTGAGTTATGCTAATTTTAGTGATAACATGTTTATCTGATAGTATTTTGCTATATTTGTGGTACATCCTGATTTTAAACTACCGTAACTCAGCCATTTTCCAACCGATTTTTAGAAATCATTTTCAGTTAAATGTAGAGTTTCCAGTTCGGTTATAATTGAAACCGAAACCGCGGTTTTTCAAGGCCTAAAACCGAAAACGAAACCGACAATTATTCTTCGGTTTTGACTTTTAATCTATTTTCAGTAGAAATATTCAAAATTTAGATATGAGAAACAAACTTTTTCATCCAATATCTCAAAAAACAGATTGGTAAAAATATCTTAAGATTTCTTAAAAATTTTACAATAATTGCATCAGATGATGTAGCAGGCTATCTTAAAGGAAACCAGTTAATAAAGAATGACACAAACTCATTTAAAAATATTGATTTACGAGTATTTCCTGACTGTTTATTTATTAAATTTATAAAAAAAAATAATGCAACATTTTTGTAATAAAGTCTTAGTTATTTTCAAATATCCTTTAAAAGTACGCAGTACTAGCTGACCCGGTGCGCTTCGTAACCCCAATTGGAAGAATGAAAAAGTACTATTAAGTCTCTCTTTGTGAATTAATACTAATTCAGCATAACATGTCTCTAGTTTCATGTTTATTGACTCATTGTAATGTGAATTCTAGCTCATTCGAAACGTATTATTAGAATAAAATAAAGTACAACAAAAAGACCCACATTTTGTATTCCCACCCAGCATCATGATTCTTAATCCATTATTTTAGAAAATGCTAAAGAAATGTGCCACTAAAGTTACCTTTTGTAAATTCTAAGTCATTCAGAATCATGTGTGCCTAATTTTTAGGTTTATTATTATAAAATACTAGCTTGACCCGGTGCGCTTCGCTACCCCTGTCGATGTAAAAGTCGGTTCAGCCGTTTAGTAATTATTGTTTAAAAACTAAAGGTACCAATTTTACCCGTTTTTCCCCTTTTTTATCCCTTTCTGGTCCAAGTATTGAAAAAATTTATAGCCTATTGACGCTTCCAAGTAAGGATCTATCTACGTTCCAAATTTCAATAAAATCGGTTCAGCCGTTTAGGCGTGATGCTCAAACAAACAAACAAACAAACAAATAAACAAACAAACAAACTTACAAAGACATTTATATATTTATATAGATTCAAAAGTAAAATAATTTAATATAATAAAAAGTACCATTAGAAGAAAAAGTAATTTTCTGATTCTAGGTTCAATATTATAGAAAATTCAAAAAGTACCATTTTGAAGAACGAAAAAGTACTCCTTAGTTTGGTTTAGTTTCAATTTAAAATCATGCCTGAATTTTAGGACACATTTTACCTTTATCTTTTCATGATAGCTGCTCTTTCAACCGATTCTGGCATTCTTCTAAAGTCAAAGTTGTAAATTCTGCTTACGTTTAATTAAAGGATTGCACAGTGGGGCAGAATCAAAATTTTTTGGAAATAAATCTGGCATTTCTAAACGGATGGCCCGATTGGGAAAAAATTTGACGTGGGGGTAGCCAAGGAGTATTAGAGTTCAAATTATTAAAATGGACCCTACAAATGCACAAGGCGCGGCTCTATGGTGGCTCAAAGTAGGGTACCTTCGACATGAAAAATTGTTAAACACGTGCCAGAGAAATGCCATATTTATTTCCAAAAAATTTTGATTCTGCCCCACTGTGGATTGTCAATTACCTCACGATGTCTCAGTGTATTAAAAATTTAATTTTTATTTTCACTAAGTGAAGTTTACATAAGAAAGATCTGTTTATAGTTGATATCTTATAATAGTTGATATGTATTTCTGTATCAAACTGATTTAGAATTGGTATTTAGAACATACTTATTTCTTAATATGAAAATTTAATATTCGATTTCCTTTATTCAACACATTACCTGGGTGACCGTTCCACGGAAGAAGAATTGCGACGTATGTTCATTCATCAAGTAATGAATTAGCCAAGATTTGTCTAATTATAACCTTATATATCCCATAAATAATTAATGGCATAAACCCCTCTAATTACAACATATACCTTTCCTTTAGATTAGGAATTCATCAGAGTTTATAAAGAGAAATCACATCTGGAAACTTTACAGTATTACAGCTTATTCCTGGCTAACTCTTTCCTTCAGATTCAAAATTTATTAAAGTTTACAATTTTTAGAAACTTGTCTTTCTTGCAAAATCATTATAGGAGTTTTCTTAAGTTTAAGGGGTTGGGTGTACGACATTCATCTTGTAGTAAATAGTACCATAACATCAGGGCCTAATCTGTTGGTCCACTTATTACTATTTATGCAAACTATTCGGATTTTTCTTACTCAAGTGTGTCTTATCTCAAGTGTGCCGAGATCTAAGAGAATTTTGTTTAATACCAAGTACCACACAGTTGTTGATATAACGTTCCCTCCGGGTGTTCCTCTGATCGCAATAGTACCAATAAAAGCCCCCTTTACTGCCTGAAGTACTAAGTACTCGTTCAATTGCTTCAGACTTCATGTAGTTATTCATTATATCCATTATATGCTGTCTTTAGCGACTTACATTTGGTATAATAAAATCATTAGTAGAATTCTGTGTTATGATCATTAAGCCTTCTCTTTATAGTCTTAAAAGAAAGATCTTCTAATACACCAGACCATTGGTAATACATGCGAATGCTGTTGTTTATACTGTTGCATTCGTTTATAACATAGTCGAAAATAGTTCCAATATTTTCTGTATTATTGGCTGAATTTCATCTATCTCAGTTTTATATACGGAGCACAGAAATACATTGGGTGTATGACTTAAAAATGCGGAATTTTTATTCACATTTTTAGCTGCTCGCAAACGTTTTGAAATTGCTGCTTGGATAGCCCACAATAATTTTGCAAGCTCTTGTTGAGTTTGACAACAATCTTAATTGCCTCCAATTCTTGATCTTCCAAGTGGCCTGGGCGATCTTGGTCTTCCGTGTCAAAATCACAACTTCTGAACCGAACAAACCATCTCTCTCAGATTGAAACACATTCACCATAAGCTTTGGTGAACAATCGTTGTGCTTCAGCTGCACTTTTTTTCAAATTAAAGAAGTAAAGCAAAACTTCCTGCGTATGACGCTTTGTTTGTACAAAAGTCGACATTTTCGAAGCAAAAAAAAGAACGTTGTATTCACCAACTAAGTGAGAATTAATGACAGATATGTACCCATCAAAATGACATATAAGTTATTAAAAACAAAAGTCGCATTCAAAATAAACGCCATCTATTTCTCCTTCGCTTTTAAAATTGCATATTGAATGTTTTTCTCTTTTAATTCATCCATCTTATGCCTTGAACGACAGTAAATTTTTGACTAATCCACAACAGAAACCGATTATTCACTCAAACTGCCTACTTTCCATGGTTATGACCGACCCCCTTTCATTTAAGTAAATATGCCAACATTTTCGTCATAAATTAACTAAATTTCTTGCTAAATGGGTTATTTATCTTACATGGTAAGTAATTTTGTTTGTTTTCATTTTATTACTCTCGTTTTAACATAACACGTCCTAACAACAACTTAATCAAATTAAATATTTCTGATAAAATAGAAGTATGTAAATTTCTAATATTTCGTCTGCTGGTAAATAAATTATTAACAATTTATCATTTTATATTCTTTGCAGAAGAAGATAAAGTAAATATTAATCAACATTGACGTCCAACATTAATCAATAGTGGAAAACAACTAAAAGCCATCGTCAACATTAAGCAGACAACTTATAAACAACCACCCACCAAACCCATAAACACAGATAGATAGATAGACAGACAGACTCACTCTAACAACGACAGCTAAATACCACACAAAACTCAAGAAATCAGCCAAAAAATAAAGGAAAAACTATATAAAACTTATGCCACCTGAAAAAGAAGAACAATAAAGACAACTAAATACAAGCAACAAAAGAAAGTCGGGTAAACTGACATAATTTCAAGAGCAAAGAAAAGTGGAAATTTATCAATTCATTTGGAGAAGAATACAACCAATATAACTAGAATTAAAAGACACTGTCTTATTTCGTACCCAAAAGGTATAAAAAGTTATTGCACTGGCGGCTCATTTCCATCAACACAAACAAACATCTCAACAACAGCAACCCCAGCCCAAACACCACCATCATCAACACCAACATCGTGCTGGCACTGGCGGCATCGTTACCAACAGCACAGTGCCCAACGTTATTATGGAGGGGCCAGAGGTGACATTTCTCTTTCAATTTGGCAGCATACGTGATGCAGTTTCAGTAGCTGCCAACGTTTTAACATTGAAAACACTCAAGGATTTGGCATGTGAATTTATCAATACAAAGGTGAGTGAGTGAGGAGTAAGAGCACCAAGGGATTGTTTTAGATTTAAGAAGATATAATACTGACAGTACATGTCTAGAACCCGATGCTGATGAAGACAATGTCAATGATAATGTTGTTTGTGATGCCATGAACATTTAACTCATCCAAGTTTTAGCAAATATTTGTATGTTTTTTTGTTTGTGTAGTATGTAGAGTACACGCAGAAAAAAAATATATAGTTGTGCATGTTTACTGTAACCATTTCAACATTTGTGCATTTTTACTGTAACCATATCAACATTTTTAACAATATTATAGTCACGGTAGCTATTTATATGATTGTGGTAACAATAATATGGTTAATTTACGATTCACATGATTGTATCAACCATATATATGGTTGTAGTAAACATGTATATGTTTGTGACAACCATTTATATGATGAATTATTTCATATATCCATAAGCCGAGAGCAACATAATAAGTAAGTCTTTCATCATATAAATGGTTGTCACAAACATATATTTGTTTACTGTAACCATGTATATGGTTGATACAATCATGTGAATCGTAAACTAACCATATTATTGTTACCACAATCATATAAATAGTTACTGTGACTATAATATTGTTAAAAATGTTAAAATGGTTACAGTAAACATGCGCAACTACATTTTTTTCTGCGTGTATGAGCGACTCCCAGAAACAAAGTGATTTTGTAAAAACTGGCTTACGAACGGTTATCACTAAACTCAAAATATTTTGTGGAAAAAATCAATTTTTTCCTCTCCATACAAAGAGAGTCGTTCTAATGTACATATATTTACACAGTCTACTTTAGTCCCTACGAGTATTTGCAAAAGGACAAAAAGTTAATTAGTTAATGAACTATTACCACCCCTGTTGTACTTGGCTTTTTGTTCCGTTTTGGGTTTTAATTTAACTATGTACGAGTATTTACTTTTGTTTATTGTAATTTTCTTCATTCACCATGGGCTAGATATTCTTAGTTTAGCAAATTTTCGAGAGAAGATGAATAATATTTAATACATATGTGTTACAAGATCGGAATCTAATTGAATGTCAACTAGGTAAAGTACCCAATCTCCTCTATGTAGTCCTTTAGATGCTTTCAGTTTGTATGCCTGGTGCATTCCTAATTGGGTATTTGGATAAAGGCATTTCTTCCTTATTTTATTGAATACCGAATATTAGCATATATTATATTCCACTCTATCATTCTCCTTTCCGCCTGTCCTGTAGACAGTGATGTCCGACAGTTCCATGCGAGTGAGGTTTGACCTTAACTTCACGTGTCCAATCTCATTAAATCCGGTCTAATAAGTTTCACCATATTCTTTGTTTCATACCTGTTGGAGTTACCTTTTCCCTGCTATTAACCGATCTATTAATTTCATGTATATTCATAAAGAAACCTTTAGTTATTTCGAAAAGGTTAACATTATGCAAAAATGATGCCATTGTGAAAATGAGATCCCACCAGAGACTTAAAATCTATCCACATATTCATCTTATACATATGTACAGTTTGAGAATTCACTCAAAGTCGTCATTTCAGCGTCTTGATAACTGATTGACTGTCCCAGAAATTTAATTCAAATGTTATATTCTTCATATTATCTTGAAATAATCCAGATGGATTACATAAAAATACAGATTCAATTAGCCCTCAAATAACTAAGAGCAGTGGTAGAGAAATATTGCGATGTTCTATACATTAGGAATAGACATTATCAGAAAAACTTTCTTCCTTCGTACTAGTTATAAGTTTACTAACTGCCGAAAGGGTTTAATATTGTACAGGTTAAATTTCTCTGGAGTAACTCCCATTAATGAGAATTTGTTCTTTATATTTTCTTCAATGACGCTACTGTGACTTGAGATCCAGATGATCTCGAAATTCACATGTTCATTACAAATAGTTTGATATTGTTACGTTTTTACCTTTTTAAAAACGGGGTTTATTTCCTTTAAATAAACTTTTGATTGCAAATAAAAGCAGTTTTAGTAGTTTAAAATTGTAACAACTCTTTATTTAAAATGTACAGCAACAACTGATTTAAATAGTCACTCAGTGTCTTTATACACGTTTATCAATTCGCAGAAATGCACACAAACTTTATAATGTACAAACATACGTACAAGACAGTTAGTGTTAACTCTAACAACGCCAATGATAAACTCAACTCACGACTGCCAGCTCTGCCACTATTTATACACGCGCCATATATCGGGAATCTTCTACAATGCTCTTAACGGACATACTAGTACATTCGAATTCCAGAGCATTCGATCAAACATTCAGTGTTACCACACTTACAAACAATGCCAACAACCGCATGCTATCAACATTGTTGAATGTTGCAGGCAGTCGTTACAGACCGTTGAATTCAAATCGTCATTGCACATTCGTAACAATATGTTACTATGTTGACTTTCAGCGCTCGGATATCTGTTTGCCTGTTTTAGAAAACGAATTCAATTCATTCTGTCTTTGATTGTCCTACAATAACGGGGAGTAGTGGTGGAAAGGTAACAGTTCTTGCCTTTTTCTTTTGATATTTTATTAACTTCCGGTTTAGAGTATTATTATGCAGGTTGGCGTAAGCAAGATTTGCTAAAATTTTGTACAATTTATCCCCCTTTCTGGTGTTCATGTTCACGCTGCTATGAGTTACAACCCATAAAATTTTTAAATTCACGACAAATTCATTGAAGATGTTTATCTTCATCTTACACTCAAGGACAGTTATAGATTTCACTTCCTTTTAACGCAGTAACATTTCTTGCTCAATTCTCTAATTCCCGGAAGAGTTTTGTGTTACATAGTTTGATGTTGTTCAGAGAAGATCAATTGAACAATTTCTTTGCTTTGTTTTCCTACATGGTGATGTGGGTTGAAACCCAAATAATATCCAAATTCACGGCTTCAGTGAAGATGTTACACTTTTTTTGAGTTTGATATTTGACTAATCCAAACTACCTTATTGTCTCATACAAATACTGATCTTGAATAACAAGAAGTCAGAGATATCATCACGCAGTAACAGTTGTAGGCTACTCCTTAAGTTACTTCCCGAAAGATAAAAAGTTATATGTATGCACATTGTCACTGGCAGGCTGTAGCCCATTGAAATTTTCACGTATGATTTGAATTGTACATGAATATAGAATTATCACACTCCCTAATCTGGACGACTTTGTGACACCTGTGATTTGTCTGATCAGTCAAATTTGATAAGATACATCAGTAACACATGTCTTAGATCAGGCGCGGATCCAGGTCAATCATTTTGTGGGAGGGGAAATTAAAATTTGTTTAACATTTTGCTTTTTTCGCTTTTTTATATGAAAACTTTTCGGTTTTGGCGATGAAAGTTCCTATTTCATCACCCCTGGATCCGCGCATATCTGAGATAGATAAGATCTTGAAAGAGACCTATACCAACATGAATTATGCTCTCACAAAGCAGGACAGTCCTATAGATGATAGAGATTCCTCCTGTTCTTCTTCCTCATCTAAACAACTTATACAATAGTTATAACATGGGTAACCGACATATTTCCAATCATGTAGTGCCCAGTAATTATACAAGTAAGAAGCCTGATCGAATTTCAGCCAAGAAACAAAAGATCCATTGCCAGGGAGGGTTTAAGTACCTTAATTTTAACCCATAAATGAATTTCATTAATCACACTAATGGCTTAATTATTAGAGAACACATACCAGACATACAAACATTCCTAGTGTGTCGTGATCCAAGAGGATTTATAAAGGAATATATACTGATCGGATTTGTTCTACAGTATTGAATTTTTTTTTTTGATGATGATATAATGAGCGAAGTTTGTTTAGAGAGAAGATGAATTACAAGGAATCTCACACGCCAAACTCGAGGATTTTGATTATGCGGATGATATATGTCTACTCTCGCATAAAATCTCCAACATGAAAATGAAACTACAAGATCTGGAAAGATTGGCGGGTTATGTGAGAATTAACACTGTTAGCACAGAGAATATCATGATACAAGGACAACCAGTTAAATACATAGATAGCTACTGCCTTCTAGGCAGTATAGTGACTACAAATGGCGGAGCAGAGACAGACGCAAACAACAGACCCAACAGAGCGAGAGCGGCATTCGGGCGACTGCATTCAGTATGGAAAAACTCGCAAATATCCAGACAAACCAAGCTCAGAATATTCGATGCAAGTGTAAAGTCTAATCTGTTGTACGGAAGTAAAACCTGCCTAATATCGAGCTCAATCACACAAAAATTACAGATATTCATCAATAAGTACCTAAGAATCATATGCAGGATATTCTGTCCCAACACCATCAGCAACACCAATCTCTGGAACTTAGCCAATGAGGAACCCATACTGAAACAACTCAAACGCAGAAAATGGAGTTGGATCGCCCATACTATCAGGAAGATGCGTGATAGTATTACAAGGATTATGATAGAGTGTAATCCTCAAGGCTCATGAAGCCGTGATCGATCCAAGAACACCTGGAAACCCAAGAAATAAGACAATGCAATTAACATTAGCAAACCGAGTAAGATGGAGATGCTTTCTGGAAGATATATGCTCACAAGAGGGGTAATATATGAACACTATTCTAACGCCTGGTATTTATAAATATTAAACCCATACTAAAACCAAATTAAGTTTGATGTAATCTACGAAATCTGCTTTAAAGGCTACACACTATAGAGTGCTTCGCTAACAAAAAATTTTCTATACAACTTCCTAAAAAATGTATTTTCTAAATTGATTTCTTATCGCACATATCCAATCATTCATAGCCGCATATATTAACTCATACAAGAATATGGTTGCATTAGTTACTCTTTATAATTCAGTCCTTTCACTGTGTTTGCAGTTTTTTGTTATAATAGTGGAAAAATAGAAAGAAAACAAACTTATTGTCCTGCTTGTACATATAATTTCGTGTCAGACGTAATTTTATGTCATACATTTTGTTTATACAGCAGTTGTAGTTGTTGCTGTTGCTGTCATTGCTGATATTTGCTGTTATCAGGCATTTAACATTATTGGACAGTTGGTTCGTTGCTTGACTGCTGAACACATATTTCAACAACATCCCACGTGAATTGATGACATACAAACATACACAAGAGTAAACCGGGAGAGGCAAGAATAACAGAAATGTATACTCGAACATGGAATTAATGAATGATTAAAATAAACAAAGTTTTATGCTTTAAACACATAGACTACAGCAGGCTACCGACCACAATCTATTAAAATTAAAAATGTTTACATGAAGACGATTGAAATTTGACACCGAGAATTATATGGACTAAATTAAAAAAAAAACTGAACTTTTAACAAAATCATCCACGCCCAACGCCCACTGCCCATGCAATCCAAATCGCATAAAATGTTTCCTATCCAAGCAAAAGTCTAGTATTGGCACATACGTTTTCTGAAACAAAAAAAGAACGCATGCCGAGTTTCAATAAAATCGGCCATGCCCACCGCATACCGCCCAAATCGATTTTTTCGCATAAAATTTTCGCTATCCAAGCAAAAGTCTAGAAATTTGGTACATACATTTTCTGAAACAAAAAAAGAACGCATGCCGAGTTTCAATAAAATCACTCACGTCCACCTACCATGAAACCTATACATAAATAAGCATTTTTTTGATATTTCGTTTATCATTCGACAACAAATTTTAAGTTTTCATCCTCTTCCCCAAACTTCCGAGAATTAAATTTTTTTTTATAATCGAAACTAGACGCTCCCACCTTTTATTTTATTAAAAAGCTTGGGGGAATGTGGGGCTACATTTTTTTTTCCATGGAAAATCAAAAAAATTTTAGAGGCTTATAGATTTGAGCATATCTTCTTAACGGTTTATGATATCCCCATATTTTTTTTATTTATTTATTTAAGGAGAAATGCTATATTTTTAAAATATGTTAAAGGTAATGGTATTATCAGGGAAATTATACATATGGGCAACTCCACGAGAATGACTACCACGACTGAAAAAACAAAAACACTTGAAACTTTTTATCAAGATGATTTGAATAGAAGAAAACACTAAAATGTTACTATGAGAAAGTATTTAGAGACTATTACAACATTTTAAGGCCAAAAATAATAGTTTAAACGGACTATATTTAATTTTTTTCATTTAATTGGTATGTTTTAGGCTAAGATTGCGGCGAAAACTAAGCTCCCAATTAGCATGTAGTATGAAATGAATTTGACTCTGATTGTTTTTTTGCTATCATCAAATTGTTTATTGAAACCGATTATATATTTTCTATTTATTTTTTTAGTTTTTCTATACATATATTTACAGAATATATATTGTTTTACTATAGGAGAAAAATCTGTCACGTACGGTATGTCACGTACGATATTAAATTGTATATATTATAAAATCATCCAAAGATTATTTTTATTTAAATATGAGTAAAGGAAAAATATTTGGTTTAGTGCAAGAAATTAAAAAAAAACATAACGCTTCTCACGATTCGCAAATTTTCGCATATTTCTACATGTACCTCAAAATTACTTCCGTTTTATGTCACGTACGATATGCCCTTATTTCGCTCGATATTTTGGACAACAATGTTTCGAAAGGACTTATTATTTTTTTGAAATAAAGTACCCTCTGAATGGAACATAAAGACGAAATTATTTTTCAGATACTCTTATTTTTGAAAAATCTATTCCACTCTATAGGCGTAAAAATGTCACGTACGATGACGTGGAATTGCTAATATATAAACCACTGAATTGCATGAAAATATAAATATATTCTTACTTAACACCCTTGCATGGACTTTACGTAAATTTAAAAAAAAATACAATTTTTCTTAAAACTATAAGGACACATTTCAGCTTTAAACATTTCTCTACAAAATTGCATCATTTGATTTTTGAAATTGAGTGGTCGAAAAATAGGATTTTTGACACCAAAATCCCTCTGTGCGTCGTATGTGAACAATTTCTGTTTCGAAATACAAGATGGCGCAAAAGTAATCCTCCTATCAGAAAATGCTATAAATTTTGCGATTGGCCCCTAATGTCAGTTCTGTTTTGACATTTGTGTAGTAAACACATGTGAAATACACGTTAATAAACAATGTTAGGCTACACTGCTCGAGAACGCGGAATATTGCTGACTATTTATTTGACCAATAATCGGCAAAATTTATAGCATTTTCTGATATTCTTAAAATCAGTCAGTCTCCTTTTTATAAAATAACTAAAATTACTTTTTAGAATTATATTTATATACTTAGTTGTATACCACCCATCTACAATGACTGAAAGACTCCCTTTAACTATAAAAATTTTTGTATTTCAGACACTATATAATCTTTTCTTACTAAATAAAAATTCTCAATATAATTTCATATTATAGCTACTCTCTCTGCATTTTTAATATAATAATAATTTACATACACAGAAAACACTTGAATTGGATGGGAATTCATAATTATTAGCATAAAAAAGCAGGGACCGAAAATAATAATTATTCTTCAAATTTCAAAGGAAAAAAGCCATCACAAGAAAATATCGGAGAGTCATGTCAGGCATACCATTTTGATCGTTTTCAACTATATTTTCATAAATTAACATGATTTTTAAATTCTTGATTTTTATTTTTTTTTTGTTAAAAATAAGTGTTATTTTTTGATTTTTAATTTTTTTGTCAGAAATATTTGTCAAACTTTGATTTTTATTTTTTTTTTTTTTTTTGTCAGTAATAATTGTTATTTTTTTGTCATACATATTTGTCAGACTATGATTTTTATTTTTATAGTCGGACAAATATGTATGACAAAAAAATAACAATTATTTCTGACAAAAAAATAAAAATCAAAGTTTGACAAATATTTCTGACAAAAAAAATAAAAATCAGAAAATAACAATTATGTTGTGATTTTTATTATAAATGTCATAATTGTTACGGTCCCTGTAAAAAAGTTCATACATTTTTAGAGTTTCTTCATAAATTTGCAATTGCAAACAAGTTTAGAAGGCTTCTTTAAAATTTCATTTATATTTTTGTTCTATTGAAAAACAATTGACATTTTCTGTTTTTACGATTTTCATTCGATAAAGAATTATAATTTGTTATGATATGAAATAAGCATGCAGTTATTTCCATTAAATCTATTGTTTCCTCTTCATGTATGTAAAAGTTAAAACAAACAATTTCAATAAAAAAAACAAAACAATTTTATGTTCATTTTAATATATTTGGGGGATTCACACGGTCTGCTATTAGGTCATATTGTCATAATGTCCTAATATAATATGATAGATTAAACAAATTGTTGTTGTGTTTCAAACAAATAAAGTGTTATTTTATGACAAAACAATAAACATAAGTAGTTCAAACAGTCTTATTAGTTTGTTTGAAACACAGCAACAATTTGTTTAATCTATCATATTATATTAGGACATTATGACAATATGACCTAATAGCAGACCGTGTGAATCCCCCAAATGTATTATCATAAACAAAATTAAAAAGTTTTGGGAATAAATTTCAATGTACAACTCATTCATTGCAGATATGAACTTGTTTTTTTCACTTGTTGAAGATTAATCGAATAAAACGAATGAATTTATTTATTTCAATTCTTTATATTTTTTTTTTCTTTTTTTAAAATTTTTCATAATTCTAAATTTAAATAAGTAATAATGTGTTCTATGACCTTCACAATAACTCGTTCTATACAAAACGAATTGATTTGGTCCAAATCAGGTTTTGCGTTCATGTTTTCCCATACAATTTGCAGTATAACCAAAACCAAGTTTCTTATTCAAAAACTATAAAAAATAAATGGTTTTGTGACTTTAAAAATTTTACATTTAACAAACGAAATGACAATCTTATATATACCCTTCTCACGAAGGTGAAGGGTATAAAAACAACAACTCCAAACGGAACGAAACATAAAAAAAAACGCAAAGCAATGAAACCAACACACATCCAAACATACGTTTTGTTGCTTTTTTTGTCAAAGCATGCAATAAATTGTCTTTTTTTTATGAAATTTTCAGAGGTTGTTTCGGATTTTTGCTCATATCTCCGTTATTTATGGACGAATTTTGCTGATTTTAAATAGGAAACTTCTCGAAAGCATGTCTGACAGAATTATTCCGAAGATATCTGGGGTCTTCAGAAAATTGATTTCAACAGACAGACAGACGGACGGACGGACGTGGCTTAATCGACTCCGCTATCTATAAGGATCCAGAATATATATACTTTATAGGGTCGGAAAATTACATTGTGGAAATTACAAACGGAATGACATACTTATATATACCCTTCTCACGAAGTTGAAGGGTATAAAAATGCTAACTCTTAATTCAATTTTCAAAATCAAATTAAATGTGTATAATCTCTTAACAATTATATTAAATCATTTAGCACGAATTAATTCATTGTCTTAATTTCTTAGAACTTCAATGGTATTCCATCCTTTAAGAATTTATTACACAGGTCTACAATGATTTCGGTGTCGCCATAACTGAAGTCTGTTATAGGTTTTCTAAACTTTTTGACTGCGTGTTCATCGGTTAATCGAGCGAATAATTAATCGGGGTTAATAATCGGTTAATTTTAAATTATTCGATTAACCGAATAATTTCTATTTTAATTTTAAATTGAAAATAAAACCACGAATTTTGTGTACGTTTTTAGGATTTTAGTGAGATCTTATGAAATAATCTTTTAAGAAAAGAATATAATTTAAAAGGTTTCCTTTTAAACGATTTTTCATTAGGTAGTTTTAATAAAACTTAACTTGGAAAAAACTCTCTCTCTGATTGTAGATGTTGGAGGAATCGAAAGTAAGGCATGAGAAATACTATACAATTTGTCAGTTCTTTATTCAGTATTTTTTAAGCATATAAAATCCTCCATTATACCATTGGAGTCCTGTTTGGATTTTGAACAATTTTAAGGCATGAGTTTGGTTAAGTTCTGAAAAAAGACTCGTTTCAGTAATGTCTTTAGTTTCGTCTGTTAGCATGTCTTCCTCCGACTCATAAGAACAAAGTTCATTCTAGAAAAGAGATCATTTACAAATTCCTTAGTTTCAGTTTTTGAGCTATACTTCAAAAAACTATTGCTAGACGCGAATGTTCATGAGTTAAGAAATAAAATTTGTGTGTTTAAAACTATATAAAGTAAAAAAAAAAAGAAATTTCGGTTAATCGACACAAATTAATCGGTTTATTTGTTATTTGAATTTTAAATTATTCGAACAGTTAACCGACTAAAATTAATCGGTTAATCGATTGAATACCCACAAATGTAACAAAACACATTTCGGTCAGTGCAGCAACTTTTTCGCGATAAGGACATAACATTAAAATCAATTTATTTATAGAAATGTACATATATAATTACTAATGGGCACACGAATTTACTTATGACAGCCAACATTGAAAAATGAAGATAGATCCAAAGCTACACGAAGGAAATAAATTTAAAAACAGTATTAGTGTTACCAATGCACACACCTAATAAAAAACCACTGAGGTTTTATTTGTTGACCTGTAGAATTAATTCCTTTTTTTTTCTTTAATTCAAATAAATTCCCTGCAGGAAATGGAACTAGTACCAAACTAGTATTTTACTAGTACCAAAATCACCAGTACTAGTTCCCAACTGTAAACTTTCCTATACCATCTTAATGCTCAAATTAACATTGAGTGTGTTTATAAAATTACTAGTACCATTAGTTCTAGAAGTATACTAGTACTTTTTGAACCGATTAGATGTTTTAGAACCAGTATCTTACTAGTTCTTTTGTATGGAAAAAGAGAATCAAATGGTAAAATTGTATATATGTATTAAAACAAAAATATTCGCAAAATTTTATTAATCTATAAGTGGTACATTCGAACTACTTATAATACTAGTACTCATCAGCACTAGTACTATTCCATAGAAAGTCTTGCCCTATTGGCACTAGTGCCTCCTGAACTAGTATTAGTACTAGTAGCATTTAGACAATTATCGCTTCATTTCCTGCAGGGTTACAAAATAGCTTTGCAAATACATGGAATTTATTATTACAAAAAGGCTTTATACAATTTGTTTCAATTCATTTCATTAAAGCAAAACAAAACTGAATGAAGAACAAATATTTTTATTCAAATTTATAATAGATTGTAATCAACACAAAATTAATCATTCAAAAGTTGAGTGAATTCTGTTATGAATTAATTCCATTATGAATTAATTCAACGATGAATAAATTCTATTTAAATAAAGGCCTTTGAATGAAACTAAAGTATTAGATTTTAGGAATGGATTTACAAAAGGAATGGCTGAAATTATTTTTTAATTCCGAATTAAAATTTTAGTGAATTAAGCTAAAATTGAATTAATTAATTCGATGCTGTGATTGAAAGTGATGGTGAATGTGATAATGAAAATGTTTTCGACAGTGACATTGTAAAATAGACAAAGAACTTTATCCTACAATGCGTATAAGTGATGTTTTTAAAGATAGCATTAGGCAACACTACTTTACGAACGACTGGACGAACAATCTATATTTTACTTTATTTGAAACAATTTAAATTATTCGAATAATTTGGATACCCTAACGGATACCCTACCAGATACGGTTGTTGATTCAATATTTTTTCTTTCCCAAGTATACCTTACAATTTAAGGAATATTGGGTTTTTCGTTTGAGGGTAGATAACCTCATGAATCAAGCTAAAAATCGAAATTTTCAAAATTTTAACTTAAATATATGGGGCGGTTCATGTCAAGTGAACCAACCTTTGAAATCGATGTCTTCCGAATGGGATGAAATTTGCACCATAGTTAGTTCTATTATATAGAATAGTAATTCAGACACAATTTTTCAACCAGATCTGTCGAGAACTTTCTGAGTTAGAGAACTTTCAAAATTTGACATTTCTTCTCATCCATGTAAGTTATTACCTAATGTTCTTAGCAAAATGTGTCCCAAATAGTTTAGATAGCTATTTCTTCAATATTTTGGAAAAAAATAAACAATTTTTGTAATTTTTTTTCCAAAATCAAAAACTTTGTTGACTTTTTTTTTGCTCAAAAGAAAGCTTTGGTCCATATTTTGTAACCCAAGTCATAATTTTTTTTTTTTTTTTTTTTTTTGCAAAATCGAACTTTTTTCTAAATGGGCCCGTTTTTAATTTTTTGCTCAAAAGAAAGCTTATGTCTATTCCTTTAAGAACTTTTTTGTCTCTTAGTGGGATGCGAGTGGGATATAATTTATTTTGTTACTCAATACATCCAATTTTTGTGTTAAATCATTTATTTTATTATATGGGCAATTCCATGTCATCGTACGTGACATTTGTACGCCTATAGAGTGGAATAGATTTTGCAAAAATAAGAGTATCTGAAAAATAATTTGGTCTTTATGTTCCATTCAGAGGGTACAATATTTTAAAAAAATAATAAGTTCTTTCGAAACATTGTTGTCCAAAATATCGAGCGAAATAAGGGTATATCGTACGTGACATAAAAGGGAAGTAATTTTGAGGTACATGTAGAAATATGCGAAAATTTTCGAATCGTGAGAGGCGTTAGGTTTTCTTTTAATTTCTTGCACTAACCAAATATTTTTCCTTTACAATCCGTCATATTTAAATAAAAATAATCTTTGGATGATTTTGTAATAAATACAATTTAATATCGTACGTGACATATCGTACGTGACAGATTTTTCTCTTATAGAAAAACAACACATATTCTGTAAATATATGTATACAAAAACTAAAAAAATAAATAGAAAATATATAATCGGTTTCAATAAACAATTTGATGATAGCAAAAAAACAATCAGAGTCAAATTCATTTCATACTACATGCTAATTGGGAGCTTAGTTTTCACCGCAATTTTACCCTAAAACATACCAATTGAATTATAAAATTAAATAAAGCCAGTTTAAGCTATTATTTTTGCACTTAAAATGTTGTAATGAGCTCTAAATACTTTCACATAGTAACATTTTAGTGTTTTCTTCTATTCAAATCGTCTTGAAAAAAAGTTTCAAGGGTTTTTGTTTTTTCAGTCGTGGTAGTCACTCTCGTGGAATTGCCCATATATAAAGCTTTGCAAACTAAAGGTAAGCAACTTTGACATTCTGTATCTCCTTTTGTTCCAAAAATATGGCCAGAAATTTAATTTTATTAAATCTTATATCTTCCTGTACGATTTCTTTGTACATCATTTGGAAGATTCAGATTTATTACCACTTATCTTCATATCGACCCCACTGTGCCGGATCTTTTCCCGAAGTTAGACGGCCTAAAATAACAAACCTATATATGTTTCACATCATGAACAAAAACAGGCTAATTTCTATTTTCGTAGGCGACACTGAACAATACATATCGAAACGTTAAACTTCAATGTCACATGATTACGATGTTTTGCTGTAGTTTTCATTATAATTAAGAAGTTGACAACAGGGCGACGATAGCTGCCGTGTAGCCTGCTGTAGTCTATGTGTTTAAGGCATTAACGTTAACCAAATAAATTCTACACAACAGCGTCTGAGTTATAAAACAACAACCTTAATAATCGTGTTGTGTAAATGGGAAGAGCAGGTGTGGGGGATGGAGTCGGATTTCTAGCGCCAAAGTAATTTCATGCAGATGGCATAGAAAATCCCATTTGACATAAACCACGTGGGTTAAATAAATTTACAAATAAGTTAATAGTAGCTTAATCAAAGAGATTGCATAGTTATGGGGGGAAAAACCTGGAGAATTTAAGAACAATATTAAACAGTTCGTTGTGTAAGGTGTGTTTGGAAGGTGCTTATAGGAATTAATATTAATTCCTAATTAATTTTTGATATTTAAACAGAATATTTATATAGTTAAAGACTGACATTCAGAAACTACTGATACAATGCACACTGTGCATTGTTCAATAGTTTAATTTGTTTTAAATTAAAAGCAGGCTGTATTATTTTGTTTGGTTTTATCAAACAAAAATAAAACAAATCATATGTCTGATACAACATTAAAATTCATTAACTAACATGTATTTTGTTGTTTTAAGAGTTAGGTTTTTGACAATTACTTCTCGGTTAAAACCATAGAAAAATATACATACAGCGTAAACTTTCCTCACAAAGACCTAACTCAGTTGTCAAAAACCTATGTGCTTAAAATGTTTTAGTAAAAAAACTATGTAAAAACAAGTATGAGAGCTATATTCGGCTGTGCCGAATCTTATATACCCTTCACCAAATTATACTTTAAAATAAAATTAAAAAAAAAAAATTTTAAATATTTTTTTCAAAATTGTTAGTTTTTTTCAATTTCTAAAAAAAAAAAATTTTAATTTATTAGTGAAAAAAATTTATGACAAAAGAATGTTTTCTGTAAAAAAAAATTCGGGTTAAAAAATATTTTTCCCGATTTTGACCCATTGTAGGTCCAACTTTGTATAGCCTTATATACATCGTTGCAATGGACTTTGAAATATCTATCATTAGATATCCATATGGTCTATATTTATGACTTAGTAATCGAGATATAGATAAAAAAAATAGGCCAAAAATAGAGGTTGTCTCCGATTTTTGCTCATATCTCCGTTATTTATGGACGGATTTTGCTGATTTTAAATGACAAATTTATTATTTATTATTTCTCACGAAGGTGAAGGGTATAACAACACGTATGTGCGGTTATAATACTTTTGTTTAAGTATTTTTCTATTTTCCGCTTTATTAGTAATTCTCTGTGGTTGTAACCAAGTTTATTTCTGAACTATCCACATGTTTGTTTGACAATTAAGTGGGATTTTTTGCATTATTCTTATACCAACGTTATTGATTTTGTTATTCCGTTTGTAACAAATCAAAATATTGGTCGTAGAACCAAATGTCTAAGACGATATACTTAGCTATGACCGTCCGTCTGTCTGTCTGCTGAAAACAAGATAGGATTCAAACGAAATAATCCACAAAAACTCTCTGTTGTTAGATAAGATTTGTTTGGTAATGAAAATACGCAATATCGGTCCATGATTTCACCTAGCCTCCATACAAATGTCTCCCCGGAATACTGTTTAAGCAGTCATAAATATGTTAATTATGCAGCAATCTTGAGAAATTTCTAAGTACTCTAAAATTTTACTGTAACTTTCCTGATCCAAGCATTCTTTTAATGTTCAAGTCTTCCTTGTACTGTTTAAAGGCTTTTGAAACCATGTGACGATGAGATCTTGAGATCTTTTTCTATTTTTTTATAGTCTTCACCTTCGTGAGAAGGGTATATATAAATTTGTCATTCCGTTTGTAATTTCCACAATATAATTTTCCGACCCTATAAAGTATATATATTCTGAATCCTTATAGATAGCGGAGTCGATTTAGCCATGTCCGTCTGTCTGTCTGTTGAAATCAATTTTGTGAAGACCCCAGATATCTTCGGGATCCAAATCCTCAATAATTCTGTCAGACATGCTTTCGAAAAGTTTCCTATTTAAAATCAGCAAAATCCGTCCATAAATAACGGAGATATGAGCAAAAATCCGAGACAACCTCTATTTTTGGCCTATTTTTGTATCTATATCTCGATTACTAAGTCATAAATATAGACAATATGGATATCTAATGATAGATATTTCAAAGTCCATTACAACGATGCATATAAGGCTATACAAAGTTGGACCTACAATGGGTCAAAATCGGGAAAAATATTTTTTAACCCGATTTTTTTTTTTCACAAAAAACTTTCTTTTATCATAAATTTTTTTCACTAATAAATTAAATTTTTTTTTTTTTAAAAAATTGGAAAAAAATTAAAAAACTATTTTAAAAAAAAAAAATTTTTAAAAAAATTTTTTTTAATTTTATTTTAAGGTATAATTTGGTGAAGGGTATATGTGCCGAATATAGCTCTCTTACTTATTTGACTTTTTAACTTTAAGGTTTGGGCGAAATTAAATTTTTTAGCAATAATTTAGTTAAATTTAAATAATTAAAAACTCTAAGGGCCGTTTTCTCATTAGGCGATTATCTTTTTTCTCAACGAAAAACTACAGATTAAAGAAATTTGGTTTTCTCAATGTCTCATTTGCTTCTATTATGTCGCAAAGCTAACCCGACCTCACCTGCCAATTATTTATTTATCATACAGATAAATTCAATCAGTTGACTGCTGTTCATAGTTTTTATGTGTTTGTGTTTTTTTTTTTAAACAAAATTAAATAGATTTTATAAAAATAATTTTTAATAGAGGAATTAACATTAATTTGATGGAGGATGAACTCATGTTCTTGAGTTCCAAGTGAATGTTGAAAGAGTTTATCATGCCAGGCCTATTTATCTGG
Source organism: Calliphora vomitoria (assembly GCA_942486065.2). Taxonomy (NCBI): domain Eukaryota; kingdom Metazoa; phylum Arthropoda; class Insecta; order Diptera; family Calliphoridae; genus Calliphora; species Calliphora vomitoria. The sequence goes on along the minus strand of OW818029.2, from coordinate 57,339,309 downwards.
CAGACATGGAGGATAATGAATTTTTCAAAAGATTCCGGCTGTCGATGGCCACATTTAACAGCTGATTTATGTCAACATGTAGTCACTTGAAGGCAGGGTATCCAAGCTTCACATTTATTTTGAGAGGTATTGCCAACTGAAAAAATTGTTTTTTGTCGGTATATGGAGAAAACCAAAATTGTTAACGGACAGTTTATCGGCCTAATAAATTTATGTTGAGATTTAGTAACAGGCAGTTTGTCGATACATTGAGAAAACGGGCCTAAGCCATATTTTCTCAATAGCTGGTAATTTTTTATAGTGACGATAATTATGAAAATTAATACGAAAAACGATAACCAGAGATTGAGAAAATGGAGCTTAGAGTGATTATAATAGAAGTACAAACAGTAGATGAAATAATTAATTAATTCGCACGAATTTTGATTGTAATCAGTAACACAATTATGTGCTTTAAATACCCAACATATGTATGTGTCATTGAGGACTACAAATCAATTAAATGGAACAACATTTGCAATTAAAATTTCTATGCATTCAGAATACAATCGCATTCAAACATATAAATTTAAAAAACCTCTAAAAAGAAAGCAATTAAATTTATTAAATTAGTAATTAATGACTTCCATAAACCATAATGAGTTTTGGGGAAACACAAGTCATTTAGAGCACAACCTACACAACCCACAAAATAAAAAGGATAGGAAGGAGCAAAGGAAGCAAAAAGACAGACTCATACATAAAACGTATTTTTATTGACCATCGTCAAGTAGTGAAAACCAATTAAGTTTTTCTTTGCATTCGTCTATTTGCACAATTCCTGCTCAAATGCAAACGTAATTAGTCGGGCATATAAAATTTAATTGTTAAATAAATTAAAACATTTATAATATTTTCTTTTATTATTTTTATTTTTATATTATTGCAGATACCCGACAGTGGTTTGACCTACCTCTCAGAACGTATATTGCTATTTCGTCATGATTACAACAGTCCAAATGTTCTGCACATCATCAATTCCGCCGGAGATGTGGTAGATGAAACTTTAGTGGAAATTGTTCTCACAGCAAGCCGTAAGTTGTTACAAAAAAAAAAAAGCATAAAGTCATTTCAAACATAAAACTGAATGAAAACTTTCTTTTATGCTATTTTGTATGTGTAAAAATGTACTGGAAAACTAAAGAATTATAAAATACGAGGGAGGTATTAATAAATTATACCAAGGTTTGAAGAGCTACTCAAAAATAGAGAGAAATTTAGAAACTTGATAAGCTTTTCTAAACAATCTAATGAACAGACTGCTTGAATGTGTCTAAGTTGTTGAATCAATATGGATCTAGAGAACACTTGACTTTTGAATAAAGATATCTTATTTAAGGTATTTTCAGACGACATTGCTGAGTATTATTGGGTGTATGATTTGAAAATCCGAGATGGCATATACGCCATCTCGGATTTTTGAACGCGGTTTTTGTTTTTAATAAATTATATGTCATTTTGAAGGGTACATATCTGGCATTTATTCTCAGTTAGCTATTGAATATTGATCTCTTTATTCAAAACAAAAGTTTTTGCTTCGAAAATGACGAATTTTGAAACAAACAAAAAAATCGGTTTCAACATCCGAGATATGATTTGTAGGGTTTAGAAGTGGTGAATTTGACACGCAAGACAAAGATCTCCCAGTCTAGCCAAAAAAGTTTGAAGACCAAGAATTGAAGGTATTACTCCATGAAGATTGTTGTCAAACTCAACAAAAGCTTGCAATATCATTAGGAGCTACTCAAGCACTAATATCAAAACTTTTATGAGCAGCAGGATTCATCCAAAAGCAGGGAAATTAAGTATCATACGAATTGAAGCCGAGAGAGCTTGAAATTGTGATTGAACGCTATAAAAGAAAATCATTTTTGCACCGAATCATGTATGTGAACCCCGGTCAACCAGCAGAATCGACACCAAAGCCAAATTTCCATGGCGCTAAGGTAATTCTCTGTATTTAGTGGAAGAAAAGGGGTCCTATATATTATGAGCTGCTGAAATCTGACCAGATCATCACAGGGAACCTATACACAACTGATTCGTTTGAAGCGATCATTGGCCGAAGAACATCCAGAATATGCGGCCAGATATGAAACTGTAATATTCCATCATGACAACACTCGTCCACATGTTGAAATACCCGTTAAAAACTATTTAGAACGAAGTGATTGGGAAGTTTTGCCTCACCCGCTTTATAGTACAGACCGTAACCACCCCCCCCCCCCCCCGACTTCTATTTTTTCCGATCGATGCAGAACGTTCTCTCTGGAATATGCTTCACTTTTGAACAGAGTATCAGATATTGGCTTGAAAGGGAAGAGGTCATAGCTAACAATGGCCAATACTATGAATAAGATTATATTGTACAAATGTTTCAAAATAAAATCTACAAATTCCCCATTTTTAATTCATACACCCAATATTATTTGTCAATAACTCAGTTATTATAACACAGTTTCATCGTCTAAACAAAAATTGCAATAGATTTTCAAAAGATACACCCCCTTATTCATAATCAATTTCTAATTTTATAAAAGGTTTATAAAACAAAATTTTCGTACAAACTTTGTTTTATAAACCTGTAATAAATTTAAAAACTGATTATGAAAAAGGCCTACAATGTTTTAAAAAATTGAAAACGGATCGATCGGTTTTTTTTTTGTATGTTTTGGAATAATTTATTAAAGTTTAAGATATATGTATATTTGGTCAATTCACAAGGTCTCTTATCAGTCATATTGTCAAATGTCCTAATATATCACGACTCGGCGGCTCGGCTTAACCGACTCTTAGGCATTCGGCGTTGGTCTATGCTGGTTCGTTACGATAACACAATAAACATTGCATAGAAAGTAGTATTAAGTATTTTAGGACAATTTTTGCTTGAAAAGCAATAAAAACCATTGTGAAATATTAGGACATTATTACAATATGACATGATAAGAGACCTTGTGAATTGACCAATTATACTTAGAAGCAATTGGGGGATTCAAACGGTCTGCTATGTGGTCATATTGTCATAAAGTCCTAATATATTATAATAGTTTAATAAAATTTTTGTTGTGTTTCAAACAATAAAGTTCTAAACTAATAACACTTTTTGAACTATGTTTATTGTTTTGTCATAAAATAGCACAACAACAATTTGTTAGGACATTATGACAATATGACCTAATAGCAGACCGTTTGAATTCCCCAATTGCTTCTAAGTATAATTGGTCAATTCACAAGGTCTCTTATCATGTCATATTGTCGTAATGTCCTAATATTTCACAATGGTTTTTATTGCTTTTCAAGCAAAAAATTTTAATTTCAATAATTTTATTTGCGGGTATTACCATTTCTTTGAAGGTTTTTGCGTAAATAAAAATAATGGCGGCCTTTTTTTTTGAAAATTTTCACTCCTTGTGGTGGTTCAACGCACATAAAGACGCGAATTTTTACTTAATTTTTTTGTAGAGCAAAAACGGTTGAATATATTGCAAATCTGATTTCACCAAAATTAATTCAATGGATGTTTTTTGAATCCTTAAAAGAAATTCCAAAAATCCACAACAGGTTGCGCAAATCTCATAAAAATTTTAAGCTTAGCAAAACGGTACCAATATTTCCTTTCTATCACAACCCTTTAAAAAGTTATATGGCTTTAAAATTTTTTTGTTAAGGCAAATAATAAAAAGAAAATTCCAAAATTTTTTTTACCAATTATTATTTTCTTGTTACAAAATAACTTTGAAGCCTAATAACTTTTTAATGGTTAGTGATAGAAAGGAAATATTGGTGCCGTTTTGCTAAGCTTAAAGTGCCTTTTCATCGTGCATGTTTAAAAAACTAAAATTATTATTATTATTATTATTTTTTTTTAATTCTGATTTGCGCCCCCTGTAGTGGGTTTTTGGAACTTTTTTTAAGGATTCAAAAAACGTCAATTGTATTAATTTTTGCTGTAGAATCGGCTGGTGAAATCATATTTGCAATATTTTCATCCGTTTTTGCTCTACAAAAAATGTGCTCCAAATCCGCGTCTATAGGTGCGTTGAACCACCACAAGGAGTGACAATTTAAAAAAAAAAGGAAGCCATTATTTTTATTTACGCAAAAACCTTAAAAAAAATTATGATACCTGAAAAACAAATAAAGTGACCTGGTCACAAACGAACTCTAATATACATACAACATATGTATTAATGCTATAAATACTACTACTTTTAATTATTCTATACAATTGGGGTAACAATAACAAGTTTTCATAATTTTCAAAGTACTTAGAACTAATATTTATGACTGCACAAACTGTGTACCGAGAGGATATTTGTATGGGGATGAGGTGAAAATATTGCCGATTTTCAACACCAAACAAATAGAGTATTTTGGAAAACGAGCTAGCGTTTCGTGTGATCCCTAACGTGTTTTCAACAGACAGACAGGCGGAAGGTCGGACAGACACTGTGGAAGTTTTTTACAAAAAAACTAGTGGCAACATTTTTGTTTTCTTTTGGCATGACTTTCTAAACAAACCAACCGTTATTCTGTCAAGATTTCAAATTATTATATTCATTTTTGTACAAGTGGCGAGCAATGGAAAATCAAAATAGAAAAAAAATTGTGCACAATTTTCTTCAAAATCCAACATGGTCAGGTGCAATGATAGCAAAAAAAACTGAAGCTTCCAAAAAGTACTGTGAATGATGTTATAAAACGTTATAGAAGAACTTTAAGCACGGATGGTAAGAAAAAAGAAACCAAAAAAGTTAGCAGACGAGACCAAGACCTTGCAAGAAAAATAGTGCGTTCTGTTAAACAAAATCCTGGTTTATCTGATAATGATCGCGCCAAAAAATATAAAACCAGTCGTAGTACAGCAAGGAAAATACGCCTGGATGGTGGCTTACGGTCATATCGTAGCATTTAATATCCAAATCGTACTGAAAAGCAAAATATTACTGCTGTAAAACGGTCTCGTTTACTTTACGAAAAAGTTTTCACAAAATTTAATAACTGCCTTATCATGGATGATGAAATGTATGTGAAAATGGACCTTCAACAGCTACCATGACGTAAATTTTATGTTACAGAGAGTCGCGGGAATGTAAATCAAAAATATAAATATACAAAAGTGGATAAATTTGGTAAGAAGGTAATGGTGTGGCAAGCTATTTGCCGTTGCGGTCTTAAGAGTGCTCCGTTTGTAACCTCTACAACTATGACTTCGGATATTTACATCAGAGAATGTCTTCAAAAACGTTTGCTACCCTTTATTAGACAACACCATTCTTCAGTAAAGTTTTGGCCTGATTTAGCCTCCTGCCACTATTTCAAAGCTGCCATGGATTGGTATAAAAGCAACAAAGTCGATTTAATACCAAAACATATGAACCCACCCAATTGTCCCCAGCTTCGTCCAATTAAAAAATATTGGGCTATTGTCAAGCTACATTAAAGAAAAATGGAAGTGCTATTATCGACAATAAAAAAATGTTATCTGCTTGGAATAAATATGCAGCACAGATGGACCGAAAAGTTGTGCAAAAGTTGATGGGTACCATCAAGTCAAAAACTAGAATTTTTATTAGAAATAGAGATATTTAAATAGTTTTTTTTTTGCATATTCATAATTACTAATAAATAAGATTACATTTATGGTTCAACATTATTAAATCGCATTTTTCTTTATGTAGATATTAAAGCTTAAGTGCGACCGGATTTTAAGTGAACAATGCTTTATATGTATATACTTTTTGGTTCTACGACCAATTTTTCTATATGTTTCAAACGGAATCACAAAATCAATATACCCCCCATCTTTTTTTATTGGGGGGTATAAAAATGTAATCTTATAATGTTTATGGAAACCTTCTTAGAAATTTGATATTTGACCTTGTGCGATTTTTATAAAAAATGTTTCGTTTTCCAAATCCCATTATTTGAACAGCCTTATAATGGTCACCCTCGTAATGCATATTTCCCACACTGGTGATTTCTAATAATTATGTTGTGTGTATGAAGAAAGTAAATTAAATTGTTTTGTTTGTTGTTGTTTTTTTTTTTTAATGTATTTTCCTTTTAATTTCTTTGTTTCAGCGATTCTATATCCAACATCAGATATGCCAACATTAAAGCCACACAACCTAAATGTTCACTCATATAAGGCGCCGACATTCTGTGATTTCTGTGGTGAAATGTTATTTGGTTTAGTGCGTCAAGGTCTTAAATGTGATGGTAAGTAAACAAAATGCAACAAAAAATGTCAAGCGTATAAGTATACTATGTGAAATCATAAACTTTAAAGTTTATTACTTAAAATATATAATATTTAATGTGTTTTTTTTTTTTTTTTGTTAACTTAATTGTATTTCTAGGTTGTGGTCAAAATTATCATAAACGTTGTGTGGTTAAAATACCCAATAATTGTAATCGAGCCAATGATCTGAATAACTCCTCCAAACGTTCCTCCCTGCTGCAGCCTCCCAGAAGTCCTTCGGGCGGTTCAACACAATCTCTAATTTCGAATGACGATCAACATGCCAAAAATGATTCAGGGAGTTCTCTGGTAAAACGAATGTCTGATCTTATGAGTGATAAATTAAGAATTAATTAAACAAAAAAAAAAGAAAACAATTCTAGACACATTATCACTGAATCTATAGAAATTGTGTAGGATAGCGTTCGATTAGTATTTATATATACAATAATATGGTGTTGGGCAATTTTTTCCTGTTTAGTAAATAATGAATCTCTTTTATAACTCAAACTCTTTTAACTCGAATAGCTAGATATTTTTTTTTAAAGTTTAAGTGATTTCGCCCTTTGTTCTTAAGATCTGGTTTTTTTATAAAGAGTATATTTTTAAATTGTATTTTAATCAACGCTTTTTATTATTTAAATTCTTTTAAATGTACTTATTTTTTTTAATGTTTGTCTTGTGTTAAATTTTAACTTCTTTTTTTATTTTGTATGTTTTTGTTTTGTTTAATTTTAATTAAAATTTTTAATTTAATAAAATCTTTTAAATTTGATACAAAATTTTTGTGTTGTCTTTTTAATTTTTGTTTTTTTTTATCGGTTTTATAAAAAATATTCGTATTTAAACCAGATCTTTAAAACTATGGGAGTTGTAGGTATATATACTTAGTTTAAACAATTATTTATGACATTCTTGAAAGGGAGATTACCATTTAAACTAATGTTTTTTGTTAGTAGAATTTTAATGATATAGTTTACAAGGTTTTTGTTCATGATTTGTTATTTAAGAGCTACTAACTTCGGGAAAAATATATAAAAAAAAAATCTAGGACGTCAAACATTTGAGATATTTATTATGAAAGAAAATTTATATATGGGGCATCTCATGTCAAGTGAACCAACTTTTGAAATCGATGTCTTCCGATTGGAAGACATATTTGTTCGCTTAGTGGGATGCGAATTGGTTATCTATCAAAATAAATGTTTTGTAACTCAAAACATACAATATTGACTTTTTTCCAAAATCAAAAACTTTGTGGACTTTTTTATTTTGCTCTAAAGAAAGCTTAGGTCTATTCCTTTAAGAGCTTTTTGGTCTCTTAGTGGGATGCGAGTGGGATTTTGCAAAAAAAGTCAAAAATTTTATGTTTTGAGTTACAAAACATTTATTTTGATAGATAACCAACTCGCATCCCACTAAGCGACCAAATAGGTCTTGAAGGCAAATATCTAAGCTTTCTTTTGAAAAAAAAAAATTACAAACAAATTTTCAAATTTTTACCCCCTATAACTCAGAAAGTTCTCGACCGATCTTGTTGAAAAATTGTATCTAATCGGAAGACATCGATTTCAAAAGTTGGTTCACTTGACATGAAATGCCCCATATATAAAACACAAAAAATGTTTCCACATACGTATGTCCGATATAGACTCTGAACCGGTTTCATTTGAAAGGAAATTTGATGAAGATGGTTTTAGACACCTAAAAAACTACACTAGATTTTCCCAAACAAACATTTTTGCCAATTTTGAACTTATGAAAATTTTTATGTCTTGAAATTTTATATAAGGCACCTCTCCGGATGTGTAGATCCACTAAGAAGGGATTTTTGGAAATTCTAATTTTAAGAAGGGGAAATGGGTAAAATCGGTATCTCTACATCTTCGGAACTAATAAAGCTAGCACCAAAACTCCAACTTAATCTAAATAAGTGTGGTACTTATTAATTTTTTGTACTTCTAATGAGCGAAAACCCAGTTTTGGTACTTTTTTGTATCCCATATCTCAGAAATTAAATTTAAATGCGATTGTTGTACTTTTAAAATGAATTCAAATGGATTTTGGCACTTTTTTTAAATTTTAACGTATAATGGGTCCAATTGATCCCTCTTTTTGGTACTTTTTCTTACAAATTATTTTTTTATGTTTTTTTTTTTTATAAAACCCCTCCATTAATAAAGAAATATGTTTTTTTTTTCTACAAAGAGACAAAGAATGTACTAAAACTGGTAAATTACTCATAGTGCGGTACTTTTTGAAACATAATGGTTCCTCTACTAATAATCCTTGCTAATTTTTTTGTTAACTGTCGAAATCAAAATACTACTAGAGTGGAAACTCTGCTGTCAAAGACCTAACTCACTTGTTAGAAACCTAAGTGGTGAGAATGTATAAGTAAAAAAAAAACTATGTGAAAACAAAAACAACACTCGTATGTGTAACTTTTTTGAGTAAATTTTTTGTTTGAGTTTTTTTTTTTCTAGTTTCCGCTCTATGTATATTTTCTCCATGGTTTCAATCATAGAGAAAGTATACATAGAGAGGAAACTAGAAAAAAACTCAAACAAAAAAATTACTTAAAAAAAGTTACACATACGATTTTGGTTTTTGTTTTCACGTAGTTTTTTTCTACTAATACATTCTCACCACTTAGGTTTCTGACAACTGAGTTAGGTTTTTACAGGAGAGTTTCCGCTCTATGGTTTCTGTTTTCAGTTTCAACTCAAACAAATATATTTCTACTTTAGTAAAAACTGAGTGATTAATAATGAAAATACGATAAAAGTGTTAAATAGATTTGTTATTAAAAAAAACATTATCAATACGCGATGTGACATTTTGGAAGGTTTTTTTTCTGTAGGTACAGCTAAACAAATTTAAATTGAATGGGCATACCCACTCGCAATTACGAATATGACTTTGTTCGTTTTTCCGTAAAAAATCATAATTTCCCAGCTGATAGTTAAATTGTCTCAAACATCTTCAAGTTAAAGGAAAGTGATTTGCATAGAAGGCCTTTCGAAATAGTAAAAAAACAAAATTTCCTTTTTTCAACAACTAAACAATATGTGTTTATTCTTTTAGTATAGTAGCACACGCCGGGCATATAACATAAATTGGAACGGAAAATTCAAAATGAACAGTGTTAATTCAGTTTTTATAAATATTTTCATTTGTCTTCCTTACGACACTTAAACATAGCTTCCCTCCTAGCATATGCTAGTTCTAAAACCCTTGATAATTCTGTCTATTCTAAAGTACTACCCTGTTATGTCCGATGTACAGGATGTACAGGAGGACAGAGGCTTTCATAATATGAAATTTGAATATTTATGTACAAGGTTAACTACAGCACGCAGAGAAAAAATATAGTTGTGCATGTATACAGTAACCATTTCCACATTTTTAAAAGTTTTTTAACAATTTTATAGTCACAGTAACCACTTACATTCACCAAATTATACTTTAAAACAAAGTTTAAAAAATTCTTATTTTTTTAAACAAATTTTTTTTCGACATTTTCCAATTTTTTCAAATTTTTTTTTTTTAATTTTTTTTTAATTTAAAAATTAATTTTTTTTAATTTATTAGTGAAAAAAGAGTTTTTTGTGAAAAAAATTCGGGTTAAAAAATATTTTTCCCGATTTTGACCCATTGTAGGTCCAACTTACTATAGCCTTATATACATCGTTGCAATGGACTTTGATATATCTATCATTAGATATCCATATTGTCTATATTTATGACTTAGTAATCGAGATATAGATCAAAAATAGGCAACAAAAATAGAGGTTGTCTCGGATTTTTGCTCATATCTCCGTTATTTATGGACGGATTTTGCTGATTTTAAATATGAAACTTCTCGAAAGCATGTCTGAGAGAATTATTGAATATTTGGATCCCGAAGATATTTGGGGTCTTCAGAAAATTGATTTCAACAGACGGACAGACAGACAGACGGACATGGCTAAATCGACTCCGCTATCTATAAGGATCCAGAATATATATACTTTATAGGGTCGGAAAATTATATTGTGGAAATTACAAACGGAATGACAAATTTATATATACCCTTCTCACGAATGTGAAGGGTATAAAAATAGTTAATAAGATACCGTCCCTAGCATATCTCAAAAATAGATGTTTTATTCAATGAACAAGGTAGCATATTGGGCCCTACTTTATATTTAATATACACATATAATATGCCAATCAACAATCATAATGTTACTTCAACATTTGATGCTACGTTATGATAGTTCTCAAGAAGCATCTCGACAGGATCATATATTTCAGCTGGAGAGATGGTTAAAACAACAGACAATAAATTGGTTTAATATCTCGATCTACATTTCCATCGTCGCCTAACATGTAAATGCCATATAGTTGCAAAATTATCTCAAATTAAATTAAAAGCAATTCAAATAAATTGACTGAAACTCTACTCTTAGCATAGATAGCATGTTGTTACTTTTTAATTATATTTTAAAACCAATTTGGTGTTATGGGGCACAGACTCAGCTTCAAATATAGAGAAAATTCAAATACGTCAAAATATGATCATACGAATGATCCCTGTAGCGCTCTGGTATGTTAAAAATTCGAATATACACAATAACCTTGATAAAAACATATTCAAAATTATTTTAAGAAACTTGAGTCCCACCCTAATCCACTAGCACACAATGTTCTTAACCGAAGGTAGGATTAAGAATGAGGATTACCGCAGATATGAGCCGATGTATTGAAAGAAGAATGCAGAATTAAATCAACTATGAAACAGTTCATTATTGTCTGGCCTTGGCTGTTCCAAATGTATAATATTTTCAGATTTAAAATGAAGATTACATTAGTAAAAAAAATTTAAAAGAGAGTGCCACACTAACTTATAAACCTGATCAAATTACTAAATCTAACCTTTAGAACATCAAATACGACCTAACACAAAGCAACAGGGTATTTGTCAGTGCCAGACTATGACCTTTTTTTAGTCTTATTTAAAATAGTACTGGTGAATATTCTCACTAATAAGATTTTAGAGAAGTGAGAAATGTCAAATAAAAAATTTAAATAATATTACTGTATATTTAAACATACTAGATTTTTGTTTTCATCTTCCCATTTATGGGTTGGACCACTTAAGGCGAGTCTAAATGAAATTACATATTGTTACGTTTTAACCTTTTTAAAACGTTGATTTATTTCCTTTAAATAAACCAGCTACTTTTGATTGCAAATAAAAGCAGTTTTAGTATTTTAAAATTGTAACAACTCTTTATTTATTTAAAATCTACAACAACAGTTCAAATAGTCACTCAGTGTCGTTATACATGTTTATCAATTCGCAGAAATGCACACACACTTTATAATGTACAAACTTAAATGTACAAGACAGTTGATGTTATCTCTAAAAGCGCCTATGATCAACTCAACTCACGACTGCACCCTCTGCTACTATTTATACACACGCCATCTTTCGGGAATCTTCTACAATGCTGTTAACGGACAAACTAGTATGTTCGATTTCTAGAGCTTTCGATGTCAATGTAAGCACCTTATGCTATCAACATTGTTGATAAATAGAAGCTTCTACTTACTAACGGACGTGTTTATAAACATGCTGAACGCTGCAGACAGTCGTTACAGACCGTTCAATTTAAATCGCTATTGCAAATTCGTAACAATATATTTCGAGTAAATTTATATTAAAAATTATTCAACTAAGTACTTTAAAAATGTTCACTACTTTTGTTAATTGTCCATTCAGCAAAATATAAAAAAAATTAAATTCTCTATGTTCTATAGATTCAAATGTGTGTCTACCAATAACTAACTATTCTTATATAATTTAAAAACTACAATTTTCCTCTTCTACATTTCTTTATTAACGCTCACTAATTTATGCCCTTTCAGAATGTGCCAATTTACCATAGAAGTCATCAACGTTCTTCCTCGGCCGGTAGTCGAAATGGCCAGCTGATTGCCAATACGGGGGGTATATGTGCCACAACGTCAGCCTATCAGAATATACGTATTCCCCACACGTTTATGGTGCACACCTATGGTATACCGACTGTCTGTCAATATTGTAAAAAGCTACTGAAAGGACTTTTTAAACAGGGTCTACAATGCCGTGATTGCCAATATAATACACATAAGAAATGCATGGATAAAGTACCGCAAGACTGTACCGGTGAGAGACAATTGAGTCATGGTGACTACAATGAATCGCAGTACACGCCCACACATGCGCAACATAAAGATCGTGATAATTTCTTTAAGGAGGAGTTTGATGATAGCGATTTCGATGACAATGCCTCAAATGATTACACAAATACCAGAACGGGTTATGCTGGCAATAATATTATGGCCGTTAAACAGGGTCGAATGGGTAATCTAATGGGCGCTAAGACCACCACAAATGCTCATAATTCACCACCCGAATTGGTTAATGGTCTGGTGGCCACAGACGTCAAACGTTCGTCATACACTAGAGATTCGAGATGTGTGACGGAGGGACAATCTGTCGACGTACAATCGGAACAATCAAGTTCTTCATCATCACCTAGTGCCAATATACCCCTAATGCGTATCGTGCAATCAGTTAAACACACCAAGAAACGTGGTGGTCAGGCCATTAAAGAGGGCTGGCTGGTACATTTCACCAGTCTAGATAATACAGTGAAACGTTATTTCTGGCGTTTGGATTCGAAGACCATAACACTGTTTATATCGGAACAGGGTAGTAAATATCACAAGGAGATCCCCCTGGCCGATATACAGGTCATAGAGACCAACAATGATGTTAAGGTGGAAAATAATTATTGTTTTGAAATACGTACCGCCAACGTCAGCTACTTTGCGGGTCAAGATCCTTTGGCTGGAGTAAGGGAGGAGCAAGCAGTACGTTTACCACCACCCGACAGTGGTATTGGCACGGATATAGCCAAAAGTTGGGAAACAACAATTAAACAGGCCTACATGCATGTCACCAATACACGTGAGTATGATTTCCTCAATATACATAGATTCATTTAATAAATTTCTTATGGTATTTTATGTGTACTTTTAGAATGTTGTGAATCCGAGGATAATATCCAAGATATGGGTCAATTATATCAAATATTCCCCGATGAAGTTTTAGGCTCTGGCCAATTTGGTATAGTTTATGGCGGTGTTCATAAGAAAACTAAGAGAGAAGTGGCCATTAAGGTCATTGATAAATTAAGATTTCCTACGAAACAAGAAGCTCAATTGAAGAATGAAGTTGCCATATTACAGGTGAGTGGATATTAAAGGAATTTTAAAGTTAGCTGGAAAAGGCAAACATTTCCATTGATCCTATTTCAAATAGTATTCAAAATGATTGATCTTCGACATATTACTTGATTTTACTGACACATCTATCCTCTATGGAGGATTAGGGCAAATTCACATTAGTGTCGCTTATTCCTATGCTAAGTTCAGTGGTCAGCCGGTCTTCAAGCAGCTCACTGGGGTCTATCCAAAACTGATCCCATTGTGATAACCTTGGGGCAAACTGCAAGTGCATCAATTGACACACTTGGATTCCATATCAAACTATCCAGGTTGATGAATTTTATTAATGTTCAGATGTATCTAAGATTCATTCACGAAAACTCTTCCAAGTCTCATAGTTTGTGTTCTTATGATTTAGTATCCCGCAATAGTTTGTACCAGTAGAACTATCAGCTAGTTAGTAGAACCCACCTAACAGTAGCCAGTAGGTTTCATTGATCAAACCCAGTTTATTTACGCGATTCATAGTTTGCAAGGGGAATGTCAGTAAAGGCGATTGACAGCTACACATCCTATTGGAACCACACATTCCGAATTCAGCTCCGGCGAAAATTGTGCTCAATGCAGTCACTTTGAGTGGATGTAATGGCTGTTCGTAAGCATGCGTGAATTATCAGACCCTCAGATATCCAAATTTAGTTTGATTTAGATTAAATTGGGCCGCTCAAGTTAAATATCGGTTGCAATTCACACATTGGCTCGTTGACTGTGTTTAGCAAATTACACAACAAAGACACAACAAACATCCTCTACTGTAAATACCTTACCAAAATCATACACAAAGTTTCCAATACGGATCTCAGTCATGCTAGAAAAATTTCACCAAATATATAAACCTTGTAACTTTTGACATTTATTTCCTGTTTAAACCAAATATTTTCCCTTAACATCCTTTCAGAACATTTCCCATTGTGGCGTTGTGAATCTCGAACGTATGTTCGAAACACCCGAAAGAATATTTGTGGTCATGGAAAAACTCAAAGGGGACATGTTGGAAATGATACTCTCCCACGAAAGAGGACGTCTCAGCGAAAGAGTAACCAAATTTCTCATCACACAAATTCTTATCGCTCTCAAACATCTACACAGTCAAAATATAGTGCATTGTGACCTAAAGCCTGAAAATGTTTTGCTGTCATCCGATGCTGAATTTCCACAAGTGAAATTGTGTGATTTTGGTTATGCGCGCATTATAGGAGAAAAATCCTTTAGAAGATCGGTGGTGGGAACACCAGCCTATTTGGGTAAGTACTTAGAAATATATAGAAAAAATAAGAAGCTCTTAATTATTTAAAAATGGAATTTTCCTATAGCCCCCGAGGTTTTGCGCAATAAAGGCTATAATCGTTCTTTGGATATGTGGAGTGTGGGTGTGATTATCTATGTAAGCCTGAGTGGTACCTTCCCGTTCAATGAAGAGGAAGACATAAATGATCAAATACAAAATGCGGCCTTCATGTATCCGCCAAATCCCTGGAAGGAAATATCATCGAATGGTAAGACATTTGTTTTAATGTTGAAAATATAGAAAACTAATTTTATGTTTATCTTTTGTTAAAAGCCATTGATTTAATCAACAATTTACTGCAAGTGAAGCAACGAAAACGTTATACGGTCGACAAGAGTCTGCAGCATTATTGGCTGCAGGACAAGCAAACCTATCGTGATTTGCGTAATTTAGAAGGACAAGTGGGTACACGCTATTTAACACACGAGGCTGATGACATGAGATGGGCTAGCACCGGTGATATGTGACCTGTTAATGGTCAAACTACAAATGCTGTTAACAACACCAACACCAACCCATCAGAATCACAGCCAACACAATCATCTGCACAGCCACAACAAATCCCAGAAACACCTCAACTAGAAGAGCAAGCAAAGCAAGAGGAAGTGCCACAACAAACGCTACAGGCGCCAGAAGCGGAACAATTGGAACGCCGTAAATCCAGTCTTCCACAATTAGAGACCATAGAGACATGTGGTTGTCGCAGTCTGCCGGGCAAACCAAAAGTGGAGGCCATTGGTGATAAGGCTTTAAAATGGGTGCGCTCTCATTTGTGTCGTCACATTAAGTGATCGTTTCAAGTGTTTTCAACTTTTTACTCTCTTTTTGCTTAAGTATTTAAAGAGTGGCAGTATGTGTATTTGTATGTGAGCCTGTTATTAAAAGATGTAAGCAGCTAATTTACAAACAACAACGATCAAAACTTGTATATTTTATAAAATATTAGAAATTTTTTTAAACTCTTTTAACATTAAGCTTTACAAATATTGCTATTCTATTTTTTGAAATCTCTATCTCTCTTTGTCTCTATCTGTATGTCCTAAGACTTTTACTCTAGTTAACTCTTTTTCTCTCTCTCTCTCTCTATCTCTGTATTTTAACAAAGTACCTTAAATTTAAAACAAATTCTGTTTATAATTATATAAAACTACATAAATTGCCTAAAAACATGTAATTAATAAGAATATGTTTAGTAATTAATGACTATTTTTGAAAAAAAATATTAAAATATAAAAAATTTAAGCTTCGAACAATATTGTGCTAATCAAAATAAACAAGAACATTTTTTGCGCTGAATGAATGAACAAATTTATTAATATTATTATTAATTATACGTAAGCAAACACAATTACAAAAAAAAATACAATTTAAATAAAACATAAAATACATACGAGTACTAATATTATATTAACTACTCATATCTCTGAACAAAAACACAACTTATTATTGTAAATTTAAGAGGGTCATTATTAATGTCCATGAATA
Source organism: Calliphora vomitoria (assembly GCA_942486065.2). Lineage (NCBI taxonomy): Eukaryota > Metazoa > Arthropoda > Insecta > Diptera > Calliphoridae > Calliphora > Calliphora vomitoria. Next base: position 57,322,930 of record OW818029.2, on the reverse strand, counting down.
TTTTCTGAATAAAATTATAAAAGACAAACAACAAATCTTAAAAAAGAAACAAACAATTTTGACAAATGATTTTATTAAGTATTTAAACGAAATAAGGAGAATCAAACAATAGAGCTGCAAGATTGTATGCTTTCAATGCAAAGTTCGATACCCAGTTCTGAAGTAAAGCGTATCACAGAGAGAGCATACTGCATCGATCGAAAAAATAGTAATCGGACGGGGCAAGGTCTAGACAATAACCCGACTTATTGAGGTACAAATTCCCAACCACTTATTTCTAAATAGTTTCTAACAGGTATTTCATGTCTGACCGCATATTCTGGCAAATTCAAACGAATCAGTTGCGTTCGGTATAGGATATATGTGATGGTCTGGCCAGATTTCAGTAGCTCATAATAGATATGACCCTTTTGTTCCCACCAAATACAGAGCACAACCCTAGCTCCATGGATATTTGGCTTTGGATCCATTTTTCATTGCAAGTAATGAAACAATATTTTCTGTTATAGCGTTCAAGCAACATTTCAGACATGCAAAATCGTCTTTCAAGGTCTCTACACTTCAATTCGTACCAAATTTCCCAGCTTTTGGATGAATCCTGCTGCACTCATACGTTTTGAAATTGCTGCTTGAGTAGCTTCCAATGATTGTGAAAGTTCTTGTTAAGTTTTACAACAATCTTCACGGAGTAAAGCCTCCAATTTGTGGTCTACAAACTTTTTTGGCTGGCCTGGGCGATCTTTGTCTTCCGTGTCAAAATTAACACTTCTGAATAGCACAAACCATCTCTCGTACGTTGAAATCGATGCAACACATTCACCATAAGCTTTGGTGAACAATACGTGTGCTTCAGCGGCACTTTTTTCACAAATTAAAGAAGTTAAGCAAAACTTCCCGCATATATCACTTTTTTTGGCTCATAAATAGACATTTCAGAAGCAAAAAAACTTTGTTGTTTACACTATAATGTTCAATAGCTAAGTGAGAACAAATGACAGATATGTATGTATCCTTCAAAATGACATATAAGTTATTACAAACAAAAATCGCGTTCAAAAGATACGCCATAACCTAGATCTCAAAGAAATATGAACGGCGCCAGCCCAAAATCCGGAATGCATTGAAAGCTCTTGGATCTCATGTGGATTGGTATCGTCCCAAAATCCCGAACATTTCCCGAACAGAACACCCATTTTGATCAAACAATTTTATCATTTGCAAACAAACTGAATAAATGACAGCCAAATCGACAGATGTAGCTTCAACAATATGGCCGCTACCAACTGTCCCATTTTGCATTAATTACTTCCCATTTTTGATTCAGTGTTGGTTTACTGCAATCAACGCTAACGGATAACTAAACTTTGGTGTATTAAATAAAATTCGTTTAACATAAAATATTTTAAATATTTGTTTATAATATATTTAAGTAGACATTAAAAATAATGGCAAGGTATACAAAATAAAATGAAGACACATATAGAAAAACTGTAATTTTTATGCTCTTATAGTACTTGTTATCCAATCAATGTAGGCACCAACTCTAGTATACACTCCTGGCCAACCGGGCAAGCCACAAGGTTTTGGACCAAACGATACTACACCTGACAACACATAGACATCACGATTATCCAGTCTCTCCTTTACCACCAAAGGACCACCAGAATCACCACCACAAGAGTCAACACCCTCTTCACCACCCGCACACATTTGGGTATCTTGCAAATAGATACGCTTAGTGGCATACTTTTGACGACATCTGTCAAATGTCCAACCATCTACGGCAGCCTTTAACTTTATAGCACTGGTACCGCCATCTTCGGTCGTACCCCAGCCGGTAACATCCATTTTTATGTTATCAAACGTTTTGGTGCGCATATGCGATTGGACGGGTAAGCACACGGGACTAACGAAATCGGTGAAGGCAACATAGCGATCGAGACGTATTAGAGCAATGTCATGTAAATTATTTGAAGCTTGAGCATTGTAGTTGGGATGATATGTAATCTGCTCGATGCCGACATCTAAATGAGCATCAGCACAATCTCTCTTACCCGTTACGGATAGTTCACAGTCTGGATTAGTGGAACGATCCCATTCGCCCAAACGTACGCCAGTGGCACGCCAGTCGGCGGGTATACCACGACCTGTAACGCAATGGGCAGCCGTTACCACATAACGGTTGTTAATCAAAGCAGCTCCACAATGGTGACCCTTATTGTTGCCGGCTAGTGTTTATAAAAATTTAAAAATTCATTTATAATTGTTCCTTTCTAAATCTTAATCATTTTACACTTACGTTTTGTGTATTCTATTAAAGCAGCCCAAGGGTATTCGTCAATTTTCGTTGCACTACCACCATAAATACGATTGTCAAAGGAACGTCCACATTGACGAGTATTAGGCAATAGATGTGAATTATCCGTTGGCAGTGCAGGTGTGGGTATGTTAAAACGACTTACACCATCGTAACGACAACAAACCAAAACCGAGTTAGCTTTCTTACCACACTGACTCTGTTGCAGGTAACGTGTTTCCAGTTGAGATCTTTGGACATTCTTCAATGTCTGCAACAGCGGAGGACATTGTAAAATATCTATGCATGTTCCCTGAAAACCGTCTGGAGTGCCACAGCTACCATCGGGAAATGCAACTGTTGTTTAAAAATATTTATCGGTTATTATGTCATTCAAGTAAAGACTTTAAGGATCTGTCTAAACTGAAGTCCTGGGGGGGGGGGCTAAATATGAGTATTTAGACATTCTTAATTTGTAATTATTTTGAAATCGTCTGGATTTTTGATTTTCATATGCAGTCACTTTGTCCAATTACATGTCTGTGTGTACATTTCAGATTTAAATATCTGTTACAACAAATGTTTCCTAAATATCGCTTGAATTTGATAATACAGTAAAAAAGTTTCGATTCGTTTTGAATTAGGCGGAATATTAAGTATTTCGTTGGGCGAAGGTTTGGTTCAAGTAGTAGACAACATTTTTATTTCCCAACCATACACAAGATTTCCAGAAGCTGAATTAACTGGAAAGTGTATCCCAGGATATTCTTCTGAAGTTTTCTGATAGGCATGTAGTGGAGCAACAAATATTCGTGATACGGTAGATACAGAAAGGCTTTAATGATTCCCATTTTTCAATTGTTTTCTCCTTTTTATGAGGTGATAAAGATTTTCATTTAAAAGAGTGAATATATTTTGCAACAAGGTTAAGATTTTAAGGGAAGTTTGGGTGATGCCTATTAGACCTTCACAACGATAATTTAAATTATAACCGATATCAATAATGGTTATATGTTATTTGGAAGCTTCGGAAAGTTGTTTTCAAATGACAGGACATGGCTATATAGACTCCGCTATCTATAACGATAATAATGGGGTAGGAAATTAACTTATATAGTCTTACCAATCACGGTGAAGGGTATAAAATTACGTGTTTTGACGAAATCCCAATTTCGTTGATCAACGCTTAATTATAAAATTTATCAAAATTATTAACGTATAAATCATTACAATAAAATTACGTTCTTAACTGGAATGTGTCACAAAAACAACACATATTCTAAACAAGATTATAAAAGAAAAAAAAAAGAAGACGCTACTTCATTGTGTACCTAGACTATAGAAGAGGGGAGTGTGTATGAGTACTTTAAGCTAAACACGAGCAAACGTGATTGAACTTCATAAGTAAAACTGGAATATGACAACAGCGACAACAAAATGCAGTGATAAAGATGATGTCTAAATTACAACAAATGTATGTATATACTTATTCTTTGAAGCAGTGCTGGCAAGTTGTGTTTTAAAATAGCAATTGAAAAAGTTAATTAGTTTTTTGTGAAACGAAAGAAAGATTGGAAATGCTGATGAGCATGGCCGGTTTTAAGCCTAATTAACGTTCTTACATTACGGAAATATTATCAAAAATAGCGTAATGAACTCAAACGCAAAAATATGCTGTTGTCGGTCTTTAAATAACAAACTATTAACAAAATACTATAGTGTTCAAATGGATGAGACAATCTCATACCACAACACCCTTATTTGGAGCTGATCTAGCCAGTTGTCATTATGCAAATTAATGTCTGAATGTCTGGAATTGCAACCAATTTCAGAATATTGGTGAATTAAAATTGGAACTTTAAAGAAGAGTTTAGAACTAAATGGTCTTGTGAGAACATTAATTCTAAAAAGTTTGAACTTCTTCATATCAATTACGTTCCGATTTGGATTTATCATAAGTAATATATGTAAATATAAATAATAAAAATCTATTTTAAAAGACATTTATTAAGTTTGTGTAAAAGGAAGCACCATTAAAAATGGTCATACAAATTTATTGTTCATTTTACTGGATTCATATTTTGAATTTCGTACCTCTTACTTAATTTGTTAACGTTTGCAGGATTCATCCAAATGCAGGGAAATTCGTTAACATGCCAATTGAAGCCGAGAGACATTGAAAGACGCTTTTGCATTTCCGAAATGATGCTTGAACGCTATAAAAAAGAAACCTTTTTGAACCGTATCATTACTTGCGATGAAAAATAGATCCATTACGACAACTCGAAGTGTAAGAGATGGTACGTGAAACCTAGCTTAACAGCCGAATGGTCACCAAATATCCATGGCGCTAAGGTAGTTCTCTGTATTTGGTGGGAGCAAAAGGGTCCTATCAATTATGAGCTGCTGAAATCTGGCCAGATTATCGAACCCAACTGATTCACTTAAAGCGATCATTGGCCGAAAAACGTCCAGAATATGTGGTCAGACATGAAACCGTAATATTCCATCATGACAACGCTCAGCCACATGTTGCAATACCTGTTAAAAAGTATTTAGAATGAAGTGGTTGGGAAGCCCCGTCCGACTACTATTTTTTTCGATCGATGCAGAACGATCTCTCTGGGATACGCTTCACTTTGGAACAGAGTATCCGATATTGGTTTGATTCTTTCCTGGCCTCAAAAGATGACCAGTTATTTTGGCTCTGAATCCATTGTTGCCAGAAAGATAGAAAAATATCATAGCTAACAAATATTGTACAAATGTTTCAAAATAAAAGCTAAACATTTGAAAACTCCCACATTTTTATGTCATACACCCAATATTACAATATATATTTTGCTGATAGAGAAATGAACAAGACTTACTGCCAGTTTCTCGACGACGAAAGAAGTTAGTCAACAAGATTTTATGCTATTTTACAGCAAAATTATTGTTTCGGATAGATAATTACTGTTCATGGTATTTGGAAGTTCGAGAAAAAACATGCATTTGCTTATAAATCCAAAGTTTGAGTTTTGCTCGAAACTTTGATAATTTTAGAAGTTTATGATCATTGGTACATTTGTCATTAATTTATTCATTTTGTCTTACATTTTTCCCTTCAAGTTAAAACTTCCAATTGGCAGGAAGTGTCAAAATTTACTTTTTTTTTACAAAAAAAGTGAAATTTATGTTTTTTTTATGTCACCAAACATTTCAATAATAAATTAACACAAAAACTGGGAAACAATGAACTTTACTTAAATTTAAAACTAGAAATGCAAAAATTTTTAGAAAAATTTAGTTTGCCACCTTTTTTTATTCCATACAAATAACTGCAGTCAGCTGCGAATATTATACAAATCAAATGATCATAAGAAATCCAATTAATACTGAGGGCTCAATTCAATTATTCGTGAACCATAACTGAAGCACGATGGTAAATAAAAAACAAGTAAGAGAGCTATATTATATAGCTCTCGGCACAGCCGAAGCTTTTTAAAAAAAAAAATACATTTATTTTTTTAATTTTTTAAATTTTTTTTTTCGAAATAGTTTTTCCAATTTTTAAAAAAAAAAAAAATTTAATTTAAAAATAAATTTTTTTTAATATATTAGTGAAAAAAAATGTATGTGAAAAAAATTCGGGTTAAAAAATATTTTTCCCGATTTTGACCCATTGTAGGTCCAACTTACTATAGCCTTATATACATCGTTGCAATGGACTTTGAAATATCTATAATTAGATATCCATATTCTGTATATTTATGACTTAGTAATCGAGATATAGATCAAAAATAGGCCAAAAATAGAGGTTGTCTCGGATTTTTGCTCATATCTCCGTTATTTATGGACGTATTTTGCTGATTTTAAATAGGAAACTTCTCGAAAGCATGTTTGACAGAATTATTGAAGATTTGGATCCCGAAGATATCTGGGGTCTTCAGAAAATTGATTTCAACAGACAGACGGACAGATAGACATGGCTAAATCGACTCCGCTATCTATAAGAATCCAGAATATATATACTTTATAGGGTCGGAAAATTATATTGTGGAAATTACAAACGGAATGACAAAATTATATATACCCTTCTCACGAAGGTGAAGGGTATAATTATAACATCCATAAAGACTTGCAGTACCCTGAGGATATTCAATAATATTATAGTCACTGCAAATATTAAGATGGTTGCTTCAATCATAATTTAGTATATGTTTGTGGAAATCACTTTTATGATCAAGGATTAACCATATTATGATGCTCTTAGATTATAATAATCATATTATTATGTGATGATTCATAATTCATATGAATCGTAACTAACACATTAAACCAAACTCAAGTGAATTTTTTTTTAAATTCTGGAGAACTTTGAATTTTGTATGACCATGGAAAACATGTATACCAAATATTATGGAAATTTTTCATTTCGTCAAGTACTAATTCGTACTTTCCATCCCTGTTTTATAGCCAGGTAATAATAATTCTTCAGACTGGTTATTAATTGTTAAGAGTTTATCATAAATACAACTTTGACAGGATGAATTGTTTCTGAAAACGAACTAAAGGAATGTTAAACCTGTAAGAGCTGCTCAATAAAGTAGACAGATGATTTAAGTACTTTTCAGCGAGTCACATTTTCATTACTTCTAAAGCAGAAGTAGCAGTTTGTTATTTTTAATCATTTGCTATATTATTTGATTTACAGCTTACAAATAGAAGTACATATATACTTAGTTGTTTTCAAAATAATTATTATCAAAAAGATGGCGTAGTTTTTAATCACTAATAAACATATGATTACATTTTAAGCTTCCAAATTAATCTAAAAAAACATTTTTTAGCGCAACTTTGTATTAATAATGGGAAACATTTTCCCAAACTGCAAAATACAACTTATTTCTTACTTCTGCTGAAGTCTTTTTATTACAGGAATATTTTTGAAGTTCCATAAGAATAAGGGAAATACCTCAACTTTGAAATATCGGTTGTTATAACAGTTTCACTGTTGTTGAGATTTTTCGGTTGATACAACTGTCGCTGGCTGATTGTCAACATTGACCAAGTGAGACTCAGGTTCTTTCCGGAGCATAAATCCAATTGCAGTGGGAACGTTAAAATATCGGTAATGCTCATTGGTTCAGTAAGGTTATATGTATCGATCGCCAAAAGGCTCATTGTACCACAACATTTTCCCTGTAAAGTTCTATAGAAAACGGTTAATATGGAAGCTGCCGGTTTCCGAACACCCAAAAGAGATATTTAAATAAATATGCATTGACACAGTGCTGTTTTAATGTCTCATCAAACAGTCATTATATGAAATATGTATAGTATAGAGGAGCATACTACATACATACGTCCTGACCTGTCAAATACTTACGACAAAACCAACTATAAGGTTTTGTCCAGATGAGTTTGAATATCTACTCTATGGAATTTATATCCATTTTCTTCAAGGCCCATTCCTTTCCCGCACTCTCGTCCATTACTCGAATGCCTTTGCAATCTGATACCCAAACCCATCTGACATGATGTCATCCTAGTAGAGCCAGAGAATGAATGCAAAAGACTAAACTTTTCCTAAATTAGCAAAAGTAAATACATTTTTTGCAAAAACTTTCCAAATACATGTTTGAATTATTGCTTGAATGCATTTGTTTAATTGTTCAACAAAATTTAACGTCATGTTTCATATCTATAAACACTTTGCACGCATCATACTTTCATTTGTAATTAAATTAAAGAAAATTCAAACGCTTTTCTTTCACAATCTTTTTTACTGGATGCTATAAACACAAATTGTGTTTGTATTTTTATTTTCTTTCTTGTTATCTTGAATTTCTCTAATATTTTTAACCCCCAATGTCAGTGGGTCAATAATGTCTGCGTTGATAAGAAATATTTCGTTTTGTTCTCGTGTTTTTTTTTTTTTTTTTTTTTTTCATTATTATTATTTTTTTTAATTGTTTAATTTTAATGTTGTTGCTTTTAAAAACACTCACTGCCTTGGGACAAAGAATCATTCACAAATAATACTGCTAAAATGTAAACGATCTTTAATAATTGCCCCATGATTTATTTAATTTTTCTTGTTTTTTTTAATAATTTCTCTGTTTTCAGAATGCAACGTTGTTACTCAGACAAGATTTAAATTAAAACTAAAATGAAATTTTTTCAACAGATTGTTTTTTATTAATATTTGGAGAGATTCTGAGATTTAATTTCTTACTACGCTTGGGAGCTTATGGAAGAGTACGAATTGTGTTTGGTTAAGTTGGGTTTGAATAATACCCTAAGACAGCCAGCAAATAAAACACAGAGATTTTGTTTAAGTTATTAAACTATGATTTTGAAATATACATTGAAAAAACTGGAGAATTTTTGTTAAAATAAATGCTAAAAGTTTTAAAAATAAATTTTCATTGACGAAAACGTTTTTTTTTTTTAATTTTGTGAAAAGAATTTTTCATAGGGTAACATAGAGACGAGACGTAATTGTCAAAAACCTAACTCTTGCTACACCAAAATACATGTTAGTCAATGTATCAGACAATACGAGGCATATATACTAGATAGGTAACTGAGAGTCAAAAACCTTTGTTTGTTGTCAAAAACCTAATTCATGAGAATGTATTGCTTGTATTTTCCCTGTAGTCAGCCCAGAACCAAATGTATCTATGTCAACACTCTTTCTCTATCGACAATTGCACTAGTCGACAATGTCGACAACTTTTCTTTAAGCGACAGTAGATATACGTTAGAGACAAGAGTTTTAGTGTATTTCTGGTGATATTGTCAACGAACGCGTCAATAGTTTAGTTTAGTTTTGTTTATTATTTTGGTATAGAAAATAACTACCTAGTCAGTAGTGATACAGTCTACTGGTGGATTTTCAATGACAAGCTTATGTTAAATGTCAATAGAAGATTACATTAGCTGGGGTACATATGGTAGTAGTGCTGTTGACAATGTCACTAGTAAATCACTACAAATTCACTATTAGCATTCCCTTCAGGGTATGAAAAGAGAGTAATTCTTTCCATTTTATTGCTTTCTCCTTCCGTTCTATGCATTAATTCTATGATACGGAGTGTCTCGTCTCTATGTATAATTCTCTATGGAATTTTTAATAATTTGTAAAAATTTATTTTGAATTAAATGGAAATAAAATAAATTCGGTAAATTTTTTGGAAATTGATTACACCCCCCAGCTACCTCCCATGAATAAAGTTAAAGAGTCCGAAATTGGGTGTGACGTTGATTGTAGAGTCGCAACGAGAGAGGAGAACGATGCTCACTCAATCCAATAGCTACAAGCCAGTGTTGTCAACTATTTTAAACCAAAACGCGCGGTCCATACTGTCAAAACGCGCTAAAAAGCGCTAAAAATTACATTTACATACAAAATCACTAAAAATAATATTAAATTCAACTATTTGGTTTTTACTTTAAATTATCATATTTAAGTTAAATGTTTCAGTTACATTTTTGATATTTTAAATTAAGTTTAGGGTTGCTAGAAATAATTTTGAAAATTCCCTGAAAATTACTGATTGAATAAAATACTTGTTAAGATTTTTTGGATGTAGGGAAACATTCAGAAAATATTTCTCTACATTTTTTCGTAGCTAAATATTTTGGAAATTTAGTACAAATACCATTTTTATTTTTTATGAAACAGACATTGAAAATAATACTTTCAAAAAAATTTCAGATTAATACAAATATAATGTTTGATGTTTGTTTTTCTTAAACACACGACTTTTTCCCACCAATTATTGAAAATCATGATCTAAATATTTAGTTTAAAAGATTTTCCCAAAATATATTTGGATTTGAACCCGTCATTCCGAAAATTTCTAAAATTCTCTATTTTGCCAAAAAGCAACATTTTATGAAATCACAGAAATGTTGACTGTCTAACATTTCCGATGATCTGAAGTAATTTTGGAAGTGACATTACATAGTATTCATAACATGAATCCTTCGTTTTAAGTTCATATTTTATATAAACTAATTAAATTAGCATTTCTGGAAAGCATAACAAATTAATAACAAATGCTGAAAGTTTAACAAAAGGAATTTTATTTAATGAAATTTTATGCAGAGATCTTCTATCCAAAATGATTGTTTCACTTACATAATTTTAAATTTTTAAGATGATTTAACTTTTTTTCAAATCAAAAACAAAATAAGGAAAAAACGCGCTAGTTTAGTGCCTTTTTCAAAAAAGCGCTAAGAGGAAAAAAGCGCTAAATTGGCAACGCTGCTACAAGCATAGGGTACAACTAGAGGCGCAACTGAGAGTAAGCTGAGAGTAAACTGAGAGTAACAATAATTACTCTCTTCACACGTACTTGTGATATGTGAATTCAACACACTTGTGAGAGAATTAAACACATCAAAATACTTGAAATTTTAACTTCGATTTTCCGACAAAATATAGACCGAACCGCTTTATTACACTTGTACACAATGTTTAACAGTTTTTTTTAATAACTTGCAGGACACTATTATTTTCGAAACACGTTAATTTTGTTCAAATAAAAAAAAAATATTTTTTAATAATTTTTGACACTTAATTTTATCTGTGGTAGAATTTAATTTATGGAACAGAGTTTCAATTTTTGGTAATGAAAATGGAAGAAAATTTAAATAAATTAAAATGTAAACATTTTTGATTTTACCCATCATTTACTTCAATAGCTACGTGGCTAGTTATTTTCTATTATTTTATTGACCCTTTTGACTTCAATGAGACTGTCTAATAGCTGGTCCAAAGTAGTCAACGCATTGGATTCACATACTGGTTAAATAGCGACAGTTACCTAACTGGTAACTTGATCGGCTGCATAACTAGATATTTTAACATGTAGGAGTGCTAATTGACCTAAAATAGTCAGCTAAAAGACATATCATAGTCAGTCCAATAAACAATAGCTTGTAAACAAACCTTTCTTCGACAACTCTCCAATTGATTGGTTCTGGTGGGTAAAATAACTACTTTCTAAATTGCAGTACTAAATAAACGTTTAAAGTTACTTCATTATAGGTTACTAAGAGACACTAAAGTGCATATTGACTTCATGCTATGTTACATGGGATATCAGTACACTTGAGCAAAAATTAAAATTAACTGTATGAGAATTATATCAATATTATTTGTATAAAACTAGTTTGAACGAATTATCACACAACACGTTTAAAGTGACTACACTCCAGATTACTTAGAGACACTTAAGTGGCAATTGTCTCCACGCTAGATTACCTGGGATGTATAAAGTAACCAATTGTCTTATCTCTGCACTACAAAGAGCACATACGTCTCAAATGACCAAAATATATAAATTGGAGTCAGCCAAGTGATAAAACATTTGTGACGATTACTGTCTATAAGGGATACATTGACTACTTGCTTAACTGCTGGGAACATACTTAGGTTTTTTCCCTCTCAGTAACGCTTCTATGGATATATTTTTCTATGGCTACAAGTCTGTAGTGCAAATTATACAGATAGGAATCAGCTGGTTTCAGTAACATGGCAATAGAAAATAAACAAAAGAAAATGAAAAGAGGGACAGATATATGTATATCACACTCGTTGCCTATTGAAATTTGTATTTTTCTCTCGCTCCGCAAATCACAACCATAGAAAAGTGGTCGTAGAACATCAACATAACCATACGGTTCAATATAAATTTTTAGACAATCATTTGTGAAGCAATACCAGGAGAAGAGCGTAGAAAACGCCAATTGAAGGTTATCGAACAGTAAATATGCTCCTCGCTTGTGTAGCTAATATTGACATCATAGCAAGAAGTACACGAAATAAAACTGCTGTTTATGGAAGATTGGGAATCGACAAAATTGGTATGGCGATATCAAAAATAATGGTTAGGTTAGGTTTCCAGGCGAGCTGAAGAAAGAAGAGTAGCTCACGTGGGTCCAGTTAGTAGGTCCCTTTGTGATACCTGAAAGTAGAAGGACAGAAAAAAGAGGAACAGATAGATATGTAACAGAGAAGGGGACAGTCAAGATGTGATTGAAGATTGAAAAGTGAAGAGGAAGCGGTACGCAAAAAAAAAGAGAGAATAGAGGAGATTATTAATTGGTCACTCTGTGGAGATCCCCATGTCTAGTCTGGTTAGCCAATTACTATTCCTTACAAAGGCATTAATGCACTCTGGCCTCAAATTCGAGAGCTCAGAAAGACTAATTAGGGAACGATGTCCCAGAAACCTTAAGCGTAGATCTCCTAATGCCGGACAGTGATAAAGAAAATGAAAAATGTTCTCATTCTCCTCCTCGTTTTTGATAACTTCAGTAGAAGTCGTTGTAGGGCAAGCCAAGTTTCCTCGCATTGTCCGGTAATGACCGCCACTAAACCACTCAATTGTGGGAGTGTAAAAAAAAAACATAATGGTTGCAACTGCAAAGAAATTCCCCCGAATAAAAGATTTTCATAAAGTAAACTTATATATAATGAACGAATTTACATATCTGGGATCCATCGTACACAAATCAAATGACATCAGCATTGCAATAAAACGAAGAATGATTCCTACAAACAGAATCTACTTTGGACTTAGCAAGTAATTTAAAAGCAAAGCCATCTCTCGAATGACAAAAATCCAGCTCTACAACAGCCAACGTAGGAATATTCGTTCTGAAACCTGGGTATATGCAAAAACAGATGAAGATATTTTGTCCGTATTTAAGAGAAAAATCCTCCGAAAAAAAAAAACGGGAATACACGAGACGAATGCACTACGAGTGGTATAAAATGTACTTCGATGTTCATATAGTGTGATACATTCAATTGCACTCCAGCACGATTGGTATTAGATGATCTATACGAAGGAAAGTGCAAACGGGTATGATCGTTACTCAAGCGGAAAGAAAGTATACATAAAAATCCCTGGAGAATCCAACAAGAAGCTGTGCGAAGAACGTTTCTCAAACAGACCAAGACCAACAATAGGTTGAAGAGCCATGTTTGCTTCCACTTTTAAAAAGTAGAGGATATAATTGATAAATTTATGTTGGTTTTACTATTTATTTTAATACCCATAAGGCATAAAACTACAATAGTTTGAGTGATTTTTTACTACTAAGTTGTTGTGGATTCAATAAATTCCCCGGTGTTTCCCCGTATTCATTTTAAATGGTGTAGTGAAATTTTGAGAATTTTAGTTTTAAGCTTTTAATCATGACAGATAACATTCGGAAAGTTTTGGTTTAAATAAATTCCCGCTTATAAAATAATTGCTTTTAATTTATATGGCTGGAATTAAACCGGGATAATTAAGAATAACACATTAAACTTCATTTTTAAGTTACTGGAACTTCATATTAATGAAAGGGGAGATGAATTTGCGGGGCTCAGTGCGAACCTTCCCACGGAAGCTATGGACGTATATAAAACAAACATCAATAAGTGAGTCGATAAATCACTGGAACGAGTTAGACAGTTGCAGACAAACAAACTACTCATAGGATAAAACCAAAATTAAGAATAGAAAAGAATTGTAGAATGATCATAGTACTCTTAGTAAGCATATGGAAGGTTAAGAATTAGTGAAGATAAAAGTGAAGTCGATTTTCAATGTTTATAAAAGATCTTCCAATAGGGACTTCCGAACTTTGTCAATTGATAGCGGTCATATTGTTGAAGCTACATCTGTCGAATTGATTGTTCAGTTTCTTTTGCCAAATCGCCATGGACGGATATAGCGTTCAACAACAAGTGCAAATGATAAAATTGTTTGATCAAAATGGGTGTTCTGTTCAGGCAACCATGCCATACAAACAAAATTGTCGAATTCGGGACAATACCAATCCACATAAGATCCAGGGGCGTCCAATGCGTCTCGAAAAAGTCACTGTTTGGTATGGATTTTGGGCTGGCGACATCTTCGATCCATATTTCTTTGAGAACGACGTTGGCCAAGTCATCAGCGCCAACGGCGAGCATTCTGTACGACTTGGGTATCTCACGTGGAAATGAGATGAGCGAGATTGTGCGATTGACTCCGTTAGAATTTTTCTTGTGGGGTTTTCTTAAATCGCAGGTCTATGCTAATAAGCCACAAACCAAAGCGGTTCTCAAAGTCAACAAAAGCCATGACATCGGTCAAACTCCGCCTGATTTATGCGCTAGAGTCATGGAAAATTGTACATTTCGGAGCAGCGTTGCCCTTTCAGTTAAGTACCGGGAACTTCAAAAAGTCGCGTACTTATTGACCCACCCTCGTAATACTCATAAAAAATGTTAACTCAGATTTACAGATTTCAATATTACTGATATAGAAAATGTTTTGATGAACTAGACGGAGAACATGATCTTAATATGTACAAGGTGGCGCAAAAGTAATCCTCCAATCTGAAAATGCTATAAATTTTGCGATTGGCCCCTAATGTCAGTTCTGTTTTGACATTTGTGTAGTAAACACATGCGAAATACACGTTAATAAACAATGTTACGCTACACTGCTCCAGAACGCGGAATATTGCTTACTATTTATTTGACCAATAATCGGTCGGTGACTTTGGCACAACGTGAATTTCGTCGCAGATTTCCTGGCCGTCCAACGCCTACTGGTGAAACGCTGCGACGTTTAGCCGCTCGCCTCGAAGAGACTGGCACAACACGAGATGCTGCCAGGCGTGGCAGACCCCGGAGTAGCCGTTCTGCAGAGAATATTGCTGCTGTAGCCGAGGATGTCATGGAAGCGCCGTCGACATCGACCAGACGACGTGCCACGCAAATGGGTATCAGTCGACGGTCTTTACAGCGAATTTTGTTGCAAGATTTGAAGATGTTTCCGTACAAAGTCCAGACGGTGCATCAGCTGTTAGCTGCTGACCGCTAATCGCGTCTAACATACGCTCAAGCCATCCTTAATCACCACCAAGAGGATTTTCATCAAAAATAATCATGAGTGATGAGGCCCATTTCCATCTAAGCGGGTACGTAAATAAGCAAAATTTACGCTTCTGGGGCACTGAAAATCCGCGTGCAACCCACGAAGAGCCATTACAGCCGCTCAAAGTCACTGTATGGTGTGCTTTTTTCGCTGGAGGAGTCATCGGACCTTTTTTTTCTTCGAAGACGTCGCGGGCCAAACGGTTACTGTGAATGGTGAGCGCTACAGAGCAATGATCAACGAGTTCTTTTTGCCGCAACTTGATGAATTGGAATTGGAAAACATGTGGTTCCAACAGGACGGTGCAACGGCACACACTGCACGTGTCACAACCGATATGCTGAAGGATGCATTTCCCGGGCGCCTAATCACCCGTTTTGGCGATTTGCACTGGCCAGCAAGATCGCCTGATTTGACCGCTCCAGACTTCTTTTTGTGGGGCTTTTTGAAGTCGCGGGTTTATGTCAACAAGCCTCAGACTCTTGCAGCTCTTAAAGACAATTTCCTATCGTCGGAAGTTTTGGCCAAAGTGATGGAAAATGTCATAAAAAGGGCTCAAATGACAATCAACTGTGGCGGCGGCCATTTACATGACATCATATTCTCGACTTGATGTAAAAAAAAAAATTAAAAGACCAAATAAAAATAATCCACAAGAAGAATCAAAGTTTTTCATTTTTTTTTAATTACAGCCAAAAAACATCGGAAGTTTACTTTTGCGCCACCTTGTATATAAGTGATGTTATTAAGGGTGACTTTAGACGATACAACTTTATGTACGGCTTGACGAATAAAAAACTTCTTATTTTGCATTATTTAAAACAATTCGAACGATTCGAACAAGGTGAAATCTCTTAAGCGTTTTATTCGAACAAAAAGGAAATAAAAATCTAATAATTTGGATAGCCTACTAGTAGTCACGTAGTTAATAATATAACCATAATGATAGGTAAACTCACTACTACGGGACAGTCACTCAGAACTACTGAGTATCGCTTGAGCATTGTTCTGAATGAAATGATTTCTTTAATGTTTGGTTCTCTTATAGCAAGTTAAGATTGTGTGTTGTTATAGACAGGAAAACACTACATTAATTTCTTTGCAGCAGTTAAGTAAGTATGACACTCATCTTTCTTAAGAATGCTACAAATTATATTAAAGATTTCAAGCATTTCAATTAACTAGTGACACACTTGTGCATTGCACTCTCTCATACACTTCACTTGAAAAATCAAATACCGTGTAAATTTCTAGTCGTTAATAGTCATCTTAAAGCCAACAAATATTATGTTAAAATAAGTATAATATTTTATGTGTTGCTCAAAACGAAAAGCTCTAAAACACTGTAGCACATAAGCACCTCAACTAAAATAAAGTTGAAAGAAATTTTAGACATTTAGTTGGCCAACAATCACTAAAGTGAAATGCAGTTACAATTAATGTTTATATTATTTTCATTAAATCACTCTAAGATGTTAACACAAACAGCTAAAAGTATGACTGCTAAAGCAGAAATTGAAGACACACCCAGTCCAGAGTGGATTAAGTACCAACAGGAAAGATTTCAAAACATTTATAAGCTACCAGAGACTTTAACAAATAATCCCCAACATAAAGAGCCAGTAGTAGTAGAAGCTACAAATAAAGTGCATAGTAAAATGGAAACAACTTCAAGGCATGAAGATGCTCATCACAAGCAAGATGAAGAAGCGCAAACTAAGTACGCCGAGTTTGAGAGTAATAATGCGGAGCATACTGACGATTTTATGAAAGACTCTATGACTGGAAATGCTGTCGAATTTCCTTCCATACAGGGTTTTATAGAATTTATCAAATCTTTGAGACAAAACTGGATGAAAAATTCTCTATTTCGTATTGATGATAAAATCAAAATGTTGCACCAACTTAAAGATACATTATTGAAAACTATAGGTAAGATTATTATTCATATATCTTGTATATAAATTGGCCTCACGTTTGGTACACTTTTAAATATGTTATTGTCCACCAATACTGATAAAACATATATGATTCAAAAGGTTATTTTCTATAGATATGCACAATATAAAAAATTTTTTCAAAATTCTTTCCATAAAAGTTTTAAAAGTGATCGAATTTCGGCCACCGGGCGATCCTAGTATTTGTTATTAGTTTACAAACCAGGAGAATAATATACAGTGAGACCTCGATTATCCGTAATGGTCGGGATCGGGAGCATTCTGGATAATCAATTTTACCGGTTAATTGAGTACCAAGTTTTAGTAGTTTTTTAATGATGACAGTTTTTCGATAATTGCACACAAATCCATCGGTTGGATTAAAGTCGTCTATTTTAGTGGAAAAAATTTCACAATAACGTTTTTAGCATTGAAATCCTGCACGTCTGGATGTTGTCCAATAGCAGAATGATTTTACTATAATCTTTTAGACCTCATGGACATTTTTTAAAGCTCTTTCCAATAACTAATGCTTTGCACTTGTGTGTGCCAGCAGCATTAACGCAAATTAATGAGGTTAGTCTCTCCTTTGAGACCTTGTGTCATTCTATGAAATTTTCATTATGGCAAGCCAAACTTCTCTCAAGTAAACACTTTCCATTCTCCATTATCTCATTGCTGAGTTTTTTCATTGATTTGAATTCATTTAATTTTTCTACAAAAATTGTGGCAGCTAATCAGCTGAATATATTTCTCCTGCAGCATTAAGTTTGAGAATACAATGTCGTTTTTTCTTAAATTTTGAGTGGAATATTTTAGGTTTTCCTTCACTGTTAATCCAAAAATTGGAGTTCCTTTAAATCGTTCTTTCCGGAATTATTCATAAACTGCAAAATCTACTTTTGGTTCTTCAGCAGTTTTTAAAGTTTTTCGGTTTCCAAAGCAAAGAATCACTTTGTTTTTTATAATGTCTAACAATCCTTACGCAAAAAACTATCGATGGCACAATATCCAAAAATGTTGGCCTTACAAATCGATCGAGGGAATTCCCCTTTTTCGTTTTATTCACATTGTGTCAGATTGTTCAAAAATAATCGAAAAAAAATGATAATCCCGTATAATAGGGGTAATTACGGTTAATGGAAGCAAACAAATATAAATCGATCCAAAACATTTTATTTTTTTTTCCCGGATCATTGAAGTTGCCGGTTAATCGAATCACGGATAATCGAGGCCTCACTGTACATATGGGCAATTCCACGAGAATAAATACCACGACTGAAAAAACAAAAACCCTTGAGACTTCTTTTCAAGATGATTTGAATAGGAGAAAACACTAAAATGTTACTATGTGAAAGTATTTAGAGTTTATTGCAACATTTTAAGTGCAAAAATAATAGTTTAAAGTGACTATATTTAAGTTTTTAATTTAATTGGTATATTTTAGGCTAAGATTGCGGCGAAAACTAAGCTCCCAATTAGCATGTACAGTGGCTCAAAGCCAAACTCGTACACTAGGAATTTTTTTTATATATCTCTTAATTTCGGCATACCTGTTAGAGTTATATAAAAAGTGTGTTTGGGAGGCATGTAGCTAATTCATATGTAAAATAAAAGTAAAACCATTTAAATAACACTGTAAATAAGAATTAACAAAAAAATCCTTTAAAAGCCTAACATGGATGCTAAAAAAGTAACAATACCATTAAAATCAATACTTTGTATGGAATCCTTTTTCTTGAATAAGCATTTATGGTCTCTTAGGCATACTTTCCACTAGTTTGAGGCAAACGGTGAGATTAATATTTTCCCATTCATCAGTAAGAACTCTTTTCAATTCCTATTTAGAGGAAATGCGGTGTTGTCTCTCTTTATTATCGAGGTAGCTCAAAAGATTCTCGATGGGGTTGATGTCAGAGCTCTAGGCAGGTGTCTCCATTACATGAGAACAATTGTACAACAACCACGACCTGACATTGTAAGCTTTATGCATATGGTCGTTATCCGGGTAAAAGTAGTAATTGTTTGAATTCCAGTTTTAAAATTTCTAAATACATTTGTTTGTCCAATATGCCTTCGATGAAATGAAGAGAACCTGAACCAGCTACCAAGAAAGACCCTTAAACCATCACCGATCCATCACCATGCTTTACAGTAGATTTAACATGTTTTGGTAAGAGCTCCTCATTAGCCTTTCGTCATAAATAGTTTTCCATTAGAGCCAAATATGTTAAATTTTCTATGAACAACACATGTTTCCAAAAAGGAAAATCCCTTCATTTGTGTAGTTTGGCGAAGTTTAAGCAGTCCTTTTTATTTCTCTTGTTAAGCAATGTCATTTTTCTAGCCATTATACCATTCAAATTCGCTCTATGGAGTATATTCCGGATGGTTTAAGCGCAAGCTTTCTTTCCCGTAGAGGCTTCCGCAATGGACGTAAGTCAGAGATCCTTTTTACACGCTCTGACAATATTTCGCTCTTCAGCTTCACAGAATTTTTTACTGTGTGCTTTTTTGGTTTTATATTTTATTTGTTTTGAAGTCCTGTATTGTTTTAGAATGTATTGGATAGTAGAATGACACCCTCCTAGAATTTTGGAAATTTCACGAAGAGATTTTCTATCCCCCGAAAGCTTTACAACAATCTTTCGGGATTCTTCGCTTGTTTGTCCGTTTTGTCTACCAATTCGATATTTTTTGGATAAAACTTTATAATTTAATGAAAATATTTGATGGTTTTTTATTTTGGATCACTTTACATTCAAAGGCACAAAGCAAAGATATTCTTTTCTTAAATAAAGTTCGCTGTACGAGTTTGGCTTTTATGTTTTTTAATAAGATATTTAATTAAACCGCCCATCATTTCTTACCTTCTAACATTCTTCCTTTGTTTAAATACCCATCCGATAGAGGACAATTTAACCAATAAACCCTCCATACATTGTTTTCGTGTATCATTTTTAAATAAGCTGCGTATTAATATTAAAAAATAAAAAAGTTAGGTGTACGAGTTTGGCTTTGAACCACTCTATTATGAAATGAATTTGACTCTGATTGTTTTTTTGCTATTATCAAATTGTTTATTGAAACATATATTTTCTATATATTTTTTTTAGTTTTTGTATACATATATTCAGAGAATATATATTGTTTTACTATAAGAGAAAATTCTGTCACGTACGGTATGTCACGTGCGATATTAAATTGTATTTATTATAAAATCATCCAAAGATTGTTTTTATTTAAATATGACGGATTCTAAAGGAAAGATGTAAGAAATTAAAAGAAAACATAAAGCCTCTGACGATTCGCAAATTTTCGTTTTACGTCACGTACGATATACCATTATTTCACTCGATATTTTGGACAACAAAGTTTCGAAATTACTTATTATTTTTAAAATATAGTACCCTTTGAATGAAACATAAAGACGAAATTATTTTTCAGATACTCTTATTTTTGAAAAATCTATTCCACTCTATAGGCGTACAAATGTCACGTACGATGACATGGAATTGCCCATATACTATGTATGTATATATGTGAGCCAAAAATTATCAAAAACTAAAATTCTTGGTTGATTTACGGTGGAATAAATGAATGTATTTTACTAATATTTATTTCAGAACAACAATTTATGGTTTTATGGCAAGACGATAACGATGATGATGACGTTGAGGACCATGGTCATGAAATTACAAATAGAGACTCCCAAAAAATGGGTGAAAATAAAGGCAGCAGACATTTACGTATCAAACGTGGTATTTTAGATGAATCTAGTATAAATTTTCCACCACATGCGGCCTTAATGAGTATTAACTTTTTAACATTTGCAGTATTTTTAATCAAATTAGTATTGGTTGGTGGATGCCATAAAACTCAAGAGATCTTTTCATAATATGCTTTTTTCTAATTACAGCAAGTGGTCAATATCATAAGAACTAAACATTATCAATTATCATCGATGGACACAGGAGCCATACGAAATGGTTGAAATAAATTAAACAAAAAAGAAATAATAATAAAAAAAAAAATAGTTTTTAAATAAATTATAGTACTTGAAAACAATTTTTTAAAGAAATGGCTAAACATCAACAATAATATTTAATTAAACAAGTAAGAGAACTATATTCGGTTGTACCGAATCTTATATACCCTTCACCAAATTATACTTTGAATTTAAAAAAAAAAAAAATTTTAATTTTTTTAACAATTTCTTAAATTTTTTTTTTTTTCGAAAAGTTTTTTCCAATTTTTTTAATTTAAAAAATTAATTTTTTTAATTTATTAGTGAAAAAAATTTATGACAAAAAAATTCGGGTTAAAAAATATTTTTCCCGATTTTGACACATTGTAGGTCCAACATACTTATAGCCTTATATACATCGTTGCAATGTTCTTTGAAATATCTATCATTAGATATCCATATTGTCTATATTTATGACTTAGTAATCGAGATATAGATCAAAAATAGGCCAAAAATAGAGGTTGTCTCGGATTTTTGCTCATATCTCCGTTATTTATGGATGGATTTTGCTGGTTTTAAATAGGAAACGTCTCGAAAGCATGTCTGACAGAATTATTGATGATTTGGATCCCGAAGATATCTGGGGTCTCCAGAAAATTGATTTTCAACAGACAGACAGACAGACAGACGGACATGGCTAAATCGACTCCGCTATCTATAAGGATCCAGAATATACATATGTATGTACTTTATAGGGTCGGAAAGTTATATTGTGAAAATTACAAACGGAATGACAAATTTATATATACCCTTCTCACGAAGGTGAAGGGTATAAAAACCTCTAATAAAATTAGTTTATTTAATTAATATAAAGTTATTTTAACAGTTATATTATTATCTTGGTTATAACCAGGACATGTTTTTCAAACTTTTGCATATTTCACAAGTTTTTAGAACCTTCTTTTTCTAATATTCCCATTTGATGTACACGAGAAAATATCCAAAGAATATGATAGTTGTGACATTAATAAGACATGGGCCATTTTACATATCTTACGTGATACGTAAATATAAGTTAAGGGAATATAAACGTCGGAGTGTAAAATTAACTTTAGAACAAATTCCATTTATGTGATACGAGTAGCAAAGACCGTCATCCAGCACCACAATCAAAACTTTCATTCTATCCGCATAATCTATATTTTCCCCATTAATTTGAACTATAAAATTTTGAGGAAGAGACCCACCAAATTTCATAGACAATTTGATGTTATCCAAGTTTCAACCATGCAAAAAGTATTATTTACCAATGTCTGTAGCATATCCGCGTAGATCTTACATGATTAAGTCAGTAACAGAAAACAATTCATTCATGTACATTGAAAATAGTAATGGTCCCAGTACCAAGCCTTGAGCTACACCCGAATTTAGTTGTCTCAAATACGATCGAGATCCATTGAACATAACAAATTGTTCACGGCCATGTAAGTTGGAAGACATGAATCGACTAGACAGTCAGTAAACCCGAACTCTAAGTTAAGTTTCCTAATCATTCTAGCATGATCTATGCGATCGAACGGTTTTGATAAGTCCAAGGAAACCAAAACGCAAGATCTATTTATATTAATCCGCTCCCTAATTGCTTGATATTAGTAGTACATCTTACAACATATATCGATTTTTTAATAGCTCTTGGCATGAGGAAAAAAATTTCCACTACGACTTATCAAAAAATTCATTTTCGAGGCGCCCAAATTTCAGAAAAAGTCAACAAATTTACTTTTTCTAAAAAAACCTTAAAAATAAGAGTTGATAAAAAGTCAATTTTTTTACCCTTTTATTATTCATAAAGACTTTTCGATGGCGGTTCCCTAATGGTTTGGATGGAACCATAATGATATGATTTGCTTTAACTAGAATGAATAGTTTGGAGTTCTTTCAAATAATTTTGGAAGACTATCACGAAAATAATCTGTTTATCAGCAAAACCACCGTACAATCCATGTTTCCAGATCATCTAAGACCTGATTTGTGTAACTTAGATTGTCTCTTATTGAATCGCCGGCACTTTAATCAAATCTTGTGCGGCTAGTTTATTTCTAAACCTATCAGTTGAACAGCTGAAAATTAAAATTTTTACCCCCATATGCATAAAAAATTTTTAAATTTATAAAAGGTTTATAAAACAAAATTTCCATACAAAATTTGTTTTATAAACCTTTGATAAATTTAAAAATTTTTTATGCATATGGGGGTTAATGTTTGGCAGGATATAAGGCTAGAATATTTCATCATTTCTATGCATAACCGCATTTATAAAACAAAAACAATAAAAAAAAATCAAGATACGCTTTTATTGAAATAAAGGTATTTACAGACGACAGTACTGTGTATTAATATTTGTCAAAAACGTTTTTGTTTTTACGCACCTAAAAATACACATTTTTAATATTTTGGTTTATAAATAGAACTAACAGTAATTAAATGAGAGGAAAGAATTCTTATCGGAACAAGTATTTTACCTAATAGTATCAATTAATACTATTTGTATTTCTGATAAACAGAACGAAAAGTACTTATGTGGCCTTATAATTTTGAGGGCCACCTTATTTTGGGTAAGCTATGTCGGTTGTGAATTTTTTTTTGTGAAATTATATTAATTTTCTTAAAAAATATTTACTTTTTTGTGGTTTTACATAACAAATTACGAAAATTTAATTTTGAAAACTTAGAAAACAATGTAATGTTCTTCTTCTGTTAATTTATATATTTAATTTGCATATAACATGCTTTTTTCTGCATATTTGTGTGCATATTTTCCAGCATTTGTCTTGCTTATTTTTTTTTAACTTTATAACAAACTAAACAACTAACGGCCTTATTCATAATCAATGTTTGATTTTATAAATCGTTTGTAAAACAGAATTTCCATACAAAATTTGTTTTATAAACCTGTAATAAATTTAAAAATTGATTATGAATAAGGCCTTAACAAATTAGATATTTCATTACCACCGTATAAGCGTAATTTCCGATCATTTATAAAACGATAAATTAAATTTGCCCAACGGTTTTTCTTACACATCCTTACCTTCACTCACATACACCAAAGAGAAATACATCTATATTAGGGTTTTACAATCGACTTTTTTAAATATATGGTCGAAATCAACTTTTTTTGTGGAAAAAAGACGAACAATCGATTCATTATCCAAAAAAATCTAATAGTCGATAAAAGTCGAAAAATTGAAAAAGCTGAAAAAAATCGGAAACTGTATTAAGTTTTCCTTTGTTTGAATTTTACATCAAAAAATAGAAACTCTGTCTCACAATTTCTGACTAAAATATCAAGATTTTTTTAATTTGCTGCTCTCACAAATTATTCTCTCACATATACAGTATGACAAAAAAATTATTTTTTATTTATTTTTGAGAACTAATATTATTTATGATAGAATTTATATTATAGCACATATTTTAAATTTTTGTTTTTGAGAAACAAATATAATTTAAATAAATTTAAATTTAAAACAAATTTATAAAAATCTGTAGGTCTCTTTTTGTTACTAACAAATATTTAGAGTACTGTTATCAAATAATCGGTCTACTTCTATATAGATCGTTAAAAAATAATACAAGAAAAAAGTCAATTTAAATAAAAAGGTCGAAAAGTCGACTTTCATTATTACCAAAAGTACAATAGTCGACTATTTAAACATTTTAATTTGTTGCAACTATGGTCACCCTAATATATATATCGATGACATAAATAACAAGAAACTGTTATCGATAACTGTAAACACTACACTGACAAACTACTATTGTATACAACCATGCTGTACACTGACACTTCTGCTTTCAATGTTTTGATTTTGTTATTGGTAGTTTTTTATTTCACGTGGTGACTATTCTTAATTTAAAAAAAAAACTAGAAATTTTCTATTAATTTTACTTAAATACATAAATATTTTTGGAAAATATGAAAGAAAAGGTAGAAATTGATAAAGTGTACAGCCGTAAAAAGAATGGCGTGGTACCCACATTGAGTAAGTTGTGCCCCAAGTTAAATGATTTAAAACATCATACTAAATAAATGATTTTCATCTTCCAGTGAAATTCCAAAATGGTAAATTAACTGCATTTACCAAGGAAAATACACATTTCTGCCGCTTAAGAAGTCGCCAGGACAAAAATCAATTGGGTGCCTTATTGGTGGCCAATGGACACACTTATCAGGGTCTGGTAAATGATACGGAGGCTAGTGAATTGACGGATACGTATATTTGTGTTCGTAATAAAATTACAAATAAGGTGAGATATATGTAGTACAAATACAAATTATTAGGGCAGAAATATTTAAAATTTGAGATAAACTTTGGAACTCTTTTTATATATACTATCGCCTGGTGGTCAAAATTCGACCACTTTTAAAACGCTTTCTACCACTTATATCGAAAGAATTTTTAAACAACTTTTTATATTGTGCATATCTAGAGAAAATAACCTGTTAAACCATATATGTTTCTCAATATTGGTGGACAATAAAATACTTAAAAGAGTACCACAAAAAAACATGTGGCCTATTTATATATAAGAAGATTCTAATAATCCGATCACGAAGATATGGATCTCATTTAAAGAGTTGTAAAAACCAATTTAAACCAATCAAAAGTGCAATGCCATACATTTTTGTTTTAACTCTCACTAAGGGGTATACAAAATTTGATTACGAAAAAAATAATAGACTAATTTGGGTTTGAGCTAATTCACATATTTCAAACATGTGACAGGAAACTAAAGGATACTGTTGTAATTCCTTGACTACCTAGCTGTTATAAAATAGTAAAAATTACATAAGAAAATGAGGAGCCGATTTATTGGATTATTTACAGCTACTTTAAATGCGTTATTGTTATACAAAAACTTAAAAAAAACTACAAAACTTATAGGTTTTCGCCTTGAATTAGCCAGCAGACTATGTTAGATTGGCTCAAATTGCATATCAAAACGTAACAGGCCTTTGGAATAGAAGAAAATGAAAAATAAAAAAATGGGCTCAAGGGTTAAAATTGCTTGGGCTTGTTAGGAAATGTATTACTGCTCTGCGTGAGATGCACATCTGTGATTATTTTACTCAAATCTAGCATATATATAGACCAAAAATAAATAAAAATTGTGTTGTTACATCAGGTGTTTTTGTGATAAATTATTATTGATCTTTACGCCATCAGACGCTCAAATCTTGCACTATGCATCTGATGCACGAAACAAACATTCAAAATTGTATTCTTAATACGTTGTATCAAACTTCTTACAATTGCAGAATTTTCTGGAGATTATTTTTTGAACAATTTCCGCATCAGATACAGCATTTCTGAAGTTTCCATCTAATTGTTAAAAATTTAAACGAAACTTTATTTTCCTAACCAAAAAGCATTTAAATGCATAAAGTTCAAGCTACTAATGTAGTACATATTTTTCTACATTTATTTACAGATGACTGTCATTCCTATAGACCAGGTGACCCTGAAAAACAGCATATACCAGGATATCGATCAAATCAAACGTGAAGCTATCTCAGATCATATTAGCAAAATGACGCTGCTTAAGAAATTTGGTGGTCGTAAGGCATCACGTTTCATTAACGATCAGGAAAAAATGCGCATGGATATAAAAATAGTAGAAGCAGAATTGAAAGCTACTGTCGATGAGGCTGGCATAGAAGAAAACGAAGTGGAGGATAAAGTAGATAATACAGCATATTTTGATAAGATACGACCACCCATGAATACAGAAGCAAAGCAAGTGAGTGAAATTTATGACATTGGAGATGTGGTACCCACGGAACTATTGAATCGTTTGGATGAAGAAGCTAAAACTGTTTACCAAACACAAATTGATCAAATACCGTAAGTTTTAAACAGAAAATTAAAATTTTATATGCATAATTTTTCGATTTATTTAGCATACAATCCGAATTCTTAAAGAAGCTTATAGAAACCATACAACAGTCGCCGGCTGATAATGAAAGCTTATTGCGTATAAAATTGATTATTTACATGGACTCTTTGTTGAAACTAATTAAGTCTCGTGCCAGATCTTTGAAAAAGGCCGAACTATCGGAAATTTCGGAAAAGGTGGAGAATAATGTGCGTGATCGTTTCTCCGATCCAAATGCTAGTTTTAGGTGAGTGTAACAATTTTACAAACCGCATATGTTGTTGTGCAAAAAGAATTCTATAAAAATGTATTTTTTTTTTTATTTTTCAGTGGTTCCCGCACAGCATTCTCTACCGAAAAAGCTTTATGTCACTTTATAGTTTTAGCTTTACTGGTCAATGATAAATATCAAATTGATGGTGCCGTTTTGTCACAAGAATTAAATGCTCCCCGTTCAAAAGTTTTTAAATATGCTCATATTGTTCAAGCTCTACCGAAATCAAGAACTTCGATTTTATGTTTGAAATTACCTAGAGATGTACCGCCACTACCCACAAGTGTCGGAAAAAGAAAAAAGAACTAATATTTTTCTAAATTTCCAATTAAAATGAGTAAAATAAAAGATGTAATAATTGATAAATTATCTTTTTAAAGAATGTTGTTTGTAGTTTATTATGCAATGGGTATCATTTCAACATCTGTATAGATACGAAAGATGCAATTTAACAATGTTTGTCTGTTTTTTTTTTTTAATAATATATCGGACATTCTAATGAAAATATTGTTGAATTCAAATAGCAAAACATCAATAACCCACAGAATACCAGACATTTTGTTAAAAAAAAATGCAAAAGAAAATTTCACTGAAAACGTTATCATAAAACAGACAGGCAATATTTTCAGAGACAAATTTTAATATTCAAAAAACACAAAATTCTCTAACAAATAAATATCTATCACGAAATTACATCGAATTTAAATTAGTTAATTTTGTTTGTTTAAGAAAAGTAAAACGAGCAGTTTTACGGAATGAATGGTATGTAAATTAATTTCTTAATCAAAAACTTTAATTTTGTTTTAATATATAAAACGTTGTGAAATTAAAAGCGTAAAAATGAAATTATTCAAAGTCCATTTTCATAAATTTAGCAGGTGACACAAAAAACGTTCTAAAATCTTTTTGAAATCTGTTACTGCAGTTTTCTTCACAAAAATGGTGATAAAAAATAGTTTAGAAGAAATGCGTTGGAGACTTATAAGTCCCATGTTTGGGACATTACATTTTCTACTATGTACTTATTTTGTATTTTTAAGTGGACTTAGCACATTCTGTTGTTCACTTTTTCTTTATTTTTATCGTTTTAACTCAGTTATATGACCCATGATATAAAAAAATTACAAGGTAGTTTCATTTTCTCTTTATGTCAACCTTATTAAGCATTTGACAATAAAGGGGATTTGAAGTTTATGTTTAAAATAAAGCTACCATATTCATTTAAATGAATCCCATTTTTGCCTTTATTGAAAACATAAATAAAATAAAAACATATTTTACTCAAAATATTATTGTGCGTTTAACCAAGGCATTGATTCAATTGCTTAGTATCGTTAGCAGAATCATTTTGTTTATGCTTGATTCTGGTTATATCCGCAACTAAATCACATAGCTGTTTGCACATGCACGAATTAAATAATAATTTTACGAATGTACAACTCAGGTTTGTATAATCTCTTCATAATGCACATGCACGAATTAAATAATAATTTTACGAATGTACAACTCAGGTTTGTATAATCTCTTCATAAGATTTGTAACATGAGAGACAACTTCATTGGGACAATTGTCAGAGACTTGGTATGATATTTTACAATATTCCTCTATATTATTCAACAGCTGGCTCTTATCCTCCACCAACGATGGAATCGTTCTTTTATGCCGCGCATTATCTCGAAAAATAAACGCCCACAGCCCTGCATACTGTCAACTTGTTCACGCTATATAGTTTCCAATATAAACTCCAGGAATTTGCCATAGTCACGCACATCCCGAGCAATAAATGAAAAACGTTCAACGGCAAAATTTCTAACATGTTCTTCATATCGTCTCTCGTCCAGCAAGGGTAGTATACAATTAAGGACAACGATTATATTGCGTTTCAAATAAGGCATACAAACCTTATATAGATTAGCCAAACAACCTAAAATTCCACTTCAAATGGGTCAGCATCGTGGGTATTGAGCAAACATATTAATCTATCCAGTACACGTTGGAAATAGGGATAAAAGTCATCAAAAGTCAGCAAATCTCTCGCTAACACAAAAAATAGCAAGTTTGTAGCACAGACTAGTTTTATGAAAGTAAGTCCATCACAAAATCCTTTTGATGCAACAATTGGAGCAACTTTACAACGATTATTCCTCGGATAAATTTAAAACCATCCATTTTTTTAAAGTCTGATGGAAAAAGGTTCCATTATCTTCGCACAGTTATATAAAGCCATCTTAGATTAATCCGTTTTTTTTGTTTATTTTAATGATAAATTACAGTACTGTGAATTGTTACATACTACACATATTTCGTTGAAAATTTCTCGTAGTATTGTAACCTTTCTCTAAATTTTTTTTATCATGATATGACCTATTTTTCATTTTATTCATTCTATTGTCAATAATGTTGCTCTCAAAAGGCAATGGAGCAACATTTTCGATATTAGTAGACGAGATAATAAATTTCAAAATTATCAAATCATTCCCTAAAAAAATTTACGGTCTTTGGAATTTAATGAATAAACTAATAATTAAAATAAGTCTGATATTTAATAACGTAGTTATACTCAATTCCATTTGACTGATATAATAATTTAGCAAAATTAAATGGACTAAGCTCGTTTGTATACCACAAAATGAACTTGGCACTTTTGCATACCACAGTATAACAGAAACAAGTAAGAAAGTGTGGTCGGTCAAGCCCTACACTAAGTAAATGAGCAAAAAAAAATTTTCTTTTTTTAAATTTCAATAATTAATCGTGAGTGATTTCCGGAAGTGGGTCTTATATGGGAGCTATGACCAATTATGGGTCCATGAAATTAGGTCGTGTGATTTACATATGTCTATATAAAAGTTATTTATGTTGAATTTTATGTGTATACCAACATTTTTAGGAGATTTATGCACGTTTAAGTGATTTTCGCAAGCGGGTCTTATATGGGAGCTATGACAAATTATCATAATAAAATTTGGTAACGTGAATTTCATATATATAAAACTTATTTGGAGCTAAACTTATGTAGATACCTATATAAATTAAACATTTATGACTGATAAAGTCCAATTTCGGGAGGACATTTGTATGGGGGCTAGGTGAAAGAATGAACCGATTTCAGCCAGTTTCAATAGGCTTGGGGCCGAAAAAATTATCTGTATCAAATTTTATTGAAATATCTTCAAGATTGCGACCTGTACTCTGCGCACAAGGTTTACATGGACAGCCATCCAGGGGGGTTACCGCGTAACTCAATCCGAAAACGGAAATGTTCGAAAATGTGTGCTAAATACATTGCAATTCGAAAGGATTTCCTTTCGAATCGAATTAGGGAGTAAGCCCCCAGACGGACGGAACCCTCTATAATCGACTCAGAAAGTGATTCTGAGTCGATCGTAACGTACAAAATATTTTTGTACGTTACAAACATATGCACAAACGGAATATACCCTCCCCACTATGGTGGTGTAGGGCATAAAAACGAAATAAATGTAAACACTGCGTAAACAAGTGTATGGACTTAGCACGTTTGCACACTAAGCTAAAGACTTATCTTGCATTATTTTGACCTAAAATTAATGGAAAATCTTGGGGAATTTTTTTTCCCATCAAGTTTACAAATATAGTCCTAAAAAAATTAAATTTTTCACCAAGTGACCCAATATTGATGAAAATTCTGTAGAAAATAGAAATTCTAAAATTTTTAATTAAATGAAAAATAAAGGGTGGATCATCCCTTTATTCAATTGTACAACATTTTATGAAATTTCATCTTATTTCTGTAAAAAAAAAACGCAGACACATTATTTTACATTTTTATATTCAGAAATTCAAAAGCTTTTAAAACAAACGAAAATTTAAAATACAAGCTGTAGTCACGATAATTATTTATACCTCTTTTCCAACCAAACACATACAAACGTTCCTGTAAAATTGCAATAATACATACAAATTGTTTAGGACCTAACACAACAATTTCCAAACAACCCTCTAAACAAAGCTATAAAATAAATACCAGCATAGTCAAACAAATTTAGCATTGATAAAAACTAAAAAAAATATCACACACTTACCTCTAAAATGGTAAAATTTTGCAAATTTGTGTTTCGCCACCACTGCTCCGACTGCTGTCTGTCTGTCTTCTCGTGCATATTGATCAAATTGCAACACAAGAGTTGCTAAGATACAATCAATATTCAACACATAAATGGAAGTCAAGGTCAATCACACACGAGTAAAGCAAAGCAAAAAAAAAACACCCAATCACATGAATCGACATAATTAAATTACACCACACACAATATTTATTTTTATTTTCATTGATAATTTATTAAAATAGTATTTTGTTTTTTGTTTTCATTCTTTTTGTTAAAATAAAAACAATTTTTATTAAAAACGAAAAAATTTAATAATAAATGTGAAATATGCAAACGAATCAAAGCAAAAAAGAGAATTGGATAAAATGAAAATTTTCGCAATTTGTTAAATCTCTACTATTTTAAGTTAATTACAAAAATATTTTTGCTTTTTTACGAGATATTATTTTATTAATAAACTACTATTTTTATATTTTTGTATATTAAATTAATTTTTAAAATTAAAACACTTCACTTGCAAGTCTTGGTGAAAAATAGCCACTACTAATCTAATTTGAAGTTTTAACAAGTTGTTTTTGCGACATTTTGTTTATTTTTTGTTGTTTTGCATTTGAGAGAATAGCGGTAAATTTTGTTGCTTTTTTTGTTCTGCCTTGATCTTGTCATTTTGTTTTTGTCTCTAAAGAATGGCTTTGATATTAATTTATTTATTGATTTATAATTATTTATAATTTTTTAACAGTAAATTTTAAATTTATTTTAAATTTTATTTATAAATTGGAATACTACTCAAGAGTCTTCTCCTTTCCCTCCCCTTTAAGAAAATATAAAAAAAAAACAAAAGAAAAAAACAAAATTAAAAATTAAGAAAACAAAAATGTTTGTTTTTACAAAAACAAGAAACAAATAATTGTTGTAATGCAGCTGCCTGCCGAATTTTCTTTTGTTTTTTTCTCTTTCTTTTCTTGCTAAAACCATGTTTTATGATATTTCTTTTGTTTGTTTTCTTTTTTAACGAATGCCTCAATTAAATTGTATTTGTGTATAAAAAAAGAAACTTAAAAATATTTCTAAAACTATGTCGTACCCATATGTTTGGACTGGACTCTCTACGTACTTCTGCTCCTACTACTAAGCCTTCATCTTCAGCTGGAATAAATTATACGGCCAAACCGAATACGGAAACAATACAATACATGGTTTTATTCTCCCAACGCACTGTACAACTGCCATCTGTATCGTTGTTCCAATAGCATGAGGAGGCTGTATGCAAACCGGCACCATTCTTTTGCATTATCATCGAGGTCACTATGTATTTGTAGGGTTTTTGCTCCTTGGTCAGCATACTCAGACAATTTTCCACCACCTGGCCCGTCCAATTGTTTACCTTGTCGTGCTGGTAGGCGTTGCCACCAATGGTTGATTCTATAGCTTCCTTTATGATTTTGCTTACATCATCTACAATAAATTGATTCTCTTCGCGTGAATCATCCATATTTGTCTTTCGTTTTTTTTTTTCTGGTTTCTTTAATACACTAATTAAATCACAATTTATAAGATCACTGCAATTTCCTTTCTTTTTTATATTTCTTCTCTTTAAAAATTGTTCTTGTTTTTGCAATTATTTATGCAAAAAAATTTAGCAACAGAAAATTCCGGAATAAGTGTTTGTGAAAACTTTTGAGTGTCTGCTGCTGGCGTTATAATTTTTTTTGGTCTGCTGTCATTCTCGTTTTCTTCTTCTTTTTTTCTGTGTTTACGATTACTCCAATTCTCATTTCGATAACACTAAAATCAGATGGATGAATAGCTGCCAGATTTGAAGATTTATCGTCATTTTGACGATTTTTTGCAGAGATTATTACAGGTATGAAACAAATGACAGTTCTCAAAAAGTAATGTCGAACCGTATGGTTATTTTGACGTTGTACATACAACCACTTTTCAATGGTTGTGATTCGCAGAGCGTGAGAAAAATTATTATTTGAACCAGCTGATTCATATCTGTGTAATCTGTGATTTTTTGTTTGAAAAATAGCAAAAAAGCGATTTTTTCTTGAAAGTGACGATTTGCTGCATTATGAAAATATGGTACCATTCTATGAAATATTTATTACACCGAATTCAGACGATGTTTTTTACGACGTCTTTTTTAATTTGAAGTAGGGTTCTATAAGTCGATTGTTCGATTGTTCGAACAATCGACTTTTTGCTGAAAAAGGTCGAAAAGTCTAAGTCGACTTTTTGGTCACAAAAAAGTCGAACATTCGATTAGTTATCACAAAAGTCGATAAAACTCGAATAGTCGATAAAAGTCGAATAGTCGATAAAAGTCGAAAAAAGTCGACTTTTAAGATTGTTAAAAAAATTTTTAATTGCAACATTATACTAAAACAAAATATGCACAGAATAACATAATAATTTTATGTTATTGCAATTTGGTACACTTACATTTTTTCTAGTGTATGCAAAAATAAATAATAAGTAAATGTTCATAAAAAAATGCTCTTTCTACATATTATATATTATCGCCTTAATACATTTAATTTTTATTGCTAAAATTAACACAAGGCGCATCAATAAATGCAGAAACCATGTATTTTTTACAAAAAATGGTAAAAAGTGGAAAAAAGTCGAAAATAGTCGGAAAGTCGAAAATAGTCGAAAAAAGTCGAAAAGTCGAAAAAAGTCGATTTAACTAAAAAGTCGAAAGTTCGAAAAGTCGACTTTTCATAAATTACCAAAAGTCGAAAGTTCGAAAAGTCGACTTTTTAAAAATCGAAAAAAGTCGAAAGTTCGAAAAGTCGACTTTTTGTTTCAACTATAGAACCCTAATTTGAAGTTGCTTTCAAAAACCTTTTGCGTTCATACGTTCTTTTCCTATTTCGATAAAATTAGTTAATTTAATTTCAGTTAATTGCCCCATTTAATCTCAGTTAATTGGAACTTCTGAATGAACCACCTACAGCGTAGTCGCGGCCAACATTTGAATGAAATTATCTTTAAAAAGAAAATGTTAAAGATTGTTTTAGTGTTTTATTTAAAATTAAAAGTTAAGATCTACTATATATTTATGTATTCATTTATTTACATATATATTTGTATATACAATTTTACATACATTTTAAAAAATGTTTTTATGTACATATAGCAGAAATGACAATCAACCCAATTATGAATAAAAAATTCCCCGGGAGTTTTTTTCCATTGAATTTGAATAGGAAGAATGGGAAAAAAACTCACGTGGAATTATTATTCATAATTGGGCTATATATAAATTTGAATTGAATGAACTAGAATTCGCAGCACACGCATAAGTTTTTTTGAAGGGTCATCAGAAAATGTACAGTTGAACATTGTATTCCTATAATCGACACGACCTTGTACCTCAGCGCTGACTGTATGTAATATATAGTATATATTCCATTACCACTTCATGATGAAGGCTATAAAAACTCTAATTTCTCAATGTAAACCACTTATTACATTTACTTTAATGCATAATAAAATAAAAACAATTTTTTTTTAAATTTATATTTAATCGTAATACTTTTTTATTGAGATTTTTTAAAGTTTTTTAACTTTTTTTTATCATTTTTTTATATTTTATATCACACATAAAAGGAAATGTTAGGAAATAAATTGTTAAGTTTTCTTATTATATAAAAATTATAAAAAACTATAATTAAACAAGCGATTAGGGAAAAGATACAAATTTACATATTACAGATTTGTTTTTTTTTTTAATTACAAATAATTTTACAAGAAAGTTACAATTATACTCTGAATAAAGGAGTGTTAAAGGCAAAATATGAGCCTCTATGTTCAAATATTTTAAATAATAAAACAAAAATAAAAGTTTGGAAGTTCTATGACGAAAAAGAGTATTTAGGGTTTGCTTTTGATAAAAAAACTGCTTAAATAACTGCCTTAAAGATTAAATAACAAGAAAAAAAAGTGTGTGTATGTTGCTACAATTGAATCTATTAAAAAAAACTATTCGAAAAAAGAATACTTTCTTTTCATTATTAAAATATAAAGACAATTAATATTCTTAAAACAAAAAGACCTTTTTGTTATAAAACATAAAGCTTAAATATATCACATTAAAGTTTATATTAAAAAATATTTGTACAAAAAAGTAAAAAATTCAAGTTGAAATTGTTTCGAAATTAACAAATAAAACACACACCTTTTTGAAAACGTTTTTTTCCTTTCAATACGATTCAATTTGAAACGCGAATATGTTGGTTACAATGACAGCAAAGTTAAGCGAAAATTTAATTACAGGTTTCCTTTTTCTAAAAAATAAATGGAGGCGTAAATTATTGATATTTTGGTTTTTGAAGCGTAAAAATATTGTAATGTTTTTTGTAAGTTTTTGTAATTTTTTTTTTTTTTTTAATTTTTCATGTATTTTATATATTTTTTGCGTTAAGTTTTTTACGCTTGATTTTTTTCGTTGATTTTTTTTTTTTTTTTTTGTTTTTGTAAGTCTTAACTTGTTGTCATTTTAGTTTCTTTTTAAAATTTTTAGTGTTTTTAAGCATTTTTAACAAAACACTAAGTCTGTTTTTGGTTGCCTGGCAACAAGTGTTAAATTCCTTACAATATTTTCTTATTTTTTAATATTTTTTTTGTTTGGTTTTTTAGCTTGTTTTATACTGTTAAAATGTGTGTTTGTGTGATTAGTTAAACAGCTTTTTTATAGAAAACCAGGAGATCGTTTTCACTACTTAAATGAGAATATTCAAGATACTTTTTTCTTCATCATCTAATATTTGTTTAATAGTCTGCTGCTCTGTATGTCTGGTTTATGAAGAACCCAAATCAATAATTAAATGACTTTGTGGTATAAATTCAGCTGCCAAAGGATTGAGTAATGAATCGCTTACATTACAATCACTGACTGCCAAGGAGGAGAGAGCTGCTCTAAGTTCTTCGTGTTTAGCTTTGTCCCATTCGTTTAGTTGCTCCTCGAGTTCATCGTCTAGCATGGCGTCTATGCATTCGTTCATGAGCTCCTCATCCTCAAGGCGCTGTAACTCCTGGACGAAAATGAAAGGCAATTTTAAGAATCGAGTTTAGTTAAATTTTTTTTTTTATAGGTATTGTCGGTTTTTTTATAGTTACATTTTATACTCACAATTTTATCAAACTCTTCCTCATTTTCCATCCACAAATACTCGGAGAAATCTTGATCCAATTCATCTAATTCATTGTCGGATTCCTCTTCAATTATATACTGTTCAAATTGGTCTGACCAGTCACTAGAGGGTACTTTCATAATCATGTTTATTGTTGGGTTTTGTAATATTTCTCGTATTAAACGTGATTTAAATGAAACTGTAATAGTTAAAAATATTTATTAAGAAAACATGAAAGAATTAATAAAACAAAATTTTGACAATAAAATCAACCGGTTCCAACCTACAGAAGATAATTTTTAACTACGCAAAAGAGGAATATTTTTGGTGCACAATTTTTTACTTCACCTTTCTTCTATTACTTTCGTTGTTGTTAAAATTTTCGATATTGTTTTTGTTTGTTTAAATTTTTGTTTTATTATTTTGTCTACCTTTGCAAGAAAAAGTTTTCTATATTGTTTTCTTAAAGCACAACAAAAATATACAAGATTGAAATTAAATTCTATTTATAAATTTGTACAAATATGATGATGACCTGCGCACATACACATAAACAAAGTGTATCGAGAGCGGATGTTTGTGTTGAGTGTGAAAAAATAAATAACAGAAAAAGAAGGAAAACAAACACAAAATAGGCACAAAGAAGAAAATAAAAACATAAACAAGTCTATATTGTTTTTTTGTTGTTTATAAACAAATAATGAATAAAACGAAAGATATGATAAGAATATAAATATACGCAATTTCTTTAAAGCAAACCATTTAAATATGTTGTAGGTAGGTATTCTTTGTTAAAATTCCTAATTTTAATTAAAGAAGATAATCGATAAAATTCAGATTGATTGATTATTCTTCAACTCGCTGTTTTTTGGTTCACGTATAAAATGTTACCTCTAATAAAGTCTATAGTTGTCTAGTAGCTCTAACAAAGTGTCTATAACTGGCATGAAATGTTTAACACTAACTAACTAAGTTAGTGTTAGGTATAGACACATCATGTTATCGTTTTTCTCATGTTTTAACACGGTTGTTAAAACATGTGTTTTAACAACTCTTTTATAACATCATGTTTTAACAGCATTTCATTTCTGTTGTAGACACAATGTAATGGTTATCTCTTGTCTGACATAAAATATTGCCAACAATATTTTGTACCACTTATTATAGGTTTAACGATCCCAAAAGAAACTTTCAATAAAAAAACAAAAACCATTAGAGAAATATTAACCATATTTCTCTATGGAAACTAGAAACAAACTCAAAATAATTACAAACGCGCATCAAATAAATTTTTTTTTTAAAACAATAACAAGGACAGCTGTTAAAAAGTGCTGTATTTCTAACCAAAGAGAAACACACATAGAGCAGAAACTAGAAAAAACTGAAATGATAAACGAGTGGAGAGTTTCCGATCTATGTATATTTATCTATGTTTCTAATCCATTGATAAAATTGAGAATGAAATATGTAGCATATTTTAGTTTTTTTAGGACTACATTATTTGAAAAGAACACGTTCTAAAAATAATTGCTAAAAAAGATTTCTTATAGATGTAAAAATTTCATAAGAAAAAGAACGTACTTCCCCACTAAACTTTTTTATACAAAAGTGAAATTTTTAAACGAGATTTCTTTATAACTTATTTTATTTACTTAATAACTTTCGGCTGAAATAGCGAAAAATATAATAAAAATACGTGATATATTTTGTTAATTAACAACAAAAATAATTACAAAAAAATATATAAAAAAAAAAAATAATAATAACAACAATAGCAAAATACAAAAATAAAGCACAATGTACTTTAACAACCTTGATGCGGTTGTATACAATAATCAAGGTGACATAAATTGTTGAAATCGTAGAACAAATTTAACAATTTAAATAAAATTTCATTAATATAAACACGTAGGCAATATAATTGATAATTAATTTTATTTAAAACATTAATGTAAACACTTAATAATTATCAGGATGTGGATCTTCAAAAGTAATCTATTTTGTTTATAGAAAACATGCCGTTAATGAATAATATATAAAGAGGAACTTGTTTTAAGTTTGTTTAAACAGAATAAAAAGACACAATGTAGATATGTACTATTTTGTAAATTTCAATGCGGATATAAACTGTAAAAAAATGTTATTTATTATTTTTGTTTATTTACATTATTTCCGGTATTCTAAGATGTTTTACACAAACATATGTACACATGTATTGGGGTATTCAGATTTTTTTTTTTTAAATATGTATTTACTTTTTTTCTAAATTTGATGTAATTTTTGTTTAATTAGCTGATTTTATTGTTGTTTTTGCTTTATTGTTGATTTTGATTGTATGTAGGAAGCTTAAAAAAGTTATTCTTTTAATTTCTTAGGATTGAATTACATTCAGACTAGTGATTCTTTTAAATCCAGGTATGATGCTAATTGTTTACTAAAGTTCATAAGGTATACGCTCTGTAAATCTTTAAATTTTAGAAGTTAGTTAAGGACTTAAATGTTTTTTCATAGGTATGACAGTAAAAAATAGCGCCAGATAATAAGAAAAGCATTTTTTCGGTGCAAAACATATAATATTCGAAAAATTTAAATTTATCGAATTGCCTTACTAAATGACAACAAAACATTTCTGGTCGAATAATTAATTCAGGAGATATATCTGTGTATGTATATAAAATATTTTATATACATACTTAGCTTTCTATAAATGTTGCAGTAAACCTAAGTTATTTCATACACATTAAAACAACTGTTTTTTTTTTTAGATTTTTAACAATTAAAAGTACCAAAAAAAGAAAACAAAATGGAGTCTTGTTGTTTTTGTATATTTTAAGTTTTTTGCACTTTAATAAAGAAAAAAAAAATACATTGACAAAAAAATGTATGTATGGATTTAACTTACAGCTTTTTTTTTTCCTTTTTCTCTTGTTTTTTTTCTAAAACTTTTAGCAATTTATAATTTTTTAATACAAATTATATGCTAGCTTCTCTTACGTTTTTATTAATACTTAAAATTTGCAATTATATTATATACACAAAAAAATTTAGTTTGAAATTTTCTTTAATCGAAAATTCAATGAAATTAAAACAACAATAACAAAAATTATACACCAACTGTCGGTGGAGGCAAAATAACAACGAATGAACTGACAAGTTGAAAAAATTCAAAACAACAACAATAGTACTGTTGTGACAAAAGCAAAGAGGAAAATAGAATAGCACAAAGAAAATAAAAATGTTGCCACCTGGTGGAGTGGCAGTGATGGGTATGGTAGAAAAGGGGCCGATAATTAATAAAAATTAAAACATTATCTGTATTAATTTTTCTTATTATTGTTGTAGTAATAGTTGGTGCACGAGTTACCATAGTGTAGAAAATACTTGCGGCTGTACATGAAATCTATACTAATATATTCCAACCATTGCTTCATTTCTTTCCTTTGAAGCCTAATGTTTTGTTTGATCCACTGGAATCCAATACAAAATGCATTTTTTTACACGAATAATTAAAAAAATTACATAGCTGTCACGAAATGCATAGGGATAGTACTTATTTCTTTTAAATTATCGATAAGAGGTCGACAACAACAGAATAGGGTTCTATAAGTCGATTGTTTGAACAATCGACTTTTTGCTGAAAAAAGTCGAAAAGTCTAAGTAGACTTTTTGGTCAGAAAAAAAGTCGAACATTCGATTAGTTATCACAAAAGTCGAATAGTCGATAAAAGTCGAATAGTCGATAAAAGTCGACTTTTAAGATTGTTAAATAATTTTTAATTGCAACATTATACTAAAAAAAATATTTACAGAATATAATAATTTTATGTTATTGCAATTTGGTACATTTATATTTTTTCTAGTGTATGCTAAAATAAATAATAAGTAAATGTTCATAAAAAATGCTCTTTCTACACAAAATATTTATATAAAAACTAAAAGTTCTTAGACATATCGTATATACTCAAATTACAGAAACTTTTAGGAAACTTTTAATAATAAACATGCCAAATTAGTAATGTAAATTTGTTTACTATTTAATACATTTAATTTTTATTGCTAAACATTACACAAGGCGCATCAATAAATGCAGAAACCATGTATTTTTTACAAAAAATGGTAAAAAGTTGAAAAAGTCGAAAATAGTCGGAAAGACGAAAATAATCGAAAAATAGCCGATTTAACTAAAAAGTCGAAAGCTCGAAAGTCGACTTTTTAAAAATCGAAAAAAGTCGAAAATTCGACTTTTTGTTTGTAACTACCGATTTAGCTTCGAGGTGATCATGACTACGAAGTGATGTCGACGTCGAAATACATAATAGGGGTGATTGTTGTGGTCATAGCTGGTGCAGTTCCTAAACAGCTTTTTTAAAATAATCTTGAAATTTTAAGAATACAAATTTTTTCAAATGTTATTTTTCAAAAACAATTCCTAAAGAATAACTCAATTGCTAAATAAACAGTATAAAGGATTTATAATTCGTTTTAAATATTTGAATGTACTATTATTCGAGTAATTCAAAAATTTACAATTTATATGTAACAATTATATTATACCTATATAACTGTCACTCTCTAATATCACTACTTTGTCATACAACTGTGCATTGTTACCCTAAAAAAGCAACCATGCTTTAGTAATGTTTTTTATAACGGAAGTGACAAAATAAAATAAAACAACTGAAATTAGTTGAAAAAGTGTAAAATCTGTGTAAATATAAAATAAATGAAAATATGTCTTATATAAGTAAAAATATTTGTATATTGAAGTGCTTGTTTTAGTTACAGTGTATAAATTATTAGAAAAGTGAAAAGAAATTGTGTATCAAACATTCGGATGTGGCAGTTAATGACGGTAAGTTTTGTTTTGCTTTTCAATAAACAAAAATAATTTAATTCAAATTTTCTTTCAGAAAATGGTAATAACAGTTTTATGGAAAATGACTATTTTCTTAAAAGGGTAAGCTCCAATTGATTAAAATTTCTTTTGATTTTTTGTTAACTTTTTGCCTTAAAAGCACACACAAAGATTAGTTTCTGAGTAGCTTTGTTAAAAAACAAGATAAATTTTAAATTTGTAAAAATTTATTACATAAATAAAAAACAAATACCTATTATAATTTTTATATGATCAATAAATAAATAAGGACACTTTCTGATATTTTTTACATCTACATTATAAAACATTAAACAACAATAATAAAAGAATATTACACCTATTTACAAATACAGACTTCACTTAAGCCTCCGTTGTTTCTTCTGTGGTATTTTTGTTAATGTTATTATTTTCCGATTTTGTGACCTGGCCCCATGTTGCAAGTTTCGAACTACCAAAGAGGCCATAAACAATAGCACCTAACAGATAGGAGGTCATTAAAGAAGCCATTACCAAATTCCACTCAACTTTTGTGCCCTGTAAAATATAATTTAATATAAATTTACATATTCATAAAGATTTTTCTTGATGTTCAGTACTCACATGACTTACTATAGCTGATACTCCTAAAGGAGCCAAAAATCCACTTACTGTGGCCAAACAATTGGCTAACCCCGATATGAGACCAGCAAATGCTGGTGCCACATACAACATACTCGGCCAATATACACCGGAAAATCCCATATCCGTGGTGATACCAATGCACACAGTGAAAAGAACCACCATAATTCGTTGTTGACAGCTGGAAAGTATTATAGCAAATATAAAGAGTATGGTGGCACAGTTACCTATAACAAAAAATAACTTTTAACAAAAACTGAAAAATAAGGGCCCATGTTATAAACTAAACAATAAACTTACAAATTACATACACAATGCGTCGATATCGTGTCAGATTCAAATTTGGCCTCTTTTCTATAATACTGCAGGTAGTAATGGTAACAGCTTTTGATATAAAGGCACCCAAAAATGGAGCTGACGAAATTAAGCCCACCTATGAATAAATTATATAAAAATAAATCTCATGCTTTACAGAAACACATTGCTAATATAATTTGAAGTAATTTATATTTTGAATCAAATTATTAAGTCATATAAAAGCTTCCACTTACCATATCTAGTGGCAAACGCATGGCTTCCTTAAAAAATCTCGGTATCATGATAGTGAAAACCATAATGCCATAAGTATGGAAAATATGTGTGAAAATAAATGCATAAACTGGCACCGATGTTAGAATCGACTTCCAGGGCACTCCGGTAGTAGATTTCTCCACATGATTTTCCTTTAGATAATCATACTCATCTTTTGACAAACGTGGATGATCCTCTAAGGTGCTATAAATCAACCACTGACAGCAAATACCAAATAGCAAAGAAACACTACCGACAGCATAGAAGGCCAATTCCCAGCCAAATTTACAAAGATAGCTGGATATGGGAAACACAAGTAAAGCCCCTACAGAATAGCCGCCATAGGCGAAGGATAGAAAGGCCGTTCGTTCATTAGGATGGGCCCAAGTGGAGAATAGCTGATATAGAGCAGGATTGCTAAAACCCTAAAATAAATTTGTTTTAAGTAATACATACTTACACATTTATGTATGTTTTTTTGTTTATGTTAAATCATACCGCTATTAGACCCTGTATTATACGTATTATCACTGCTCCTATGTAACTTCTCCGCGCAAAAAATGGTATTAGCATAAAGATTACAGCTTGGGCTGTTAGAGAGTGCACAAACAATAATTTACCACCAAACTTGTCCGCCAGTCGCCCAGCAATTGGCAGTGTTACCAAGTAGCCGTAGTAGAATGTGCCCAGTAAAGCAAATTCTTGAGATCGTGACCACAATAGACTACCGGACTAAGAATAAAAGTTTAAGATATTAAAACAACAATGCTACATTACCAAATATTAGGAAAGACATTCTCTAATATTGAGAATAAGTTTTCTATAGAAAATTATCATTTCAATTATTGAGAGAGAAGTTTAATACAGAAAATAAAACTTATTGATTTATGTATATAAAAAACTGTCATCTCAATTAAGGCTTTTATAGACGGCAATACTGAGTATTAATATTTGTCAAAAACTTGTATATGTATCTTAATACAATTTCATAGTTGTGTATGTATTTATAAATACAAATAAGACAATCAAATAACCTGAAGAAAATATGAAAAATAAATAAAATTTGCTGAAAAACATCAAAAATCAATACAAAAATATTTTTAATACTGCCGTGTAAATATGAAATGTATTTTTCTAAATGATTTCTTGACAAACTTGATGATTTTAATAATATTTTAAATTTGAAAAGAATTAATACTCAGTATTGCCGTCTAAAAAAGCCTTTACTGAGAGAAACGTTTTCTATAGAACACTACCATCTAAATTACTGAAAGAGAACTTTTCTATTGACAGTTACCATCTCTACAGAAAACTACAATTTAAATAATTTAGAGAGAAGTGTCCTACAGTAAACTATTGTCTGAATTTTATTCAATGATCCAAATTATAAGAATAAGGGTTTTCTTTTATCACAATTGTTAAGAGGAGTGTTCTATAGAAAATTATAATCTTAATTTTTGAGAGAAGTTTTCTAAAGTTAATTATCTATTCAGTTACTGAATTAGAAGTTTTCTCTTGAAAATTATCTTTTGAATTGTTGAGGGAATGCGAGAAATGTTTTCAGAGAAAGAAATTTTCTATAGAAAATTACCTTCACAATTATTGAGAGA
This sequence comes from Calliphora vomitoria, assembly GCA_942486065.2. NCBI lineage: Eukaryota > Metazoa > Arthropoda > Insecta > Diptera > Calliphoridae > Calliphora > Calliphora vomitoria. The sequence goes on along the minus strand of OW818029.2, from coordinate 57,278,690 downwards.
GAAGTTTTCTATTTTCTAAATATTCTATATAAAATGATCATTTTCAGTTATTAAGAGAAACGTTCATTCAGAGAAACGTTTTTTAGTTTTTATAGAAAACTAACATCTCACATCTTGAGGAAGATGTTTTCCATAGAGAAATTATCTATAGACAACTACCATCTCAAATATTTACAGAGAAGAGTTAACTATAGAAAATTACAAACTCTTAGAAATCAAATACATAGTACGGATAAGTAAAAAGTTCAGTGTGATATACGAGATGCATAATTTTTGAAACTTTTGTGTTTTTAACTTTATTTGTAAATGGTTTTTCCAGTTAGAAAATCCATTGCAAATACCTAATGTACATAAGGACTGAGATCGTAAAATTCTTAACACACGTTTTTCATTATTATTATTATTCATCAGTTATTATGTTTAATGTCAATTATGTTCATTTGTTGTTAATCTGATTAAAATGAGTGACCAGAAAAAAGTGCGTACTAAAATTATTAAATAGTTTCAACAAAACCCAACTTGGTCCTACAAAAAGTAGGCCAAACAATCAAAGGTCTGCCATCAAACTGTTTCCAATGTTATTAAACAGTACCGGAAGAACTTGTCCGTTGATATAAAACCTGGTTCAGGTAGAAGGAATGGTCCACATGATATTTCTAAAGCCAAACAAATAGAAAGCATTTTCAAAAGAGCTCCCAACACCTCCTGTAGGAAAGCATCCCGGTTAGGTCAGTACTCGGACTATTTGGTACGAAAAGTTAAAACCAATGAAGGTTTAAAAGCATACATGGCTCAAAGAGTTCCTTTGCTAAAAATTTAGAGGCCAAATACAGAGCACGGAAATTGAAGTCAAATTTTATACAAAAAATATACCCGGTCCACACTGTGAAACATTTGGTGCAAAACATTTTTAAATTCTCTTTTGAAACTGCATTCGAGTCCACACAGTGAAGTTTTTGCTTTTCAGTTTTTGACATTTCTGTACGAATATGAACGAATAATAGTGGATGACATACTCAACAAAAACTGCATGTACATGAAACAAAGTACCCTTTTCCATTCATCTTTCCCCTTTCATCGACAAACTCAAATGTTTTGCAGCAAATGTTTCACAGTATGGATGGGGACTAATGGTTGACGAAATGTACGTATGGAAAATTTTTCGCAGCTTCTGGGTAAATTTTTTTATGTTGCAGATGCTCGAGGGAATTTTGAAGAAAAGTTTAGGACCCAATAGCAGACAAAATTTCCCAAAAAGTTCTTGGTATGGCAAGCAATATGCAGTTGCGGCAAAAAAGCCAAACATTTGTTACAAAGGGATCTATAAATACCGAAATTTACATCAAGGAATGTTTACAAAAAAGGATGTTTCCATTCCAAAGACTTCTTAATGTGTCCACTTATTTTTGGGCTGATTTGGCATTTGACACTATGGTAACATAGGTCTTGAGTGGTACAAGAACAATAATGTGGTATTTGTACCAAGAGAGGCAATTCCTTCAAACTGCCTGGAGCTGAGTCCAGTGGAGAGAATTGAAGAGCACAAAAAAGGTGTCCAAAAGTGTGGTTAGATTTTAAACGGAGATGGACAACCTGTTCGAACAAAGTGACATAAAGCACTATAAAAACCATAATGGAAGGGTTTCCGAAAAAGGTTCAAAATTTCATCACTAGTGATTAGAAGTATAAAAATATTTTTTTTGTAAATTGTAACAATAATTTCAATCAAATAGAAAAAGATTCAAAACTGTAAGTTTAGTGGTTTCATTTTAATTAACATATATGTATGTTAAACATTTTTCGATCTCAGTTCTTAAATAGCACGTATACATATGTTGTTAAACGATATTTTAAACCATTTGTTTCATTTATGAACTTATCGTTTTCACAGATCGCTTCCTTCTGATGCAGAATTTGGTCTGTGATACCTTAGTTTTGTTGCTTTTCAAATTATAGTTAAAACGGTCTATTAATTTACAATAATATTTTTTATTGATTATTTTTATTTTGAAAGCAATGTCACTCAAACGTGCACCATCTGTTGATGATGTTGGCGTTAAAAATACTTGTAAATGTTTAACTCTTAAACCTTGTTAAGTATTCCACGAGTTTTCACAAAAAAGTTTTATATGTTTTCGTATATATATATTACATTAACTTACTCTTTCAATTGAGGTCCCATTGCCGCTATCTATGGGACCACAACTACTATCCTCACTATTTACACTGTAATCGGTGGAATTTTCTTTTTCTACATGATGAGGCTTCACCATACACAAAATAACAAAATTTAGGGTATTTCGTAAACACAACTGAACGACCATGGCAAAAAAGGCACAAATGGTGTAGGTCAATCTGGCTGAACCCCATAAAGGGGGTGTTTTACTAATTGCAGCCGTATCAGCAATGCCATCGAAATTTGTGGGTATATCAGTTTTAGCCATTAAAAACAAAACAAACTCAATCAATTAAAAACAAAAAAAAAAACATTAAAATGTTGAATAAATTTGGATTGCAGAATAAGCAAACACACACACTGTCACATGCAAGACACTATATTTTTGATTTAATTAAATTTTAAGTTTTTGTTATTAAATTAAATTAATTTCGTTGGTTTCTTTTTAATGATTTTCTATTTATTTGCATTGCATTTATTAAAATTTTTGTTGTTTAATCTCTCAAATTCCCTGGCGCACTAAATGAAACTGAAACTAAAGTAATTGACAGAAATTGAGAAAATATTGTATTTGTTGTTGTTGTAGTTTGTGTTTAATATTGATGAATTAAACCGTTACAATACCAACAACAACAAATAAATAAAACCACATAAATATTAGCTAAACTCGTGTAAGGCATATAAAAAAAACAACACCTAATAAAAATATTAAGTATATTATTATTTTATACATTTACATACATATGTACATACATTTTAAACAAAAAGAAATTCAATTTTGTCACGATTCTTAAATACTTTTTGTTGTTGTTTTTGTTGTTATAACACATGTTGTTATACTTATTGTAACAAGTACTCAATTTGTTTTTATTTAGAACAAAAAGAAATAAAAATAACCAAAAATTAAGCTCAACAACAAAATCTAAGGGGATTTCAACCTAAATTTTTTTAAAAGGGTTTTAAATAATTAATTTATTTATGCTTGTTCTTTGAATTCTACTTATAAATATAACTAATGTACGTCTTATATTTTACCTAGAAATGTTTTGTATTAAGCTGGTCATTTGATTTTTAACAACTGTGCAGAAACATAAAATAATTAACTATGGATCGCGATCCATGTCTAAAAAATACTAAACAGTGTTCCCAGCAGTAAGGACTCATTAAATTATACCAGGAACTAAATAGTTAACGTTTTAAAATTATAATTGTTCTTCTGAGAAGACGATGGATATACATTAGAGTGACAATCAGTTGTATGGAAAAAAATTTGAGTTCGATTTTTGAAGAGTGCCGGGTGGAATATTGTGACACTAGGTCTAAAGGATAAGTACTGAAAATTTGAGCCAAATCGGACAACGATTTCGGGACGCGCATCGAGGTCAAAGGTCAGATATATGTAAAATTTTACTATTTATATGAAATAAATTTGTAAAACTCCTTAAATTTCTGCATTATGTTACATAAATATGTAGATTTATTTATATTAATGAAAATTACAGTCAAAAAAATATTTTTCAGATTAAACCTATATCTCCTTTGGGTCAAATTGACCCACAAACTGTATTATCGTTAAAATTCGGAAAAAATGCAAATTTTTCAGTTTTTGTTAAAATTTTGCTACTAAATAAATATTTTTGCAATCGAATGCATAATTATCGAAATGTGTACGTAATTGTCGTTCTAATAAGATATAAAAGACAAAAATTGGTTAAAAAATGTTAAAGTTATTAAAAATTCCCCAGACCATTAACGTGTCTCAGGCCACTTGAACAAGAAATGTAGGAACAAAATTAACATATTTTAAGAAATATTAAAATAAAAGTTAATTTTTACTTAAAATACATCCGTATTTACATTCGTATGAGTTTTTGTCTTTGTAGAATACCGTTAACCTATTGGCAGGGATGGCCAAAAAAATTAATTTTTTTTAACGGCAGTTTCAAATCTCCATTTTCAAATTTTTAAAAATTTTCTTAAACAAATTTCAAAATTTTTTGATCATCACATTGGGATTTATTGAAATCATAATAGAGAATAAAAATATGAAAAAATTATGTCAATTCCTCTTACAGTTTTTTCGTACCTACGATTTAAATTTTGTGATTTTCGGGAAAAAATATTTTTTTGGTCAGAATTTGGCGAATGAGAGCAATTTCCTTATATAAGTAATCTATAGTGTAATCGCTTTAAACGATTGTTCGAATAATCGACTTTTTGCTAAAAAATCGACTTTTGTTCGGAAAAAAGTCGAACAATAGATTAGTTATCATAATTGTTCTTCTGAGAAGACGATGGATATACATTAGAGTGACAATCAGTTGTATGGAAAAAAATTTGAGTTCGATTTTTGAAGAGTGCCGGGTGGAATATTGTGACACTAGGTCTAAAGGATAAGTACTGAAAATTTGAGCCAAATCGGACAACGATTTCGGGACGCGCATCGAGGTCAAAGGTCAGATATATGTAAAATTTTACTATTTATATGAAATAAATTTGTAAAACTCCTTAAATTTCTGCATTATGTTACATAAATATGTAGATTTATTTATATTAATGAAAATTACAGTCAAAAAAATATTTTTCAGATTAAACCTATATCTCCTTTGGGTCAAATTGACCCACAAACTGTATTATCGTTAAAATTCGGAAAAAATGCAAATTTTTCAGTTTTTGTTAAAATTTTGCTACTAAATAAATATTTTTGCAATCGAATGCATAATTATCGAAATGTGTACGTAATTGTCGTTCTAATAAGATATAAAAGACAAAAATTGGTTAAAAAATGTTAAAGTTATTAAAAATTCCCCAGACCATTAACGTGTCTCAGGCCACTTGAACAAGAAATGTAGGAACAAAATTAACATATTTTAAGAAATATTAAAATAAAAGTTAATTTTTACTTAAAATACATCCGTATTTACATTCGTATGAGTTTTTGTCTTTGTAGAATACCGTTAACCTATTGGCAGGGATGGCCAAAAAAATTAATTTTTTTTAACGGCAGTTTCAAATCTCCATTTTCAAATTTTTAAAAATTTTCTTAAACAAATTTCAAAATTTTTTGATCATCACATTGGGATTTATTGAAATCATAATAGAGAATAAAAATATGAAAAAATTATGTCAATTCCTCTTACAGTTTTTTCGTACCTACGATTTAAATTTTGTGATTTTCGGGAAAAAATATTTTTTTGGTCAGAATTTGGCGAATGAGAGCAATTTCCTTACTGTTACAAATTTTAAGTAAAACCTATACAGAATCTTATAACTCAGATAATTTTAGATATACTATGAAAGTTTTACTAAAATCGGAAAACGTTAACCCTTAAACCGTGAAGGTCAAAGGTCAAATTTTTCAATATTTGGAATTTCTAATATAAAGATGCCGAAATGTTATATATTTTTGGGCCGATTTTAATGAAACTTGAGAAAAATATAACATAAAGTCTATAATATACAATAACAGTGCAAAAATGGAAATTAACCGTTAATATAATTTGGGGTCCAAACTTTTAAAATCGCGAAAACCGCAGTCAAATATAGAGTCATTTTGACCCCAAGTGCTTTTAAGGGTTAATTTCCATTTTTGCACTGTTATTGTATATTTAAGACCTTAAGGTATATTTTTCGCAAGTTTTCTTAAAATTTGATCAAAAATTTATAATATTTCGCTATCTTTCATTTAGAAATTCCAAATATTGCTAAATTTTACCTTTGACCTTCACCATTTAAGGGTTAAAGTTGTCTGATTTCAGTAAAACTTTCAGGGTATATTTAAAATGATCTGAACAATAAAATTCTGTATAGGTATTACTTAAAATTCGTAACAGTAAGGAAATTGCTCTCATTCGCCAAATTATGACCAAAAAAATATTTTTTCCTGAAAATCACAAAATTTAAATCGTAGGTACGAAAAAACTGTAAGAGGAATTGACATAATTTTTTCATATTTTTATTCTCTATTATGATTTCAATAAATCCCAATGTGATGATCAAAAAATTTTGAAATTTGTTTAAGAAAATTTTTAAAAATTTGAAAATGGAGATTTGAAACTGCCGTTAAAAAAAATTAATTTTTTTGGCCATCCCTGCCAATAGGTTAACGGTATTCTACAAAGACAAAAACTCATACGAATGTAAATACGGATGTATTTTAAGTAAAAATTAACTTTTATTTTAATATTTCTTAAAATATGTTAATTTTGTTCCTACATTTCTTGTTCAAGTGGCCTGAGACACGTTAATGGTCTGGGGAATTTTTAATAACTTTAACATTTTTTAACCAATTTTTGTCTTTTATATCTTATTAGAACGACAATTACGTACACATTTCGATTATTATGCATTCGATTGCATAAATAATTATTTAGTAGCAAAATTTTAACAAAAACTGAAAAATTTGCATTTTTTCCGAATTTTAACGATAATACAGTTTGTGGGTCAATTTGACCCAAAGGAGATATAGGTTTAATCTGAAAAATATTTTTTTGACTGTAATTTTCATTAATATAAATAAATCTACATATTTATGTAACATAATGCAGAAAGTTAAGAAGTTTTACAAATTTATTTCATATAAATAGTAAAATTTTACATATATCTGACCTTTGACCTCGATGCGCGTCCCGAAATCGTTGTCCGATTTGGCTCAAACTTTCAGTACTTATCTTTTAGACCTAGTGTCACAATATTCCAGCCGGCACTCTTTGAAATCTAAAAAAAATCGGCTGTCACCCTAATATACATATTCACCCCTATCGGCAATAACATGTGAAATTTATGTTCCCATGAAATATCCATTTCCCTCGAAGGGAAAATTGCTATTGTGATATTCCCATGAACTTTTCATTCACAATAGTTGATTTTGCTCGTAAAAGCTGATTATTGTTTACAAAATTCCATCTAAAAATTTCACAACATGGGGAATTTTTTCACGTGAACGCAGTTGATGAACGAAAAATGCGAAAAAGGGAACATATTGATTCGCGATAGTGGTGATTAATTATAATATTTTGGAATGAATACTTGTTTAAAGCCATAATCTTTAGAGCTTTATCTCGTAAATGTATCCCTTATAGACAGTAATTGTCACTAATGTCTGATCTCTTAGCTGACTCCAATTTATATATTTTAGGACATTTGACACGTATGTGCTTTGTAACGCAGAGAGAAGTCAATTGGTTACTTGATATATCCTATGTAATCTTGCATAAAGACAATTGTCACTAAAGTGTCTATAAGTAATCTATAGTGTAATCGCTTTAAACGATTGTTCGAATAATCGACTTTTTGCTAAAAAATCGACTTTTGTTCGGAAAAAAGTCGAACAATAGATTAGTTATCGCAAAAGTCGATAAAAGTCGAATAGTCGATTTAACTAAAAAGTCGATTTAACTAAAAAGTCGATTTAACTAAAAGTCGACTTTTCATAAATTACCAAAAGTCGAAAGTTCGAAAAGTCGACTTTTTGTTTCAACTATAGAACCCTAGTGCATTTGTCTCTAAAGGGCACCATACACTATCAAAATGCTTGATGTCACTTTCGTGTACGTGTAATTTGAAGCTTTGATGTACACTTGATTGATGACTCGTCAATCAGCATTTTATTTTTGATTTTGTGGTGTTAACACTAATAGCGGGAATTATAATCCATTTTTATTTTCACTAAAAGTGTATTTAAAAATATCAATATCGGATGAAAATTTAATTGCAATAACGGCAGCATGCTTAGACAATAGAAAAAACAAAAATAATAAAAGAAATATGTAATAAAAAATATTATTGTCTTCATCCGACACACTTATCAACCTCACGCCTTGAAATATTTTTGTAAATGCCTTCGTGATTGATGAGAAAACACCATACACTATCAAAAAGCTAAAAATAAAAATGTTTTTCACGCATACCTAAATTGGAGCGGAAGGCGTTTTTTACTTGTCAAAATTTCTCATGCCTATACAATTTGTATGCAGCATACCGAAATAACGCGGCGGCAACGCTTTGCAATTGGAAAATCCGATTTTGACAGCGCGTTTAATAGTGAAGTTAGTTGCAAAACACAATAAATGTAAACACATACATACAAAAAGAGAAACAAATATGCAAGAAACTCATTTTTTAAACTTTAATATTTAGTTTTTTTTTACAAAATTTTAGTTTACAAATTACAAATCAAAAATCAGAAACACCAAAATTTTAATGTACTTGATTGTTCAAATAATCCGGGTTGTTATATTTATTTTTTTGATAACCTTGTTTTTATTGTTTGACGTAGCGTTGCCGCTTTTATTTAGGTATGACATTTCAGCGTTAAAGCTAAGCGTAAAGAAACGTTCCGCCTTACGCTTTTATTTAGGTAGGCCAGTTTGATTTTCCATCAAGCGTTGTCGGTGTCACACATACAAACACATTTTCACTAAAACTACCACAGTGCTTGATGAGTTTTTTGGTAGTGTATGGTGCCCTTAAGTTATCCAAAAGGGTCAATTAGGACATACACGTGTTAAAATAACTAGTCACCTAGCTAGTTATGTAACTAGTTGTCACCTTAAATTATAGGTAAAATCACTAGTTCAGGACAGTCTCTTAGAACTGCTGGGAAATGACTGTCAGGAGCGGTAACTGTGTATGTGAAGTTACAAAATCCCAGCTAGCATTTTTTGAACATTTTAATCAAATTCGAGTCATTTTTGATACTTCAGCGCGATTAAAAAGCAGGAATGTGCGCTCATTTTGTGATCATAAATGATACTTTTGTCGGGAGAAAATGGTACACTATCCGCGACTCGTCTAAATGAGTCTTTTATGGGCCCCTCTTATGATCTGTTTTCACTAATTTTCTAATCATTTTTGAGTCGAATCACTTTTTAATCATTAATGGGAATCATTTTCGAATTATTTTTGAATACTTATGCAACTTATTAATCAGTTTTTGGTCATCAAAACTAGTCGAAAAAGTCTCAGTTGAAATTGAAGCCATTCCGATACAAAAATAAGAAATCGAGTCAGTTTATCTACTTATATTAAATTTGTATTGGATTTTTTTTTGCATCCAATTACATTTTAAAACCAAAAACATTTTTTAGCTTTTTAACGAAGTCTACATTCTTAAAATTGAATAATTTGTTCTAGGCGGGAATTCCCGGGATCCCGGGAAATTTCAAAATTAATCCCGATTTCCCGGGAAAAGAAAAACTCTCCATATTGTTTATAGTAATAACTTAGTAGTCCAGATATTGATCATAAATAGGCCAAAAATCGAGGTTGTCCTGGTTTTTTCCTTATATCTCAGCCATTTGAGAGTGGATATATTGATGTATGAAACATAAGTGTAAGTTATTTGTGGGCTACGGAAAGTTGATTTCAACATAAAGACGGTCAGCTATCTATAACGATCCAGAATATAAATACTTTGTGGGGTCAAGGTGAAGAGTATAATAAGTACCTACTCTAACGGCCACTCATTACAAAATAATGTATGTGGTAACTAGTTGCCATTATCAAAATTCACAACATTATAAGTTCGGATAATAATTTTAGAATATATGTATGTATTTACGATATTGGCTACTCTATGGAAAATGTTTTTATAGAGAATGGAACTAATGCATAACCTGTCACGTGATTGGTTCCTTTTCAATATGGATCAGTTTTAGATGCAATACTTTATATAAAAGTGAACTGTAACTTCAACAGGGCGTTGTCCTTTAGCGGGGACCTAATATCAGTAATACTTAGAACTACCGCGAGATAGCATTAAAAATCTATAGTATTTAAACAAAATTGTATAAGTTACATTTTGTCTTTAAATTTCTTTCTAAGATTCAAACGGATTAGTAAGTGCTTAATAATCGCATTTAATAATTCAATTTGATTTGGTATGTATTTCTTTTCCCATTAATAATTTCCACATGTTCTCACTACATACATATGTATATACATATAAGCAAAAAATGTGAACGCAATTTAAACATTCAGTAATAAATAAAAATAGTTTAATGCATTTTAATTCTCGCATATATGCATAATTCCACTCTGATTGAAAAGTGCACCAATCCTCTGCCAACATACAGGGTCCAATGTGTTAATTGTACGAATTGAAGTGCGAGTTTGTTTTGAGGCGCATGCTGATAATAAAAATGAAATAAATAATTAAATATGTATGTAAGTAAATAAATAAACAAAATTGAAAGAAAGCAAACGGTTGTATTGAATGCAAAATCATTTATTTAAAAATATAACCCAAGGCCTTGTGTAAATTATTGCGAGTATAATTCAATTGCAATTCAAGATCAATTTATTGCATTAGATTTTGATTTTACTTTATTATAAATAAAAATCAAACTACATTTATGACCCTTATGTATTTCTAGTTTGTAATAAAATAATTTAGTACTTTGTAAAAAAAATATTTGATTATGGAACTTAAAAAATATAATGCAATTGTAAACAGAAAATATTGAGTAAGAGAACACTGTCAAAGGTGTGAGCGATTTTTAAGAAAGAGAGGAAATACAATTTTAAGCACAACAGATTGCTAGTTAGTTACATTTTCAAAGATTCGAAAGAATTAATTCTTAATTCCATTTTCGGAATCGAAACAATTAAGTATTATTTCTTAAACATTCCCTTAATAAGTTCATTATGAATTAATTGATAGCCTTAATTCCTTTGTACTTAAAATGTATTGTATTCATTCCTTTGAGAAAGGATTTTTTTTCTCCTTTACCCCTCTTGGCAGCATATGGCTACCACAAAGCATCTCCATTTTACACGATTTGTTGTAGTTGTTTTCGCGTCTTCCCATGTAAGATTGCACTGTCCTAGATCTTGGAGTATCGTGCGTCTCCATGTGTTCTTTGGTCGACCACGGCTTCTTGAACCTTAAGGGTTCCACTCTAGCGCCATCCTTGTTATACTGTCTGGATTCTTTCTGATAGTATGGGCGATCCACCTCCATTTCTTACGTTTTATTTGCGTTAGTATGGGTTCCTCGTTGGTGAGGTTCCAGAGATTTGTATTGCAGATGTTGTTAGTCCAGAATATTCTGCATATGATTCTGAGGCACTTGTTAATGAATACCTGTAGTTTTTGCGTGATGGTGTTCGATACTAACCAAGTTTCACTTCCGTACAACAGAGTTGACTTTACACAGGTTTGGTTCGTCTGGATATTTGTGAGTTTCTCCATACTGGTTGTAGTCTTCCTAATGCCGCTCTCGCTTTATTGACCCTTTTATTTACGTCTGTTTCAGCGCCGCATTTGTTGATACTGTACTGCCTACTGGTTGGCCTTGTAGCATGATGTTATCAGTGCTAACGTTGTTGATTCTCATAGCTTTTGTTATCTTGATATTTATCTCAAGTCCAACATTGCGTGCTAGTCTTTCCAGATCATCTATCTTTGCTTGCATGTTGGATATCTTATGCGAGAGTAGACAAATATCATCCGCATAATCCAAAATGAGAGGCTCCATGTTATTCCTCCTCTCTCGGTACAGACTTCGCTCATGATGTCATCCAGCACTATAGTGAATAGCAGAGGTGATGGGGTTAATCTTTGTTTTACTCCATCGTTTGTATGTAATGGTTGACTAATATTCCCCTTGTGAATAACTGATAGTTCTGCATCCTCGTACATAGCTCTGATGATTCGAGTTATTTTCTGGGGTACTCCTTTTCTTCTCGAAGCTTTCCATATGGCAGTTCTTCTGATGGTGTCAAAGGCTTTCTTGAAATCTACTAACAGTAGGTACAGGGGAGTACGCCATTCTAGTGATTGTTCTATTATAATGCGTAGAGTTGAGAAAGGATTACCTTTATAGAATTAATTCCTTATTGAATCATTAAATTTGTCTTGAATTTAAATCCCTTACAAAATTGCTTTAAAATTATACAATTTTTCTTCAATTTAAATCTATTACAAAAAGGCTTTAGGCAACTTTTTTCCATTCATTAAAAGAAAAACAAAACTGAATGAAGATCAAATATTTTAATTCAATTTGTAATAGATTTAAATTAACAAACATTTAATCATTATGAATTAATTCAACATAAATGAATTCTATTTAAATTAAAACCTTTAAATGAAACTAATGAATTAGATGTTAGGAATGGATTTATAGAATGAATGTCTGATTTTTTAATTCCAAATTAAGAATTTAATGAATTAAGCTCAAATTAATACATTCGAAGCTCTGGTTATATTCGGCAGATGTGAATATTATGTACCCTTTCTCCTAGTAGATTATTTTTTTTATTTATTTTATTTTATCGATGATCCCAATGTTACAAGACAGAAATCTTATAAATACAACATTAGTCATTATAAATGGCAAATTTATATACGTTATCTTAACAATAAAAAAAAAGTAAAATTATAATAATAATTTACTGCACAACAGTTAAAAACATAAAAAGAAACATGAAAATAGTCCAATGAGCTAGTTAAATAATATTCTAAAGTAAACATTTTCATTATAAAATTGATTTATAGTATAGAAAAAGTTTACTTTTAAAAGATGTTGCATTAGAAATAACGTGATAATTGTATGGTAATGAGTTCCAAAGTCTAGTTGCATATATAAAAAAGTGTCTCTCAGAGAGTAGTCTATTATAGACAAATGGCACAAGAAGATTATTTCGGTTAGATCTGGTGAATTTAAATTTTTCGAAAATATATTCTGGTTCCTTAGTAAAGATCAATTTGTGAATTAATAATAATGTTCTGAATTTCAAGTAATTTTCAAAGGACATTCCATATATTCGGTTGGCATAAATAGATATATGATCATATTTTCTTAAACCAAAGACATACCTTACAACATTGTTAAACACTCTAGATAATTTGGCCTTAGAGATGCTGTCACAGCTACAGTAGATTTCACAGCCATAAAAAAGTGTAGGTAAAATAAAGGATTTTGCAAGTAAAAATCTAACCTTAAGTGGTGTGTAATGGTGAGAATACCATAGGTTGCGTAAAATGCCATAGACTTTACAAGATGCCTTATTTATATGGTCATTCCAGGTTAGTGTATTATTGAAGATAATTCCAAGATTTTTAGCATTTTCGACATAATCAATATTTTGGTTATTTATGATAATTCGAGGAAAAGAACTAATATAAATTTTTTTGAGATTAATAACCAAACATTGTGATTTTTTTGGATTTAAGCTCAAGTGGTTCCATTTAGCCCAATCGGACACTCTATTAAGATCCGCATTAATATTTATAATACAGTTGTTTATATTTTCCTTCTCACAACTACAATATAACTGTACATCATCAGCATACATATGAATTTTACAAGTTTTCATCACGTTGGGTAAATCATTAATATATAACGAAAACAATAGTGGTCCCAATAAAGAGCCTTGGGGAACACCGCTTTTCAGTTTCGCTAGAGCTGATGATAAGCCAGATGAGACAACAATTTGTTTTTTATGTTGAAGATAAGATTGAACTAAATTAGATGAATATATAGAAAATCCAAATTATTTAGTAAGTTTATTCACCAACGTTAGGGGATTTACAGAATCAAATGCCTTAGAGTGATCCAATAGCGTTAAGAATGTAACTTTCCCTTTATCAATAGGTACACGAATTTCCTCTGAAACATCAATAAGTGTCGTAATACATCCTCCTTTCTTTCGAAACCCTGATTGTTTTTTATGCAATAGGTTATTTGCGTCAAGAAAATTAGCAATTTGCACAGACATAATTTTTTCAAAAACTTTAGATAGAAATGGTAGGACAGCAATAGGTCTAAATTCTGAATTGTTTTTAGGTATTAGAACAATTTTAGCTGTTTTCCACGCTTTAGGATAAGAAGAAGTGGTAAATATTGTGTTAAAAATGTGTGTGATATGGATCAGTATTTTCGGTAAACGTTGGATCTATACCATCAAGACCTACAGAGTTAGATTTAATAGAAAGAAATGCCTTTAAAACATCCTCTTGGTTAACGCATTGAAAATTAAAGTGTGTACCAAAATGGGTGGTGAATTTTGAGTTGAAAATAGTACATTAAGTTGATTTAATTCAAGTTCAGAAAGGTTGGCTAGTTTTGTATCATCTTTGTAGCCTGCGTTAAATTTTCGGTTAAAATATTCTCTTTTGGCAAGCTTAATTGCCTGATTAACAGTTTTCCTAAATGATTTAAATACATCATATGTTTGTGGGGTTCTATATCGTTTCCATTTTTCATAAGCAAAGTTTCTTTTTTCTAATAAGATGCATAAGTTCTTACTGAACCACGGTCTAGAAGACGATTTAATTATTTTAGTTTTGAGGCGAATATATTTTTCAAACAGGTAAAGAATTACTTCATTAAAAAATTCTATTTATATGTTAACATCACTATTATTATAAATATTACACCAATTTAGAGTATCAATTTCTGAAGAAAGAGCAGAATAATCCAAATTTTTATAATCACGAAAAGATATACTTTTGGGGTTATTATCCTCACAAATGGGAAAATCGTAGATTAAATAAATAAGGTCATGTTTAGAAAAATTAGAGGAAGCAATTTGATCATAAAGCAGTATTTTAGTAGTATTGTTGACTAAAAATACATCAAGAACAGTGCTGTTACTCGATGAGAAATGAGTGGGTGTGGAAGTATTAACAAAATGTAACCCAATAGGCAAAAACATATGGCTGAGAGAAGTATCCTCCAATAAGTTACTATAAGTTACCGGTTTCTCAGACTGAAAACCGGCATGTTTTAAACGAAGCAGATCCTTTGTTCTGATACGAAAGTCAGCCAAATATTTTAAAAAATTATTTTTCTCCTGAGATGAAGAGAGTTTCAGACTGATAACTGGATCCACCTTGTTATATTTATTTTTGAAGTTGTAAATACGTTTCAAGTTTAATACGTTTGGAGCTGGTAGTTCAATAGATGAACAGATATTTTCAAAAACATTGTTAAGGTTTTCATTATCCACAAATGGAATACCATGAATTCGTAACTCACCAGCAATTAGAGAGTTTTCCTGACTATTTATAAACAAATTTAATTTACCAACTTGTTTTTTTAAATCAAATATTTCCGGCACGGTTTTTTCAAGTGCACTGACTCTATCAGAAACTGCACGCAATTTAACATCAATGGTATCAATTTTTGATCTTCGGATTCCTTAATTTGTGTAGAGATTTTGAAGGAAATATCAGCAGAGATTTGTTGGGACATTTGTTGTATTTTTTGTTCCATTAACTCCATAAAACGTGGAGAATCATGTGATAAACGATTTGGAGTATTAGATATGCACTTATCATTTATGCGAAGCCTCTTTGGTGCTTGTGGTGTGTTCGACATATTAACTTGTCCAAAATTTGTCACAGTGTAGAATTAAAAATTATTAATAAATACAACTCTGAGCAATGTTATATTAACTACGTGGCAACTCTGATCTTTCAAGTTCGCCAGAGTGTCGTGAATATCAGTCAGCTGTTATTGTTTACCTTTTTATTATTGAGTGTTTTTTGATTTATCCGTGTGTAGATATTTCCAATAATTAAAACCAAAATTTATTGGAAACAAAAAATAAATTTAATTTCAATTAACAATTATCGAACAATTAATTCAATAATATACTGTATTTTATACAACACAAATGTAGTAGCGGCTAAATTTTATCCCGACGTAGTTTACAACAGGTAACACCATCTACTTTTCAATATATTAGCTTTAGAAGAAGAGCGTTAAAAAAACACGCCTGAGTTGTTCTGTGACGATAATACTATAAACAAATTTATAACACTGTTACGTTTTTACCTTTTGAAAACGGTGTTTTTTTTCTTTAAATAAACCGTATTCTTTTGATGTTTAGTAGTTTACAATTTGTAACAACTCTTTATTTATTTAAATTTATACAACAATTTAAATTGTCACTCTCTTTTAATACACACACTTTAAAAACATACTTTATAACAGAGGTGCCCAAAAGTTTCTTATGGAAGAGCAAACACCAATACATTTAAAGAAAAACTAATTTTTATGCAAAACATACAAAGAATAAAGAAAAAAATACACACTTTTTGAAACAATACCATACGATAAACAAAAACAAAATCTACGTTGATGATCGCTGTCGTCAATGTTTACCAGCAAAGCATACGAAAGTGTTGTTGTTTTCCACTTGCGTGTGTACATTGAAGAACGACAAAAAAACCAACAAGACAAAGTTGTTTGTGTATTTCATATTACTAGTGCCTGAGTGTTCTATTGAGTATAGAAACACACAGCCTATAGCTAAGAGCATTTACAAAAACAAATGAGCACCAAGAGTATAGGGCTTGGGCATCATTGCTTTATAATGTCCAAAAATACACTGGTAATACAGTTGATGTTAATTCTAACAGTGCTTACGAAAAACTGACTGACTGCAATTTTCTGTTACTATTTATATACACTGTGCCATCATCTAGTAGTTTCATGAATTATCTATCTAACGGTTATATATCTAGAGCTTTTAGCAGCTTTAACAGTTAATGTTATTATACAATGTTAATAATTGCGTGTTGTCAACATTGTTGATAAGTAGAAGTTTCGAGCATTGAAAATGTTTATAAACATGCTGAATGTTGCAATCAGCCGTTACAGACCGTTAAATTCAAATCGTTAATGCAACTTCATAACAATACATTTTATGTGAAAAATCAGGAGATCCATCTATTGAAAAGTCGTTATTTCCAGAAAAACGTTTGAGTTATTACAATAACGTTAAATTATAAATTGGTGTTAAATTGTTGTGATTACATTAAAACCTCTTTTTCGTTGTAGCGCCTATAGTTTTTGCGAAAAATGCTATTTTAATTTTGTTGAGAAATGTGAGTGATTATTTTTTTTTTCTGGAAAATGTATTTACGTATTTGATGACAGAGGTATTAATTTATATTATCTGACCATACATGTCGTGCATGAAATTTGTTACAATGTCTTTACCCATGTTTTTCAAACATTTATTTCCCCCCTGCTCAGGTGTTTGTATTTCACATACAAATAAGTAGTACGTTTTTATCATTCATACCTACTATGTATTTTATTTTGGAAATACTTTAACATAGAGAAATATACATAGAGCGGAAGGAGAGAGAAATATCAATGGAAAAAAATTACTCTCTTTTCACATGTATGGGTGATACAATAACAAAATACATGCAATACCTTCTCATGAATTAGGTTTTTGACAACTGACATAGGTTTTTGGCTCTCAGTTACCTATCTAGTTGTCATCTACGTACTTTAACATTATATATTGACATGGTATAATGACATTAAAATGTTTAATATTTGAATATACAATTTATTAAACGTTTAATTGATGCAGACATTCTAAGTTTAGATACTTAGGTGAGTGTATACTGACGGCTCTAAAAAGGGTAATAGGGTCGGTGGAGGTTTCATTATAGATAATTATGGGACAAGATCCTACTTCAGGCTACCTAACTTCTGCACTGCTCTTCAGGCTGAAATTACTGCCATACAAGGTGAATCCAACTGGCTGAGGTATTATCTGGAGATATTTGTATATTTTCTGATAGCAAGGCTGCTGTTAATGGAATAGCGGGACATTCAAGAATAGCGCTTATATGAGTCCTGGACACGATGGAAATCAGGGTAATTGTATAGCAGACGAATTGAACAAAAGTGAAGTGATGATGGCTGAGGAGGCGATTTATCCGTTTTCTGGTACTTCCCTTGCAAAATGTAAGATGGTTATACAGCAGAAGCTATATGAAATTGTACAGAACAGGTGGACTAATGAATCCACCTGTGTTATCGAGAGGTCGACCTGACCCGTATACGATGCCGCCAGGACGAATCTACTTATAGAATTCCGTCGTGAGCAGTTAAGGCTAACTGTTTCTTTTATTACAGGACACTGAATAATTGGAACTCATGCCAGAAGGATGTGTTCCAATTAACGATTACTGTGAAGCTGTCGAAATGAAGAAGAGGAGGAGACTGTGTCCCACCTATTCTGCCAATACCCGGCTCTGACAAACTTGAGAAAACGTAGTATCGGAACCCCCTACCTCTCGTGTTTGGCTGAGTTATCAAGGATGAATCTGAGACGCATCCATCTTCAGAGAATTTTGAATTTTTATTGTAGATAGATATTGATGTTGTTAGTTAATTTCTTGCAAAAAGTGAAATTTTAAAAATTTTGAGTTAATCAAGTGTGATTTATGTACCTATTGATTTGTTTACCCCATTCAATAATATGAAAAAACAGGGTGAAATTGATCGAAGTCCCAAAATAAATCAAATTTAAAATGCATTTCTTACAATGCAAAACCCTCTATCTATAAGTTTTATTTATACAGAATTAATATTTCTGCAGAAAAAACCCTCTATCTTTAATAAAATTGCAAATAATGCAAACATTTTAAAATAAATAATATGAAATCTTAAAAAATATTAAATTTAATTTTGAATAAGAGAAATAAACTGTCCTGAAAACTTGTGTTTTCTAAAATAGAGGGTTTTGAATATAGTACCTCGATATTATTCATAGAGAATTTTCGGTGGCGATTCCCTAATGGTTGGAATTCGTTTATCTCAAGTGGAATCATAATGATATGGTTTAAGCCAATAGTACTTATCAATCAATACTATTTGTATTTTTGGATATACAGAATGAAAAGTAAGTGACCTTATAATTCTGACTAGAGTTGGGTTGTTGATGAACGAACAAGTTCAATTGAACAATTCAGTCAAATGAACAGTTTGAAGGTGTTCAATCATATTGTTCTTGTTATTCACTTTATTCCTTTTAGTCTTTTGATATTACTGTAGATGTTTAAACCTTATCTTTTGAAAACGCTTTTAAATGGGATTTATGTTGCATGAATTTTATATAATTACATTCTTCTTTTCTTCATTATTAAATCATGTTCGTTTTGCTCACTCCAAAAACATTACCAGATCAATTGTTCATTCACTTAGTTCAGTCAATCACCACAGAATAGAAATGAACAACTGAACAAAAAGAACAAAACTTGTTCATTTATTTGTTCTGAACAAAAATGAACAATCAGTAAAAAGAACGATTATGTCCAACTCTAAAATGAATCATTATTTTTGATTTTAATTCATTATGAATTAGCTAAATTTTGAATTAATTCATTTGACAACAAAAATGAATTGAATGAAATTTGAATCGATTCAAACGAATTAAGCAGAAATGAATTTCAATACATTTCCAATTCCGTTGCAATTCGTTTTCAATTCATTTGAATTGAATTGATTTTTAATTAATTCAAATGAATTTGGTAAAAATGACTTGCAATTCATTTACAATTTAAATTTCATTAAATTTTTGTGTGAATGATTCGCGAATTAATTCAAAAATGAATGATTCATTTACAGCTCTGGAAAATACAAAAGAAAGGTACCACTTAAATCACTTTTTGTGAATTCTAACTCATTCAGAATCATGTGTGACTATTTTTTTATTTTTTTTTGGTATATTATTATAAAATGTTCAAAAAGTATAATTACAATGAAGAAATAGTATCATTGATTATCCCTTTAGAATTCGCATTCACTAAACCGCGAATATTCAAAAAGTACTATAAGTTGGGAAAAGTCCCTTTTTATGATCTAACTCAGTCAGGAATCCTGACTAAGGATCATGTGTGTTTAATTTACTGATTATAGGTCAAAATTTTTGACACTCAACTTACTCATTGAGATAATGACATGATATACTGCACAATATCGTATTAAAAATACAGTTGACGTTTCAAGTTACGATCAAGGTTGCCAACTCTTCAGCTCAGAAAATGGCTAGATTTATTAGTTCATATTTTGCCCTTAAGATCATATTTTTGCATTTGTTAGTTTTTACAGCATATTTTGTATTTTTAGAGCATATTTTACTAATTTTATACTTAGCAAAAGAAATTGTTTTTAATACTTATTTATCGCAAAATATACGTAGGTTATTCATTCGTAATTCAGCTCTGGGTGGAGAAAGAACTCGCGGGTTATTGCATTTATCGCTAAAGGGCAATCAGGCCGTCATTTTTTCACTGCCTTCGAGAGTTTTACATTTCACTCTCGCATTGGTTAATCGTTGGCGTCGTCTTAATGTACCCCGTTACGGTTTTTTGAAGTTTTCGCATTGACCACATGCATTCGTTTTGGTTATAATTTATAACCTATAATTTGTCGTGGTGGAGTACCAAACAAAGCTCAAGTTGGATTTTGGTGGAGACCATAAAACTCAGGAGTTGAGTTCGAGAATTTCGGCTTCCTATACGAAGATATAGGTCGATTTGCCTGTTTCTGGACGAAACTTCTTTAGGCGTAAGCCATAATTGGTGACAATAATTAACTTAAATTAAACAAACCTAGGTCAGGGTTCCATGCTCCTTATAGGGTCCAGAGGAACATATATATGATTTAGTTCATATTTTTTTCTTTTCTAACTGTTTTTATTGAATCTGTATAAACATTGTTTTTACGTAAAAAATCCCTATGAAAAATTTTAGGAAACTACAAATATGGATATCGTAGCGACTGCCAATTATATGAGAAATGGTATTGTTTAAATTAGAAAACCAAAGAAAAATTAAAAATTTCATTTCTTGAAAAATGTCGTTGCTTTTCTTATATGCAAATTTTGTTATTAAAAAATTGTATTGACCAAATGAAAATAAAATCGCTAGATCAAGGCGGAAAATGATTATGTTGGCAATCTTGTTTACGATGTTTAGAAGGAGTGAGAGAGAGAGTGAAAGAAACAACACCTGCACACACTCACCCTTGGTCTTATACAATCCTATTGACAGTCCCACTGCCAATGACACTGATATATTATACGTTGACATTTAATTAAAGGTGTCACTAAACAATTTTATAATTATCTATAGAAGGGCGCTTTTAAATCTACTGTGTATTTGATTCTTAAACTAAAGTGGGTAGCAATATAAAGATATAAAATTTGTAAAACACGAGTACAACAAGATGAGAAATATTACAATTAAGAAATATATGTGTTAAATAAGTTACCTCTTAAGTTGTAATTGTTTCAACATTTTTTCCTGATTACTGTCAGAAATAGTTTTTTTTTTTTTTTAAAGAATTATCAATGTATCTACAATTGTTTATATATTGAATTATTGACATCTACATATATTACAGAGTTAAGGTGGCATATGTTCGCGTCGGGAGCATGTGGGTGGGGACTGCGTTTAGAACGTGCTTTACGAAATTTATTTTCAAATTTAATTTGACCATAGGCTATATTTGGACATTCCCCTGAGATTTATAAATAATAATAAGTATTATGTTTCCAAATGTGTGCATTAGGAGAGATCTTTTTTAATGGTATTATTTATTAGCATAGCCCAAAAAAAAAAAGTGGCAGATGTTCCCCTAAAAAAATTAAAGTTTGGCTTGTTTTGAGATATCATATGTTTGTGACTTACTTTTGGACATGAACTCAATCTCATACTAATTCAGAAAAATTCTGCCACTGCACAGTGGGGCAGAATCAAAATGTTTTGGAAATAAATCAGTCGTTTATAACTGGCTGATTGGATTGGCATGAAATTTCGAATAGCAGTGGAGTATTCGAGTTCATTTTTTGAATACGGACCCCAAAGACCACTCTGGAGCGGCGCTGTGGGCTTTCAAACTAGGGCACCTCAGACATGCAAAATTTTTAAGATATGATTTTATTATTTTGCTTCCTAGCAAAAAAGTTTCTTAGGGGACTTATGAAGCTTTTATATTTGTTAGAAAGTTATCTCAACAATGATAGCTTTGAGATATAAAAAAAATAGAATATACGGTATTTTTATCGAAATTTTTAATTTAGGTTAATTGTTCTAAAATCCAAAA
This sequence comes from Calliphora vomitoria, assembly GCA_942486065.2. Classification (NCBI taxonomy): domain Eukaryota; kingdom Metazoa; phylum Arthropoda; class Insecta; order Diptera; family Calliphoridae; genus Calliphora; species Calliphora vomitoria. The sequence continues at coordinate 57,256,650 of OW818029.2, read as the reverse complement.
GCTGGGTTTCCAAAACAGGCAAATGTTTTACATATAATGATGTAAATAAGCAGTATTTTTGAAATATCGGAGATAATTTTCTCCCACCTCCGCTAAAATTAACTAAATTGTTTAGGTAAAATTATTTCAAATCAATAATGTGTTCGAATCCAAAAATAGGTGAATTTAATGTTGAATATTGAAGAAATTTTGTATTTCTTAGATTTTTACTAAAAACCATATATACATTTTAGCCTCGAAGAAATATGTTTTCATAAGTATTATATTTTCTTAAAGATATTACTACAGAGCTTATTCCAACATGAATATGTGTCTAATTTGTAATAGGTGTCCTTCACAAGGTCCTTTCAAATTTAACCCATTTTATCACCCATCGGGTCATGCAGCATTGGATATAATTCTTAACCTACTGCCAATTGAGAACTATGTGGTGGCGGCTAGAAACTTGCTTATACTATTTGAGTCTTCTCTGGTAAGACCAAATTTTATATGAGGTAGGTCCAATTGGTCAGGCTAATATCCCTACTAGGTTTACTACTTTAGACTTCAGTTTTTCACCCCCAATTGTGTTTCCAAGTAGGGACAAGTGGGTTGGATCTGGACAGCTGTTTGAAGGGGTGCAGTTTTCACTGATGGGTCGGTCCAAGATGGAATCTGGCACTGGAGCTGGTGTTAATGCAGTAGATGAGGATATCAAAGTGTCATACAGACTCCCAGACGAATGCAGCGTCTTACAGGCAGATATCCTAGCGATGGATTTGAAAAGGGCATATGCTACAGAGAGGTCTGTAGTGACAATTTATGGCAGCACTGAGGGCTTTGAAATGTCATGGTATGCTCGATCATTGTGCTGGACTGTAAGGGGGTCCTGGAAGCGTTATTGGAACTATACACAATCAGATTGTGTTGGGTACCAGGTCACTGTAACAAACAGGGAAATGAGATAGCAGATGAACTGGCCAGACAGGGTTTGGATCTGGACTATATTAATACTTCAAAAGATTCCGGAACTCTATGAACCAATCCTGCAGGGTGCCTGGGCTATTTGGCCGAAGTTGGATGTAAATACAACCAGAATACTAATGGGGTTGGATAGGAAAAGTCTCACATCTTTAGTATGAGTGATAACCGGCCTCTGCTCAATTGGAGCCTTCATTGATATTGAGAAACTAGAGATTGCAGGGTATCAAGCAAAAATGTCTAGGGGAAAGATTCCATGATAAACTGGGGTATATAGCTAGATATGATTGAGGTTATCTTTTAGGCTTTATAAGGGGAATAGGCTGGCTAATTTAGATAATAGAACCTAGACTATACTTATTTCCTGCGCTTTTTGGACAGGATTTTTCACTTTACTTATGCTTATATCAGCTGACTTTTTCCTTTCATTTCTTCTCTTCACATCTAGTTCACACCCTGTTATATATCTAAAGGGTATCACAATTGATCGGGAATACTTGTGTTTGATATCGTCGGAAAATGTTCCAACCACAAAGTTCAATGCTAATTTTCAGCTAAATATCTGTAAGGTTAAGCCCTTAGGAATATATGTACGACCCTAATATAAATAGTTATACATTATTTAACTTTAAAAATACGAAAAAAAACAAAGGTTTTACAAATGTTTCTATACGTCATTAAGCGCAAAGGGAAAACATGATGTATGTCGCCAAAAACAAAAAAAACTGAAACAAAATATTTTATGTTATGCATAAACATGCTGGAAAATTCATTGGTTAGGCAACATTAAATTATTTGAATACGTACATTATTTATTCTACGAGTATTACAGGTCACAAAAAGAGGGAGGTTGACATGTTAATGCATGAAATAGTAGATATTAAAAAGGCCAGAGTTGTAGAAAAATTCATACAGAAATAAACTAAGTAAGTTTCAAATTATTTACCTATGTATATGATTATATGAAAAAAATTTAACTAATCTATTAATTGCTGATAAATATTCAACAATACTAAAGGAAATACTATAAGGGATAGTTTTTTTTTTTGTTTTTCACTTATTGTTTATTTAGTTTATAATCAAGGTTTAACTAAGCATCATTGGCCAGTTAAACCTAAGTTAGAATAATAAAATACTTATTTTTCAGGTTTAACTTTACATAGTGTTAAGCTGCGTTTAACTAACAAGTAAAAACAAGCTATGGGATGAATATTATTTGGCTTACATCTAGTAAATATTAAGTTCAGCCTAAGTTGGAACAATAAAATACTTATTTTTCAGGTTTAACTTTACATAGTGTTAAGCTGCGTTTACCTAACAAGTAAAAACAAGCTATGGGATGAATATTATTTGGCTTACATCTAGTAAATATTAAGTTCAGCCAGTATAAGTAAGAGTTTTAGGATTATTTTGCTAACGGTGACTTAGCGGTAACAGTTTTTGGCTTCTTTCGATAACGATAGTTTAATGTAAACGTTAATTTCATTATCTAAATTAAATTATTAATAAAATTTACAAAAATTTTAAATAAGTTAACAAAGCACTGTGGTTCCAAGTTCAAATCTAGCTAAAAAAAATTATTTGGTGGCGTTTTAATATAAATTTCGAGTTACAGTTACTGACAAAATTTTGAATGCTAGATTAAGGTTTATCAAAACCTAGTTTAAAAAGTATTGTTATCTTCAGTAAAATTTATTTAAGTGGAAATTTAAATTAAAATTAATAATATAAGGAGATAAGCATACGCAAGCTACTCCTATATAATATCAGGCGCGGATCCAGAGGGGGTGAAATAGGAATATCCGCTAAAACCGAAAAGTTTTCATATAAAAATTAAGAAAAAAAATAAAAATGTAGAACAAATTTTGATTATTATAATAAAACAAGTAAGAGAGCTAGTTCGGCTCTGCCGAATCTGATATACCCTTCACCAAATTATACTTTAAAATAAAATTAAAAAAAAATTTTTTTTATTAATTTTTTTTCGAAATTGTTTTTCCAATTTTCTTTAAATTTTTTTAATTTAGAATTTATTTATTTTTTTTTTTTTTAAAAAATGTATGACAAAAAAATGTTTTTTGTGAAAAAAAATTCGGTTTAAAAAAAATTTTCCTGTAGCCTTATATACATCGTTGCAATGGACTTTGAAATATCTATCATTATGTACCCATATTGTCTATATTTATGACTAATTAATCGAGATATATATCAAAAATAGGCCAAAAATAGAGGTTGTCTCGAATTTTTGCTCATATCTCCGTTATTTATGCACGGATTTTGCTGATTTGAAAAAGGAAACTTCTCGAAAGCATGTCTGACAGAATTATTGAAGATTTGGATCCTGAAGATATCTGGGGTCTTCAGAAAGTTGATTTCATCAGACGGACAGACAGACAGACGGACATAGCTTAATCGACTTCGCTATCTATAAGGATCCAGAATATATATACTTTATAGGGTCGGAAAATTATATTGTGGAAATTACAAATGGAATGACAAACTTATATATAGCCTTCTCACGAAGGTGAACGGTATAAAAGTCCCAAAGATACCAACATTTTCTATTCCTACTCAGCATCATGAATATCTCATTTCATATTTCTGTGGCCATTATTATAGAAAATACAAGAGCTGTAAATGAATCATTCTTTTTTGATTTTAATTCATTATGAATTAGCTAAATTTTGAATTAATTCATTTTACAACAAAAATTAATTGAATGAAATTTGAATCGATTCAAACGAATTAGGCAGAAATGAATTTCAATACATTTTCAATTCAGTTGCAATTCGTTTTCAATTCATTTGAATTGAATTGATTTTTAATTAATTCAAATGAATTTGGTAAAAATGAATTGCAATTCATTTACAATTCAAATTTCATTCAATTTTTGTGTGAAAAGTATAATTACAATGAAGAAATAGTACCTTTGATTATCCCTTTAGAATTCACATTCACTAAACCGCGAATGCTTAATTTCGTGTTTCTAGGTCCATCGTTATAACATATTCAAAAAGTACTATTAGTTGGGAAAAGGTACCTGCAAGTCCCTTTTTATATTCTAAGCCAACTCAGTCAGGAATCCTGACTAAGGATCATGTGTGTTTAATTTCCTGATTATAGATTCATTATTATAGAAATTTCAAAAGATACCATTTGTACAACGAAAAACTACTAATAGCTCTTGTTACCTCAGTATCATTAAGCTCTCTATCCTTGATTCTTTCTTTACTCAGAAGTATAATAGCCAACTATTATATGTACATATAAGTAAAATAATTTAATATAATAAAAAAAGTACCAATTTTCCTCACTTAAAACGCCGTTAAATTTGAAATTTCCTGATTCTAGGTTCAATATTATAGAAAATTCAAAAAGTACCATTTTAAGAACGAAAAAGTACTCCTTAGTTTGGTTTAGTTCTCCTTTAGTTAGGTATCAAATTACCCTATTCTTGATTATTTCTTTACTTTAATGTATATAAGCTAAATAATTTTATATATTAAAAGAAAAAGTACAAATTTTTCTTTATTCTCTTGAACACCCGTCAAGTTTGAATTTTATATTTGTATAGCATTTCCTTTATTATCAACTGATTTTGTTATATTTAATAAATTATCACATAACCGACAAATAACGGTTTTTAATTTTTTTAAAACTGAAACCCCGGTTTTGAAATTCTTCGGTTTTTTGGAAACTCTAATTTGGATTCTTAAAAATAACAAAAAACAGTAAAAAATCTAAAAAAAAGTTTTTTCGACAAAAACTCTCTAAAAACAAAAAAAAAAAAAAATTTTTTTTCGAAAAAAATTATATGATTAACTCACCTGGAAAAACTGCTTGGAAAAGCTGCTATCGCCATCGTTTTTAGCGTACAATTTCACCTTGGAAAAGTAATATTTAAAAACAAAAAAATTATTAGCCGATTTTTAGCTATGACCTTTTCCCATCTTTCTGGCAACATATGAATTCCGAGATAAAAGAACTGTTCATTTTTTGAGGACAAGAATGAATCAAGAAAATATCGGATACTTCCTTCCAAAGTGAAGCGTATTCCAGAGAGAGCGTTCTGCACCGATGTAAACAAATATTTATCGGACCGGGCACGGTCTGGACTATAAAGCGGGTGAGGCAAAACTTCCCAACCACTTTATTCTAAATACTTTTTAACAGGTATTGCAACATGTGCCCGACAATATGATATTCTTCATATTCTGGGTGTTTTTCGGCCAACGAATCACTTGCGTTCGGTACAGGTTCCCTGTGATGGTCTGGTCAGATTTCAGTAGCTCATAATAGATAGGGCCCTTTTGGTCCCACCAAATACATAACATTCGTGGTTGTCATAGAATCCAATCATTGACGGAATCGGTTTTGAAAACGACAGAAAAAGCACATTGGTTTCGTGAAATCGAAAGTTATCGGTTTTATATTCGATCTAGAATTAAATTCTTTATCGATTAAGAAAAAATAACATTGGATTTCATAAGTACCTTTTTTGTCGTTTTCAAAACCGATTTCGACAATGAATGGATTCTATGACAACCCCAATTACCTTAGCGACGGGGATATTTGGCTTTGGTATCGATTAGGCTGGCTGGCCGGGTTTCTCATACGATCTTTTAAGCTTCGGGCTATCGTAATGGATCTATTTTTCATCGCAAGTAATGATTTTCTTATATAGCGTTCAAGCATCCTTTCGGGCATGCAAATTTGTCTTTCAAGGTCTCTCGGGTTAAATTCTTATGATTCCCAATTTCCAGCTTTTCTATGAGTCCTGCAGCTCGCAAACGTTTCGAAAGAGCTGCTTGAGTAGCACAAAATAATTTTGCAAACTCTTGTTGTGTTTGACAACAATCTTCATGGAGTATTGTTCTTGGTCTTCAAACTTTTTGGCTGGCTTACGTGCAAAATCAACAAACAATTTCTCACACTTTAAAACCGATGGAACACATTACCATAAGCTTTGGTGAGCAATAGGTGTGCATCAGAGGCACTTTTTTTTTCAAATTAACGAAGTAAAGCAAAACTTCCAGCATATGTCGCATTGACAGATACTTACCCTTCAAAATGACATATAAGTTATTAAAAACAAAAACCGCGTTCAAAAGGCACGCCATATATTGTAAATCCCGAATTTTAAGTCATACCCCAAAAACTGTATAAATCTAAAACTGTCTAATCTAAATGACCATTGTAATTTTTAGTTTTTATACCCTTCACCTTCGTGAGAAGGGTATATATAAATTTGTCATTCCGTTTCTAATTTCCACAATATAATTTTCCGATCCTATAAAGTATATATATTCTGGATTCTTATAGATAGCGGAGTCGATTTAGCCATGTCCGTCTGTCTGTCTGTTGAAATCAATTTTCTGAAGGCCCCAGATATCGTCGGGATCCAAATCTTCAATAATTCTGTCAGACATGCTTTCGAGAAGTTTCCTATTTAAAATCAGCAAAATCCGTCCATAAATAACGGAGATATGAGCAAAAATCCGAGACAAGCTCTATTGGCCTATTTTTGATCTATATCTCGATTACTAAGTCATAAATATAGACAATATGGATATCTAATGTTAGATATTTCAAAGTCCATTGCAACGATGTCTATAAGGCTATATATAGTAAGTTGGACCTACAATGGTTAAAAATCGGAAAAAAAATATTTTTTAACCCGAATTTTTTTCACAAAAAACTCTTTTTTCACTAATAAATTAAAAAAAAAATCAATTTTTAAATTAAAAAAAAAATTGTTTTAAAAAAATTGGAAAAAACTTTCTTAAAATTTTTTTTTAAAAAAATAAGAATTTTTTAAATTTTATTTTAAAGTATAATTTGGTGAAGGGTATATAAGATTCGGCACAGCCAAATATAGCTCTCTTACTTGTTTTTTTTTTAACTTTGCAACCCGTACGGACAGACTTAACGATTAACAGCCGTATGCATAAAAATTTACAAGAGCTTTATAAACCAATTATAAGCAAATTTTCATAAAGTTGTATTCATAAACGATTAATGGCTCAAAATACATTTGATAAAGCTTTGATAAGTTTACAAATTTTAAAATTCGTTCGACCCTTCTTTAAACCTACTATAAAGTATTCTTTTTACATTTTATCTTGAAAAAAGGGAATTTTAAAGATAATTCTTTATAAATTTGCAATAATAGTCGATACTATTGCAATTGATAAACATAATTTTAACTCCGCTGGGAAATAGGGTCCATTTTAATAATATAAGATTTTGTTCCATATTTCTCCGGCAGTGAACTACATGAGGTTCGCAAGTGAGTTTTATTGCCATTTTTGTAATTTATTGTTAACCTGTAACGGCATGTAGTAACTAAATGTGTAAACATTGTGGAAAAAGGTCCACACAATCTAATATATCCACTCCGGAATTAAAATTATGTGTTTCCTCATAGAAATTCATTAAGTTTTGTTAAAATTTAACAAAATGACAATAAAAATAAATTAATAAAACAAATTATAAAACAGTGATGTTTATTTTATCACAGAATATTCGTCATTCGAATACTTTTAATAATAATTGTACTAAAATATATAAAAACGTTTGTATATTAATGCATTTTAGCTTAATATAAATTTACTAGAATCAAAAATATGTAAATATTAGTTTTTATCTTGAAAAATGTATTATTAATAAAAACAAACAATGAAAAAAAGAGAATTAACGAATATTTTATCCTAATTGCAAGCAACACTAACAACGACAAATGGGAAATAACAGAGAAGCATTGCCAGCTTTGACAAAAAACAGTACATTAGTTATTGTGCGTTTAACAAATGTTTATGAATACTATACTTTTATAAATGATTTTTAAAGCTAAAGTGTTTGTTAACAAATTTGTGTTTTAAATCTACAATAAGTTTTTTTTATGCATATAGCCGTAAATGTCTAACTGTCACAGTAAATGGAAAGGATGAGAGGCTCTGCAGTTTTAAAACTAGAAATTTTCAAGCTATTTACATATCATGGTTATATAGAAAGTAGTGTATTCCTTAATACTCGTACATACTATGATATTGGAGGCCCCACAAAACCTTAATCATTTCGCTCCTACACTGATTGAAAAAACAAAAGTAGACTATGGATTTGTGTCATTTTTTTTTTTGGAGTAGAGTAGTATGTCATTCACTCACTTAGTCAAGTCAACCAATAATATTTTAGTGAGAAAGTCGGCGAGTGTGACAGTTTCTAAGTAATGTTTCTAAAAATAAATTTCATGTAAAAACCAGCATATGGCTGATAATATTTACAATATTTTTGTTTTATTTATTTATTATTATTTTTTCTGTTGTAGGGTTTTTTGTTTTATTGTTAAATGAAATATGAAATTGTATTGTGTTGTACACAGTTTTTTTTTTTATTTTTTTTATTTATTTATTTCATGGTTTTTATTTGGTCTGTTTTATACTCGTATTTTATTATTCCTTGCTGTATTAACCATATTTTTTGTGTGTTTATAAATAATATAATAAATTATTAAATATTTGTCTAAACGTATGGACATAAATACTTTTATTTAGACACATATTAGGGTGGCCGTGAAATTTTTTGGGAGACAGTTTTGGAAGATTATGTAGAGATACGTATAACAAATGTATGAGTTTTTATAATTGTACATATGAAACACTCTATGGATATGCAGCATGGTATTTCGTGGGGCCTACACGCTTCTGTAGCATGCCATTCAAGATCCAAGCCTTTGCCATTCAAGATCCAACGTTTAGCTAAATCTGGCTTACAAATTAATAATTAATACCAACAAAATCAAATTAATGCGCATAAATTCATTATGCAACTCGAACTTCCAGCTTTAGGTGAGATGCATTGATAATGGGGAGTATAGTTTCAAAAAGTGGGGGCAGCAAAGAAGATATTTAGAATAAACTTTGTAAGGCAAGGCAAGCTTATGGTACGCTCAATAAATTCTAAAGATCGCAAAATATCTCAACTCACACTAAAGTCATGGTTTTTAACAGCAATGTAAAATCTGTGCTTCTACATGGCTGCTAAACATGGAATATATCGAGTCAGGAAAGGAGTACTATGCAAGCTGTGGTAAACCGTTGCCTCAGGCGGTCAGCCACGATATCAAATCAAGATTTGTGGAATATAACAAATTAAGTTCCTTTTGGTTTAAGTACATGATCGCGTTAATTTGGTTGGCTGGGACAGACAATGAGAAATCCAGCTAACTATATAAGGACTGAGATCGAAAAATTTGTAACATACATATATGTTAATAAAAGTGAAATCACTAAACTTACAGTTTTGAATCTTTTTTGATTTGATTGAAATTATTGTTACAATTTAAAAAAAAAATATTTTTATAGTTCTAATCACTAATGATGAAATTTTGACCCTTTTTCGAAAACCCTTTGTTCGAACAGGTTGTCCATTTCCGTTTAAAATCTACCACACTTTTGGACACCTTTTTTGCGCTCTTCAATTCTCTTTTAACAAGAGCCCAATATCTCTCCACTGGACTCAGCTCCAGGCAGTTTGGAGGAATTGCCTGACTTGGTACAAATACCACATTATTGTTCTTGTACCACTCAAGACCTTTCTTACCATAGATGCCAAATCAGGCCAAAACTAAGTGAACACATTAAGAAGTCTTATGAATGGAAACATCCTTTTTTGTAAACATTCCTTGATGTAAATTTCGGTATTTATAGAGCCCGTTGTAACAAATGATTGGCTTCTTTTGCCGCAACTGCATATTGCTTGCCATACCAAGAACTTTTTGGGAAATTTTGTCTGCTATTGGGTCCTAAACTTTTCTTCAACATTCCCTCGAGCATCTGCAACATAAAAAAATTGATCAAGAAAAATTTTCCATACGTACATTTCGTCATCCATTATTCAGCAGGTATATTTTTTGTATAAAATTTGACTTCAATTTCCGTGCTCTGTCTTTGGCCTCTAAATTTTTAGCAGAGTTTCTGTCAGGATATTTTTGAGCCTGCATTGGCTTTAACTTTTCGTACCAAATAGTCCGAGTACTGACCTAACCGGAATGCTTTCCTACCGGGAGCTCTTTTGAAAATGCTTTCTATTTTTTGGATTTAGAAACATCATGTGGACCATTCCTTCTACCTGAACCAGGTTTTCTATCAACGGACAAGTTCTCCCAATACTGTTTAATAACATTGGAAACAGTTTGATAGCAGACCTTTGATTGTTTGGCCAACTTTTTGTAGGACCAAGTTGGGTTTTGTTGAAAATATTTAATAATTTTAGTACGCACTTTTTTCTGGTCTCTCATTTTAATGAGATTAACAACAAATGAACATAATTGACATTAAACATAATAACCGACATGCTTTACAAAGGTGACTTGATCAAAAAAAAAAATAATAATAATACTTGGGTTAAAAGTTTTAATGAAAAACGTGTGTTAAGAATTTTACGATCTCAGTCCTTAACTAGACGAGACCTGGCAGACCTGCAAATACAATAAATTGAGAACGAGTTGCATGAGCATGATGTATCCTGGAGTGAGTTGAAACTGTTTTTTAGTTGCACCGATTTTGGCCAGTTTCAAATCCAACCACTTCTGATCAGCAAAGAACATTTTGGAAAAACAGACAGACGGACGAACATAGCAAGATCGTCTTAGAATTGTATAAGGATATAGAATATAAAGGGACTTCCGAACTTTGAGAGTTGATAGCGGCCATTGTTTTGCCAAATCACCATGAATAGACATGATTTCGCTGAATGGAGCAGTTGGAAAGCTAGCCAAATTTTCATCAAAAAATCATCTTCACAGTCAACAGCGAGCGCTATAGGTCTATGATTACCAACTTATTTTGGCCTGATTTGGATTATGTGGACACCAACGACAAGTGGTGCCACAAAGATCATGCTGCATCTGACATTCTGCACGAGCGATTTGAGGCCATGGTCATTTCACGAGGAGGTAATATGAACTAGCCAACGAGATCATGCGATTTGACCCCGTTAGACATTTTCTTGTGGTTACCAACATTTAAAGAGGTTCGTACCCTCTACACGAAATTACTGTATACCTTTATTTTGCAATAATGTCAATATATTCTAATTTCAAGATAAGGAACCAGGATATTAAATAAAACTGTTTGGATGTTTAAAAGTTAATCACAAAAAACAAATTAATGCGAATTTTGAAATTCTTAAGAACTCAAATTTGTACATACTTAGTCTTGGAAAAGTTATACATTATTGAATTCAGAACAGTTATGGCTCTCAAATACATAATGTAAACAACTGAATAATATCCACCCCTTTCCTGAGTCCAAACGGATTTGAAAAAAAAGAAATAATAAAATGTTGTGCTACTGCAAGGTTACTACTAATTCTGCCTATGCACAGGCTACGAGTTAGTAGTAATCTCGATTAACATAAATTATATTTATCATACGTCCAGATACTAATTATTTATTTCAGTACCTTTCCAAGCAGTCACACATTCATACACTTACTATGTGTAAGAGTGTCTATGGGTGTGTGTTGGACATTTGATTCATTTGTGGTTTTTCTCGATAGTTGGTTGACCAGCTCTAATCGAGCGTACTTAATTATTTAATGGAATAGCAAAAAAACGACTATTATAATGTTTTAGTTTTATTTTTAAACTTTGCGAATGTAAGGACAGTCTTAACGACTAAATGACTGTCTGTCTGAGTGAATGGACAGGATGAGAACCCTACAGTTTTAAATGTTTCGTTTATAGTGACCAATGAATTCATCAATGCGCCACTAATACTAATCATATACTGCAGGAAAAAACATCCCAGCAGTTAAGCAATTAGTCAATGTATATCTTATAGACAGTAATTGTCACTAATGTCTGACCACTTGACTGACTCCAATTTATATATTTTGGGTTATTTCAGACGTATATGGTTTTTGTAGTGCAGATACAACTCAATTGGTTACTTTATACATCCCAAGTAATCTAGTGTGAATACAATTGTCACTTTAGTGTCTCTAAGTAATCTAAAGTTTTGACACTTTAAACGTTAATTGTGTACTACTCTTTAGAAAGTAAAATAACTCACCAGAAGTAATCTATTGGAGAGTTGTCGGAGGCAGGTGGTTTGTTGTAAGGTAAATGATTCTATGTAATCGGTATGTGAATCCAATGCGTTGACTACTTTGGACCAGCTATTAGACGGTATCATTGTAATCCAAAAGGGTCAAACTTAGGACAAGCACGTGTTAAAACCACTAGTCACGTAACTAGTTGTCACCCTAAATGATAGGTAAAATTAATAGTTCGTTACAGTCTACTAGAACTGCTGGGGTACTATACTTTAAATTTATTTGTGGTAACTTTTGCCGATTTGAATCTATTGAATATTTAATATTTCTCAATATATTTTTGTAATACTTGGACAACGGGTTCTTTTTTTTACACAGATACGTGTCTCTACTCTACCGATTGCCAAATGTGAAATGTTTTGTGAATGTATTATAATAAATTATGGTAATAATAGGTTCTTTTGAGGGTAGTTTCTTTATTTAAATAATTTCAATTAATGGACAGTCTAGAATGGAAATAAAATTGCATTTGAAGTGCATTTCAAAGAACATACTAAGTATTATTTATAATGGTAAATTACTTATTTTAGTTTAATTTAAATATGACACTTTGTTTCAGAAAAAAAATTTAAAATAAATTGACGTCAATTTCACTTCCAATGAAAACTATTAATAGATCAAATTAATTTTATTAAATACCATACTTGCTGAGAAAAAAAAAAATTAAAGAACTGTGATTACATAGACTATAAAAACAAAAGTAAAATAAAACAAAAGGGAGAATCTAAATAAAAAGAAGGGGAGGAAAAGAAAAAAAAAGTATAATAATACGAGCACCGGTTTTTGTGCATTTTGTTTAAAAACATTTATCTGGTTCACACAATTTAGTTAATGGTATATTTTGTATTTCTGGAGCATATCAGCCGTAAGTTTAAATTTATGCTAGATTCATGAATTTGAATGTTATCGGAAAAGAAAGTAGGAATTGTAGCAAGTCCAAACTATGTTTTTCATATGGGCAATTCCATGTCATCGTACGTGACATTTGTACGCCTATAGAGTGGAATAGATTTTGCACAAATAAGAGTATCTGAAAAATAATTTGGTCTTTATGTTCAATTCAGAGGGTACTATATTTTAAAAAAATATTAAGTAATTTCGAAACATTGTTGTCCAAAATATCGAGCAAAATAAGGGTATATCGTACGTGACATAAAACGGAAATCATTTTGAGGTACACGTAGAAATATGCGAAAATTTGCGAATCGTGAGAGGCGTTAGGTGTTCTTTTAATTTCATCATATTTAAATAAAAATAATCTTTGGATGATTTTATAATATATACAATTTAATATCGTACGTGACATACCGTACGTGACAGATTTTTCTCTTATAGTAAAACAATGTATATTCTATAAATATATGTATACAAAAACTAAAAAAATAAATAGAAAATATATATTTGGTTCTAAAAAACAATTTCATAATAGCAAAAAACAATCAGGGAGCTTAGTTTTCGCCGCAATTTTAGCCTAAAACATACCAATTAAATTAAACAATTAAATAAAGTCAGTTTAAACTATTATTTTTGCATTTAAAATGTTGTAATAAGCTTTAAATACTTTCACATAGTAACATTTTTGTGTTTTCTTCTATTCAAATCAACTTGAAAAAAAGTTTGAAGGGTTTTTGTTTTTTCAGTCGTGGTAGTCATTCTCGTGGAATTGCCCATATATTATGATCCACAACTTGTTACCTGTTCAACCTATGTTGTTAATTTTGGTACACATATCGTGTTTTAATTGTATTTGAACATGGAACGGACGGCCGTTATGTTCTAAACTTATTTCGGTTGGAATGATTTTGTTAATTTTCACTACCAAACTTTTCTGAGCAACAGAGAATGTTTCATGGTCCTTACCATCCCATTAGGCTCTACCGTGCCTTCGTCTATATAGTTTACATTTATAGATACCATAAGATGGAAACCAATTAGAAGATAAAGATTAAGATTAAAAAAAATTTCCTGAAAACATAAAAATAATTTATTGAAGAAAAATTCAAAATGTATTAGTTTCAGTACTTAGATATTTTTAAAAATCATATGGAGCCATATATCTTCGATTCCATGCCAATTAAGTGGAAATTCATGCAAGCTAATGACCCCAAACACGAGTCAACGTCTCAACTAAGGACTGAAATCGAAAAATTTTTAACATACATATATGTTAATAAAAATGAAACCACTAAACTTACGATTTGAATTTCTTTTTATTTGATTGAACTTATTGTTACAATTTACAAAAAAAAAATTATTTTTATAGTTCTAATCACTAATGATGAAATTTTGAACCTTTTTCGAAAACCCTTCCATTGTGGTTTTTATAGTGCTTTATGTCACTTGTTCGAACAGGTTGTCCATCTCCGTTTAAAATCTACCACACTTTTGGACACCATTTTTGTGCTCTTCAATTCTCTTTTAACAAGAGCCCAATATCTCTCCACTGGCCTTAGCTCCAGGCAGTTTGGAGAACTGGCCTCTCTTGGTACAAATACCACATTATTGCTCTTTTACCACTCAATAACTTTCTTACCATAGTGACAGGGTGCAAAATCAGGCCAAAAATAAGTGGACACACTAAGAAGTCTTATGAATGGAAGCATCCTTTTTTGTAAACATTCCTTGATGTAAATTTCGGTATTTATAGAGTCCTTTGCAACAAATGTTTGCCTTTTTTGCTGCAACTTCATATTGCTTGCCATACCAATAATTTTTTGGGAAATTTTGTTTGCTTTTGTGGCCTAAACTTTTCTTCAACATTCCCTCGAGCATCAGCAATATAAATATATTGACCCGGAAGCTGCGAAAAATTTGTCAGAACATACGTTTCGTCATCCATTATGCAGCAGGTATATTTTTTGTATAAAATTTGACTTCAATTTTCGTGCTCTGTCTTTGGCCTCTAAATTTTTAGCAGAGTTCCCGTCAGTAACTTTTTTATCCTTGAATGCGTTTAGACCTTCATTGGCTTTAACTTTTCCGGGCTGCTTTCCTACCGGAGGTGTTGGGAGCTCTTTTGAAAATGCTTTCTATTTTTTGGCTTTAGAAACATCATGTGGACCATACCTTCTACCTGAACCAGGTTTTATATCAACGGACAAGTTCTCCCGGTACTGTTTAATAACATTGGAAAAGTTTGATAGCTGACCTGTGATTGTTTGGTCAACTTTTTGTAACTGACATGTTTTACAAAGGTAACTTGATAAAAAAAAATGAAATAATACTTGGGTTAAAAGTTTAAAGTTTTAATGAAAAACTTGTGTTAAGAATTTTACAATCTCAGTCCTTAGTAAAACATTGGTTTTGTGCAGAGAATATCGAAGTTCATGTATGTATAGCATATATAAATAGCAACCGAACCAGGACTGTAGCCGATATATTTATTTATTCATATTTGTAAATTTTTTGGGGGCTTCGGAAAGTTTATTTAAATACAGTGGCTCTCAGTAATATTCGGTTTTTATATATCAGTGACATCTTGTTAACATTAATCGAACATATAAAAATGTGGATCGAATTGATTTAAACCATTAAAAAAGAAGAGTTCAACGGCCGTATTTCCCGAAAAAAGCCTTTCGCGAATATAAAAAACAGAAATCATCGGTTAAAATTAGCTAAGGAGCATATAAAAAAGAAGTAACTTGTTTACTGTAACCATATATATGGCTGATACAATTATGCCAATTCGAAATTAACCATATTATAGTTACCACAATCATATACATAGTTACTGTGACTATAATATTGTTAAACAACTTATAAAAATGTTGAAATGGTTACAGTAAACATGCACAACTATATTTTTTTTCTGCGTGTATACAGTTACCTGTTCAATTTTCTAATGAAAAGTAGTGGAATTTAGGTATTTTAGTACATTTATAGTCTAGGCAAATAAGGATTCTAAATACGATAAATCTAGCTTATTTAGCATGCTACGCGTTTCGCAAAAAATTATCAATTAATCCTTATTAATATCTAATATATTTGGGTTAGAAATATACATTGCAAATCAATAAAAATTAACCATAACTCGAAAACGGTGGATGATATGTGAAAATGAACTTTAACCAAAATGTATACCATTTTATTGTATATAAATTGTGCAATTACTTCTAAACGCGTAGCATGCAAAATAAGTAAGATTTTGACTGGGCGATGTATAATACATCAGTCAGTTAGTAAGTCAGTCAAATAACCCAATTTGTTGGTAATTGATCAGCTTTTTTAAAATGGAGATATTTGCAGCTACTAACGAACTTTGTAATTCTTAAGTTAACTAACTTTTTAAACCTTTTTTACCTTGACGAACTGTGTTCAAATTAAGAAAAACAGAAGAAATAAACAACAGTTGTTCAAAATAAAACAAAAAATACAAAATCAACAGAAACAGAAACAACCCCCCTATACATGAACTCTCTATGGAAATGGTCAACGAACAGCTAAACAATTATTCATCCAGATGTCAGTAATGATTGACCAGTTGTCATATTCATATGAAACACACATTCACATAAATAGATAATGCTACAAACACATGGATATTCAAAGCCATACACAGATACTTGTACATACATACATTTATGGATACTATAACTCCTACAATGTTTAGATATTTCCCATTTGTCCTTTGAGTATAGAAATTGTATGATGGAATACGTGCTTTTTTATTACGTTTTGTTTTTGTTTTGTTTTCGGTTATATTTTGGAAAATGTGGTCCCTTGTTGTTGGTTTTTGTTTATTCTAACACACCTGTGTGTATTCATTCGCTCTGTATTAATTTCGAAATATTATTTTTGAAGTGTACGATACGAGTGTATAGTTGTTTGTATTTCGAATTAAATACGGCCCTGTTGAAATATTTTCTTATTTGGTTTAGTGTTATTGACTCTTTTCCTTGGTTTCTTTAGAGTTCGAAATAAAAGACACAAAACGACTGACTATTTTCTCTGTTCCTTTAAATGTTTAATGAATTTGTTTGGTTTTTAAGAGTATTATTTTTTGATTTTGTGGTTTGTTATTCGAATGTAAAATCAATGTACAATTATCGTTATATACAAGTATGTCAAGAAAAACATATGTATATATGTTTGTATATAAGTTTACACACATGCATAGAAATGTTTGTATGGTTTAAAGGGAAAGTTTATAAAATTCCCAGCAGTTCTGCATTTAGATAGTAATTTTTTTCTAATGTCTTATTACTAGGCTGACTCCAATTAAAATATGTTTGTGTTATCGGGTGCCCCGATATACTACACGATAGTGTGCTGGACTTTCAATCTGGGGGTTGCGGGTTCGATTCCCGGCAGAGAGTCTGGGTGTATCTGCAGACTAGCAAAACGCTTCGCAGTTTGTGTTTGTTCTTTACAAAAATAAATATGCTCTATGTAATCCAGTCAGTTAATTACTTTATAGATCCCAGATAATGTAGCGTGAAGTCACTTTAGTGTCTATAAGTAATCTAGGTTGTAGTCACTTTAAAGCCAGTTCTCAATAAGAATCCTTTTGTAATGAGGAGTTAAGTCCTCGAAGACACTTAGTTCTGGGTTCTGGACAAATTAGAAATTAATAATTAAGTTATGGATTCTTTCAAATATAGTATTTATTAGATCTCTCATAGTTTCAACTAAAAATCGATTTTCTATATAAAAATTAACTGAAACATAAACATATCTATAAGTCGGTATATACTAGTCCAAATGGAAAACAAAATGCGACAAACTGTGAGCACTTATATTTTCAAACCAAATTCGACTTTAACATAAAAAAATTAACTGAAATATAATCGTGGTCGGTAAATAATGTTCCAAATGAAAAAAATAATAACCTGTGATCACTTATATTTTCAACCAAAAATCGGTTTTTAACATGCTAAAAGGACAACAATCTGTGATCAATAACATTTTCAAACATATGCAAATAAACTGAAACATAATAGTGGCTTTAAGTCGGTAAATAGTGGTCCAAATTAAAAAGGCTTTCAAATTATGGTCCCTAATGTATATTTATAACCAAAATTAAATTTTTTATACGAAAACCAAAAATATGCCCCAGTTTCTTAAATATTGGTCTGAGTGGAAAAAAGATTATTATCTGTGATCACTTTTAATACCCACCAATTGATTTTTTATATGCCAATGTCATCTTACATAGTATTTATCTATGAAAATATAGAAAACTAATCAAAAATTGATTTTTATATGAAAATCTTCTCAAAAAATCTTAAAATGGTCTATATCTTCGTAAATATGCGTTTAATATCGATCGATGATCACTCATATTTTTCATTACATATATGAAAATCTTAAAAATTCTTAGATCGTCTTAATTTTTGTTAATAAGCGCTTAAAAGAGAAAAAGAGCTCGTTCACTCATATTTCTGAAAAAAAAAATCGATTTTTATAAAAAAATCTTAAATCGTCTATATCTTCGTAAATAATCGGTTAATAGAAAAAGGGTACTTACTATATTGGCTTTTTTATGATAACCTCAAATCTCAAAATATCTTAAATCGCTTATATCTTGGTAAATAAGCGTTAAAAGAGAAAGGGAGCTCGATCGGCGATCACTCATATTCCTGACCAAAAATTGATTTTTATATGAATATTTCAAAAAATCAAAAAATTTGAAATAGGCGTTAATAGAGAAAAAGAGCTTGATCGGTGACCACTCACACTTTTGACGAAAAAATCGAAAAATTTTTAATTGTCTATATCTAGAGAAAAGAAGATAAATAGGTGAACACTCTGATCAAAAATCGATTTTTATATGAAAATCTCAAAAAAGCTTAGTTTGCCTATATCGTTGTACAGGGTTTTGGTCATAGGGTACAACTAGAGGCGCAACTGAGAGTAAGCTGAGAGTAACAATAATTACTCTCTTTACAAGTACTTGTGATATGTGAATTCAACATACTTGTGAGAGAAAATACTTGAAATTTTATCTTTGATTTTCCGACTAAATATAGATCGAACCGCTTTTTACACTTCTACAAAATTTTTGGCAAATTTTTTTAATACTTTGCAGGACACTTTTATTTCCGAAACTCGTTAATTTTGCTTAAATGAAAAAAATTATTTTTTTGTAAATTTTTGACACTTAATTTTATGTGTGGTAGAATTTAATTTATAGAACAGTTTCAATTTTTGGTATTGAAAATAAAAGAAAATTTAAATAAAATTTAAACATTTTTATAGAACTCTGTGTGTCTGGTGAAAATTAAAAATGCACCAATACAACCTCAAAACTCTGTACTAATGCATTCTCACGACTTAGGTTTTTGACAACAGACTTAGGTTTTTTTCCTCTCAGTAACGCTTCTATGGATATATTATTCTATGGTTTTGGTCAAAGTATAACAAGTAGTCCGACTCTCAATTTTTTCAAATTACTCTCTCACATATACGGGTACCGTGTGAGTTCAGAGAAATGTAAACAAATAAAATGTCTTGAAATTTTAACTTTACATTTCTAATAAAATAGCGATTTTTTACACATTATTACTTTATCATATTTTATTCTATATTTATACCCTTCACCTTCGTGAGAAGGTTATATATAAATTTGTTATTCCGTTTGTAATTTCCACAATATAATTTTCCGACCCTATAAAGTATATATATTCTGGATCCTTATAGATAGCGGAGTCGATTTAGCCATGTCCGTCTGTCTGTCTGTCTCTCTGTCTGTCCGTCTGTCTGTTGAAATCAATTTTCTGAAGACCCCAGATATGTTCGGGATCCAAATCCTCAATAATTCTGTCAGACATGCTTTCGAGAAGTTTCCTATTTGAAATCAGCAAAAGCCGTCCATGAATAACGGAGATATGAGCAAAAATCTTATGATAGATATTTCAAAGTCCATTGCAACGATGTATAATAAGTTGGACCTAGAATGGGTCAAAATTGGGAAAAATATTTTTTAACCCGAATTTTTTTCACAAAGAACTCTTTTTTCACTAATAAATTAAAAAAATAAATTTTTAAATCAAAAAATTTTTTTTTTTTAAAAATTTGAAAAAACTTAAAAAAAAATTTCGAAAAATTTTTTTTTTTAAAAAAATAAGAATTTTTTAAATTTTATTTTAAAGTAAAATTTGGTGAAGGGTATATAAGATTCGCCACAGCCAAATATAGCTCTCTTAGTTGTTTTTTAAAACACTTTTAGCACACTTTCATTTTCAAAAAGTTTCTATTTTGCACAAATCAAGAAAAAATATTTTTGGAATTTCTGACATGTAATTTTTTGTTATTGTAGAATTTAAACTATAGGACAGAGTTACAATTTTTGGTATTGAAAATTCATACGAAATAAAATATAGAACATATTTATAAAACTCTGCTGCCTGTAGAAAATTTAAAAGGTACCAACACATGTGTAATTATGTTACTCACACATGTTTAGAGTTAGGTACTATGTCCTCGATAGCCTCACGAATTCTATCTTTGAGGTCTTGAATCGACGCTGGGCTGTTGGCGTATACCTTATCTTTCACGTAGCCCCAAAGGAAGAAGTCGCAAGGTGTTAAATCACAAGATCTCGGTGGCCAATTGTGATCACCTCTTTGAAAGATAACACGGTCCGGAAACTCTTCCCGTAAAATAGCAATGGTTTCGTTGCTTGTGTGGCACGTAGCGCCGTCTTGTTGAAAGTAAACGTTGTCCAACTCCGACCGTAAGATACGGTGTAATGACGTTTGTGGAATGCCCAATTCCAAAGAACGACGAGGAATGGACAAACCTGGGTTTTCTTCAACACTTTGGGCTACACCAGCAATATTCTCAGTTGTTCTTGAGTGACGTGCACGGGTTTTATTCTTCACATCACTAACTTGTCCCAACAGCTTGAATTTTTCCACCAATTTCTGTATTGCGGTCCGACAAGATGCTTCACGACGACCCAAAAATGCTTTAGTTTTGCGAACTGCGGATTTTAATAATTTCAATGCGTTGTTGAAGCGTGTGTCGTTCCATTTTTAGTAATGGCGTAGTTTCTACTTGTCAAATGTCAAAGTATAAAAGCTTCAAAAGTGACAGCTACCGAAATACCGGGTGATTCAAAATAACACCTCTTGTTGGAAAACCCTTTATATATGTTTAATAGAGAAAAGCATCACGATCTGTGATCACTCATAGTTTTCATTATAATGAAATCTTAGATCGTCTAAATATTGAAAGCAAATGTGAAATATAAGTAAAAAAAATCGTGGTACTTAGTAGCCTTTTTTTGCTTATATCTGAGCCATTTGTTATTCCCGATATTTTTGTTTTTAAACAGCAACCTTAGCTGGAATATAGCGAATTTATTGATGTATCAATCATGTATGTAAGTTATGTATTGATTTTTACAGATAGCTGACATGGCTATTTCGTTTCCACTATCTATAATGCTCCAAAATACATATACTTAATGGGTTCACAAATGAACAATGTGTAAATTATAAGCGGAATGACAAACTTGTATATTTGGGGGCTACGGAAAGTTGATTTCAACAGATAGGCTGCAATGGCTATATCGACTCCGAAACGCTACGAAATATTAATACTTAATAGGGTCGCAAATGAAAAATGTGGAAATTATAAACGGAGTATCAAACTTATACATACCCTTACCACTCATGGTGAAGGAAATAAAAACTTAATAGCTTTTAACAGGGAAAATAAGCTAGCTTTATAGTTACTTGTGTCGCATTTCTGATTGATCATTAGTTAGTTTTAAGTTAACCCAAAGTCCGACACGGTTAATGTAATACTTATTCCCATGGCAGTGAGTTTAATATTGGTTTTTGTTGTAGGGATGTAAGTGTGTAGTGACTGAAAAACGTATTGTTTCTGTCCCCTTATATGTAGTTAGTTATTGACTTGATAACAGGGTTGGTTCTTGCTCAGTATGGTGGTCTTTATTATGACTGCTGCCGGGTTTTTTTCTTTGTGGTCACTTTAATTAACAATTGAAAAGAAAATAAAAATAAAACAAGAAAATTGTGCCAGAACAACCGCAAGGACTTTATAATGCCGTACATGAAAATATAGTTGTTCATACAATCAATTTTAAAGCAGGTATCTATGAAACTGGAACTGGATGATGTGTTTACGGAGAAAGGAAAAAAGCCTGGATTCAGTTCATTTCATTGAACTACACCATTTTCAATTGAATTTTAGAAAATTCCTATTTAATTTTGAGAAGTTTCTAATTGTATTTCAGAATTTTCCAATTGTGTTTCAGAAATTTCCATTTGTGTTTAAGAAACTTCCATTTGTATTTCAGAATTTTCAAATTGTATTTCAGAATTTTCAGAATTTTCTGAAATACAATTAGAAACTTATTAGAATAAATTAATACAAATAAAAAATTGGAAAATTCTAGAAAGTTCTGAAATATAAATAGAAATTTCAGAAAAATGATCAGAATATTCTGAAATATAATTGGAAATGGTGTAGTCTTTTAAATCCTAATAGTAGTTTTTTAAAATAATTTAAATTGCTATTACTTATTTAGAGTTTTCTTTTGCATATTTACTTAAGTAGGGTACTTCCTGCAGAGACGTTGTTGTGGTTTTAGCTGTGTCATTGTATGACGATAACAGTTTCATGAATAGAACTTATATGCACGCTTCTGTTGAAAAAGCTGAACCTAAAAAGGAATAACCAATTATAAGTGCTTATAATCTAGGTTTCTCGTAGACTTTTGACCCAATTTAAAAAGCATATAAACAAGCTAACCAATAAAGAAAAGAAAGATAAAATAAAAATATAAGAAATGTCATCACGCCGTAAAAGGAAATTGATATTATAACAAGGGAATAAATCCATACCAGCAATGAAATTAATACACACAGAAAACAGATTTGTTGGAAAACGATTACAATTATTAAAATTTAATTAGAATAACTAAAATTTTATTTCAATTATCAACAATTTTTAAATGCAACTAATTTCAAAGAGTGCAACTAATTTCCAAAAATTACAATTTCTACAATGACTACCGAATTAAATTTAGTGTATAGAGAATCAGTACTAAAAATTGGTGGTTGAAATCATAAATAGAAATTAACAAGGGAATAAATGTATACCAGCAATGAAATAAATAGGCTACAAACATATAAATGAATAACGTGGGAAAAGCTATACATTCTGTTCTGTTTGGGTAACATTCTGCGCGCTTGGACCATTTTACGGTGAGACCCAGTTCTGTATGAATGGATACGTCAACAAACAAAATTGTCGAATTTGGGATAATACCAATTTTCACGAGATCCAAGAGCGTCAAGGCATCCCCGAAAAGTTACTGTTTGGTGTAGATTTTAGGCTGGCGGCGTCATCGATCCATATTTCTTTGAGAATGATGTTGGCCAGCCCATCATATTATGGACACCAAATACAAGTGGTTTCAACAGCTCAGGCCACATTGTACATTATGTACCAGTGATATGAGGGCATGGTCATCTCACGTGGAAGTGATGTGAACCACCAAGAACGTGCTATTTGACGCCGTTTGACTATTTCTTATGAAATTTTCTTAAAACACAGGTCTATGTAAATTAGCTACAAACCACAGCGGCCAATATAACCCATGTAATTGGCCGAATTCATGTGTGACCGTACCTTTAGTGCAGCGAAAGGCAGACTCACACCACTACAGTTTTTAGATATTGTAGTTGTATGAGTTGAGTAAAATGTTGAGAAAAAAACAAAAACAATAACTGAAATAAGCAAGCATAAAAAGCGAAAAGCGTAAAACAACCTGCTTCTATCAATGCTCATGCGAGACCACAGAGTATACAGAGGCGTCACGAGACAGAAAATAATCTCGTTTTCTATTCGTCTCTTTCTTTATAAACTGCCCTTTTCATTGTTTTGTTTTGGTTATTTGTTTGTTTTGATTACATTACTTTGTCTACCATATTCGCGTTGTATATAGCGTTTTGCTTTAACACATCACTGATATTGTAGCACAAAATATTTGCTATCCTTTTTTAAGAGAACTGCCCTATCAACTGATTTTGAGTTTTTGAAACGTCAAATTTGACGTATACTCTGTGCGAGACTGACTGGTTTTGATTGTTTTTATACAATGTATGTGCTTGCGTACATGTGAAAACAAAAACAAGAGAGCTCATTTGAGAGCTCAATGCCTTTCGCTGCTTTAGTGTTACTTATTTACTTATAGCAAATAGTTAGCATGATAGGATAAGAATCAAGCAAAGCAGGACTTAGAGGTAGAGATTTGTGTCGTTCCTGAACGAAATCGTTCATTTTAATGATTTTGTTTATAAAAAAACATTTTCAGAAACAACAAGCATTTATTGTGTCTAATTGTACGGTTTTATTTTTTAAATTAATGCGGAGAAATAGGAATCAATATCTTTGCTGGGAAATTAAAAATAATTATTTGCCAAAAACTAAAAATATAAACTATTTAACTCATCAAATACAATTATTGCCACTATTTATTTCTCATCATTTTAAGTATAAAATAAAATGTTTTTGTCCTAGTTTTTTTTTTTATATGGCCTACAAACCCTTGTAAATTACAAATTAAATTGAGTCTTTTGCTGACTTTTACAGTATTAAATAAACACTCTATTTACATATATTGTTTATACATTCGTAAATACATACTTACATATGTATATGTAAGTAAGTTTGTGTTAGTAAACACATAAGTAGTTACAATAATAATAATAACCGGAGCAAGTTTTAATATGCACAAAAAATATTAAAAATATGTAACCAAAAGAAATTCAAAAATCTGGAAAATGTTGTTTTTTAAAAACTTTGGTTTATAACCGTTTGTTGTTTACTCAATCAAGATTCACAATGAACTAAATGGTTATTGATCGTGCTACCAGCATTTATACACACCATTGCCAACTTCTAACGATTTCCAGAAACACTTGAATGTTGTATTTCCACAATGATCAGGGCTTTTAAAGCTACTTCACAGTTAACGTTGTCATACCCTTTACAAAAAAATGTTCGACAAACTATATTTTTGCTCTCAACAGACACACAAACGTACGGGCAAAGCTATCCCAGCAGTTAAGCAAGTAGTCAATATATCCCTTATAGACAGTAATCGTCACAAATGTCTTATCACTTGGTTGACTCCAATTTATATATTTTGGTCATTTGTAGTGCAGAGAGAAAACAATTGGTTACTTTATACATCCCAGGTAATCTAGCGTGAAGACAATTGTCACTTAAGTGTCTCTTAGTAATCTGGAGTGTAGTCACTTCAAACGTTTTGTGAGTAATTCGTTCAAACTGGGTTGATATAATTCTCATACAGTTAACTTTTATTTTTGCTTAAGTATACTGATATCCCATGTAACATGCATGAAGTTAATAGTCACTTTATTATATCTTAGTAACCTATAGTGAATCACTTTAAACGTTTATTTTGTACTGCACTTTAGAAAATAGTTATTTTCCACACCAGAAGCAATCCATTGGAGAGTTGTCGAAGAAAGATTTGTTTACATGCAATCGTTTATTCTACTGCCTATGATATGTTTTTTTAGCTGACTCTTTGAGGTCAATTAGCACACGTACATGTTAAAATAACTAGTTATGTAGCTGATCAAGTTACCAGTTAGGTAGCTAGTAAGGTAACTGACACTATTTAACCAATATGTAAATCTAATGCGTTGACTACTTTGGATCAGCTGTTAGACAGTCTCATTGAAGTCAAAAAGGGTCAATTGAGCCCCTGTTTAGGACATGCCCGTGTTAAAATAACTAGTTACGTAGCTATGTAAGTAACTAGTTCCCACCCTAAATGAAAGGTAAAATCACTAGTTCGGGACTGTCTCCTAGAACTGCGGGGTTATAGTCTTTAAAAGTAATATGTATTTTCTTTAAGGAAATTATAGTGGAAGTTTACTGCAAGGTTCAGTAAAAAATGCTTTTTTTTTTAAGCAATAACTAACTTTTCAAGCAAAAAGCTTAGAAAAACTTGCCCTGATAATAACAACCACAACTAATTCCAAATTAACTTGTAAATTTACTACATACACAGAAATAAAAATAAAAAATAAATGTATGTAAATGTGTTTTGTTTCCTTCTCAATTGTTGAATCTACGACTTGTGTTGAAGTAGTTGAAATGAAGAAAAGAAAAAAAAAAACAGCCTGTTGTTAGTGTTGAATTTGGTAATAATCATTATACGAATACTACAACAACTGTAGCTGTAATCGAAAGTAGTAAAGAGACTACGAGTACTCAGCAAGAATGAGTTGGAGAACTTACAAAAACTTATAATTATAATAACAACAATAATAATGATACGTACTAATAGAATGCAAAACTGTGGTGGCCAAACTATGGCCCACCAAATTCATCCTAGAACGATTTTGTACTGAAAAATCTTTATACTCAAACTACAAAGTCATTCGAACCCATTCGCAAGACTACTAACACGAACCCACATACACTCAAGGCTTCTAGAGCCGACCTTTTATCCTGATAAATTGAGGAAATTTTGCTGTTAATTAGCAGCTTTAATTTCTTGTTATATGTTTGTAATATAATATTTATTGTTAGTTCTATGAATTAAAGGCAGATTTTTATACTTGTATACACTTTAATAAAACAAGGTTGATAGCTATATTCGGCTATGCTGAATCTTAAATACACCTAAATACCATAATGATAATTACAGAAACTATTCTTGTGTAAAGACTAGAATATCCTTATTCAGTGTTTCTCATTCGGACTTAGAGCTGATAAGTAGTTTGATTTTTACATACATATAAGTTAACTGTGTATAATTTTGCTTCTAAATCGATATTTATAATAATGTAGGCTTATGTGTTTTCAAAAGTTGCCCTTATTTTGACCACACGCTGAACAAAATATAGTTGTGCATGTTTACTGTAACCATTTCAACATTTTTAACAATATTATAGTCACAGTAACTATATATATGATTGTGGCAACAATAGTATTGTTAGTTTACGATTCACATGATTGTTTCAATCATATATATGGTTACAGTAAACAAATATATGTTTGTGACAACCATTTATATGATGAAGGACTTATATGTTGCTCTCGGCTTATGGATATCATGATAAAATAATTCATCATATAAATGGTTGTCACAAACATATACTTGTTTACTGTTGATACAATCATGTGAATCGTAAATTAACCGTACTATTGTTACCAAAATCATATAAATAGTTACTGTTTTGAAATGGTTACAGTAAACATGCACAACTATATTTTTTTTCTGCGTGCAGTTGTGGGCCGATCTTTATAAAAATCGGTACGGCGATTTACATTTATAAGAGATTCATGCGCATTTAAGTGAT
Source organism: Calliphora vomitoria (assembly GCA_942486065.2). Classification (NCBI taxonomy): domain Eukaryota; kingdom Metazoa; phylum Arthropoda; class Insecta; order Diptera; family Calliphoridae; genus Calliphora; species Calliphora vomitoria. Next base: position 57,229,255 of record OW818029.2, on the reverse strand, counting down.
TTGCGGAAGTGAACTTTATATGGGGACTATGGTCAAATATCGACCGATCCAAACAAAATATTGTTTTGTGATTTCTTTTTCCATTCAACTTTTTTTTTTTTTTTTTTGCTGAATTATATATTGATAATGTAACCAATACGCCTTTATGAATTTATTTGAGGAAAATAAAAAAAAATGGAGGTTGTCTTACATTTTGGTTCATTAGTGTGGATCTACTGGACCGATTTTACTGATTTTCAATACCAAATGGGTTAGGAGAATGTTAAATAGTTTTGTTTAAAGTTTGTTGATATTTGTTCTGTATTTTGGACCTGAGATTGTTTTACGCAGACATACAGACGGACAGTCTACTTAAATTTCATACGGATCAAGAATATATATACTTTGTTGGCTTTCAGATGAATATTTCTTAATGTTACACACAGAATAACAACCCAGTATACATATATCCTCATTCAGCACTTTTGGTGGTGAAGGATATAATTAAGATTATAGCTGCAAATTTGTAGTGGTTGATAAATGATTAATCACAATTAACTTTAGACAGAAAATTCATTCTGTATAAAAGTATTTTAAAATGGAATTCAATTCAAATGCAACACAAATTTTGACAAAATCCTATAGATTTTTCAGGACTCATTTTGATTTACGTATGTACGTAATGTTTTGTCATATTACTTTAAAAAACTATTTAAAAACCTGGCATTTTGTTATTAATTTTTCTATATGCTTCATGAACAATTTTTCCAATTTAACTTCAGGTGGAATGAAAGGCAGGGAAGTGGATTTATTTTATGAATTATAAAAAGTAAAAAAAAACAAGTAAGAGAGCTATATTCTATATACCCTTCACCAAATTATACTTTAAAATAATATTGAAAAAAAAAAAATTTTAATTTTTCTAAAAATTTTTTTTTCGAAATTGTTTTTTAAAAGTTTTTTCCAATTTTTTAAAAAAAAATTTTTTTAATTAAATTTTTTAAATTTATTACTGAAAGAAGTGTATGACAAAAAAAAAGTTTTTTGTGAAAAAAAAAAAAAAAAAAAAATCGGGTTAGAAAATATTTTTCCTGATTTTGACCCATTGTAGGTCCAACTTACTATAGCTTAATATACATCGTTGCAATGGACTTTGAAATATCTATCATTAGATATCCATATTGTCTATATTTATGACCTAGTAATCGATATATATATCAAAAATAGGCCAAAAATAGAGGTTGTCTCGGATTTTTGCTCATATCTCCGTTATTTATGGACGGATTTTGCTGATTTTAAATAGGAAACTTCTCGAAAGCATGTCTGACAGAATTATTGAAGATTTGGATCCGGAAGATATCTGCGGTCTTCAGAAAATTGATTTCAACAGACAGACAGACGGACAAGGCTTAATCGACTCCGCTATCTATAAGGATCCAGAATATTTATACTTTATAGGGTCGGAAAATTATATTGTGGAAATTACAAACGGAATGACAAACTTATATATACCCTTTTCACGAAGGTGAAGGGTATAAAAATGCTATCAATATGCTGTAAATATCAAATCTGGTTTTTAATGATTTGACAGATAATTCTATTTAATGTATTAAGAAATGTGTACAAAAAGTAAATATTTAGTTTAATGAAAAGAAACGTCAAAGATTATGTTTCAATAAAGAAAATAACGGTTCGAGCGTCCAATCGTGTTTTTCAGCACCCTTCAAATTAGGGTTTTTAGATTATTTTAAATTAAAAACCGATAAAAGAATAAAATTCATCAAACTCAAATATGAGCTCCAAACAGTGCGAACAAATAATATTTGGTTTAACTTTTGTCGCCATAAATGAAAACTAATAACAATTAATATAAAATGGAAATTACAAATCAAAATTTTACCTCAAACATTTAGTGTATTCAATTTAAAGTTGTTCACCTCCGCCCACGGCGAAAATAGAGTATGATAAAATAAACTCTTGCTTCCTTTAGCAAAATACCCCGATATGAGTACAAGAAAACAGTTCTATGTAAAAAAAAAATTGTTGCTTTATTCGACTACATTTACAAAACACCATACACACATAGAATTAAGTGTATGTGTGAAGTTCACAGTACACAGGCACAGTGCAGCGAAATACACGAAAGACGAAATTTTATTGTTGTACATATAAATACGATTACACACATACTAACAGATATACAGCCATACCCAGCGGGAAAAATGCTAGGTCTTCACTTTGTAGGCCTTCTATAAGACATACTTTTAAAAATTTAAAAAATGGGATTTTTTTTATTTCAATATTTCAATAATCTGACAAGTCTGTTTTCATTGTTAGTGAGGAAATCTTTTTGTTAGATGTATGATTTTTATACCCTTCACCATCGTGAGAAGGGTATATATGAGTTTGTCATTCCGTTTGTAATTTCCACAATATAATTTTCCGACCCTATAAAGTATATATATTCTGGATCCTTATAGATAGCGGAGTCGGTTGAAATCAATTTTCTGAAGACCCCATATATCTTCGGGATCCAAATCTTCAATAATTCTGTCAGACATGCTTTCGAGAAGTTTCCTATTTAAAATCAGCAAAATCCGTCCATTTCATAAAAAAGGACAATTTATTGCTTTGACAAAAAAGCAACAAAACGTATGTTTGGATGTGTGTTGGTTTCATTGCTTTGCATATTTTGTTTTTGTTTTTTTGTGTGTTTCGGTTTGTTTGGCGTTGTTGTTTTTATACCTTTCACCTTCGTGAGAAGTGTATATATTAGATTGTCATTTCGTTTGTAACTTCTACAATATAATCTGTTTGTCAGATATACGCTGAAAGTGGGCAATTAATGCATCCACAACAAAAGGTGAAGGGTATATAAGATTCGGAATAGCCGAATATAGTACTCTTACTTGTTTTTATTAACGTTCATTTATTTATTACTTCGGTCTTATTTTCCTAGGCTTAACAATAAGTATTAAAATGTTATAAGTAAAATGAAAACTAAATGATCTCTGACGAGAGCTTTAATGGACAAATGGCCCACATCTTAGCGGGTGGTAGATCGGCTCTACGAAGTACCGTTTGGCTCTTTGGGAGAAGTCTTGCAAGTGGGTTCGGATGGTTTTGTAGTTTTATAATGTATTTTTCACGGACATTCTTGAACTCATGGCTATTCTCATTTCTTATGTACCATGGTGAACCCGTCATGGTCCTAAGAATTTTCGATTGGGTCCTCTGGTCGTTTCCCACAATTGGATTTCATATGTCAAAATTGGGAGCGTGTCAGCCGTATGATAGACACAGGCAAATCAGAAGTATATGTGGAACACTAGCTTTTGTTTCATAATTTCTTGTTACATAATCACAATATTTCAGCAATCCATGCGTAAATTAAATTTTGTGTATTAAACTCTTATGTCATACCTTGTCGAAGGCCTAGGCCATAGGTGACAACTAGATAGCTAACTGAGAGCCAAAAACTTAAGTCTTTTTTCAAACGATTATCTTATCTCTCCAGCCAATCAATTGAATTGCTGAACGGTTCCATATTGTTCACGAAAACCAAATTGATGAACTGGGATAACATGGCGGTTATTTAATTATGGTATAGTTTTACATTGTAATATTTTCTCAAATAACTTTGATAGGCAAGTCAGAGGACTTATAGGTCAGTGGACTTATAGGAATTGTTAAATAATTTCTTGGCTTACCCCCATTATCACAATGTATAGTTATGTTTTAACCTAAAATTATACTGACAGTTTCATACAAAATTATTTTAACCGACAGTATAACTATAAGTTAACATATTGTCACGTTTTAACTTTTTTAAAACGTTGTTTTATTTCCTTTAAATAAACCGGATACTTTTGATTGCAAATAAAAGCCGTTTAGTAGTTTACAATTGTAACAACTCTTTATTTATTTAAAATGTACAACAACAACAGTTCAAATAGTCACTCACACGTTTATCAATTCGCAGAAATGCACACACAATTTATAATGTACAAACTTAAATGTACAAGACAGATGATATTAACTCTAACAGCGCCTATGATAAACACAACTCACGACTACAACCTCTGCTACTATTTATACATTCGCCATCTTTCGGGAATCTTCTACAATCTTAACGGACAAACTAGTATGTTCGAATTCTAGAGCTTTCGATGTCAATGTTAGCAGCTTAAACATTTAGTGTTGCCATACTTACAAACAATGCTAATAACCGCTATCAACATTGTTGATAAGTAGAAGCTTCTACTGATGGACGTGTTTATAAACATGATGAATGCTGCAGGCCGTCGTCACAGACTGTTAAATTCAAATCGCTATTGCAAAATCGTAACAATATAACAAGATTTCGTGTTAACCTTCGCTTTATCAAAGGATTTTATGAACAAGGCTTACCAATACCCTCTCGGATAGTACTGCTCAAAAACAAAATTTAAAAAAATCCAAAAAAATGTTATACAAAATTTTAAACTGTGATCATGTTTTTATTAAATTCTCCAGAATTCTAAAATTTATCCAGTAAGTCTAAATTTCATTTAAATCGAAAAAGTCAACGGACTCTTTCCCTCTACTGGTGGTTTAATTTTACGAATGTTGAGTATTCGTCAAACTCTCGTATTATTTCTGCGATCCTACTATAAACAAAGGAATATTTTAAATCTTCTAGTGGCGGTGGATTTTGGAATGCGGCTGGGTGTCTTTGTGCCTGCAAAATAAGGCCTTTAAGAAGGCCTCTTTTCTGCATATTTTACCCCCTGGGTACAAACAAATATACTTATAAATATTCGTAGATATGGTAAAGATATTTCGATATTAAACAAAAAATTAAGGTAAAAACAACAATGTATAGACTAAAATAAAAAATATGAGAATGTCCGAAAGAACGAGCGAACGAACAAATGCTAGAAAGATAGATTTTGTATTTTGTATCGGGTTAGTTGGTCGGTTTGTTGGTTGGTTGACATGGGCGGTGAGGAATATATACATATGTATGTATGTATGTAAGTAATATAGTGTGGTAGTAGTGTTAGTAATCGTAGTAGATTGTAGGGTAGAATGCCGCTATCAAGCGAATATTGTTTGGCGACATATCAGTCGCTCTAAATGACTTTTTCGAAAAGGATGGACATTTTCAAATAAAACGGTTAAAGTGCGCGCGGTTAAACTCACAAAAATGTAACTAATACTTACATTTAAAAAGAAATTTAAAAAAAATTTATGAAAAGAACAGCAATCAGTTATAAAAAAAAATATTTTGTGAAAAAAGTTACAATAAAGCAATAAAAATTTAAGCAAATGGGAAAAAATTAACAAATTGAAATTGAAAATTAATAATTATTATACATTACAAAGTTTAAAAAAAACCCCACCCTGCTATACTGAAAAACTCAACAGAAGTTTATTAAACAACAACAAAAAATTAAAGTAGTTAAATATGTTTTTTTCCCAAAACGTCATTAATTACAATTAAATCTATTTAAGTGAGTTTTTTTGTGTGTTTATTAATATTATTTTTTTTTAATTTTTGGAAAATTTAATGAATATCGATTGAATACTTGTACTATAAAACAACAAAAACAGCGATAACATCAACATCTACTACAACAAAACTAACAACTGTAACTACACTACAGTGAGCGGGTAGTGAGGTTGTGTGTGTGTGTGCTACTGTGTGTGTGAGAAACCCACTATTAAAAAAAAAAGAAAATATAATAATATTAAAGAGGAAACGGAAGTTTAGGTATTTTATCTCTACAATACACATATGTACGTTCAAATACTCGTACACACTAACAAAAACATTGCTGTACGATGTAAAAACAGAATGTGGCAGAAGAAAAGGAATAGAAAAAAAGGCAACAACATGTAACATATTTTCAACATGAGCGCCTGTGTTTGGATTGAGTGCCTGTGTTTTCAATTGTTAAAGTTTTTTTTTTTTTGTTTTTTCTTATTTTGTTTTTAAGAAAATAAAATATGTATGCTAAAATCCAGCAACTTCAACCAATCATTTTGATACTTTGCACATGTTCTTTATGTAGATTTACTTTTTTGTAGCTCAATTTCTGTGCAAATCGAAACTGGTGCTTCAAAAATAATTATATAAGTTAAATTTAAGAATATTTAGAGTAAATTTTACAAAAATCTCGATTTGTCTTTAATGCACTGTGATTCCTAAATTTACAAAAAAATTGTGTATTCAGAATAAAGCGAAAAATAATTTACATAATAGCTAACAACTTGCTTTCATATAATAAAAAAAACAGTTTTTTATTTGATCAGTTGGTTTTATTGTGAGAAGCGCTAGAAGTTCTTCACTTACAATTTAAAATTTTCGCTCAACTAAATAACCTATATATCATATGTTGAAGCACTTACAAACCCAAACTGCACAGCTTATATAGGCATTGAAATTAGCTTTTATTTAATATATATTTTATTTAATTGGAGCTAAACATTATCCAGTTGCAGTCTTCTAAAATTGGGTTTCAAATAAAAAATATATTAAAATATTTATTAATTTTATATAGCTTGCCAAAAATAAAGACTATGCTTATTTCTTAAGGCAACTTATAGGCAATGTATATGTTAAAAAAATTACATCCCACCACGTCCATCCTTTTATTGTATTACCTACCAATTTAAATGGAACTATTTTGATAATATTTTTTTTGCAGTAAAAAAATATTATCTATATAAATATATAAATGTCTTTGTAAGTTTGTTTGTTTGTTTGAGCATCACGCCTAAACGGCTGAATTGATTTTATTGAAATTTGGAACGTAGATAGATACTTACTTGGAAGCGTCAATAGGCTATAACTTTTTTCAATACTTGGACCAGAAAGGGGTAAACAGGGGGAAAACCGGTAAAATTGGTACCTTTAGTTCTTAAACAATAAATACTAAACGCCCGAAACGATTTTATTGAAATTTCAAACATAGACTACGACAGGGGTAGCGAAGCGCACCGGGTCAAGCTAGTCTTATTATAAAAGTTGTTTATATAAAATGATGTGTAAAAACATAATTTTTGTATTTTTCTATATATGAAATTTAAACTAGAGTCCCCCCTATGTAGATCCACTAAGAAGGGATTTTTGGAAATTCAAAGGATTAGGGGTTAAAAACGGGTAAATTTGGTGACCTTATATGTTCTAAACAAATATAGATACAAACAAAATTAAAATGCATCTTCATCTAAAAAAGTGGACTGGTGTTTGGTACTATTTTTAAATTGGCACTTTTTTGAACTATTGAACCCATTAATACAGAAATAAATTTCAAATCGTATTATTTACATCTCCTGGTCCTTTTTGGATGTACTTATATAAGGCTATAGTAATTTTTTTTACCAAACAACATTTTATGTCATACATTTTTTTCACTAATAAATTGAAAAAGAAAATGTTTTTAAAAAATTTAAAAATAAATTTGGAAAAAAATAAAAAAAACAATTTGGAACAAAAGCGTTTTTAAAAATTTTAAAATTTTTTTTTAAATTTTGAAAAACAGTTTTGAAAATTTTTTTAATTTTGCTTACCTAAAAATATTTAAAATAAAAAAAAAAACAATTTGGAAAAAAGTGTTTTTAAAAATTTAAAATTTTTTTTTTAAATTTTGAAAAACAGTTTTGAAAAGTTTTTTAATTTTGCTTAGCTAAAAATATTTAAAATTTGTATTATAAAGTATAATTTTGTGAGGGTATATAAGATTCGGCGCGACCGAATCTCTCTCTTACTTGTTTTTCATAAAATGTGTTTTTATCAGGGACCGTAACAATTATGACATTTATAATAAAAATCACAACATAATTGTTATTTTTTGATTTTTATTTTTTTTGTCAGAAATAATTGTTATGTTTTTGTGATACATATTTGTCAGACTATATAAATAAAAATCATAGTGTGACAAATTATTATTTCTGACAAAAAAAATAAAAATCAAAGTTTGACAAATATCTCTGACAAAAAAAATAAAAATCAAAAAATAACAATTATTTTTGACAAAAAAAATAAAAATCAAGAAATTAAAAATCATGTTAATTTATGAAAATATAGTTGAAAACGATCAAAATGGTATGCTTGACTTGACTCTCCGATATTTTCTAGTGATGGCTTTTTTCCTTTGAAATTTCAAGAATAATTATTATTTTCGGTCCCTGGTTTTTATACCCTTCATCTTCGTGAGAAGGAAATATATAAGTTTGTCATTCCGTTGTAATTTCCACAATATAATTTTCCGACCCTATAAAGTATATATATTCTGGATCCTTATAGATAGCGGAGTCGATTAAGCCATGTCTGTCTGTCTATCTGTCTGTTGAAATTAAATTTCTGAAGACCCCAGATATCTTCGGGATCCAAATCTTCAATAATTCTGTCAGATATGCTTTCGAGAAGTTTCCTATTTAAAATCAGCAAAATCCGTCCATAAATAACGGAGATATGAGCAAAAATCCAAGACAACCTCGGAAAATTTCATAAAAAAAGACAATTTATTGCATGCTTTGACAAAAAAGCAACAAAACGTATGTTTGGAAGTGTGTTGGTTTCATTGCTTTGCGTATTTTGTTTTTGTTTTTTTTTTTTTTGGTGTTTCGTTTCGTTTGGCGTTGTTGTTTTTATACCCTTCACCTTCGTGAGAAGGGTATATATAAGATTGCCATTTCGTTTGCAACTTCTACAATATAATCTGTTCGTCAGCAATTAAATGTAAAATTTTTAAAAGTTTTCTTGATATATTTCGGATGCTATACACTGAAAGTGGGTAATTAATGCATCCACAATAAAGGTGAAGGGTATATAAGATTCGGCATAGCCAAATATACCACTCTTATTTGTTTTATATTGACAAAGACAAAAAATGTTCATTATCTCAATGTTGACAAAAAAAGTATCAACAAAAATTGTTAAGCCAATTTTGATAAAATTTTAAACACATACAAAAAGTAGCTTGCAAGTTCTAATGACCAAATGGAGTATTTATATATTTCAAATTTGGCGGCTGTTCAAGAGGTAAAGTAGAAATTTGGGCTTTTTCTCCTAATGGTACTTTTTTTAATATTTTAAATTATTTAACTTATTGAAATAAAAGTTAGCTGATATGCCTCTGAGCGAAGTAAGAATTAAGGATAGTGTGCTTAAAGGTATTAAGGTATAATAAACAGAGCACAAGTAGTACTTTTTCGTGCTCTAATGGTACTATTTGAATTTTATACAATAATTGATCTTAGTAATTTAGAATCTGTGAGGGACCCTTTATGGCACTGTTTCTTTATTCTAATGGTACTTTATGCATAATTTATAACAAACAATATTGTAATCATGAAATCAGACACTGATAATCCTGTATTAGAGTTAGAATCCACAAAAATGGGACTTATAGATAATTTCCTAATAAAAGTACTTTTTCAGTATTTTATAATAATGGTCCCAGAAGAAATTTTTCAACTTTTTTGATTTTAGTCGCTTTTCATTGCTTATTTTGATATGAAATCGTATACAAATTTATATCAATGTATAAAGGAAAGTTAGTTCTTAACAAAACATGGTTAATCGGATGAAAATTGTAAAAGTAATTCAACTTTTCATTAAAACCTTTTTTAGTATTTTCTCCCCCAGCGCATATGAATAAAAAAAAGCAAAAAAACTATACAAACACAAGTAAGAGAGCTATGTATATATATTTTTTTTCAAAATAGTTTTTCAAAATTTAAAAAATAATAATTTTTTTTCAAAATTGTTTTCAAAAAAATTTTTTTTTTTTCGAAATAGTTTTTTAATTTTTTTCAATTTTTTTTTTTTAATTTACTAGTGAAAAAAAATGTATGACAAAAAAATTAGTTTGGAAAAAAAAATTTCGGGTTAAAAAATATTGAAATAATAAAAGCGAAACTTTTTGTAAAACCTTACACAATTTTTTGAATATACATTTTAAGTATATAGTTTAATTATTTTCTTATCCATAATTTTTAAAAATGTTGGTCTAAAAATGTTTGAGATAGAGGTACTCTAAAACAGTTTTTTAAAAATAAATCAAAATTTTGGGGGTATTTCAAAATCTTTGAAAAGCTTTTCAAGTTCTGGCAAAAAGTGTTATTTTGTAGCAGAGTGTAATTTTTCGATCTCCCTATTGAAATAAAGTTTATTTTTTCTAATCGAATGATAAAGTTTGTTTCAAAACTGTCGCTCAAAATCAGTGGTTTATGCCGCAGATATCCAGCAGAAGGAGTTGGAATTTTAACAAAATAATTATCATTGATGGAAAAACCTTCTAAAAACCAGAATAGACAGTTTTTTTTCAAATTAAGCCTAATTTACATAATATTTAAACATTTCATGTACTTTTTTTTTTTGTGGTTAAAGGAAAATTTTGCTTTTTTATTTTGTACATTTAAGATACGGCATATTAAAATTTATATTTTGTTAACCATCAATGTAGATAAAAGAAGAATTATATATAACCCATAAGTAAAACAAGTAAACTAAGTATGAGTACATATAGACTTACATAAAAAACATTTGGTGCTGCAAAGAATTTTCAAATGAATTTTTATTTATTCAGATCTAAAGTATGTATAAAACAAAGTTAAAAATACTCGTACAAGGAATTCCATGAAAAATACAAGACTTACATAAAAAAGACGAAAACTTCAACTAAAAAAAAGTGAAACGAAATTATTTCATTATATTATTTATAGAAACAAAAAAAAAAAAAAAAGAATAAAAAAAACTAAAACGGATTTTAAGCATAAAATAAAACCACAAAATTTAAAAGAAATTGAAAAAACAACACGATTCGCTCTTTAAAAATTAACGAGAAACAACATTTTATTGGGATTTAAAAAAGGTACGTATAACATTAACTAAATAAAATAAGTTATTTCTAGCTTTAAATAAACATGTTGGGGTGATTTTGTTCGGCTTTCAGTAGCGCTATTAGTTATACAAAATAAGGAGTGCGAGCGATATTGTAGCATTTTCAGTAAATTTTTTATTAAAGTTTTCCCAAATCTAATCTCCTTCACGATTTCAACTGACCCTTAAGTTCTTTTCAGATATTTTTGAAATCATATATAGCATTTGTGAAGATCGCGTGTATTAGTTTTTTATACTTTAAAGTCCATTCTTTAGATTTTATGCTGAATTCATTAAGAATATTTTCCCTAATAACCATCTTGCTTCAGCAAACCTTCAATTAGGCTCTTAAGCAGATATTCTGTGAGGCATTTCGTGGAAGGTCTCCTTACAGACCTTCAACTGAAGATCTTCTAATATGCTTTCTGAATGCAAGGCCTTGGCTGACAATGGCACGTGTAATATTGAAACGATTTTGCAATGCGGCTGGGTGTGTCTGAAAAATAAGGGCTCTTTACTGCATCTGTTTCCTGCTGGGAATGTATACACTTATGGCTTAAGATTTTTAATTTTGACTACTTCTATTGCTACATCAACTGCTACAATAACAACTATGACAACTACTATATAATTGCTACTTCTATTACTACTAAATTTTATAAGTAGCTGAAGTACTTTATAGAAAACAAATGACTCTGCTACTTTAAAACTCTTTCTTTTTTAAGGTACCAATAAAAAACAAATTACTCTTCTACTATTAACGTTTTTTTTATTGCTATTACTACAACTACTGCTACTTAAATGTGAAGGTATCGGTATTAGTAGTTTTTATTAATTGTTTTTTCATTGCTACTGCTACTTAGAGTATAGTTTTTTAAACACTGATTAAAATTCTTATTTAACTAAACTATAAATGTACTAAAATACCTAAAATCCACTACTTTTCTTAGACAATCGTGAAAGTTGTTATTGAAAAATCAGCAACTTTTGAACCCATAGGAAACCCATTTTGTAATTTTCACACAGTAATTATAATTCTGTTGTCAATCCTGAATATTGTTCACTTTTCACAAAATTGTCCGAGATGTCCGAATTTAGAGGGCTATAAAATATGAAGCATATGAGAAAAACTAACTAGCATGACGTTTCTGTAGTAGTAACTAATGTAAAAACTAAAACGTTACCAATTTCACTTGTGTGTAAAGAAAGTTAGTAGTTTCTATATATGGGGGATTTCATGTCAAGTGAACCAACTTTTGAAATCGAAAAAAGGGCCATTTAAAAAAAAAAAAAAAAAATCAAAAAAGCTTATGATTTTGGAAAAAAATTTCAAAAATTTTTATTTTTTTTTTTCGAAAGATTGAAGAAATAGCTATCTAAACTATTTGGGACACATTTTGCTAAGAACAATAGGTAATATGTTACATGGATGAGAAAAAACACCTGCTTGGCCAAAATGTCAAATTTTGATCCCCTCTAACTCAGAAAGTCTGAATTACTATCTAGTAGAACTAACCATGGTGCAAATTTCATCCCAATCGGAAGACATCGATTTCAAAAGTTGGTTCACTTGACATGAAATCTCCCATATATAAAAGTGAATGTATATCTGAAAGGAACTATAGGCTACTTATTGTTTTGATACTACAATTATTATATTTGATATTTTAAATATCAAATATTATAGTATTATAGATATTATAGTCCTTAAATTTTTAGGACAAGAAGGGAAGAACTATCAATAGTGGGCGTGGCACCTCCCATACAAACTAAATATTAAAATTCATATCTATTTGTATATTTGTGATATGTAAAGCATTGAAACTTACTTATGGGGAAACTATCAATAGTGGGCGTGGCACCTTATATATAGGGAAACCAATAGCAGCTATCAATATCAATATTTAGGACAGAAATGCGCGTACTACCAATACAATATTAAGTAAATGTTAAAATTTGTATACATATGAAACCCTTATACATAGATACGAGACAGTCCGATTGTCAAACAAAAATAAAATTAATCATATGTCTGATACAACAACAAAATACATTTTTGTCTAGCATGTATTTTGTTGTTGCAAGAGTTAGGTTTTTGACAATAACGTCTCGTCTCTATGTTACCCTATGCCATAGAATAATATATCCATAGAAGTGTTACTGAGAGGGAAAAAACCTAAGTCTCTTGTCAAAAACCTACGTTGTGAGAATGTATTAGTACATAGTTTTAAGGTTGTATTGGTGCCTTTTTAATTTTCACCAGACACACAGTGTTCTATAAAAATGTTTACATTTTAATTTATTTAAATTTTCTTCTATTTTCAGTACCAAAAATTTAAAATCTCTTCCATAAATAAAATTATACCACAGATAAAATTAGGTTTCAAAAATTAATAAAAAATATTTTTTTTCATTTAAGCAAAATTAACTTGTTTCGGAAATAAAAGTTTCCTGCAAAGTATTAAACAAATTTTGAAAAATTGTGTATACGTGTAATAAAGTGGTTCGGTCTATATTTAGTCGGAAAATCAAAGTTAAAATTTCAAGTATTTTGATGTGTTTAATTCTCTCACAAGTATGTTGAATTCACATATCACGAGTACGTGAAAAGAGAGTAATTATTGTTACTTTCAGCTTACACTCAGTTGCGCCTCTAGTTATACCCTATGCCCTATGCCCTATACCCTTATCTATCTAATGTATATATATATATATACATATATATATATATATAAAAATGAATGTGTGTTTGTTTGTGTGTTTGTATGACTTACAGTAAATGAACAATCTAATCAGGGCGACCTTTATAACTGGGAAGTATAAAGGGACAGATCTATTGCTTCACGTATTCCGATTATAACTTCTGAAATGCCATTTCATTTTAATCGATTGCAGTTTCCTATTTGCTTAGCATTTGCAATGACAACTGATAAAGTTCAAGGTCAGTCTTTGCAAGTTGGCGAACTAAATCTAGAAAATCCATGAACAGCTTTCAATTGCATGTTCGCGAGTGGGAAAACCCACAGACTTTTAGGTCTATGAACCAGATTGAAAATCCAAAAATATTGTATATCCTAAGGCATTAGAACAATAAATAATTATAATTATAATTTTGTATACTAAGGCCCTAATTTTGTAAATCACGTCACCAAAGTGATATTTATGTGGAAAGCAAAAACAAAATTTCAAAAATTTGTTTTTGTTTTATATAAAAATTGTTCAAATTTTGAAAGGTAAATCAATGCCTGCATTTTGGTGCGTTTGTTCTGTTCAGAATTTGTATATAAAACAAAAACAAATTTTTAAAATTTTGTTTGAGACAGGATTTACAAAATTCGGGCCTAAACCATAGGGTACAACTAGAGGCGCAACTGAGAGTAAGCTGAGAGTAATAATAATTACTCTCTTCACACGAACTTGTGATATGTGAATTCAATATACTTGTGAGAGAATTAAACACATCAAAATACTTGAAATATTAACTTCTCAGTAACGCTTCTATGGATATATTATTCTATGACCAAAACATTAAATATGAAATAAATAAAGTACTTTTTATTACATTAGAAACTAATTTTAGATAGACTAAATATATTGTAAATCATTACGGTACGGGTAGCAAAGCACACCGGGTTTTAGCTAGTAATAATATAAAATAGAATTGCTGTAATATGATACAAATCATAAAGTGTTGGATTTAAATGGTGTAAATACCAAAAAAAAAAAGAAAAAAAAAAAAAACTAAAAACGAAAACCTTTAATTAAAAATGTATTTAACATGACCAGTTAGTTATTAGATTTTGTTGAATTTGTAGACAGTAGACAGACATTGTGGACATTGGATAGTGGAAAAAAATGTAACATAAATATTTCAAATTCGAATGTTTAATGTCTACAAATACTTACTCACCCAACTACATATAATGTTAACTACCTACCTATGTGTACATACAACTAAAGTATATAAGTATACATAGTGCATACAGTCAGTCCCCCACTTTTCTCCCACCCCTATTAATTGTTTAATCGCATTTATTTGTTATATGTATGTATGTGAGTGCTTTTGTGTGTGTGTGTGTGTGTTTGGTTGCCAGTTTTTATGTATGTGGCATCCACCTTTACTAGCAATTCAAATAATTAGGCGTTACTTTTATTTTATTTTAGTTTATTTACTAGTGGGTTGACCTATTTTATTTTTTTTTTCTTCTTGATATGTGGCACAAGTTGAATAGACTCCAGGTCATTCATTCATAGTTATGATAAAATAGTTGTTTTTTTGGTGGTGAAACGATTTAATGATTTAAAAAAATAATTCTTAAATAAATATTTGCTAAATTTTGTTAGCCTGAAAAAAACCCGACGTATTTAGAAAAGCCGTTTCAGTATATGCAGTATTACTTAAGTTTTCTAGAGAAAATTAGATTGCAAATAATGTGTATGCGTAAACTATTTTTACAAATAATAAACAAAAAATGTATAAAAAACAAATAAAAATACTATATTTGACTTAAATCCCCTCCGCCTAAATATGATCAGAATTATAGAAATTAAATTGGTATAAACACTTTAATATCCATATTGAATGCTTGTTTTTGAGACTTAGGTGCTTATTCAGAAACACGAAACGAAGACAGTTGTCCAACACTCAAAAAGATATACAATATTGTTACGTTTTAACCTTTTTAAAACGTTGGTTTATTTGCTTTAAATAAACCGCATTCATTTGATTGCAAATAAAAGCAGTTTAGTAGTTTAAAATTGTAACAACTCTTTATTTATTTAAAATGTACAACAACAACAGTTCAAAGTCACTTAGTGTCTTATACACGTTTATCACGACTGCAACCTTTGCCACTATTTGTACACACGCCATCTTTCGTGAATCTTCTACAATGATCTTAACGGACAAACAAGTACATTCGAATTGTAGAGCTTTCGATGTTAATGTTAGCAGCTTAAACATTTAGTGTTGCCATACTTACAAACAATGCTAATTACCGCATGCTATCAACATTGTTGATAAGTAAGTAGAAGCTTCTACTGATGGACGTGTTTATAAACATGATGAATGTTGCAGGCAGTCGTTACAGATCGTTAAATTCAAATTGCTATTGCACATTCGTAACAATATATTATTATAAACCCATAGTCACAATATCAAGCAGTATTGTTTATTAATATCAATGTTTATATGCCTTAATGTATTTTTCGGATGTGGAACTTATAAGGGAGCTGTAGACATTTATGGACCCATGTGCATAAAATTTGGTACGGCGATTTTTATATATATAAGCACTGAGATCGAAAAACTCTTAACACACGTTTTTCATTAAAACTTTTTACCCAAGTATTATTTGATTTTTTTTTTTTTTTGATCAAGTTATTTAATGTCAATTATGTTCATTTGTTGTTAATCTGATTAAAATGAGTGACCAGAAAAAAGTGTGTACTAAAATTATTAAATATTTTCAACAAAACCCAACTTGGTCCTACAAAAAGTTGGCCAAACAATCAAAGGTCTGCCGTCAAACTGTTTCCAATATTATTCAACAGTACCACGAGAACTTGTCCGTTGATATAAAACCTGGTTCAGGTAGAAGGAATGGTCCACATGATGTTTCTAAAGCCAAGAAAATAGAGAGCATTTTCAAAAGAGTTCCAACACCTCCGGTAGGAAAACAGCCCGGTTAGGTCAGTATTCGGACAATTTGGTACGAAAAGTTAAAGCCAATGGAGGTTTAAAAGCCTACAAGGTTCCAAAAGTTCCTGACAGGAACTCTGCTAAAAATTTAGAGGCCGGAAACAGAGAACGGAAATTGAAGTCAAGTTTTATAAAAAAATATTCTTGCTGCATAACGGATGACGAAACGTATGTTCTGGAAAATTTTTCACAGCTTCCTGGTCAATATTTTTATATTGCTGATGCTCGAGGGAATGTTGAAGAAAAGTTTAGGACCCAAAAGCAGACAACATTTCCCAATAAGTTCTTGGTATGACAAGCAATATGCAGTTGCGGCAAAAAAAAACTAACATTTGTTACAAAGGGCTCTATAAATACCGAAATTTACATCAAGGAAGGTTTACAAAAAAGGATGCATCCATTCATAAGACGTCTTAGTGTGTCCACTTATTTTTGGCCTGATTTGACACCCTGTCACTATGGTAAGAAAGACCTTGAGTGGTAAAAGAACAATAATGTGGTATTTGTACCAGGAGATGCAAATTCTCCAAACTGCCTGGAGCTAAGGCCAGTGGAGAGATATTCGGCTCTTGTTAAAAGAGAATTGAAGAGCACAAAAAATGTGTCCAAAAGTGTGGTAGATTTTAAACGGAGATGGACAACCTGTTCGATCAAAATGACAGAAATCACTATAAAAACCATAATGGAAGGGTTTCCGAAAAAGGTTCAAAATTTCATCACTAGTGATTAGAACTATAAAAATATTTTTTTTTGTTAATTGTAATAATAATTTCAATCAAATAAAAAAAATCAAAACTGTAAGTTTAGTGGTTTAATTTTTATTAACATTAACATGTATGTTAAGAATTTTTCGATGAGGATTATACGTGTTGAATTTCATATGAGTTTTATGCATATTTAAATAATTTTCGGAAGTGGTCTCTATATAAAACAGGAACCGTAACAATTATGACATTTATAATAAAAATCACAACATAAATGTTATTTTTTGATTTTTATTTTTTTTTGTCAGAAATAATTGTTATTTTTTTGTGATACATATTTGTCAGACTATAGCTCTGTTCAATAACTAAAAGTTGTTACTAGTTAGTAACAATTGTTACTGGAAAAGCGTTCATTAACTCAAAAAACTAGCAAGTAGAGAAAAAATCAAGAGCGTATAAATTTTAGAGAGTGTTCTCTCGTTGCAAACTATTACAAGTTCTATTTTGAACTCGTAATAGTTGCAGCTTATATTTCATATGTTTTGTGTTATTGTTTATTTATTTACAATTTTATTTTTGTGGTGAAAAAAATAAAATTGAAGTAAATGTGAATATTTATACATTTTAACAGGAAAAAATATGAAAATTGTGTGTATAAATTTTTTGTTACTGGAAAAGCGTTCATTTACTTTTTACTATTTTTGAGAATTTAAGAGAGTAATTTTGTATATTTTGATTTTATTCTCTCGTTGCAAGTATTTACTGGGAAAGTAAATGAACAGACCTTATATAAATAAAAATCATAGTGTGACAAATATGTATGACAAAAAAATAACAATTATTTCTGACACAAAAAAATAAAAATCAAAGTCTGACAAATATTCCTGACAAAAAAAATAAAAATATGTACGGACCGGACCCGTCCGTACATATTTTTAATATTATTTATGGCATTTTAATTTAAATTTTTATTTGAATCTTTGTAGTCGATTTCATTTTACCTGCTTAATATTTATGAGTCTAATATACGCGAAGCCTTAACTACGGGAGTTCAAGAAGTTATCGGCACATTAAAAAAATTCTAAAATATCTCAATCGTTTTAAAGTTAGAGTTTTGGCCGATGAAAAACAATTCTGAGCAACTGTGCGTCCCAGGCAAGAATACAACATGTATTTTGAATACGTCCTTGATGCAAATAATAAAATACTCGAGCAAAAATTGAATGATATAATTTGAGAACAAGAGCAAGTTTGTTTACTGGTTCAAAATTTTCAGTTAATTTTTGTCATAATATTCCTGCCAATTTTTTGAACTGATATTACTAATTTTCAACAGCAAAAAATTTAAAATTTTTAGAGTAAATATATAAGTTTTAATTTTGCCACAAAAATGGCTAAATGAAAATAAAAAAGGCTAAAGGCTAAATTAATTTGTTTGAGGCTAAACAAGGTTGAAAAGGGCTAAATTTAGCCAGAAAAGGGCTAAATTGGCAACACTGATTCGTACACAGTTTTGAGGTTGTATTGGTGCCTTTTTAAAAATTCTATAAAAATGTTAAAATTTTAATTTATTAAAATTTTCTTCTATTTTTAATGTCAAAAATTAAAAACTTTGTTATATAAATTAAATTTTACCACACATAAAATTAAGTGTCAAAAATTAATAAAAAATAATTGTTTTTCGTTTGAGCAAAATTAACGTGTCCTGCAAAGTATTAAAACAAATTTCAAAAAATTGTGTATACGTGTAATAAAGTGGTTCGGTCTATATTAAGTCGGAAAATCAAAGTTAAAATTTCAAGTATTTTGATGTGTTTAATTCTCTCACAAGTATGTTGAATTCACATATCACAAGTACGTATGAAGAGAGCAATTATTGTTACTCTCAGCTTACACTCAGTTGCGCCTCTAGTTGTACCCTATGCCTTGGGGTTTTTCAATATCAAACATTTCTGAGCAACAAAGAAAATTACATACCCCTACGTCCTTCTATCAATACCCTATCGTGCCTTCAACATACAGACGGACAAACATATATTTCGACTTATATTTCGATATTAAGTTTAAAATACTATTTAAATAGAATCCTACATTACATCGAGCATTGTAATGTAAAATGTGTGTAATCTGAAATAAAGTTCTATTTAAACATAGAAAAAGATTTAAATGATTAACTTAATTGAGATTTTATAACCAGTTATTATAATAAATTAAAAAAAAAAATTTAATTAAATAAAAATGCATAAAAAAATCTACAGGTTGACCATAACACTTTTCTCAGTGAGCAAATGGTAAAAAATGACATACATGTATAAATTATTAAGTTATTATTATTGTTGTTCTTGAACTGAGTGAGAATAACAGCAAAATAGTATTTAAAGTTAATATATAGACACCCACATATTGAATATATTGAATCCAGCACAAGTATATGAACTAGGGTTTCTAATTGGAAATTTTAGTCGAGAAATTTCGAAAATTTCTTTATAAGTTTTCTTTTTCAAGTTAGAGATTATTTTTATTTAGATAAAAATGATTCATTGTGATTTGTTCGATTTTGGTATATTTTCCGTTACTAGCAACTGAAAATCAATTGACACAGCAGAATTACGATTTAAATAATCGAATGTTTTACACTCCAACTAAAATTGTTCATTTACAACAAAAAAATGTTGTCAAGTAGCAACAAATCCTATTATTACAACAAAAACTATTTTCTCTGTGTATCAAAAACAAATTATTTAAACTAGAAATCTTAACTTGTCTATTAACATCCAGTAACACGAATTTTGGTTATGTGTTAACTAATAGTTATACTGACAGTTTTCATACAAAAATAATTTTAACCGACAGTATAATATTCGACTTATCGTCTTAATGCAATTTAAATGTTTAAGTTTTTAAAGGAATTATTAGCATGTTTATCAGTAAAATTTCGAAGAATATTCATATTTAGGGAAAATTATGACAACTATACTGCTTTAAATTAGTTTATCATACATTCTGATTGGAAAAAGTTCCTTTTCGAAACGAATTACATTCCAGATTTAACTAAATCGGACATCTTAAATCTTTTAATAAAGGTATATGGGCAATTCCACGAGAATGACTACCACGACTGAAAAAACCAAAACCCTTGAAACTTTTTTTCAAGATGATTTGAATAGAAGAAAACACTAAAATGTTACTATGTGAAAGTATTTAGAGCTCATTACAACATTTTAAGTGCAAAAATAATAGTTTAAACTGACTATATTTAATTTTTTAATTTAATTGGTATGTTTTAGGCTAAAATTGTGGCGAAAACTAAGCTCCCAATTAGTATGTAGTATGAAATGAATTTGACTCTGATTGTTTTTTTTTCTATCATCAAATTGTTTATTGAAACCGATTATATATTTTCTATTTATTTTTTTAGTTTTTGTATACATATATTTACAGAATATGTGTTGTTTTTCTATAAGAGAAAAATCTGTCACGTACGATATGTCACGTACGATATTAAATTGTATTTATTAAAAAATCATCCAAAGATTGTTTTTATTTAAATATGACGGATTGTAAAGGAAAAATATTTGGTTTAGTGTAAGAAATTAAAAGAAAACCTAACGCCTCTCACGATTCGCAAATTTTCGCATATTTCTACATGTACCTCAAAATTACTTCCATTTTATGTCACGTACGATATACCTTTATTTCGCTCGATATTTTGGACAACAATGTTTTGAAAGAACTTATTATTTTTTTAAAATATAAATAGTACCCTCTGAATGGAACATAAAGACCAAATTATTTTTCAGATACTCTTATTTTTGCAAAATTAATTCCACTCTATAGGCATACAAATGTCACGTACGATGACATGGAATTGACCATATGGAAGAATCCATCCTAAAACATACATAAAACTTTTCTCATTTCGGATTTTAACGAAATTTACCACAGTTATTATGTATGACGTCTTAAAAATTTATACATTTCACAAAATGCTACATACATATCTGCACATAACTTTTAAATCATACATTCTTCAACATTAAGTGTGATTTAATTTGAAAGATAAAGATATGTCCTCTAAATTTTATGAAAAAAAATCACATTTCTTTCAAAAGTTGAAAGTTTAATTCTTAAAATACAAATGTTTAAGCAGTACACTTTTTTAGTTTTGGACTTATGCTCCAAAATAACGCATTTTGTGCCAGTTTTATGAAAATGTCTAAAGCAGTTGTTTTAGAGATATGTGACTTTATATAGTCATACATCTCAAAAACCACTTATTCTAAAAAAAAAATATTCATAAAATTACATGATAATAAGCTAAGTATATTTTTACAAATTTTTAAGTTTGACACTCTTTTAGTTTATGAGTTTTATTATTATACGGGAATGGAAAAAATCCGAGAAATTAGGAACCCTAATATAGGTGGAAATGAGTGTCCTGTAATTGCATGTGAATAAAAACATATACATGTACTAGCTTATAAAAACACTTTCATATATATGGCTCATTTACGACAAGACCGAGATAACTATACTTACATTGGTGATTTATGAACAGAGCAATTCAATGTATTGGCCACTTTCAGTCTAGTAATACACATACATATGTACCATTTCATTTATAAACGATATTTTTTTGTTCAAAAACTCTTCACTTTCAAATAAATTAAAAAGCTTTAAATTTCTAAAGTACTCGTAGATATACACATATTAGGGTGGATCAATTTTGTACACGAAAATCGTATAGCAGAAACGCATTGTACAGGAAATTCTAAGAAATTTTCCCCAAGAAACCATATTTGATTGTCCATACAAATCGACCCAGCCTAATACATATATTTGTTCTTTTCTTTGTGGTTATTATTTATAGAGGATAATTTAAAATTACTTCGAAATTGTATTTTATTTTTTTTTTTTTGTTTATAAGTCATGTTTCCAATTAAAAATATACATACACATGTGGTCAAAGAAATAGGTGTATGCTGGTTTAAATTTAATATAATAGGTCCAAGGATTTATTGAAAACAGTTATGCTACCACATTGTGAGAAAAAATATGCCTCCATAATGTAGACTTCAGCTAAATAATGACTCTAAGGACTCATCGAATTTGGAGAACTTCACAATTTTTTAATAACCAATCTCCCGACCAAAAATCGATAGAAAACCTATGGAACAATTTAAATAAACACATTTCTAAGCATTTATGTAGCAATGACAAGGAATTTTTAAAAAAATTTTCCGAAATTATGGAAAAACCGTAAAACCGTATCTTCGTCCTTGATACCGGATATACGGATATACCGGCTTTTAACAGTCCGTATTAATATTTATCCAAAACATTTACCATCTTCGACAAATCCTTGTTTAAATTTGAAGTTTTCCATAATTTAAATTAAAAACAAGTAAGAGAGCTAAATTCGGCTGTGCCGAATCTTATATACCATTCACCAAATTATACTTTAAAATAAAATTAAAAATTTTTTTTTTTTATTTTTTCAAAGTTTTTTCCAATTTTTAAAATTTTTTTTTTAATTTATTAGTGAACAAAATTTATGGCAAAAGAATGTTTTTTGTGAAAAAAAATTCGGGTTAAAAAATATTTTTCCCGCTTTTGACCCATTGTAGGTCCAACTTTGTATAGCTTTATATAGATCGTTGCAATGGACTTTGAAATATCTATCATTAGATATCCATATTTTTTATATTTATGACTTAGTAATCGAGATATAGATAAAAAATAAGGCAAAAAATAGAGGTTGTCTCAGATTTTTGCTCATA
This sequence comes from Calliphora vomitoria, assembly GCA_942486065.2. Lineage (NCBI taxonomy): Eukaryota > Metazoa > Arthropoda > Insecta > Diptera > Calliphoridae > Calliphora > Calliphora vomitoria. The sequence goes on along the minus strand of OW818029.2, from coordinate 57,206,218 downwards.
TCTCCGTTATTTATGGACGAATTTTGCTGATTTTAAATAGCAAACTTCTCGAAAGCATGTCTGACAGTATTATTGAGGATTTGGATCCGGAAGATATCTGCGGTCTTCAGAAAATTGATTTCAACAGACAGACGGACAGACGGACATGGCTAAATCGACTCCGCTATCTATAAGGATTCAGAATATATATACTTTATAGGGTCGGAAAACTATATTGTGGAAATTACAAACTGAATGACAAATTTATATATACCCTTCTCACGAAGGTGAAGGGTATAAAAATTCCAGAATTTTTCACAGGATAGATTTCCGCTAGTGGAAATCATTGATTTTCATTTTATATAATTCGTCCTTAATAAAAAATGCGAAATCTTTCTTATTGAAGTAAATTTTTACAATTTATATTGCTTTTTTTTTTCATAGTTGTGTCAACAAAAAATCTCATGTTTAATTTATAAAATTTACTTACTAAACTATGTATTTTCAAATATTCATTAGTTCGAAAGCGATTAATATGTATTTTTACATGGCTGTCATATAGATTGTTCAAAAAACGAAACTGGAAACCAGTTAAGCGTTTTTTTTATACCCTTCACCTTCGTGAGAAGGGTATATATAAATTTGTCATTCCGTTTGTAATTTCCACAATATAATTTTCCGACCCTATAAAGTATATATATTCTGGATCCTTATAGATAGCGGAGTCGATTAAGCCATGTCCGTCTGTCTGTCTGTTGAAATCAACTTTCCGAAGCCCCCAAATAACCTACATACACGAATCATACATCATTATCTCCGGAATTCTTCCGGCTATTTAAAATCGAAAAACTCAGTCCACAAATGGCTGAGATATAAGGAAAAAACCAGGACAACCTCGATTTTTTACCTATTTTTTTTACCTATATCCGGATTACTAAGTCATTAATATAGACAATATGGATATCTAATGATAGATATTTCAAAGACCTTTGCAACGACGTATATAAGACCATAGTAAGTCGGAACTACAATGGGTCAAAATCGGGAAAAAAAAATTTTAACCCGTATTTTTTTTTCACCAAAAGTTTTATTCGCTAAATATTAAAAAAAATTAATTTCAAATTTAAAAAAAAAAAATTTAAATTTAAAAAAATAAAAAAAATTTAACATATAAAATTTAAAAAAAAAATTCGAAAAAAATTTTTTTCCAACAAATGAAAACATATAAAAATGGTTGTCACAAACATATATTTGTTTACTGTAACCATATATATAGTTACTGTGACTATAATATTGTTAAACATTTTGAAATGGTTACAGTAAACATGCACAAATGTTGAAATGGTTACAGTAACAATGCACAACTATATTTTTTTTTATGCGTGTACTTACTTCACTGCTGGGAAACCATTTATTGTTCTCCTGAACATTTTTTAAACAACACATAGGACGTTTTGTTGCCGCATCGGCGATATGTTTGTATTTATTTGCCCACACATGCACAATCATTCAACTGATGTAAGTTTTCAACAACGGAAACACGTTAGTTGTATTGTAGCTTCAGTAATTTTTTTGTTGAGCCAGAAATTGGAACCAATAATAAAAAAGTAATAAAAAATATCGCGTGCATTATTAACACATACATATGTACATACACATGTATACATTAGGGTGACCCCGTTTGTATGGAGGAAAAATAACGTATCTATGTTTCCAACTAAAGGTTGTTTGAGGAGACCATTTCTCACAATGTTTGTCTTGACGTCAGTATTTGGTGAGGTGGATCTAAGGAAAAAAAATCCCTTTTTAAAGTTTTAATGATTTTTTTAATATTTCTCGCATAGGAAACATATTGGTATCACATGAAAGGTATTTGAAGGCGCCTTATTTGAATTATAGTGCAAGTCAAAGAATATTCAAAGTTTTGTATTTTTTTTTTAAATTTTACAAGTCATGTTTAATTAATACATTATAAACTTCATATAAATTCACCGAAACGGTTTTATCCGATTTTCGAAATTCAACCTAGTTCGAATTTTATTTGTATTTTTTAATATCTATTTTCTCTCCGAGTTCGAGTATGAACTTTGGACTTGCAAGATAATTTTAGATATGGCCTTTTTATTCTTTGATTCAGCTCAACAAATACCGAACGCAGGACAAACATTATGAGAAACGATTATTATATTATTGTAGTTGTGAACCTCCACACACTTTAGTATACATATGCCTGTATATATGTATAATAATAAGTACTAATATCGCCTGGTGGTTTTCGAAAACTTTTAAACGCCACTTTTATGGAAGGAATTTTGAAACAAATTTTATATTGTACATATCTAGAGAAAGGAAACTTTTAAACCATATATATTTCATCAATATTGGTAAACAATAACATACTTAAAAGTGTACAACAAAAAAACGTGTGGCCTATTTATATATAAGATATAAAGGTGACCCATTGTGATTCGTTCCCATATAAGGTGCGTGTCAAAATATTAAAGTGACATACTTTTCATTCTGTTTATACAAAAATAAAAAATTACAATTTTGAAATGCGTCAAAATTATAAGGTCAGTAAATCAGTAAATAATGCTAGGTAATTGTTGCTTTCTAAAAGTTTTGTTCTAAAAAATTATTTAGTTCCATTTGAGAAACAATGTAACAAGAAAAAGTGGATTTTTCTTACATCAATTGATAAGATAAGAAAAAATTGCACGAAAATTAGTTCGTTCAGTTTGTGTAGCTCAAAATTATTTAAATAATCTCAAAAATGACAGTAAAAATAAAAATTCTGTTTGGCCAAAGCTCTTTTTGTAGGTGAAATTCGCAAAGTTTAAATAATGTCTTCAAACGATGCATGAAACGTTAGTAGTATTAAGCTTTGAATATAGGTTTGAATTCGTCAAAATTACAGTTTTAAAGCACATTAAAGCACACTATATAATCTAAATTAATTGCAATTTTTCAATGAAAATAAGAATCATAAGATAAAACGCTTGAAATTTGACAACTAACTAGCATTTAGGTACCAATTTCAGTATTTTTTTCTTTAAGACAAAGTAAAATTTTTGATCTGAAAAATGTTTATTTACACATATATAATAAAAATAATTGAAATTTCGTCTAACTTACAAATAAAAAATATATGAATTTGGCTTCCCATATTCTATTTCCTAATAATAGTAAGTTAAATAGATGGAATTTACAATAGACCTTGACAATAAAGATTGTTGATGACGCCCTTGGCAGGGTAGAAAATGCATTCCAATTTGCCAATTGTCTAAAAATTGTAGTATTCAGTGATATTCTTTGAATTATTACAGATTAATTACAATAAATGAACTTAGGCCTAATTAAAAATTTACTTTCAAATTATATAAAACTTTTAATATATTTTATATTACTTTAGTTTTTAAAACTTTTCCAGATGCATTTGAAAACAATTTATAGTTTTAGTCGCATTTTTAAACCCATGTTTATTGCTACTGTATTGAATCATAAAACGACTACATGAAAACTCATTTTTAGGATTTCTTTATTTTTTCACGAATATCGCGATCTTTACCGTGAAAATTCGTATATGTTTATGATATATATCTAAATCTACTTCGTGATATTCCCGAATATATCTTAATTTAACTAGATCGATAATATTTTTTTACATTTAATACTTTGTTTTAAAATCAGTCCTGAAGTATGCCAAATAAATATTTAACTAAGTTGGAATTTACCTTAGTTAAAATATAATAAAACAATTTAAACAACAAATAGTAAACTTTACAATAATTTTAATAATGGATAACCAAGAAAATTATGGACAATTCTTCAATTGTTTATTTTAATTCTTAAAAGATTTAGTTTACACTTTTTTTTCTTTATTTATCACATAGAACTGCACAAATGACAGCCGTCACATTACTATTTCTGGCCAATCACCCACACCCTAACATATGCTATTGATATTATTATTGTAGCTTTATCATAATCAGTGCACAATAGGACATTTTAAACTTTTTTAAGACAAAATTCAAAATTAAAGTTTTTGAAAAATTTATTGGAATTTTATTTACAATCTTATATATAAATAGACCACTCGTTTTTTTGTGGCACACTTTTAAGTATGTTATTGTCCACCAATATTGATGAAACATAGACTTTCCAGTTCGGTTTTAACCGAAACCGAAATCGCGGTTTTTCAAGGCCTAAAACCGAAACCGACAATTATTCTTCGGTTTTTATTTTTAATCTATTTACAGTAGAAAAATTCAAAATTTAGAAATGGTAACAAACTTTTTCATCCAATTATTCATCCAATATTTCTAAAAACAGATTGGTAAAAATATCTTAAAATTTGTTTAAATTTTTTAAATTGTATTACAAGCAGGCTACCTTTCGCAGGCTAAATAATGCAAAATTAGTTATTTTCAAATATCCGATAAAAGTGTAGAGTACCCTTTGTAAATTAATACTAATTCAGGAAAACATGTCTCTAGTTTCATGTTTATTGATTCATTGTAATGTGGATTCTAGCTCATTATAAACGTATTATTATAATAAAACAAGTAAGAGAGATATATTCGGCTGGGCCGAATCTTATATACCCTTCACCAAACTATACTTCAAAATAAAAATTTTAAATATTTTTAGTTAAATAAAATTTATTTTTTTTCAATTGTTTTTTTTTTGATTTTTTTTGAAAAATTTTTTTTTTCGATTTTTTTTTTTTAAATATTTTTTATTTTTTTTAAATTTAAATTTTTTTTTTTTTTTTTAAATTTTAAAAACTTTTTTTTTTAATATTTAGCGAAAAAAACTTTTGGTAAAAAAAAAAAAATCTGGTTAAAATTTTCCCGATTTTGACCCATTGTAGTCCAATGTATACGTCGTTGCAAAGGTCTTTGAAATATCTATCATTAGATATCCATATTGTCTATATTAATGACTTAGTAATCCAGATATAGGTCAAGAAATAGGTAAAAAATCGAGGTTGTCCTGGTTTTTTCCTTATATCTCAGCCATTTGTGGACCAATTTAGCTGATTTTAAATAGCAAATTTCTCGAAAGCATGTCCGACAGAATTATTGAAGATTTGGATCCCGAAGATATCTGGGGTCTTCAGAAAATTGATTTCAACAGACAGACAGACGGACATGGCTTAATCGACTCCGCTATCTATAAGGATCCAGAATATATATACTTTATAGGGTCGGAAAATTATATTGTGGAAATTACAAACGGAATGACAAATTTATATATACCCTTCTCACGAAGGTGAAGGGTATAAAAAGTACATAATGACCCACATTTTGTATTCCTCCTCAGCATCATGAATGTCTAATTTCATATTTCTGTGTCCATTAATATAGAAAATACAAAAGAAAGGCACCTTTTGTGAATTCTAACTCATTCAGAATCATTTGTGTGTAATTTTCAATTTTAAGGTTTATTATTATAACACAGGAACATGTGTGTTTAATTTCCTTCTTTAGGTTCATTATTATAGAAATTTCAATAATAGTTTCTGTTACCTCAATATCATTATTCCCTCTATCCTTGATTCTTTCATTACTCAGAAGCATATCAACCAATTTTGTATACATATAAGTAAATAATTTAATATAATAAAAAGTACCATTAGAAGAAAAAGTAAAAATTTTCCACACCACCGTCAAGTTTGAAATTACAAAGTAATTTCCCGATTTCTAGTTTCAATACTTAATAAATTATCAAAAAACCGAACCGACACCGATCGGTTTTCAAATTTTTAAAACCTAAACCGGGATTTTGAAATTCTTCGTTTTTTTGGAAACTATAATGAAACATAAGGACTAAGATCGAAAAATTTTTAACACACATATATGTTAATAAAAATGAAACCACTAAACTTACAGTTTCGAATCTTTTTTTATTTGATTGAAATTATTATTACAATTTACAAAAAAAAAAAAAAAATAAATATTTTTATAGTTCTAATCACTAATGATGAAATTTTGAACCTTTTTCGAAAACCCTTCCATTATGATTTTTATAGTGCTTTATGTCATTTTGTTCGAACAGGTTGTCCATCGCCATTTAAAATCTACCACACTTTTGGACACACTTTTTGTGCTCTTCAATTCTCTTTTAACAAGATCCCAATATCTATCAAATGGACTCAGCTCCAGGCAGTTTGGAGGAATTGCCTCTCTTGGTACAAATACCACATTATTGGTCTTGTACCTCTCAAGACCTTTCTTACCATAGTGAAAGATGCCAAATCAGGCTAAAAATAATTGGACACATTAAGAATTCTTATGAATGGAAACATCCTTTTTTGTAAACATTTCTTGATGTAAATTTCGGTATTTGTAGAGCCCTTTGTAACAAATGTTTGTCTTTTTTGCCGCAATTACATATTGCTTGCCATACCAAGAACTTTTTGGGAAATTTTGTCTGCTATTGGGTCCTAAACTTTTCTTCAACATTCCCTCGAGCATCTGCAACATAAAAAAATTTACCCAGAGGCTTCGAAAAATTTTCCATACGTACATTTCGTCATTTATTATACAGCAGGTATATTTTTTATATACAATTTGATCTCAATTTCCGTGCCCTGTCTTTGACCTTTAAATTTTTAGCAGAGTTCCTGTTAGGAACTTTTTGAGTCTTGTATGCTCTTAAACCTGCATTGGCTTTAACTTTTCGTATCAAATAGTCGGAGTACTGACCTAACCGGGCTGTTTTCCTACAGGAGGTGTTGGAAACTCTTTTGAAAATGCTCTCTATTTGTTTGGCTTTAGAAACATCATGTGGACCATTCCTTTTACCTGAACCAGGTTTTATATCAACGGACAAGTTCTCCCGGTACTGTTTAATAACATTGGAAACAGTTTGGTAGCAGACCTTTGATTGTTTGGCCAACTTTTTGTAGGACCAAGTTGGGTTTTGTTGAAAATATTTAATCATTTTAGTACGAACTTTTTTCTGGTCACTCATTTTAATCAGATTAACAACAAATGAATATAATTGACATTAAAATTAAGAATTGACATGCTTTACAAAAGTAACTTGATAAAGAAAAAAAAATCAAATAATACTTTTGTTAAAAGTTTTAATGAAAAACGTGTGTTAAGAATTTTCTTCGGTTTTTTGGAAACTATAATGAAACATATATGGTTTAAAATGTTATTTTCTCTAGATATGCACAATATAAAAAATAGTTTCAAAAACCTTTCCATAAAAGTGGGAAAAGGCGTTTTAAATGTGGTGGAATTTCGACCACCGAAATTCGATTTAATATTTTTAACGTGAGAGTGTTTTACACAGACAGAGAGATGGACATATCTCAAAAACAAGTTAAAATTTTATAATATTTAAAAAATTAGTAAAGTTACGTTACCACAATTCTTATATTTATTTGAACTTACATGACTTTTGTGAGAGCAAACATCATCAAACAATAAATAAGACAGACAAACAGGATGAATATCGGAAGGAGCAAAGGGCGGTCATAAATGCAGTAGTGGCTTAGATGCTAACCACTTAGTGGCAGTTTCACGGGGATTGCGGTTGAGGCGGTTTAGTATATTTACCTTGGCCTCTCATGGTGACGGGAATAATAAACTGAAAAGGCATAAATTTTTTAGGTTATCCCACAAATAACATTATAAATATAATCATGAATAAGAAACAAACTTTCAAACGATTTTATAATGATTTTTAAGAATATTTGTATGTATATATATTTTGTTGTTTTCATTGTTCTTGTCCATAGTCATTATTGTTTTATGATTTTCTTTTAAATGAGAAATTAAACAGGTGTTCAACGAAAAACCAAAAAAAAAAAAAAAATAAACTAAATAATATAAAAATATATTATTAACATCTACATCTACATACACTATTTTAACTTTTTTTTTTTTGTCACTTTACTACACCTGAAAGCCACCTGAAATTTGTTTGTAAAAATACAAAAATACAGCGATAAGGAATTAAGTAGAATTATACGAATAAATAGTCAGAAAGCCAAAAATTTCGTGTACTTTTCATAATCAATACGGCGAATATGAGCCGTTGAAACATTTAGAAACAGAAGCAGATAACTACGAAATATTTAGTGTTAGTAGTAGAGTAGATAAGATTTGATTAGAAATCAATTACTAAAGCAGCACTATGATTTTCATTCAAATTCGCCAATATTCAATCAATCAAAATCAGTTGCAATTTACACATTGTTAAAGACAATTTGAAATTTCGTTTAATAATATATAATAAATAGCCTTAATAGATTGGCTAAAAATTAACAAGTTTTAAACATTTTTATTTTATTTTTCTCCAAGAAAGAAAACAAAATAATGAAAATATTTAATATTTTCACATTTACTTGTCTTCTGGTAACAGGTATAATAAATTTTAATAATACATATGTACAAAAAAAAAAAAAAAAATATAGTTGTTGTTCAAAAACAAAAAAATAAAAATAAAAACCTATATTTGAAGAATGGAAAATTTTCTAATTTAATTAACATAAAATTATAACTTAGTAATGTATGTATGTGCATTTTAGTTAAGTGCCCAATGCAGTTCTAATAAATTCTATTTCTAATAATGAAATATAATGCATGTCTAATAACAAACTGTAGTGCAACTATTAATAGAAATAAATTTATAAAAACGGCAGTGGTTAAACAACGAATTGTGGAGTTACTTTACATGTAAACATTTTAACAACCAGAATGGTTTAAAGTTAAACAGAAACAAGTACGAAAGTATAATCGATCAAGCTCGACCATATAATATCCTACACTGAGTATATCGTGTGATTTACTTCTATATGAAACTTATTTGTATTGAATTTTATGTAGATACCAACATGTTTAAGAAATTTATGCTTGTTAAAGTGTTTCTCGGAAGTAAGTCTTATATGGCTTACGTTCTGTACTTTAAGCACAATGTTTACATGGGCAGCCAGATAGCCAAACGGACATCGTTAAATCGCGCTTCGCCTATTTGATGCGTAAACAAACAAAATGTCCGAATTTGGAAAGTACCAATCCACATAGATACCAAGCCACCGAGATCGTGTGATTCTTAAGTCTCAGGTCTATGCGAATAAGCCACAAACCACAGCGGCCCTAATAACCCATGCCATCGGTCAAATTAAGCTTGATTTACATATGTGCCAGAGTCATGAAAAATTGGACACCGTCATCGTCTTTCACACTAATAACAGATTTCGATGATATCTCACACACACTTTGTTTTATTTAAATTTAAAGATAGGTAGCACTTAATCCTTTACTTCAGCCATTTGTGATCCGATTTTCTCGACTTTAAATAGCAAAAGTTGGACTATAGCGGATATATTGAAGATTGATATCACGTATGTATGTAAGTTATTTGGGGGCTTCGGAAAGTAAATTTCCACATACATATGGGCATGGCTATATCGCATCCGCTATCTATAACGATCCATAATATATTTACTTTATGGGGTCGCAAACGAAAAGTTTGGAAATTACAAACTCATGGTGAAGTGTTTTGTACGAGGAGCCCTTCTCAAACATTTTATTTTGAAAAAGGACTGAGATCGAAAAATCAGATTCAGTTCCAGGCAGTTTGGAGGAATTGCCTCTCTTGGTACAAATACCACATTATTGGTCTTGTACCACTCAAGACCTTTCTTACCATAATGACAGATGCCAAATCAGGCCAAAAATAAGGGGACACATTAAGAAGCCTTATGAAGGGAAACATCCTTTTTTGTAAACATTCCTTGGTGTAAATTTCGGTATTTATAGAGACCTTTGTAACAAATGTTTGGCTTCTTTTGCCGCAACTGCATATTGCTTGCCATACCAAGAACTTTTTGGGAAATTTTGTCTGCTTTTGGGTCCTAATCTGTTCTTCAAAATTCCCTCGAGCATCAGCAACAAAAAAAATTTACCCAGAAGCTGCGAAAAATTTTCCATACGTACATTTCGTCATCCATTATGCAGCAGGTATATTTTTTGTATAAAATTTGACTTCAATTTCCGTGCTCTGTCTTTGGCCTCTAAATTTTTAGCAGCGTTCCTGTTAGGAACTTTTTGGGCCTTGTATGCTTTTAAACCTGCAATGGCTTTAACCTAACCGGGCTGCTTTTCTACCGGATGTGTTGGGAACTCTTTTGAAAATGCTTATATAGGTTTGATATCAACGGACAAGTTCTCCCGGTACTGTTGAATAACATTGGAAACAGTTTGACGGCAGACCTTTGTTTGTTTGGCCAACTTTTTATAGGACCAAGTTGGGTTTTTGTTGAAAATATTTAATAATTTTAGTACTCACTTTTTTCTGATCACTCATTTTAATCAGATTAAGAACAAATGAACATAATTGACATTAAAGGTAACTTGATCAAAAAAAAATCAAATAATACTTGGGTTAAAAGTTTTAATGAAAAACTTGTGTTAAGAATTTTACGATCTCAGTCCTTAGTAGTGTCATTGTTTAACCAAATACGAAATATTTGATTAATCGAATAATTGATTAATCCGACTCAGACATGGAAATCAGGATCAGGTATTCAAAAGTGCCGTTGTACTCCCGCGACTAATTGATACTCACAAACAACTTCATGTTTTTTTATGTAAAAAGAAAAATTCACACCATTCATACCTGAAATTGAAATACATGTAATATTGATAAAATAATTAAGGTTCTAGTATGTTTTTGGGCTGATAGCACAAATTTGAAGTATATTTGCCAAACAAATTTTCCTGGAAAGCACCAGGAGCAAAAAGTGAAAGAGCGTCTATAGACGGTGTCAGTGGTTTAACGAAGCAAAAAGTATAAAAAGTTGTTATATTTAATTTAAAAAATGATCGATTTTATTTCAAATTATTGCTTAAAACAGGATAAAAATCTTAATCGCCTATATGATATATTAAACTGTGATATGGTATTCTTTAAAGCAATTTTTTGCTTTTGAAAAACATAAGTGGATATTAAACTTAGTACAAAACGTCAGATTTTTTACTATATTTACACGATTTTTCCAAGCCCCATTCGGCAAAATGATTCATTTGGTCAAATCTTACATTATATCCACAGGATGATTGGATCTTTTTCGAACAGAATTGCTGGTGGTTGTCTTTTCGGCTGATGAAAGACGACCAACTACTCGTTTTTCGCCAGCAGAACAAAATTCTTTCTCAATACTCAAACGAAATTCATACATCGTTATGTCTTTTACATTTTTATTTTTATCTGACTTTCGGTGTTTCTCGTCATTAAGACTGCGATTTAAAACAAACACATCTATCGTACGATTAGACCTTGAACTGTGTATTCACATTTTCTTCAACTGCAGCGCGATTCATTTTTTCTCTAAATTCAACTTCGTTCACATGCAGCTGTATGTAAGTTTTGCGCCATAAAATACTTTTAAATTCAGCAGAATCTTTGCTGATATTCGACAATTCTAACAGGGAATAGAATAGCATTTTTTCGACTGAAACAGTTTTGATATACTCATCACCTCCTGTGAATCCACCAGCGATTGCGATCTTTTGTTTGCTTTTAACAAAGGGGTCGATTTGGTTTGAGAGTTTTGTGGTACTGAATTCATTTCGGGCAATTCAAACGTAGTTCCATCTTGTATTGTGGATGGTTCTTGCTCTGCGTTCAATTTATTTAAACTGAAACTGCTAGCTACTGCTATAATTACACTATATTCTGGCATGATTTCATCGCACTGATAATATGGATCTTCAATATCATCTTCGAAATCATCATCATTTTCAATTGACTTCATCAAATCTGCTATTTCTTTATCACTCAATGATGAAAACTTAATTTTTAAGAAAAGTTTTACAAGTTATTAGTAAAGAATTATAAACTAAATGTTCAACTAAATGACTAAGACCGTCTACAGACGGTGTTTCCAAATACCACAATTTGGTGACACATGTTCAGTCACAAATCAAACTAATATGAAAGCTTACATTTCAAATACTTACCAAAAGAATTCCCGAGTCAATAGACCAAATTAAAACTATATTTATTTATATTTTAATTTTCACAAAAATCACAAATATTTTTTGGTAATTTTTCACTAAAATTCAGATTGAACTTGTTATTTCTGCCAAACTTATTTATTGAGCACGTTCAAACTGGTACCGGTTGATAGGTATTTTTATACTGAATAAAAAGTTTTCAGTTGCTATGGTGTAAAAAAATCAGATTTTATATATAGACGGTCTTTGGTGTTAAAGGGTTAACACTCAGAAAATATATGTAGATACATTTGCGTGTACGAGCATTTCTTATAAACAATTTTGTGTTTAACATTATTTTGTATAGAAAAGTTTGTGTATAACAGTTTTTTTCTATAGCAAATTTTTGTATAACAGTATTAAATAATTAAAATTTTAAATTTGAGTATTAATTTTAGTATTTAGTATGATACCGCACAAAATGTTCATATTCCTTCGCTGATTCAAGACGTTTGATTAATCGATTAATCGCACAATTCTAAAAATGAATGGAAATACTCCATCTTCCCGAAAGAACAGCTAACTGGTTTTCTATAGAGATTTGTATTTGCGTACTAAATAAATTCTTTTAATTAATGAAAAAGTATTTAAGAAAAATACAAATATTCTTATGGAAATACACAAATGGGGGATTCACACGGTCTGCTATTAGGTCATATTTAAAAAATATTTGTTGTGTTTCAAACAAAAAAGTTCTAAACTAATAAGAGTTTTGGAACTATGTTTAATGTTTTGTCATAAAAATAACACTTTTTTTGTATGAAACACAACAACAATTTGTTTAAACTATGATAATATATTAGGACATTATGACAATATGACCTAATAGCAGACCATGTGAATCCCCCAATTACATATGTATACTTGCCCTAAACTCATATATATATGTATATGTATGTGTAAATAGTTAGTTACTTCTTCCCCACCAGAAAAGTATACACCACACTAATAACAATAAATGACCCTGGAAGTATATTAATTATTTTTGATTATTTTATTAATTTATCATGTTATCGAACCGTGATAAATGACTTACAATAATTTTGCATAAATAAAACTCCAAGAAACACTCAAACTAAATGAAAGATAGGTTAAACAATGAAATTGTTATTAATAATTTTAATAAATTAAAAAGTTAAAGTACGAGCCCTTTTTGGCTTTTATGATATTACGCAACAAATTATTAGCATAGTTCAAGGAGTGTAGGGTAACATAAGTAATAAAATTGTATACTAACTAACTAACTAATACCGGTATTTGGTTAGAAAAGGGTTATTATTAATAAATAACTAACTACGTTATACTACTAAGTAGTTATAGTTTAATATATAGTATATCAAAAATATAATTGTTGTCGTTGTGCTTTATTTGTTATTTTAACATTAACATGTTAAATACAATGACACACCAAAAAAAGGACAAAAAAACCAAAAAAAAAAAAAATATAGTTCAAAATCAACAATAAAAACAAAACTCGATTACAACAAATTGTTGTTATCAAGGTCATGTCCTTTAATTTTTCTATTTCTTATATTTTATTATTTTAGTGTGTTTGTTATTTTTTTCCTTGACCAACGACTTTGAATATTTAGTTGTTATATTTTGTATAACCATATACATATGTATGTATGTAATATAAATTTCTTCAAAAATGTACTGTATATACACTGTACTGCTCCTGTCGTCTTCCATATCATTTGAATTTAAGAACACCTGGTTTGGGTTTGGTTTCAAGTACCTTAGTTGTAGGGAGGTTTATTTCCACATTTATTCGCGCTGAGAACCAAAATTATGTTAAAGTGTCGTGCTCCACTTTTAATGGTTGTAAATAAATTTGTTTTTATTTTGTTCCTTTCTTTTAATTTCATTACAAGTGTTTTCACTGTCACAAAATATAAAATTTAAATTATTCGTATTTAATTTATTAACGGAAATTTTTCTGCAAGCAAGTTGCTTGCGAACTTTTTATTATTTTATTTTATTAAGAAAAGAAAATAGGACAATTTAATGACTATTTTTGGTGGTAGGAAGTTTTACTGTAACGAAAACATTTGTTGGGATTTATAATAAATTTTAACTAGAATTTTGGTAAAAATAAGCAAGCCCCTACCTAAACGTTAATGATGTCTTTAAAATTAATAATTTTTTTGTAAATTTCATATTTTTTAAATAACTAATTTGTTCTGATCCCCATTGTACCATTTTAAAAGTGCTTATTTTTAATATTTATAACAATGTTATTATTTTTTTATATTTTTGATACCTTGGATCGTTATAAATAACGGAGTCGATATATCCCATTCCATATGTTTGGTAAAATAAACTTTCCGAAGCCCCCAAATTACTTACAAACATAATTCATACATTAATATCGGCTATAGCACAGAGTATACAGAGGTGTCACGAGACAGAAAATAATCTCGTTTTCTATTCGTCTCTTTCTTTATAAACTGCCTTTTTCATTGTTTTGTTTTGGTTATTTGTTTGTTTTGATTACATTACTTTGTCTACTATATTCGCGTTGTATATAGCGTTTTGCACATCACTGATATTGTAGTACAAAATATTTGCTATCCTTTTTTAAGAGAACTGCCCTTTCATCTGATTTTGAGTTTTTGAAACGTCAAATTTGACACCTCTGTATACTTTGTGGCTATAGACCTTATCTGAGATAAAAGCAAAAAACCTCGACTACCCTAAATTTTTCTTCTTTTATTAAACATAAAGTTTTTTACTACAAAAAAAAAAAAAAAGATTCCTTTGTAATAACATTTATTTTTTCAACAAATTGTTTTACCAACATTTTGTTTTTACCATAAATGTTTATAAGATTCGGCACAGACAAATATATGTAGCATTTTTACTTGTTTTAGAATGCGTTATTTCCTACGCAAATGATTTTATAGATAAAAGTTTTGATACACAGAGAAAACAGTTTCGTAATAGCAAACGAAAGTCTTCTTTATCATCTGAATTTCTGTTGATAAGGAGTGAGATCGAAAAATTCTTAACATACATATATGTTAATAAAAATGAAACCACTAAACTTACAGTTTTGATTTTTTTTATTTGATTGAAATTATTTTTAGAATTTACAAAAAAAAAAAAATATTTTTATAGTTCTAATCACTAGTTATGAAATTTTGAACCTTTTTCGGAAACCCTTCCATTATGGTTTTTATAGTGATTTCTGTCACTTTGTTCGAACAGGTTGTCCATCTCCGTTCTTTTTCAATTGTCATCAATTCTCTTTTAACAAGAGCCCAATATCTCTCCACTGGCCTTAGCTCCAGGCAGTTTGGAGAATTTGCCTGTCTTCACGCAGAAAAAAAATATAGTTGAGCATTGTTTCTGTAACCATTTCAACATTTTTAACAATATTATAGTCACAGTAACTATATATATGATTGGTTAATTTACGATTCACATGATTGTATCAACCATATATATGGTTACAGTAAACATGTATATGTTTGTGACAACCATTTTTTGATGAATTGTTTTATCATAATATGTTGTTATCAGATTATGATATCCATAAGCCGAGAGCAACATAATATGGTAAGTCCTTCATCATATAAATGGTTGTCACAAACATATACATTTTTCTGTAACCATATATATGGTTGATGCAATCATGTGAACCGTAAATTAACCATATTATTGTTACCACAATCATATATATAGTTACTGTGACTATAATATTGTTTTAAAAATGTAGAAATGGTTACTGTAAACATGCACAAATGTTGAAATGGTTACAGTAACAATGCACAACTGTATTTTTTTCTGCGTGTTGGTACAAATACCACATTATTGTTCTTGTACCACTCAATAACTTTCTAACCATAGTGACAGATGCCAAATTAGGCCAAAAATAAGTGGACACACTAAGAAATCTTACGAATGGAAGCATCCTTTTTTGTAAACATTCCTTGATGTAAATTTAAGTATTTATAGAGCCCTTTGTAAAAAATATTTGGCTTTTTTTGCCGCAACTGCTTGCCATACCAAGAACTTTTTGGGAAATTTTGTCTGCTTTTGGGTCCTAAACTTTTCTTCAACAATCCCTCGAGCATCAGCAACATCAAAATATTGACCCGGAAGCTGTGAAATATCTGCCAGAACATACGTTTCGTCATCCATTATGCAGCAGGAATATTTTTTTAAAAAATAATTGGCTTTAATTTCCGTGCTCTGTTTTTGGCCTCTAAATTTTTAGCAGCGTTCCTGTCAGGAACATTTTGAGCCTTGTATGTTTTTAAATCTGCATTGGCTTTATCTTTTCGTACCAAATAGTCCAAGTACTGACCTAAACGAGCAGCTTTCCTAC
This sequence comes from Calliphora vomitoria, assembly GCA_942486065.2. Taxonomy (NCBI): domain Eukaryota; kingdom Metazoa; phylum Arthropoda; class Insecta; order Diptera; family Calliphoridae; genus Calliphora; species Calliphora vomitoria. The sequence continues at coordinate 57,189,886 of OW818029.2, read as the reverse complement.
CGGAGGTGTTGGGAGCTCTTTTGAAAATGCTTTCTATTTTTTTGGCTTAATAAGCATCAGGTGAACCATTCCTTCTACCTGAATCAGGTTTTCTATCAACGGACAAGTTCTCCCGGTACTGTTGAATAACATTGGAAACAGTTTGATGGCAGACCTTTGATTGTTTGGCCAACTTTTTGTAGGACCAAGTTGGGTTTTGTTGAAAATACATATTTAATAATTTTAGTACGCACTTTTTTCTGGTCACTCATTTTAATCAGATTAACAACAAATAAATATAATTGACATTAAACATAATAACTGACATCTTTTACAAAGGTAACTTGATAAAAAAAATCAGATAACACTTGGGTTAAAAGTTTTAATGAAAAACGGGTGTTAAGAATTTTTCGCCAATCGAAGCATTCGATTGGCAACAAATTCGGTTGCTATTACGAATCTGTTTTCCCTGTGTATATAGCCTCTATGAGTATACATAGTTGGGATGTTCCCAACTAAAATAAAAGTTCAATTCATTCTAAGATATCGTTTCTCAACATTTTTGTTTTGATTTTAGTATTTGGAGAGCTGGATTATATGATAAATAGTTCCTTTTTAAGGTTTTCATGATTTTTGTTTTTCATATTTTTCGCAAAGGACACATATGAAATATTAGTATCATAGGAAAGGCCTTTGAAAGACGCTTTTAATTTCAATTACTTAATAACACTAGTTTTTCATTTATCACATTAAATAATTAATAACATTTCAAATGTTTATCACAAAGAATGTATGATAAATAAATGACATCTTTTGCTTGAAATATTGCAAGTATTTTATGGAATTTTGAAAAAAAAAAAAAAATACATGCATTCAGATGTTGGACTGTCTATGAGATGTTTTTTTTAACTAATTATTTGATGTCAATTAGCACCCGCAAATGTTAAAATAACAAGTTATGTAGCTGATCAAGTAGCCAGTTAGGTAGCTAGTAAGTTAACTGACTCTATGTAACTAGTATGCGTTGACTACTTTGGATCAGTTATTAGACAGTCTCATTCAATAGGTAAAATTGACCTATACTTAGGACATTCATGTGTTAAAATAGCAAGTCACGTAGCTAGTTATATAACTAGTAGTCACCCTAAATGATAGTAGATAAAATCACCATTTAGTCCCCTAGAACTGCTGGGTTATAAAAAAGAAGAAAATTGTAATTCTGTGTATTGAGGAAATAAATTGAAAAAATTACGAAAAATCAAATTAAAACTTTAATTTTCGTCAGCACTGGAATATTTTTTGCTTATAAGTATTTATCATGAGCTGTTTGTTCTTTGGTTTTTTGTTCAAAGATTAATCCACCAATTTTGGCCGCTTAAACTAGCAAATAAAATAAAAGTATCGAAAAGGCAACATTTAAAGATTAATTTTAATTTAATCGCTGATCTTCAAGTCAATAACCGCCTTTAGTGATCTAAATGACATTTCTCAAAATACTATTAAACATCGAAAGTAAAATACCTTTTGGCACACACTGTTGCCAATCACTAAAAATCTTAATAATAGAAAAACTTTAACTAAACTCTATAATTAACATACTAAATTTTATTCTAAATAATAATATCGCTCAATATTATTTAAACTAAAACCGAAAATTTGTATTGACATCAAAACATATCCATCATAAGAAGACATTTGTTAATTTTTTTCAAATTTAGATAGTTTTTTTTAAACAAAATTCCCCCACTAATTTCCATGCGAAACAACTGACTTTAATGTACATACATATGTATTCGTGTGGAGGTTAAAACGAATTTGTTATCGCTCATTGTTGATAATCGCGTTTAATTTCATATAATAAACAATTAAACACCTGGCAAAATACAAAAAGCTAGAAAAAAAACACCAAAAAACTATAATATACGTACATGAAGATAAAATAGTTACATTTTAACTAAAACACAAACAAAAACTTAACCGCTGATAAGAGATACCAACCTGCATGAAATGAAAATATAATAACTAAACTAAACTGCCCCCTGAAAATACAGACAATTAACCAGAAACTAAATACATACCTAAAATATCATTGGAAATCTTTTATTAACTAATGATTAATCACAGCAAATAAAACACGAAATAATTATTAAGTAAATAATTGTGAAACAAAAAAACAAACAACCCCCATCCCCCCCTCCACAACAACTATCGTAAAATTTTATTATTCAAATTCAGTTTCTAAGCAATACCGTTTAACATTTTCATTCCTTTGGTTTTTAGGCACCAGTGCTGTCTACTGGCCATGTGATACACATGACGATTGTACGGCCAAATACTCGTCATGCTCATCGGCGACTAGTGAATGCAAATGCACCGATTTCGATATTGTGTTTTCCAGTGATTTCTCGACATGTCTGAAGACGTCACTGATTGGTGACAAATGCGAAGAAAGTATTCAATGCAATCTTATGCCAACGGGAGCCAAGTGTAAATCGGGGGTCTGTGATTGTGCCGATGGCGAAACATATGTGCGTGGACGTTGTCGGACATTAAATGGTCTCAATCAGCATTGTGATACAGATTTGGATTGTTATTTTGGTTATGATCGCGACTCGGTCCAGTGTAAAGAAAATCTTTGTACATGTGCCAATGGATATTATCATAGACATGGCAACATATGCCGACGTAAATCAATGGGTGAGTGTTATTAACAGAGAGGACACAAAAAAAATGAACAAAAATCAGTGTTTATAGCAAAAAAATATATATAGGAAAATACATATCATGAAAAAACACAAAAATAACATCAAAAAAGAAAGAAAAAAAGGAGCAAATAATAATTTTAAAATTTTTATTTTTTTACTTTTAAAATTCTGTATTTTTCAACACAAATTTTAACAAAACTATGCATTAGTTCCACAACTAGTTCTAGATCTCAAGCATATAGCCAGTACTCATTCTAGTTTGACGTTGGGATATATGATTTTTGTTTGAAATTGTCTCCTCCAGAACTGGCTCTAAAGAAGAGTTGCGCAGCCAGCACACGTTATTTAAAATAGTTCTGGAACCAGTTCTTTAATCAATGGTTTTTGAAATAGTAACCCTTGGAACTAGTTCACACATTCTTAGGAACAGCTCTAGAACAAATTCTTTCATCGGGGATTTTTGTTTGAAATTGTGTTGCTCGAAACTAGTTTCAAAATGCAGATAAGACATTTTAATGGTTTCACTTTATAGAAATATGTAATTAGTCTTAAAATACTTATATTTACCGAAAAAAGCTGATAAAAAGATTTTTAATAAAAAAAAACGTTTCTCAAATATTTTTATTAATTATTTGTGCATTTATATGAATTAAATTTGCATTAATTTTAAAATGATTTTAATTTTTTGACAGTTAATTTTTTTAAAATTTCAAAAAAAAAAAAAAATAAAGTTTTTAAACCGGTTCCAAAAAGTTGTTGTCGGAATTAATAAGTGATCTATAGAACTAGTCAAAAAACAATGTATAACTAGTACCAAATAACTGGTTCCTTAAAACCCTATAGAAGTACTTTAGAATCACGAGAGAGTTCCACGGAGTTCCAAGGTAGTCATTCAATAATCTGAACTGGTTCTGATTACACTCATTCTAGAACTAGTTACTTTAGAACAAATTCTGTAATTTTCCCTGAAATAGTTGTAACAAAATAGAAATATGATCATTTTAATAATGTTTGCAATAATTTGGTCAGACTTCTAAGGACTGAGATCGAAAAATTCTTAACACACGTTTTTCATTAAAACTTTTAATCCAAGTATTATTTGATATTTTCTTTGATCAAATTACCTTTGTAAAGCATGTCAGTTATTATGTTTAATGTCAATTATGTTCATTTGTTGTTAATCTGATTAAAATGAGTTACGAGAAAAAAGTGCTTACTAAAATTATTAAATACTAGCTTGACCCGGTGCGCTTCGCTACCCCTGTCGATGTAAAAATCGGTTCAGCCGTTTAGTAATTATTGTTTAAAAACTAAAGGTACCAATTTTACCCGTTTTTCCCCCTTTTTATCCCTTTCTGGTCCAAGTATTGAAAAAATGTATAGCCTATTGACGCTTCCAAGTAAGGATCTATCTACGTTCCAAATTTCAATAAAATCGGTTCAGCCGTTTAGCCGTGATGCTCAAACAAACAAACAAACAAATAAACAAACAAACTTACAAAGACATTTATATATTTATATAGATATAGATTTTCAACAAAACCCAACATGGTCCTACAAAAAGTTGGCCAAACAATCAAAGGTCTGCCGTCAAACTGATTCCAATATTATTAAACAGTATCAGGAGAACTTGTCCTTTGATAGAAAACCTGGTTCATGTAGAAGGAATGGTCCACATGATGTTTCTATAGTTAATAAATAGAAAGCATTTTCAAAAGAGCTCCCAACACCTCCGGTAGGAAAGTGCTCGGACTATTTGGTACGAAAAGTTAAAGCCAATACAGGCTTAAAAAACATACAAGGCTCAAAAAGTTCCTGACAAGAACTCTGCTAAAAATTTAGAGGCCAAAGACAGAGCATTAAAATTTAAGTCAAATTTCATACAAAAAATATACCTGCTGCATAATGTGTGACGAAACGTACGTATGACAATTTTTCACAGATTCCGGTCAATATTTTTATGTTGCTGATGCTCAAGGGAATCTTGTAGAAAAGTTTAAGACCCAAAAGCAGAAAATTTTCCCAAAAAGTTCTTGGCATGGTAGCAATATGCAGTTGCGGCAAAAGAAGCCAAACATTTGTTACAATGGGCTGTATAAATACCAAAATAAACATCAAGGAATGTTTACAAAAGAGGATGCTTGCATTCATAAGACTTCTTTATGTGTCCACTTATTTTTGGCCTGATTTGGCATCCTGTCACTATGGTAAGCAAGGACTTCAGTGGTACAAAAACAATCATGTGGTATTTGTACCAAGAGAGGCAAATTCTCAAAACTGCCTGGAGCTAAGGCCAATGGAGAGATATTGGGCTCTTGTTAAAAGAGAATTGAAGAGCACAAAAAAGGTGTCCAAAAGTGTGGTAGATTATAAATGGTGATGGACTACCTGTTCGAGCAAAGTGACAGAAAGCACTATAAAAACGTTAATGAAAAAGGTTCAAAATTTCATTACTATTGATTACAAACAAAGTATACCATTACAACTATAAAAATATTTTTATTTTGTAAATTGTAATCAAATAAAAAAAAAACAAAACTGTGAATTTAGTGGTTTCAATTTTATTAACATGTTAAGAATTTTTCGATCTCAGTCCTTAATACACAAATGTTCTTGTTCTCTGTAAGTTCAACTTATTATTGATATCTGCTGATTTTCAATAATTGTTGTTTTGAATCTTAACAATCATCATGATCAACAAATTTTCAATTTGACTAAATTGAATTGAACATGAAATTTTTAAACTATTTAAGGTATTTGTATTAACACTTTTCAAATTAAAAATATTATTGAAATCATTCGGTATTTCAAGTAATCGTTTTGATAAAACATATATTGTTTACACGATAGTATTACAAATATTTTACTTCTTTGCAAACTTTATTTTTATTTTATATTTTATTGACATTTTTGTTTTCCTTAATTTTTATACCCTACACCACCATAGTGGGGAGGGTATAAAGGATTTGTGCAGATGTTTGTAACGCCCAAAAATATTAGTCTAACATCCACCTTAAATTATACCGTTCGACTCAGAATCACTCTCTGAGTCGATTAAACAATGTTAGTCCGTCCATCCGTCCGTCCGTCCGTCTGGCTGGCTGGCTGGCTGGTTGTCCATGTAAACCTTGTGCGCAAAGTACAGGTCGCAATTTTGAAGATATTTCGATAAAATTTGGTACATATAATTTGTTTGGCCCAAGGACCAAGCCTATTGAAACTGGCTGAAATCGGTCCATTATTTCACCTAGCCCCCATACAAATATCCTCCGGAAATTGGACTTTATCGGTCATAAATGTTTAATTTATATAGGTATCTCCAAATAATTATTATATATACTGAATTGATGTCACCAAATTTTATTATGATCGGTCTATAATTAGTCATAGCTCCCATATAAGACCTGCTTCCGATAATCACTTTAACGAGCATAAATCTCCTTAAAATGTTGGTATACACATAAGATGCAACACAAATAACTTTCATATAGACATTAATCACATGACCAAATTTCATGGTGATCGGTCCATAATTGTTCATAGCTCCCATATAAGGCCCATTCCCGAAAATCACTCACGAATATAAATTATTGAAATTTTGAAAGAATAATGATTTTGCTCATTTACTTAGTGTAGGGTATTATATGGCCGGGCTTGACCGACCATACTTTCTTACTTGTTATTTATAAATACATACCCGATACACATGAAAATAAAAGGTTTTTGAAGTGTTTTAAACAAATTTTGAATACCGACCGTAAGTCAAAAAAATCATTCGTATTTTTTGAAAATCTAATACAAATTTTGTTTAGACGATGAAATAGTATTATGATACTTAAGTTTTTGACCAATATTAATACTCAGTATAGCCGTCTATAAATACCTTTAGTGACATTTAATAATTTTAATGTTTTTTATTAATTTTTCAGAAATTGATGATGTTTGTGTCGTTGACACTGACTGCGACGATTTAGGTGAAAACGTGAAATGTAAAAGTTTGAAATGTCAATATGTCAATGAAATCAAATCTAAAGTTAATAACAACAATAACCATACAAATATTAACAACAACATAAGTAGTAATAATAATAATAACAACAAAAACAACAACAATAATATAATAAATACTAGAACAAAAAGACAAACTTCCACGCCAACCGAAACCGCTTCGAATCTTTCAAAATCTTCACCCAGTGAAAGTGATTTTATAGTTGTCACCAAATTGGTCAATGGTCTGAGTACTACATCAAGTAACAACAATACCAAGCACAACAGAAATACCAACAATAACACATTTAGCGATACAGATGGTGAAGATTTCAATACGGAACCTAAACAGGAATTAGCTACATCAGCCGACACAAACAAAGAACCACAAAAGAGTCGGGAAATCGCCGTACAGACAAGTGTCGATGCTTTTGAATTGAAAGTATTGACACCGAAAGTGAAAAATGTTGGTACAATTACCACAACAGCATCGACCAGCTCCAGCAGTCGTAGACCCTCAAAACAACAACAAAGACAAAGACGTCATCCAACCGTATTTCGTTTTAATGATGATGAAAAAACTATATCAACTCTGTCGAACTCTGATGACGACGGTGAGAATCAAGAATGTAAGTTTTCCCAACAAATATTAGTTTATATAATAAAGAAAATATATAGTTTTTTATGGATTTGTTGTTTTTTTGCTTTTTTAGACGGTCATGAATGTACCTATAGCGGTTTACCCTGCACTGGCCTTCCTCATTCCATATGCTCCAATAGAGTTTGCTTGTGCCGCCAAGGTTACTATCAAAGAAATAGAAAATGTTTTGCCGGTAAGTAAACAAATGATTAGTAATTAGATGAAAACAAAACTGAAATTTAAAGTTTCATTAGTCTAATCTGTAGAGTTAAGGAAATTAAATAACCTAAATAGTTCCTCAGAGATAGGGACCGGTTTTAGTTTTTTGAAAGAGACTTGTCATTATAATATGCCACTGGACTAACCTACTTAAGCGAACTAGATTTTTTCACATAACAATATATAGTTATAGTTTTCATATAACATTCGAATACAATAACGATCACGAAAGCAATTCTATTGCATTATAAGTATACATATTTTTGTTGAGACAACTGTCTCTTCATTTTAATTTCGATATGCATATTCTAGCCTGTAAACTATCATCAGTTATCTAAAGATTTTTGGTTAAAAAATTTAAGAACGACATCTACAAGATTGATATTGTCTTCGAACTTGATTTTATCATTGCACAGTGGGGCAGTATCAACATTTTTTGGAAATAAATCTGTCATTTCTAAACGGCTGTTCCGATCGGGATAAAATTTGACATGGGCGTAGCCAAGGAGTATTCGAATTTAAGTTATTAAAATGGACCCTACAAATGCTCCAGAGGCGGCGCTATAGGGGCTCAAATTAGATTTGTATATTTTTGGAAAGCGCTTGGTTAGATCTTGAAAAAACATGCTTATGTGTGCTATTTATCTCTTATAATTTCTGAGTCACAGGCATTTCAAAATTGAACTTTTAAAATTTTGCCATACCTTGGTCTGCTTTTTTTAAAAATATAGAGCTTAATTTTGGTCCGAATGGACTCGAATTTCTTTTGTTAGTTAGACAACTAAATTATCAATAACATATAAAAGATTTCAGGGCAATATCAATTATGAATCCAAAAATAAACGATTTTCAATTTAAAAATTCAAAAAATAGTAAATTTTTGCAGTTTTTTGGATGAAAATGTGACTTAACTCTTTTTTTATTAAAAAAAACTTTATTTAAGAACATATAACAATTTTATGTGTTTTCATAAGTTATCTTTACGGAGAACATTTTGGTATAAAAGACATGTCTTGTTTTTCGAATATGTCGAATATGTCGCCTTTCGGAGTTCGACCTATTTTTTTATCAAAATTTCAACTTTGGGTCACATGTTCTAAAATTTCAAAGCAGGGATAAGAAAACAGAAAGCAGATTTGGAAACCTTGATGTGATCCCTATTTATTCCCAAAGTATTTTCCCAGCACCGAAGTAAATGTGGACCCTAGGGCAAAATTGTAAAAAATACTATTTTTGGGATTTTCGCTCTTAGGAATTGCGGGATGTCCTTTGACCTTTTGACAAGGTTTTTTACTCTCTGTTATTTAGAATGACAAGTTTAAAAAACGTTGAATTTCGTTTAGTTTTGTTAATAAATAAAGATTTTATTACATATTACATATTTATTGAGTTTCTAAAACTAAACTCGAATACTCCTTGGCTACGCCCATGTCAAATTTTATCCCGATCGGAACAGTCGTTTAGAAATGCCAGATTTATTTCCAAAAATTTTTGATTCTGCCGCACTGTGCATTGCTGAACACTTTGTGATCAAGAAGTATCATTTTTCATTTGGTGTTTCACTCAATCCGGTTCTGGAGCGTTGTTGGGGCTTATTAACTCACAGGAAGATACCAACCAACATGGCCCTATTAACACTGTCTAGACTACTTATGCTGTAACAGGACCGTTTGGCGAAAGTACTTCCGGCTGATTCTACTGAATTGAAAACCTTTATCCAACTCAGATCATTTAAAAGCGAATATCTAGTTATATTGGGATTTTCTCGCATCATGGATATCACCATCATCTGTCAAGATGATCATTCAAAAGATCATGCATGTTTCTAAGTCCCTCCAGGGACTTATTTAGATCCATAATTTGTTGTCCCAGCCTTTACAATTAGCTGAAGTCTTCCCTTCGATTCACCTCTCATATCTTGAATTCCAATATTATCGGTGAATACGATAATTCTTATAAATTACTATATGATATTATCTTAGGTATGAATAAATAGTCGACCCACCCTAGTGTCCATATAATCCGCGTCAACGTCGTTCTCAAAAAAATATGTATCGATAACGCCGCCAACCAAAAAGCCATACCAAACAGTGATTTTTTCGGGATGCATTTCACGCTATTGGATCTCATGTGGATTGGTATTGTCCCAAATTCGACAATATTGTTTGTTGAAGTACCACATTGCCCAAAAAGGTGTCACTTTACACCGTCATAGGACAACGCCATGTTAAACTGGAATGTCCCCTTCATATAAAGTCCCGGTCCATATCAACTTAAAACTAAACAAGTAACATGTTTTGTGTTTGTCTTTTTTTCCCCCAGAAAACTATAGAGAACTAAAAAATGTTATATAAAACCTTATTCCTTTTTCAGAATTGGGCGAGATAGCAGAAAGTTCGGATGAGTGTGAAAATCAATTTGATGCTGAAACGAAAAAATGTATTTGCCAAAAGAATTACTTTTATGACTACAATCTAAGACAATGTCGTAAACGTAAGTAACCGCTAATCGGAGTATTTGATATGTATTCCATCAGATTATAAAAATTATTGTTATTTTTTTGATTGCAGCCATACAATATCACTTATCCTGTACCGGCGATAATCAGTGCAGTCCATTTGGTGCCGCTTATTGTCATCCCCAAATACCAAGACGTTGTACGTGCAAAGAATATGCCGAATACGATGAACTCTTGCAGATGTGTGTGTTTAAGACGGGCTTGGGCTCCGAATGTGAAAGCGATGATGGTTGCCCTGTCGATCATTCGATGTGTTCGAATCGTAATTGTGTTTGCAAGCCGCTTTATATAAGGAAGGGGGATGAATGTCTGCCAGGTAAAACTATTTATTTACAGAAATATAGCTATCGGGATTTTCTTTTTGAATACTATAGTTAGTCTATAACATCAAATCTTGTTCAATCTCTTTTGCAGGCATTGGTGCTGAATGTTTGGAAAACGATGAGTGCTTGGTAGATAATTCAGTGTGTGCAACAACTTCTGCTTCCAATGGCACTCAGGATGATTCCAAATCCTGTCAATGTCGCAAAGGTTTTGTACACTTCAAAGATGAGTGTATTAAAGAAGGTATTTAAACTTAAAACAAAATGTTAATAAATTATTATACTGTAACAATTTGTGTTTTTTTTTTTAATTTATAGCCGAGGATATTGAGGAGGAATGCATTGAGACCGAACAATGTAAACCTTTGTTGGCCACCTGTGTTGACAATAAATGTTCCTGCAGCGATAAACAACATTTCCAGAATGGTCACTGTGAAACTAGAAAAGGTTTGTTATTTATTTTCGTTAAGGTGTTTAGGATGTCTTTTAATGTTGTATTTCATTTTAAAGCTATTGGTGAGGGTTGCTCCACCGCTAGTGAGTGTTATGTGGAGAAGGGACCTGAAAATGTTGAGTGCCGCAATTCGGTGTGCCAGTGTAAATTTGGTTATAGAAGTGATACCGGACATCGGTCTTGTGTTGCGTCCAATAAGAAAAGTAAGTGTTGTTTATTCATATTTATCAAATACTAGCTGACCCGGTGCGCTACGCCACCCCAATTGGATGAAATAAATAGTACTATTAAGTCTCCGTTTGTGTATTAATACTAATTCAGGATAACATGTCTCTAGTTTCATGTTTATTAATTCATTACAAAAAGGAACAATCGAATAAAGAAAAAGTACCAAAAAGTCACCCCTAGAATTCTCACTCACTTAGGACCATATATGCTTAATTTCATGTTCCTAAGTCCATTGTTATAGAAATTTCAAAAGGTACCATTTGAATAAAGAAAAAGCACCAAACAGTCTCCCCCTAGAACTCAAAGTCACTTAGGACCATATATGCTTAATTTCAAGTTTCTAGGTCCATTTTTATAAAACATTGGAAAAGTACCCTTAGAATAAAGAAAAAGTACCATATTGTCCCCACCATTAATTCTCTCTCACTAATGACCATATATGCTTTATTTCGTGTTTCTACGTCCATTATTATAGAAAATTCAAAAAGTACCATTAGAATAAAGAAAAAGTACCATAAGTCCCCCATTTGTGGATTCCCACTCACTCAGGTCCATATAACATTTATTTCAAGTTTCTAGGTGCATTGGTGAAGAAATTACAAAAAAAGGAAAAAGTACCAAAAAGTCTCCCCCTAGAATTCTCACTGACTTAGGACCATGTATGCTTAATTTCATGTTTCTAAGTCCATTGCTATAGAAAATTCAAAAACAATATAGAAAAAGTACCAAAAAGCAGCCACTTGTGGATTCCCTCCCACTCGACCCATGTAAAAGCTTTATTTCATGTTTCTAAATTAATTGGTGAAGAAATTACAAAAAGTACCATTCGAATAAAGAAAAAGTACCAAAAAGTCTCCCCCTAGAGTTCCCACTCACTTAGGACCATATATGCTTAATTTCATGTTCCTAAGTCCATTGTTATAAAAATGTCAAAAAGTACCATTAGAATATAGAAAAAGTACCAAAAAGCCCACACTTGTGGTTTCCCACTCACTGGGGTCCATATAACCTTTATTTCATGTTTCTAGGTTCATTATTAGAGAAATTGCAAAAGGTACCATTCCAATAAAGAAAAAGTACCAAAAAGTCTCCCCCTAGAATTCTCACTCACTTAGGACCATATATGCTTAATTTCATGTTTCTAAGTCCATTGTTATAGAAAATTCAAAATTCAGTTCTCACATTTTGGTACCTAAATATTATCCCCTATTCCTAACACTAACTTCACTCAGATACATATCAGCTAACTTTAATGTGGATAAGTGAAATAATGTAAAATATTAACAATTTTCCAAAAATCCCTTCTTATCGGATCGTTTTGGAGAGGGAGGAAACCACAGTTAAAATTTCATGACGTTACTCTTTTATATATATAGATCACAGATTAACCCTATTTCCTCGATAAACGCAGTATATACAAAGTTACAGAGGGTTTTAGTTTTTTATAAAATTTCTCTTCTAAAATACAATTTTTAGTCAGAAATATAAGTGATCCCAGATTAACCTTATTTTCTCGATAAACGCGGTATTTACAAAGTTACAGAGGGTTTTAGTTTTTTATAGAATTTCTCTATTAAAATTCAATTTTTGGTCAGAAATATAAGTGATCGCAGATTAACATTATTTTCTCGAGAAACACAGTATTTACAAAGTTACAGAGGGTTTTAGTTTTTTATAGAATTTCTCTTTTAAAATTCAATTTTATATAAGAAATATAAGTGATCACAGATTAACCTTATTTTCTCGACAAACACAGTATTTACAAAGTTACAGAGGGTTTTAGTTTTTTACAGAATTTCTCTACTGAAATTCAATTTTTAATAAGAAATATAAGTGATCACAGAATAACCTTATTTTCTCGATAAACGCAGTATTTACAAAGTTACAGAGGGTTTTAGTTTTTTATAGAATTTCCGTTTTAAAATTCAATTTTGAGTAAGAAATGTAAGTGATCACAGATTAACCTTATTTTCTCGATAAATGTAGTATTTACAAAGTTACAGAGGGTTTAAGTTTTTTATAGAATTTCTCTTTTAAAATTCAATTTTTAATAAGAAATATAAATGATCACAGATTAACCTTATTTTCTCGATAAACGCAGTATTTACAAAGTTACAGAGGGTTTAAGTTTTTATAAAATTTCTCTACTGAAATTCAATTTTTAGTGAGAAATATAAGTGATCACAGATTAATCTTATTTTCTCGATAAACGCTGTATTTACAAAGTTACAGAGGGTTTTAGTTTTTTATAGAATTTCTCTTCTAAAATTCAATTTTTAGTGAGAAATATAAGTGATCACAGATTAACCTTATTTTCTCAATAAACACAGTATTTACAAAGTTACAGAGGGTTTTAGTTTTTTATAGAATTTCTCTACTGAAATTAAGTTTTTAGTGAGAAATATAAGTGATCACAGATTAACCGCATTTGCTCGATAAACGCGGTATTTACAAAGTTACAGAGGGTTTTAGTTTTTATAGAATTTCGGTTTTAAAACATAATTTTTAATAAGAAATATAAGTGATCACAGATTAACCCTATTTCCTCGATAAACGCAGTATATACAAAGTTACAGAGGGTTTTAGTTTTTATAGAATTTCTCTATGTAAATTCAATTTTTAGTGAGAAATATAAGTGATCACAGATTAACCTTATTTGCTCGATAAACGCAGTATTTGCAAAGTTACAGAAGGTTTTAGTTTTTTATAGAATTTCTCTTAAAAAAATCAATTTTTAGTCAGAAATATAAGTGATCACAAATTAACCTTATTTGCTCGATAAACGCAGTATTTACAGAGATACAGAGGGTTTTAGTTTTTATAAAATTTCTCTATTAAAATTCAATTTTTAGTGAGAAATATAAGTGATCACAGATTAACCTTATTTTCTCGATAAACGCAGTATTTACAGAGTTACAGAGGGATTTAGTTTTTATAAAATTCCTCTATTAAATTTTAATTTTTAGTGAGAAATATAAGTGATCACAGATTAACCTTATTTTCTCGATAAACGCAGTATTTACAAAGTTACAGAGGGTTTTAGTTTTTTATAGAATTTCGGTTTTAAAATTCAATTTTTAATAAGAAATATAAGTGATCACAGATTAACCTCATTTTCTCGATAAACGCAGTATTTACAGATTTGCAGAGGGTTTTAGTTTTTATAAAATTTCTCTATTAAAATTCAATTTTTAGTGAGAAATATAAGTGATCACAGATTAACCTTATTTTCTCGATAAACGCAGTATTTACAAAGTTACAGAGGGTTTTAGTTTTTTATAGAATTTCTCTTATAAAAATCAATTTTTAATAAGAAATATAAATGATCACAGATTAACCTTATTTTCTCGATAAACGCAGTATTTACAAAGTTACAGAGGGTTTTAGTTTTTTATAGAATTTCGGTTTTAAAATTCAATTTTTAATAAGAAATATAAATGATCACAGATTAACCTTATTTTCTCGATAAACGCAGTATTTACAAAGTTACAGAGGGTTTTAGTTTTTTATAGAATTTCGGTTTTAAAATTCAATTTTTAATAAGAAATATAAATGATCACAGATTAACCTTATTTTCTCGATAAACGCAGTATTTACAAAGTTACAGAGGGTTTAAGTTTTTTATAGAATTTCGGTTTTAAAATTCAATTTTTAATAAGAAATATAAATGATCACAGATTAACCTTATTTTCTCGAGAAACACATTATTTACAAAGTTACAGAGGGTTTTAGTTTTTTATAGAATTTCTCTACTGAAATTAAATTTTTAGTGAGAAATATAAGTGATCACAGATTAACCTTATTTTCTCGATAAACGCAGTATTTACAAAGTTACAGAGGGTTTTAGTTTTTTATAGAATTTCTCTTATAAAAATCAATTTTTAATAAGAAATATAAATGATCACAGATTAACCTTATTTTCTCGATAAACGCAGTATTTACAAAGTTACAGAGGGTTTTAGTTTTTTATAGAATTTCTCTTATAAAAATCAATTTTTAATAAGAAATATAAATGATCACAGATTAACCTTATTTTCTCGATAAACGCAGTATTTACAAAGTTACAGAGGGTTTTAGTTTTTTATAGAATTTCTCTTCTAAAATTAAATTTTTAGTGAGAAATATAAGTGATCACAGATTAACCTTATTTTCTCGATAAACGCAGTATTTACAAAGTTACAGAGGATTTTAGTTTTTATAAAATTTCTCTATTAAAATTAAATTTTTAATAAGAAATATAAGTGATCACAGATTAACCTTATTTTCTCGATAAACGCAGTATTTACAAAGTTACAGAGGATTTTAGTTTTTATAAAATTTCTCTATTAAAATTAAATTTTTAATAAGAAATATAAGTGATCACAGATTAACCTTATTTTCTCGATAAACGCAGTATTTACAAAGTTACAGAGGGTTTTAGTTTTTTATAGAATTTCTCTATTAAAATTCAATTTTTAGTGAGAAATATAAGTGATTACAGATTAACCTTATTTTCTCGATAAACGCAGTATTTACAAAGTTACAGAGGATTTTAGTTTTTATAAAATTTCTCTATTAAAATTCAATTTTTAATAAGAAATATAAGTGATCACAGATTAACCTTATTTTCTCGATAAACGCAGTATTTACAAAGTTACAGAGGGTTTTAGTTTTTTATAGAATTTCTCTTCTAAAATTAAATTTTTAGTGAGAAATATAAGTGATCACAGATTAACCTTATTTTCTCGATAAACGCAGTATTTACAAAGTTACAGAGGATTTTAGTTTTTATAAAATTTCTCTATTAAAATTAAATTTTTAATAAGAAATATAAGTGATCACAGATTAACCTTATTTTCTCGATAAACGCAGTATTTACAAAGTTACAGAGGGTTTTAGTTTTTTTATAGAATTTCTAATAAAAATCAATTTTTAATAAGAAATATAAATGATCACAGATTAACCTTATTTTCTCGATAAACGCAGTATTTACAAAGTTACAGAGGGTTTTAGTTTTTTATAGAATTTCTCTATTAAAATTCAATTTTTAGTGAGAAATATAAGTGATCACAGATTAACTTTATTTTCTCGGTAAACGCAGTATTTACAAAGTTACAGAGGGTTTAAGTTTTTTATAGAATTTCGGTTTTAAAATTCAATTTTTAATAAGAAATATAAATGATCACAGATTAACCTTATTTTCTCGAGAAACACATTATTTACAAAGTTACAGAGGGTTTTAGTTTTTTATAGAATTTCTCTACTGAAATTAAATTTTTAGTGAGAAATATAAGTGATCACAGATTAACCGCATTTGCTCGATAAACGCGGTATTTACAAAGCTACAGAGGGTTTTAGTTTTTATAAAATTTCTCTACTGAAATTCAATTTTTAGCGAGAAGTATAAGTGATCACAGATTAACCTTATTTTCTCGATAAACGCAGTATTTACAAAGTTACAGAGGGTTTTAGTTTTTTATAAAATTTCTCTATTAAAATTAAATTTTTAGTGAGAAATATAAGTGATCACAGATTAACCTTATTTTCTCGATAAACGCGGTATTTGCAAAGTTACAGAGGGTTTTAGTTTTTTATAGAATTTCTCTTTTAAATATCAATTTTTAATAAGAAATATAAGTGATCACAGATTAACCTTATTTTCTCGATAAACGCGGTATTTACAAAGTTACAGAGGGTTTTAGTTTTTTATAGAATTTCTCTTATAAAAATCAATTTTTAATAAGAAATATAAATGATCACAGATTAACCTTATTTTCTCGATAAACGCAGTATTTACAAAGTTACAGAGGGTTTTAGTTTTTTATAGAATTTCGGTTTTAAAATTCAATTTTTAATAAGAAATATAAGTGATCACAGATTAACCTTATTTTCTCGATAAACGCAGTATTTACAAAGTTACAGAGGGTTTTAGTTTTTTATAGAATTTTGGTTTTAAAATTCAATTTTTGGTCAGAAATATAAGTGATCACAGATTAACCTTATTTTCTCGATAAACGCAGTATTTACAAAGTTACAAAGGGTTTTAGTTTTTTATAGAATTTTGGTTTTAAAATTCAATTTTTGGTCAGAAATATAAGTGATCACAGATTAACCTTATTTTCTCGAGAAACACAGTATTTACAAAGTTACAAAGGGTTTTAGTTTTTTATAGAATTTCTCTACTGAAATTAAATTTTTAGTGAGAAATATAAGTGATCACAGATTAACCGCATTTGCTCGATAAACGCGGTATTTACAAAGTTACAGAGGGTTTTAGTTTTTCATAGAATTTCTCTATGTAAATTCAATTTTTAGTGAGAAATATAAGTGATCACAGATTAACCTTATTTTCTCGATAAACGCAGTATTTACAAAGTTACAGAGGGTTTTAGTTTTTTATAAAATTTCTCTATTAAAATTAAATTTTTAGTGAGAAATATAAGTGATCACAGATTAACCTTATTTTCTCGATAAACGCGGTATTTGCAAAGTTACAGAGGGTTTTAGTTTTTTATAGAATTTCTCTTTTAAATATCAATTTTTAATAAGAAATATAAGTGATCACAGATTAACCTTATTTTCTCGATAAACGCGGTATTTACAAAGTTACAGAGGGTTTTAGTTTTTTATAGAATTTCTCTATTAAAATTAAATTTTTGGTCAGAAATATAAGTGAGCACAGATTAACCTTATTTTCTCGATAAACGCAGTATTTACAAAGTTACAAAGGGTTTTAGTTTTTTATAGAATTTTTCTTATAAAATTCAATTTTTGGTCAGAAATATAAGTGATCACAGATTAACCTTATTTTCTCGATAAACGCAGTATTTACAAAGGTACAGAGGGTTTTAGTTTTTATAAAATTTCTCTACTGAAATTCAATTTTTAGTGAGAAGTATAAGTGATCACAGATTAACCTTATTTTCTCGATAAACGCAGTATTTACAAAGTTACAGAGGGTTTAAGTTTTTTATAGAATTTCGGTTTTAAAATTCAATTTTTAATAAGAAATATAAATGATCACAGATTAATCTTATTTTCTTGATAAACGCTGTATTTACAAAGTTACAGAGGGTTTTAGTTTTTTATAGAATTTCTCTATTAAAATTAAATTTTTAGTGAGAAATATAAGTGATCACAGATTAACCTTATTTTCTCGATTTACAAAGTTACAGAGGGTTTTAGTTTTTTATAGAATTTCTCTTCTAAAATTCAATTTTTAGTGAGAAGTATAAGTGATCACAGATTAACCTTATTTTCTCGATAAACGCAGTATTTACAAAGTTACAGAGGGTTTTAGTTTTTATAGAACTTCTCTTATAAAAATCAATTTTTAATAAGAAATATAAGTGATCATAGATTAACCTTATTTTCTCGATAAACGCGGTATTTGCAAAGTTACAGAGGGTTTTAGTTTTTTATAGAATTTCTCTATTAAAATTAAATTTTTAGTGAGAAATATAAGTGATCACAGATTAACCTTATTTTCTCGATTTACAAAGTTACAGAGGGTTTTAGTTTTTTATAGAATTTCTCTTCTAAAATTCAATTTTTAGTGAGAAGTATAAGTGATCACAGATTAACCTTATTTTCTCGATAAACGCAGTATTTACAAAGTTACAGAGGGTTTTAGTTTTTATAGAACTTCTCTTATAAAAATCAATTTTTAATAAGAAATATAAATGATCACAGATTAACCTTATTTTCTCGATAAACGCAGTATTTACAAAGGTACAGAGGGTTTTAGTTTTTATAAAATTTCTCTACTGAAATTCAATTTTTAGTGAGAAATATAAGTGATCACAGATTAACCGCATTTGCTCGATAAACGCGGTATTTACAAAGTTACAGAGGGTTTTAGTTTTTCATAGAATTTCTCTATGTAAATTCAATTTTTAGTGAGAAATATAAGTGATCACAGATTAACCTTATTTTCTCGATAAACGCAGTATTTACAAAGTTACAGAGGGTTTTAGTTTTTTATAGAATTTCTCTTCTAAAATTCAATTTTTAGTGAGAAATATAAGTGATCACAGATTAACCTTATTTTCTCGATAAACGCGGTATTTACAAAGTTACAGAGGGTTTTAGTTTTTTATAGAATTTCTCTATTAAAATTAAATTTTTGGTCAGAAATATAAGTGAGCACAGATTAACCTTATTTTCTCGATAAACGCAGTATTTACAAAGTTACAAAGGGTTTTAGTTTTTTATAGAATTTTTCTTATAAAATTCAATTTTTGGTCAGAAATATAAGTGATCACAGATTAACCTTATTTTCTCGATAAACGCAGTATTTACAAAGGTACAGAGGGTTTTAGTTTTTATAAAATTTCTCTACTGAAATTCAATTTTTAGTGAGAAATATAAGTGATCACAGATTAACCGCATTTGCTCGATAAACGCGGTATTTACAAAGTTACAGAGGGTTTTAGTTTTTCATAGAATTTCTCTATGTAAATTCAATTTTTAGTGAGAAATATAAGTGATCACAGATTAACCTTATTTTCTCGATAAACGCAGTATTTACAAAGTTACAGAGGGTTTTAGTTTTTTATAGAATTTCTCTTCTAAAATTCAATTTTTAGTGAGAAATATAAGTGATCACAGATTAACCTTATTTTCTCGATAAACGCAGTATTTACAAAGTTACAGAGGGTTTTAGTTTTTTATAGAATTTCTCTATTAAAATTCAATTTTTGGTCAGAAATATAAGTGAGCACAGATTAACCTTATTTTCTCGATAAACGCGGTATTTGCAAAGTTACAGAGGGTTTTAGTTTTTTATAGAATTTCTCTTTTAAATATCAATTTTTAATAAGAAATATAAGTGATCACAGATTAACCTTATTTTCTCGATAAACGCAGTATTTACTGAGTTACAGAGGGTTTTAGTTTTTTATAGAATTTTGGTTTTAAAATTCAATTTTTGGTCAGAAATATAAGTGATCACAGATTAACCTTATTTTCTCGATAAACGCAGTATTTACAAAGTTACAAAGGGTTTTAGTTTTTTATAGAATTTTGGTTTTAAAATTCAATTTTTGGTCAGAAATATAAGTGATCACAGATTAACCTTATTTTCTCGAGAAACACAGTATTTACAAAGTTACAGAGGGTTTTAGTTTTTTATAGAATTTCTCTACTGAAATTAAATTTTTAGTGAGAAATATAAGTGATCACAGATTAACCGCATTTGCTCGATAAACGCGGTATTTACAAAGTTACAGAGGGTTTTAGTTTTTCATAGAATTTCTCTATGTAAATTCAATTTTTAGTGAGAAATATAAGTGATCACAGATTAACCTTATTTTCTCGATAAACGCAGTATTTACAAAGTTACAGAGGGTTTTAGTTTTTTATAGAATTTCTCTTCTAAAATTCAATTTTTAGTGAGAAATATAAGTGATCACAGATTAACCTTATTTTCTCGATAAACGCAGTATTTACAAAGTTACAGAGGGTTTTAGTTTTTTATAGAATTTCTCTATTAAAATTCAATTTTTGGTCAGAAATATAAGTGAGCACAGATTAACCTTATTTTCTCGATAAACGCAGTATTTACAAAGTTACAGAGGGTTTTAGTTTTTATAGAACTTCTCTTATAAAAATCAATTTTTAACAAGAAATATAAGTGATCACAGATTAACCTTATTTTCTCGAGAAACACAGTATTTACAAAGTTACAGAGGGTTTTAGTTTTTTATAGAATTTCTCTTCTAAAATTAAATTTTTAGTGAGAAATGTAAGTGATCACAGATTAACCTTATTTTCTCGATAAACGCGGTATTTGCAAAGTTACAGAGGGTTTTAGTCATAGAATATCCATAGAAGCGTTACTGAGAGGGAAAAAACCTAAGTCTGTTGTCAAAAACCTAAGTCGTGAGAATGTATTAGTACATATTTTTGAGGTAGTATTGGTGACTTTTTAATTTTCACCAGACACACAGAGTTCTATAAAAAGGTTTACATTTTAATTAATTTTAATTTTCTTCTATTTTCAATACCAAAAATAGAAACTCTGTTCCATAAATTAAATTCTACCACGAATAAAAAAGTGTCAAAAATTAATAAAAAATAATTTTTTTCATTTGAGGAAAATTAACGCGTTTTGTAAATAAAAGTGTTTTCCAAAGTATTAAAAAAAATTGCCAATAATTTTGTACAAGTGTAATAAAGCGGTTCGGTCTATATTTTGTCGGAAAATCGAATTTAAAATTTCAACTATTTTGATGAGTTAAATTCTCTCACAAGTATGTTGAATTCACATATCACAAGTACGTGTGAAGAGAGTAATTATTATTACTCTCAGCTTACTCTCAGTTGCGCCTCTAGTTGTACCCTATGGCATAGGGTACAACTAGAGGCGCAACTGAGAGTAACAATAATTATTCTCTTCACACGTACTTGTGATATGTGAATTCAACATACTTGTGAGAGAATTAAACACATCAAAGTACTTGAAATTTTAACTTCGATTTCCCGACTAAATATAGACCGAACCGCTTTATTACACTTCTACACAATTTTTGTCAAATGTGTTTAATACTTGCAGCACACTTTTATTTCCGAAACACTTCTATTTTGCTCAAATGAACAAATTTATTTTTTATAAATTTTTGACACTTAAATTTATCTGTGGTAGAATTTTATTTATCGAACAGAGTTTCAATTTTTGGTATTGAAAATGGAAGAAAATTTAAATAAATTAAAATTTAAACATTTTTATAGAACTCTGTGTGTCTGGTGAAAATTAAAAAGACACCAATACAACCTCAAAACTATGTACTAATACATTCTCACGACTTAGGTTTTTGACAACAGACTTAGGTTTTCTCCCTCTCAGTCGCGCTTCTATAGATATACTATTCTATGCCCTATGGTTTTAGTTTTTTATAGAATTTCTCTTTTAATTATCAATTTTTAATAAGAAATATAAGTGATCACAGATTAACCTTATTTTCTCGATAAACGCGGTATTTACAAAGTTACAGAGGGTTTTAGTTTTTTATAGAATTTCTCTATTAAAATTAAATTTTTGGTCAGAAATATAAGTGAGCACAGATTAACCTTATTTTCTCGATAAACGCAGTATTTACAAAGTTACAAAGGGTTTTAGTTTTTGATAGAATTTTTCTTATAAAATTCAATTTTTGGTCAGAAATATAAGTGATCACAGATTAACCTTATTTTCTCGATAAACGCAGTATTTACAAAGTTACAAAGGGTTTTAGTTTTTTATAGAATTTCGGTTTTAAAATTCAATTTTGAATAAGAAATATAAGTGATCACAGATTAACCTTATTTTCTCGATAAACGCAGTATTTACTGAGTTACAGAGGGTTTTAGTTTTTTATAGAATTTTGGTTTTAAAATTCAATTTTTGGTCAGAAATATAAGTGATCACAGATTAACCTTATTTTCTCGATAAACGCAGTATTTACAAAGTTACAAAGGGTTTTAGTTTTTTATAGAATTTTGGTTTTAAAATTCAATTTTTGGTCAGAAATATAAGTGATCACAGATTAACCTTATTTTCTCGAGAAACACAGTATTTACAAAGTTACAAAGGGTTTTAGTTTTTTATAGAATTTCTCTACTGAAATTAAATTTTTAGTGAGAAATATAAGTGATCACAGATTAACCGCATTTGCTCGATAAACGCGGTATTTACAAAGTTACAGAGGGTTTTAGTTTTTCATAGAATTTCTCTATGTAAATTCAATTTTTAGTGAGAAATATAAGTGATCACAGATTAACCTTATTTTCTCGATAAACGCAGTATTTACAAAGTTACAGAGGGTTTTAGTTTTTTATAAAATTTCTCTATTAAAATTAAATTTTTAGTGAGAAATATAAGTGATCACAGATTAACCTTATTTTCTCGATAAACGCGGTATTTGCAAAGTTACAGAGGGTTTTAGTTTTTTATAGAATTTCTCTTTTAAATATCAATTTTTAATAAGAAATATAAGTGATCACAGATTAACCTTATTTTCTCGATAAACGCGGTATTTACAAAGTTACAGAGGGTTTTAGTTTTTTATAGAATTTCTCTATTAAAATTAAATTTTTGGTCAGAAATATAAGTGAGCACAGATTAACCTTATTTTCTCGATAAACGCAGTATTTACAAAGTTACAAAGGGTTTTAGTTTTTTATAGAATTTTTCTTATAAAATTCAATTTTTGGTCAGAAATATAAGTGATCACAGATTAACCTTATTTTCTCGATAAACGCAGTATTTACAAAGTTACAAAGGGTTTTAGTTTTTTATAGAATTTCGGTTTTAAAATTCAATTTTTAATAAGAAATATAAGTGATCACAGATTAACCTTATTTTCTCGATAAACGCAGTATTTACTGAGTTACAGAGGGTTTTAGTTTTTTATAGAATTTTGGTTTTAAAATTCAATTTTTGGTCAGAAATATAAGTGATCACAGATTAACCTTATTTTCTCGAGAAACACAGTATTTACAAAGTTACAAAGGGTTTTAGTTTTTTATAGAATTTCTCTACTGAAATTAAATTTTTAGTGAGAAATATAAGTGATCACAGATTAACCGCATTTGCTCGATAAACGCGGTATTTACAAAGTTACAGAGGGTTTTAGTTTTTCATAGAATTTCTCTATGTAA
The DNA here is from genome assembly GCA_942486065.2 of Calliphora vomitoria. Taxonomy (NCBI): domain Eukaryota; kingdom Metazoa; phylum Arthropoda; class Insecta; order Diptera; family Calliphoridae; genus Calliphora; species Calliphora vomitoria. The sequence continues at coordinate 57,166,215 of OW818029.2, read as the reverse complement.
ATTCAATTTTTAGTGAGAAATATAAGTGATCACAGATTAACCTTATTTTCTCGATAAACGCAGTATTTACAAAGTTACAGAGGGTTTTAGTTTTTTATAAAATTTCTCTATTAAAATTAAATTTTTAGTGAGAAATATAAGTGATCACAGATTAACCTTATTTTCTCGATAAACGCGGTATTTGCAAAGTTACAGAGGGTTTTAGTTTTTTATAGAATTTCTCTTTTAAATATCAATTTTTAATAAGAAATATAAGTGATCACAGATTAACCTTATTTTCTCGATAAACGCGGTATTTACAAAGTTACAGAGGGTTTTAGTTTTTTATAGAATTTCTCTATTAAAATTAAATTTTTGGTCAGAAATATAAGTGAGCACAGATTAACCTTATTTTCTCGATAAACGCAGTATTTACAAAGTTACAAAGGGTTTTAGTTTTTTATAGAATTTTTCTTATAAAATTCAATTTTTGGTCAGAAATATAAGTGATCACAGATTAACCTTATTTTCTCGATAAACGCAGTATTTACAAAGTTACAAAGGGTTTTAGTTTTTTATAGAATTTCGGTTTTAAAATTCAATTTTTAATAAGAAATATAAGTGATCACAGATTAACCTTATTTTCTCGATAAACGCAGTATTTACTGAGTTACAGAGGGTTTTAGTTTTTTATAGAATTTTGGTTTTAAAATTCAATTTTTGGTCAGAAATATAAGTGATCACAGATTAACCTTATTTTCTCGATAAACGCAGTATTTACAAAGTTACAGAGGGTTTTAGTTTTTTATAGAATTTCGGTTTTAGAATTAAATTTTTAATTAGAAATAGATTAACATAATAAAATATTCGTATCTCTATGTCAAATTATAAAAAAAACATATTTTATGAAAAAGTACAAAAAATAAACACAGTTTTTATCCATTAAGGGTTCGAATTTCCAAAAAGTACCAAACTTATATTTTTTATTTTTTGTTAAGTAAAGATACGATTTAAAATTTGTTTCTATGTTTTGTGCCAAAAAAGTACCAAAATAGGGTTTTTACCCGTCTTCTCCCCTAAAAGGTTCGAATTTCGAAAAAGTACGAAACACCTGTCAGCTTATTTTTTAAATGGAGTAACATGCAATTTTAAGTTTTTTTGTATCTTTATTAGTTTTGAAGATATAAGGTTACCGAATTTACCCGTTTTTATCCTTTTTTACCCCCTAAACGTTCGAATTTCCAAAAATCCTTCTTATCGGATCGTTTTTGGGAGAGAGGAACCCACAGTTTAAGTTTCATGATTCTAGCTGAATCAGTCAGTCAGTCAGTAACGTTACTCTTTTATATATATAGATAAAATATATTATTTTAATTGTATCCAAATTATGCAGAAAATTGAGAAAAAAAAAATTTTTTTTTTTTTGGGATTTTAATTTACAGTGAGTGACAATATAATCGGAACTTATATAGATAAATATATTATTTTAATTGTATCCAAATTATGCAGAAAATTGAGAAAAAAAATTTTTTTTTTTTTTTTGGGATTTTAATTTACAGTGAGTGACAATATAATCGGAACTTATTTTCAAAATAATATTCCGTAATTTCAGTTTTTAAAAGCATGATTTTTTACCAAATATAACTGTATATTAGAGTGTACCACCTTACAAGTAAAAAAAAAGTGCGCCGTACACCCTCTAGTATAAAGTATTTTTTTAAGGCAGTTACGAAAAATTTTTTTTTTATGGGTCGCCTTTTTACATTTTTCGTTATATGTTTGCCATTTACAGTCGGATCTTAAAGTATGATATATCAATGATTTTGTCTCGGGAAGACCAATGTTTTGCTCTAAGGGCCATTGACCGTAAGTATCCCGTTTTAGTATTTATCCACCAGAACTTTATTTAGGATGCGACTGTAAATGCCAAAGATATAACGAAAAATGTAAAAAGGGACCCCTACGTCCGGCAAAAAAAAATATAAAAATTTTTGTATAACTACCTTGCAGAACTACATTATATTAGGGGGTGTACGGAGAAATTTATTTTTGAGGTACGGTCTACTGTATATGCAAATAAACATGTTGTAATACCTGTTAAAAAGTATTTAGAATGAAGTGGTTGGGAAGTTTTGCCTCATCCGCTTTATAGTCCAGACCGTGCCCCGTCCAACTACTATTTGTTTCGAACGATGCAGACCGCTCTTTGAGAAACGCTTCACTTTGGAAAAGAGTATCCGGTTCGTTGATTCGTTCATGGCCTCAAAAGATGAGCAGTTCTTTTGGCTCGAGATTTTAAAAAATCCCCTATTTTTAGAAGAGATAAGAGATAAATATACAGAATTTTTTTATTCTATTTATTTCATTTAATATCAGTTCATATTTGTAGAAATTACGAGCCCTACTAACAGGATGGTCACAGATTTAATTGTATGTCCTCCTGTGCAATTTGATTGTGCATCATTTTGCAAACTGTAGTTTTGAGCCCACTGTGCCGCATTTAAACCATATTATTAGACTATGGTTGAAGTGTGGTGAGGGAGACAAATTTTTATTTATTGTTCCAATTTTAGTATTTTCGTTTTTAGTAAATATCTGCAAATTTTGATGTCCTGGATTTTTTTTTTAATCCAGGATTAAAATAACAAACCCATATACGTATTTTTAACATCATGAAGAAAAATCTTTTAAATGTTCTCTGTTCTCTTTTCGAATGAATCCAAATATAACATTTGTAAGACCAAAGGGGCCGAAGAACATAAATAAAACAGTCAAGTTTGGCGGTGGCAATATCATGTTTGGGGTTGTTTTTCAGGGTAAGGATACAGATCCATTTGAAACGATATTATGTATTCATACGATGAAAAAAATTCCAGCACGACAATGACCCTAAACACACCTCTAGAGTTGTAAACGAATGGTTACAATTTAAGAGGCCTGTCCAATCCTCAGATCTCAAAGCCATAGAAACTAGAGTTTCCAAAACACCGAAGAATTTCAAAAAATTGAAAACCGAACGGTTTCGGTTCGGTTTTGTGATAATTTATTAACTATTAAATCAGTTGATAATATAGGAACTGCTAAACATATTTAAAGTTCAAATTTGACGAGTGTTTATGAGGATAAAGGAAAATTGGTACTTTTTATTTTAATATATTAAATTAGTTAAAGATGGCTAATATGCTTCTCTGTAAAGAAATAATCAAGAATATGGTGTTCAATTGTAATATGATACCAAAAATGGCGAACTAAACCAAACGAAGGAGTACTTTTTCGTTCTTCAAAATGAATTTTCTATAATATTGAACCTAGAATCAGGAAATTACTTTGAAATTTCAAACTTGACATTGGTTTAAGAGTGGAACCTTTTTACTTTTTCTTCTAATGATACTTTTTATTATAATAAATTATTTTACTTATTGTATATATACATAATAGTTGGCTGATATGCTTCTGAGTAAAGAAAGAATCAAGGATAGAGGGCATGATGATATTGAGGTAACAGAAACTGTTATTGAAATTTCTATAATAATTAACCTATAAGCAGCATATTAAACACACATGATCCTGACTGAGTTAGAATATAAAAAATGGAATTGCAGGTACTTTTTCGAACTAGTAGTACTTTTTGAATATTTTATAACGATGGACCTAGAAACGCGAATTCAAAACATATAATTAATGTTACTATTTCTTTGTTGTAAACGTACTTTTTTAATATTTTATAATAATAAACCTTAAAATTAGGCACAAATGATTCTGAATGAGTTAGAATTCACAAAAGGTGATTACAGTGGTACCTTTCTTTTGTATTTTCTATAATAATGGACACAGAAATATGAAATTAAACATTCATGATGCTGAGTAGGAATACAAAATGTGGGTCTTTATTCTAATAACACGTCTAGAATGAGCTAGAATATACATTAAAATGAATCAATAAACATGAAACTAGAGACATGTTTTCCTGAATTAATATTAATTTACAAAGGGAGACTTAATAGTACTATTTCTTTATTCCAATTGAGGTGGCGAAGCGCACCGTTCAGCTAGTACTCCATACTTTTATCGGATATTTGAAAATAACTAAGACTTTGTTACAAAAATTTTGCATTATTTAGCCTACGAAAGGTAGCCTGCTACATCATCTGAAGCAATTATTGTAATACAATTTAAAAAATTTAAAGAAATCTTAAGATATTTTTACCGATCTGTGTTTAGAGATATTGGATGAATAATTCTAGTGAAAATAGATTAAAAGTGAAAACCGAAGAATAATTGTCGGTTTCGGTTTTAGGCCTTGAAATACCGCGGTTTCGGTTAAAAGCGAATTGGAAACTCTAATAGAAACCCTAGGGGAAATTGTAGATCGCAAAACACAGACTCTTTTATTACCCAGCAGTTAAGCAAGTAGTCAACGTATCCCTTATAGACAGTAATCGTCACAAATGTCTTATCGCTTGTGCTCTTTGTAGTGCAGAGAGAAGACTATTGGTTACTATATACATCCCAGGTAATCTAGTGTGAAGACAATTATCACTTCAGTGTCATTAAGTAATCAGGAGTGTAGTCACTTTAAATGTTTTGTGAGTAATTCGTTCTAACTAGTTTTGTACAAATTGTGTTGATATAATTCCCATACAGTTAGTTTTTATTTTTGCTTAAGTATACTTATATCCCATAGAATATGAAGTGTCTCTTAGTAACCTATAGTGAAGTCACTTTAAAGGTTTCTTTTGTACTGCACTTTAGGAAGTAGTTATTTTACCCACCAGAAGCATTCCATTGGAGAGTTGTCGAAGAAAGGTTTGTTTACAAGCAATCGTTTATTTGAGGTCAATTAGCACCCGTACATTTTAAAATAAATAGTAATGTAGCTGATTAAGTTACCTGTTAGGTAGCTAGTAAGGTAACTGACGCTATGTAACCAATATGTGAATCCAATGCGTTGACTTCTTTGGACCAGCTATTAGCATGTAGCTATTGAAGTAACTAGTACACAACCTAAATGATGGATAAATTCACTAGTTCGGGACTGTCTCCTAGAACTGCTGGGTAGTTCAATGCAATGTCGCTGTGAATCAGTAATAGAAAACAGGGGCTATCCAACAAAATACTAAATCACTAAAGACTCCAAAAAATGTTTTTAAAAATAAGACCTTAGTTTCCATTGTTTTGTCAATACCAAAGTAATAAATACTTTCTAGTTTGTTTTCTATTTTACAAATTTTGTTTGGTTACTGTTAGTAAATAAAAGTATATGTTAATGAAATACTAAAAAATGCATATTCCATAAGATTTTTTTTATTAATTTTATGCATAGTTATTTGAAAATCACTTTAATAAACAATTTTCTTATTTACAGATTCTTCCGGAAGGCCAAGTGCTCTTAAAATAATAACATTCATGTTAATTGGTTCAGCATTTCTCATCACTAGTGCCGCTATAAAACAAGCTTATTATTAATTTAAACGAAATCCTTTTACCAAATAAACACACCTACACAAACCTACTAACATTAACAAAAGAAAAATGACACAGAAAAATTACAACCAAAAATGTTTAAAATTCATGAAATTCTTACAATCATTAAAGACCCCCATAACAATAATAACAAATTGTAATTAGTATTAATAACAAATAATCAGAAAGCTAATTGTTAAATTTATTTCATTTCTAAATTAAAAGCACTCCTAATAATAATTTATTTTAAATTTAAATAACACTCTGCTACACCCAAAGAAGCAAAACCAAATCTTACAAAATTGTAGAAAAAGTACAAGTTTGATTTTTTTTATTTTTCTTAAAAAAAAAAATAACTTCATACAGTCATTTTACTTAAAGCAATATTTATTGTAACTAAAAGATAATTATTAGTATATATATGTATATGTATACTAAAATTAATTAAGTGTATAAAAATAACAAATAAAATTCAAGTTTATAATTTAAATAAAAATCAACATCTACAACTGTAAAACTCTATTGTAATAAGTAATAAAAAAAAACAAAGATTTCTAACTTTAATTATTACTTATAATCATAAATAAGAAATCACAAAAATTTAGTTCAAAATTTTCTAGAGTTTAGTTAAAATTAAATGGAAACAAGTTAATTAGTTAATAATTTTTTATGCATAAGTATTTAGTTATTTAATATATTATACTTTTTTCGAAGTTATTAAATACAAAATAAAATACATTTAAAATGAAAAGAACTCTCGTGGTTTTTTATTCTTCTATTTCATTTATTTAATGGAAATACGAAATGAAGACGAATATAGCAATTTAACCGGACTTTTATACCCTACACCACTATAATATGGATGGTATTATGCGTTTCTTTTGATGTTTGTAAAGCCAACAAATATTTAGACCATCTTCACTTTTTGAGTCGATTTAAACCTTGTCGAAATTTTGAAGATATTTGGCATATATATTTGTATGCTTAACGTCAAATGAATTCTATTGAAATTGTTAAAAATGTCTTCCCGATGTTGGACTATTTTACCATAAACGTCTGATTTATTATATATAGGTACAAATAAGTTTTATAAATAAATCGCATTTATTATTTTTTGGGCGGATCTATGCATAACTGACCATAGCTCCCATACAATGCTCACTTCCGAAAATCAATTTAACCATCATAAATATTTTAAAATTGTTGGCACTTTTATTTTAAAATTGTCTGGTACTTTTTCTTAATTCGAACCTTTTATTGGAGAAAACGGGTAAAAACTGTATTTTGGTACTTTTTTTTTGGCACCCTATGTATTTTTTAAACCAATAAGTAAGTTACTGTATAAAAACAACAATAAACAAACAAACACACACACAAATTTATTTAAGTATAATAATAATTAATACCCATACGCCCTCACACACGACTGACTCGCTTCTACGTCATCAACAAATTGAAATAAAATTTTGTCCAACTTCGATTTCATTGAAAACTGAAATCTTAACACCAGGTGCACAGAATTTCCAGAAAGCTACACGCACAATTTTTTTAAAAACAATAAATACTTGATACACCCTGTGTAAGTTTTAAGGTTTTTCAAAAACTACAGCATACCTTAGGGGCGTTCTTATAATAGTATTGAAACGTAAGCCTGAGAGTATGTGACACTTTTGCTGCATATCTAAAATGCTGGTTTTTTTTTATAGGTAGACATCAAAAATAAAGAAACCTTCACCATCTGTTATTTCTCCGAGCCTATTATTAAGATTTGTGATTTCAATGAAATCGAAGTTGGACAAATTTGGTTTAAATTTTGTTGATGACGTAGAAGCGAGTCGTGTGTGAGTAAGGGGTGTACTTAAATTAATTTGATGTACTTATTTAATTTTTTTGAGAAAAAGCGTATTCACCGTATCACTGTAGATACTTTTTTTCGGTTTTAAGAGGTTTATTTATATAATATTTTTTTGTGGGTAAAGGAATGATGGTGATTTTACATTGATTTTTTTATCTAAAAAACTAACTTTTTCATCAGATACTATTACATTACTCCCTCCTGACACAGATGATGAAGCTTATAATGAAAATGATAATGATTTTGGCGATTGTAATTAGTTTCACTTTTTAAGTACTTTTTTGTAAATTGTGAATGTTAAAGTGAATTTCTGAAAGAATCTTTTTGAAGGTTCTACACATGTAAAAATCTAAAAATCCCAATTTTCGCAATTCAAAGTTTACTATGGGCAAAAATTTGTTCCCAAGCTGGTAAAAGAATAATATGAATAATTTGAAAATACATGGTAGCATCTAAAACTAATTTCCATTTTGAAATGCCAGCTTTAAGATCTTTGAACAGATTAAACATAAATTCAAAATTTTGATAAAAAAAAATAAGTTAAATTCAAAAGGACTTAAATTCTAGAGAATTTAGTACGTTGTTTTTCAGTCCAAAAAATACGAAAATATAATATCCTCTCAATTTAAAAAAAGAAAATCTAAGTAAGAAAAGTTTAAATTCTAAAATACGTAAAACTTGTTATCCGTAACAGATAAGTAGCACAAGCAAGCATATTTTTATAGGCCTAGTTGAGGGTATACACGGATTAGCCAGTTTGAAATGACAGATATATTCCGAAATATTTTGATTGTGATCCACTATTCATTGTTCTTTTGTTTTTAGAAAACTCAAGAGATATTCTTAAGAATCACTATATTGAAAGATAGAACTACTCCTAGATGAGGTTAAATCACTAGTTTCAAGTAAGTTATTATAGTACCTTCAGTCTTCCCAAAATGCATCTATGTCAATCTATGTTATGTTAGTTATTTTTTTAATAATTTTATTTTACAATAAATAAGTATATTAAATATATTTAACTAATACTAAAAAGAAATATTCCTTTTACTCTGTTTGCTCCTCATCAGACGATTGGGCGGTATCAGACTGTTCAGATGACTGATAAGAACGTGCATTTTTTAAGCGTAAATATTTAACGCCCATTAAATAGATCTTTTCATTGGCATCTTCGACAGCATTGCTTAACTCGTTATTCTTTTGGACAGACTCCTCCTAGACATTAAATGCATTAATTTAAAAATTATTAAATAAACATAAAACCACTACCAATAGTTTCGAGCGCTGCTGCAGCAACTCTTTAACATCATGCAACTCCCTTATCATGGCGTTACGTTCCATAGCATGATAGTCACGTTGCAAACGACACTCTTCTTCCAACTCTTGATTCAAACGTTTCAAATTGTACATTTCCGTTAGCATGTGATTCTGTTTGTCCATTATGGTTTTTATCAAACTCTCTAGATTTTCGATGGTGATATTAGCTTCATCTAGATTTTTGTTTAGCAGCCAATTTTCTGCACGGGCAGCTGCCAATTCGGTGGCGGACACATTGTTATTGGATAAAAGTTCAATGCTGTAAATAGAATTTCTTAAGTAAACAAATTGATATCCTCGCCTTACTGGAAACTTTGTTTACTTGTTTTCAGCATTTTCTGCGTTTAGGCCATCTGTTTGATTAATTGAAGCATTTGTTAAAGGATCTTCTGTTTCTTGCCGATCTTTGGTATGAACAAAATATTGACAAATGCACGACATTTTTAAATGAATAATAAAAAGTGGAAATATATAAGTTTTGAAAACTGTTTTCAAGTCAGGGATAAATAACAATTTAATATTAAAAAATGACAATAACGTAAAAAATTCACTTCACTGCACTACTTTTGTTATTAAAACAGTTATTGGCACAGATTACACAGATAAGAATCAGCTGGTTCCAGTAATATGACAATAGAAGGCAAACAAAAGAAAATGTCAAAACGGTTGTGGTTTGGAAAGAGGGACAAATATATATCGCACTCGTTGCTTATTGAAAATTGTATTTTTTCTCTCGCTCTGCAAACCACAACCATTGAAAAGTGGTTGTATAGCGTCAAAATAACCATACGGTTTGATATTCCTTTTTTGACAACTGTCATTTGTTTCTTATCTGTAATAATATGTGGTTATTGGTTTCAGACGCATTACTTTTCGTATAATTAGAAAAAGTCTTTTTCTGAATGAATATTTTTAGTACACAGAGAAAACAGATTCGTGATAACAACCGAGTTTGTTGCCAATCGAATGATTCGGTTGCACAAATAGACAACAGAAAGTCAGTTGATAAAGAAGAATTTCAGTTGAAGCAACCAAACTTTTGTTACTCCTACCAAGATTTTGTAGCCACAACTGTAAAATTTGGTCACTAAGGTAGAATCAATCGATTGGCAACAAATTCGGTTGCTATCACGAATCTGTATTCTCTCTATAGCTAACAGTTGTTGGTCAGTTTCTGATTGACTAAAATTCCTATAGAAAAGATGTTAATCAGTTACTCAATGACTACTTTTTGCATAAGAAAGGTTGTTAGTCAGTTTCTGACTGACCAGTTTTCGTATAGAAAAGTTGTTAGATAGTTTCCAACTTACTCTTTTAGCCAATTTCCGACTGACAGCTTGTTATATAGAACAGTTGTTAGTCAGTTTCCAATCGACTACTTTTCGTATACTAAAGATTTCTGAATGACTACTTTTCGTATAGACAATTTTTTAGTCATTATCTGGCTGTTAGTGAGTTTCGTATAGAAAAAAGGAAAGTTATTAGACTATGAGAAAAGTTTTTAGTCAATTATGACTTCCTATGCACAGCGGATTCGGGTCGTAAATATATTTTTGGCGATTTTTTTTTAAATTTGAGACCCGAGGTGACCATTTTTGTGGGGCTACGCACTAGCCCCCATTGGTGGTAGGAAGCTGAACAAACGTAAATCAGCTCTAACCATGTGAAATTTTGCAATAATATCTCTAATAGTTCCCGAGATACCGAATTATTTCCAAAAAAAAAAAAAAAAAAAAACGTTTCTAAACCACTGAGCTATGTTAGTCAGTGAGTTTCCGACTGAATTCTTTTCGTATTCAGTCAGTTTGTGACTGATTGACTGACTTTTCCTATAACAGAAGCTGTTGGCTGTATCTGTAAGTCAGTTTCCGACTGACTACTTTTCATATAAGAAAAGTTTTTAATCAGTTTATCACTGACTACTTTGCATATTGAAAAGTTTGACTTATTTTCGCAAAAAACGTTTGTTAATAAGTTTCTGTTTTTTTTTTATACTGCTTTTCTGCACATTGTATTATATTATCATTTGTTTGTTCTCTATCTACCTGTATACCACTGCTATTAACTTTTATGTTGTAATAAATATCCAACAAACGTGTTTCCTCTTTCAATATAAAACCCTACATGCTTACAACAATTTTCTAAAGTTCAACAGAAACTCCAACCGAACGAACAACACAATAATGTATTTAGGCCACAATTATTATTAATCACTACACCAGACGTCTGAAAACTGATGATTAATAAAAAGTAATTGTTAAAACTCAACCTTACAGTTAAGTCAGCCCTGTTTTTCCCCCTTTAAACTTTAATGACGCCATTCAATGGTGGCCACCATAACTGTGACGTCAAAAATACACACACTCAACACTCTTGAAAATCTGTATTTATTTCAATGACCACTTCACGACATTTCGAGTTTGGTGGACTCAACACATGTGAGTTATTATTGTGTCTTGATTGTCTTAACATGCAATCCTCTAGATTTGTCCACGAACTCATCCTTCAGAATGTTTTTTATGCCGTTGTTATTGTTGTTATTGTTGTTGTTGTAAATTTGTCATTTTTGTTCTGACGTTGTTAAAGTTAAATCACAGATTATTTTATGGAACAACGAAACACTTAATCGTTTGGATGAATAACGGTCGTGACATTTATTCCTGGTAAATCGCGTGCTGTGTGAAAGAATTTTATTTTACTGTACTCTCTTTATAAAAGAAGTCATTTTAAGTGGTTTATTCTATGTATTTGAAATGCATGTATTTAAATATTTTTAAGAAGTTTCATCGAAATGTATTATTGCCATTAGCTGTACATTCAGGGTATGAAAATTATAGTGACGATATACATACTATCAAAAACCTAACTCAGTTGTCAGAAACCTAAGTGGTGAGAATGTATTAGTAGAAATAACTGTGTGAAAACAAAAAGTAAGAGAGCTATATTCGGCTGTGCCGAATCTTGTATACCCTCACCAAATTATACTTTAAAATAAAATAAAATTAAAAAAAAAAAAACATTTTTTATAATTTTTTTAAAAGTTTTTTCCAAATTTAAAATTTTTTTTTTTAATTTATTTGTGAAAAAAATGTATGACAAAAGACTGTTTTTTGTGAAAAAAAATTCGGGTTAAAAAATATTTTCCCGATTTTGACCCATGGTACTTGCAATGGACTTTGAAATATCTATCATTAGATATCCATATTGTCTATATTTATGATTTAGTAATCGAGATATAGATAAAAAAATAGGCCAAAAATAGAGGTTGTCTCGAATTTTTGCTCATATCTCCGTTATTTATGGACGGATTTTGCTGATTTTAAATAGGAAACTTCTCGAAAGCATGTCTGACAGAATTATTGAGGATTTGGATCCCGAAGATATCTGGGGTCTTCAGAAAATTGATTTCAACAGACGGACAGACAGACAGACAGACAGACAGACAGACAGACAGACAGACAGACAGACAGACAGACAGACAGACAGACAGACAGACAGACAGACAGACAGACAGACAGACAGACAGACAGACAGACAGACAGACAGACAGACAGACAGACAGACAGACAGACAGACAGACAGACAGACAGACAGACAGACAGACAGACAGACATACGGACATGGCTAAATCGACTCCGCTATCTATAAGGATTCAGAATATATATACTTTATGACAAATGTCAAATTTATATATATGAAGGGTATAAAAACAACGTATGTGTGTTTATTTTGAGTAATTTTTTTGTTTCAGTTTTTTTCTAGTTTCCGCTCTATGTATAACTCAAATTTAAATGTCTAATTATATATGTATGTAATTAGTTATATATATTTATAATATTGGTAATGTTACTGACTGCCTGACTGATTCAGTCATTGATTCCATAAATTTATTCCCATCATCTAATACTTTAGCTTAATTCAGAAGCTTTTATTTAAATAGATGCCATTCAATTCGACCTTTGAATGATTAAATTTTTGTTAATTCAAATCTAATACAAATTGAATTAATCTATTTTTTCTTCATTAAATTTTGTTTTTGTTTAGCTTTTAATCATTTACAAAATGAATGAAAAAAAAAATACTTAAGCCTTTGTAATAGATTTGAATTGAAGAAATTCAATACATTTCTAAAGCTATTTTGTAATGGATTTGAATTAAAGAAAATTTGAATGATACAATAATGTAAAAACTTGAAGACTAACAACTAATCTAGAATACATGCGTACGTGATAATACACATGCGACTTATCTATAATCCTTATCAATGCGTGTGGTAAACATACACACACGAGTGATAAGAATATTTCACTTAACCACATGTGTTAAATGATAAGGGTCTTATTTATCATCTACACACAAGTGTATAGACATATAAGGGTTGTTTTTATATTTTACCCGTTATACGCATGTGTAACACAGAACATATTATTAAGATTATACATAATTATATACACAAATATTATAAAGAACATGTTCAAGTAATTTGAACAAATAAGGTACTAATTCTAAAAAGAATTAATTCTCAAAGGAATGAATTCAATACATTTGAAGTACAACGGAATTAAGCATATGTATTTGAAATCATAAAGAATTCATTATTGGAATGGTTAGGAGATGATATTTAATTTGATTTCGAAAATGGGATTATGGTCATGAGTAACTGAAAATCCTCAAGATGCTTTTCGAATATTTAATAATAACAAACCGAGAATCATAAAATTAGTCAAAAAATTTACCCTGTATGAATGCAGAACCTATAAATAAAGACCTTTTAACTTTTCCTATCATACTTTTTTAATTTTCTATATTAATGAACGTGGAAATATTAAATGGTAGTTAGTGATGTTCTCTATCACAAAATATTTGGTGAAAAAAAATGTTGGTGGAACTATTTTTTTGATAGTTGATTTCAATAGCAGACGGACAAATGAAAAATGTAGAAATTTCAAACGGAATGACAAACTTGAGTGTCATTTTAATCCCAAGTGCCATTAAGGGTTAATTTCCATTTTTGTGCTGTTATTATAAATATTAGACCACATGTTATATTTTTCTTAAGTTTCATCAAAATCGCTCCAAAAATAAATAACATTTCGCTATCTTTAAAATAGAAATTCCAAATATTGAAAAATTTGACCTTTGACCTTCACGATTTAAGGTTTAACGTTTTCCAATTTTAGTAAAACTTTCAGAGTATATTTAAAATTATCTGGAATATAATATTCTGAATAGGATTTACTTAAAATTTATAACAGTAAGGAAATAGAGAAAAAATAGCCAAATATTTTTTTTTCTCGAAAATTTCAAAATTTAAATCGCAGGTACGGAAAAACTACAAGAGATATTTTCATATTTTTTTCATATTTATATTCGCTATTATATTCTCAATAAATCCCAATAAGATGATCAAAAAATTCTGAAATTTATTTAACAAAATTTTTGAAAATTTTTTTGGTTTTAAGTAAAAATCAGCTTTTATTTTAATATTTATCAAAATATGTTAATTTTGTTACTACATTTCATGTTCTAGTGGCCTGAGACACGTTAATGGCCTGGGAAATTTTTAATAACTTTAAAATTTTTTGACCAATTTCTGTTCCGAGCGCTTAGCCCATTTCATTTCAAACAAAATTGTCGAATTTGGGACGATACCAAAGCACATGTTTGGTGTGAATTTAGTGCTGTCAGCATCATCGGTCCATATCTCTTTGAGAACGACGTTGGCTAAACGATCGCGCTATAGGTCTATGATTACCAACATCCTTTGGCCAAATTGAATGATTTGAACACCAACGACATGTAGTTTCAACAGGACGACACTACGTGTCACAGCTCAGCCCACTTTGGACATTCTAAGAGATCAAGCGATTTGACCCCATTAGACTTTTTCATATATGGTTTTCTTAAGCCTCAGGTCTATGGGAATAAGCCACAAACCACTGTGGCCCTAAATGCCATCGGTTAAATTCAGCCTGATTTTCCGCCAGAATGAGAGAGGACATTCGAATGAGCACGATGTTACATATATCCCATTCATATCCTTTCAAACGAAGAAAAAATTTTTCAATGAAATCTCACTCACACTTCTCACACATGAAATTTTATTAACCGCCTCTTCATCAACCCTTGCCAACATTCTTTGTGATGTTTTATTAATTGGTTCGTAAACTTGACAAGCTTCAATGACATCATCTAGACTCTTGGTAGGCGATCATATTCTTCAGGTTACGAAGATTTTCGTCAATTTAAACGAACACAACCCGAATGTAAACAATAGAGCGTAAAAATACAAATATTTCATTCAGTTGCTTGCATATATTTTATTTTTTACCCATACATGCACACAAATTAAATGCCTCTATTCACTAATAGTTTATTTCTTAGCTCGATAGGCGCCCATGAATCGATTATTTTTACATAATCTTTAATACACATAAATTCCATTTCTGCTCTTGTTGCACCGAATGAACATTTTGCAACTTGGTGCCTTAAACGTAAAATAAATTTGTTAATAGATTCTCCATTAGAAGGAGCAAGACTTCTACATAAATGTTTCTCAAATGTCCAATTTCTCTTAGGAGAAAAGTATTCATATAACCTTGTTACTAATATAGTAAATTCCGATATCGGTATATTAAAAATAACATTCTGAAGTTGTGGTCCTCCCAAATGCAGCAACTTGTTTTTCTTTTTAAGTCCCCATCCATACTGTGAAACATTTGCTGCAAAACATTTGAGTTTGTCGATGAAAGGGGATAGAGGAATGGAAAAGGGTACTATGTTTCATGTACATGAAGTTTTTGTTGAGTATGTCATCCACATTTATTCGTTCATATTCGTTCTGTACAGAAATGTCAAAAACTGAAAAGCAAAAACTTCACTGTGTGGACACGAATGCAGTTTCAAAAGAGATTTATCTATAATGATTTATCTATAATATCGCAGAGAAACGGTTTTATTACCGACATTTTTATTCTTCACAGAATTATCTTTGGCAATATCATATGTCAATGTACAATTCAATGTGCTATCTATTTTAAAATTGAATGTGACCTCCTTAATTGCACAATTTAATGTGCTACCACTTACACAATTTAAGGCATTTCCAATCTTAAGATCCACTTTCAGGACCCTTTCGCAAATTTAATGCTAACCACCAATCGAAAGAAGACAATTAAAAATTAAATTATTTTAAATTTGTAATTAGTTTTTGTGCTAAACTTGCGTTTCGCAGGCTTTAGGCACATACTCTTTGGTGGTATGTTCTTATTGGAGCTGACCGCCTTGGAGTTCTTGTTAGATTTTTAACTTGATTCATTTTAACTTGTTCAAAATGTATAAAACGAAATCATACTTAACTTTGTAATTTGTTCTATGTCATTTAGAAAATTTTCAATAAAATATAATTCATATTTTCTCTGCTAAACTAAAAGGTTATGAGCCCAGAAAATTGAGATTTTTTAAATACAATTTTAAATCTTGTAAATTTAACGAGAAAGGAAATAAGTAGAATTAACGAATTCTAAAAAATGGCAGTTGGTCAAATAGAGAAATTTGAAAAGCTTGTTGGTTCAGAAAATTGGCTAACATGGAGTTTTGCTATGGAAACACAGTTACGATTGGAAAGCTTGTGGAAATATGTAGATGTTGTTTTGGAAAACTACAAACCTGAAGAAGATGAAAAAGCAAGATGCCGTGTAATTTTAGCTTTGGATAAGTCACTTTATGTCTATGTTAGAGGTTGTGAAAAGACATGCCATGTATGGAAAGCTCTTAAGGATTTGTTCCAGGATTCAGGTTTGGACAGAAAAGTTGGGTTGTTACAAAAGCTATGCTCAATTCAATTGGAAGATTGTTCTTCAATTGAGGACTACGTATCTCAAATTGTAATTGCATCTCAAAAATTGGGATCAATTGGTTTTGTTGTAGATGATGAATGGTTGGGCTGTTTACTACTAAAAGGATTGCCGGAAACGTATAGGCCGATGATAATGTCTCTTGGAAGCTGTGGTACAAAAATAACAGCTGATTCAATCAAGATGAAATTACTTCAAGATGTCAGAGTCGAAAGTTCATGTCATGCTTTAGTTAGCAAGAAAACGTTTCAAAAAAAGCAAAAAGGAAATGGATCTAAACGCAGATGTTTTGGATGCAATGGCTTAGGTCATTTTAAAGCTGATTGTCCAACCATAAAGAAAAAGAAAAATTTCAAGAATAGTACATCGTTTTATGCATTGAGCGGTAGGTATGTGAATAATAAATCAAAATGGTACATTGATAGTGGTGCTTCGGCACATATGACGAAGGAGAAAGAAATTTTTAAGAAATTTGAACCATATGAAGGTGAAATAAAAACAGCAGGTGCCCATTCACTAAAAGTGAAATCAAAGGGCGATATTGAAATAAATATTTGTGGAGAATTTGGAAAATATGTAATACCGGTTAAAAACGTTTTATATGTTCCAGATTTATTATCAGTGAGTCAAATGTGTAGTGCTGGTAATCGAATAGTATTCGATAAGAATGGCGGAAATATTTTTGGTTCAAATGGACAAATGATTGCAAGTGCTATATGTGACAATGGTATGTATAGGTTAAATACGCCAAAATCCTATCAAGCATTTAATGCCAGTAGCAAAGACTCAATGGAAATATGGCATAAACGTTTTGCACATCTTAATTACGATGGTTTAAAGCAGCTAAGCAATGGTATGGTAATTGGTTTGGACTTTAATGTCAAATCTATGAATAAAGAGCTATGCCAAGGATGTACCGGTGGTAAACAATGTAAGATTAAATTTCCCAACGAAGGAAATAGAGCTTCAAAAATTTTGGAGGTAGTACACACTGATGTCTGTGGACCCATGGAAGTAAAGTCGCTTGGTGACAATCGGTATTTTGTAACATTCGTAGATGATTTTTCACGCAAAATATTTGTTTATTTTTTAAAAAATAAATCTGACGTTTTTAAAAATTTTCAAGAATTCAAATCTCTTGCAGAAAATCAAACAGAAAGCAAAATCAAAATACTAAGAAGCGACAATGACACAGAATACATAAACAAAACATTTGAAGCTGCATTAAAGAAGTGGGGCATTCAACATCAAAAATCAGTACCATACAATCCTCAACAGAATGGATTTGCGGAACGTGTTAACAGAACATTAACAGAAAGGGCAAGATCAATGTTGTGTGATGCGGAACTTCCGAAGGAATTTTGGGCTGAAGCAGTGCAGACCGCTGCATATGTTGTCAACAGATCCCCACACAAACTATTGAAATGTACACCTCAAGAATTATGGTCAAAAAAGAAACCTAACGTAAGTCACTTGAAAATATTTGGATGTTTAGCTGTTTCACTTATACCTAAAGAAAAACGCAAAAAGTGGGATTCAAAATCAAGTAATGGTATTTTTGTTGGATATGGCATTAACATTAAAGGTTACCGTATATATGATATAGACAAAAAGATAGTCGTAACATGTCGAGATGTAAAATTCGATGAAAATAAAAAAGGTTTTTATTTATTACAGACAAAAGGAAAAGAATATTATTTTTTCAGATGTGACAGCAAACAAAAAGAAAACGTCCCTATGAATCAAAATAATCTTGATGATGAAGATAATAATTCCAACTTTAGTTCATTATCATTTAATTCTATTAATGAAAATGAAGTGGGGGAATGTCAAGAATCTGACCAAGTAGAAGCAACTAACGATTCCAATATTATTGAAGAAACTTTAAACTCAAGTGAAACTACTGATTGTCAAATTGTGGAAACTGAAAGCTATAATGAAGGTGCAGTGGGGGAATCCAATCCTAGAAGAAGTGAAAGACTAGCCAATAAAGAAAAAAGATCTTGGAATTGGTTAAGTTATTGTGCTGAACTTTCCGAAGAAGAACCAAATAGCATTGAAGAAGCTCTTTCATCAAGAGAAAACCAAAAGTGGCAAGAAGCTATTAATAGCGAATTATCTTCCATAGAAGAAAATAAAACATGGATAGTAGTTCCAAAACCCGATAAATGTAATGTAATTAAGACAAAATGGGTTTTCAAGAAGAAGAAGGAACAAGATGATTTAATTCGTTATAAAGCCAGGCTTGTAGTAAAAGGTTTCACACAACGAAAAGGAATTGACTACGAAGAAACTTTTTCACCAGTTGTCCGATATACATCAATACGTTATTTAATGGCTTTAGCTGCAAGATACAATTTGAAAATTGAACAAATGGATGCAGTTACTGCTTTTCTACAAGGTGATTTGGTGGAAAATGTTTATGTTGAAGCGCCATCAGTTGTGAAAGTTCCCAATGGACATGTTTTAAAGTTGCAGAAAGCACTTTATGGATTGAAACAAGCAAGTCATGTTTGGAATAATAAATTGAATGATGCTTTACAAAAATATGGTATGAAACGCTCTAAACTTGATCCTTGCATTTATTATAGAATTGAAGGTAACAAAATTACTTTTATGGCGCTTTATGTAGATGATATGCTCCTATTTACTAATGATACAGATTTTAGTCAATTATTTAAAACAAAATTAATGGAAAATTTCAAAATGAAATTTTTAGGTGAAGCAAAACGATGTTTAGGAATGCGGATAATTAAAACGGATGATCATATAACTCTGGATCAAGAAGAATATATTCTAAACATGTTGAAAAGATATGAAATGGAAAATTGTAATCCAATATCTACACCAATGGACCTTAATCAAAAATTTTCAAAATCCGAATGTGAAGATGATACAATGAAAAATGTACCGTATCAACAAGCTATTGGTAGTTTATTATTTGCTGCTCAATGCACACGTCCTGATATAAGTCAAGCTGTAAATTTTTTAAGTAAATTTAATAAAGCTCCTTCCCGAATTCATTGGACAGCTGTGAAACGTATTTTTCGATATTTGAAAGCAACTACTCATTACAAGTTACATTTTTATACTAGTGGTAATAATAATCTTATTTCGTATACAGATTCTGATTGGGGCAATGATTTGGAAGATCGAAGATCAGTTACTGGTTACGTTAATTTATTACAAAATGCAGCAATATCCTGGAATAGCAAACGACAACCAACCATTGTATTATCTACAACAGAGGCCGAATATATGGCGTTATCAGCAGCAGTGCAAGAAATCATGTGGCTAAGAATGCTGGAAAAGGAACTTAATTTTGAATTTAACGATCAAATTCCTACTAACATATGTTGTGACAATCAAAGTGCCATACACTTAGCCTCGAATGAAGTATATCATCCAAGAACGAAGCATATTGATATAAGGCATCATTACATAAGAGAAAAACGACAATCAAATCAAGTTTCGTTTATTGGAATATCTACAAATGATCAACTAGCTGATTTTTTGACTAAACCCGTTTCCAAGGAAAAGCATTTAAATTTTTGTAAACTTTTGGGATTGTTTTAAAGTAGATTTCGAGTGGGGGTGTTAGATTTTTAACTTGATTCATTTTAACTTGTTCAAAATGTATAAAACGAAATCATACTTAACTTTGTAATTTGTTCTATGTCATTTAGAAAATTTTCAATAAAATATAATTCATATTTTCTCTGCTAAACTAAAAGTTCTCTTGTTTTGCACCGCAAAACATTAAAAATGAGGCTAACAACCCTTTATTACCTTTTTATTTTATTTTTAAGTAAATTTATTATTTTTATTTATTTTCACAAATTTTTTGATTATTCTTTTTGTTTCACAAATGTTTGTTTTGTTTTAATCAGTTGTTTTTGACACATTTGCCCCTCAAGCAACAATAAAACATAATGTTGTTTTTGCAATGTTGTACTTGTTGTAATATCAACGGCACCTGTACAATAAATTCGCCTTGATTTTTCACATTATATTAATACAAATTAGAGTTGCCACAGGGATCCATTAACAAAATCTTCAAAACATTTTTAATTTGGTTTTTTCTTGGACTTTTTATTAAAAATTTAAAGGTATGAAATTTGTTACAATATTTTATTACTATAAGTATATGTATGTATAGGTTTTCAATCTATAGTATTACTTATATATGAATATATGTGTTTATGTGTCTTCTAGTTTAATTTAATAATAATACAATCAATACAATACAATATTTTATATTTAGAGGAATTATAACATTAAAAGTGTCTTGTGTATAATTTATTGCAATATATATTATCTTTTGTCAAACTATAAAAAAAATATAAGATTAAAGCATACTTATTGACAAAACTAATACAAATGAATGAATTTTGATTGTATTCGTGAAATTTTTTTTAATTTTGATTTAAAAGATAAAATTATTTAGTTAAGCTTACATATGTTTTATTATTATTTACTACTTTTATGTTGTATTATTCATTGTAGTTTATTTTTATTTTTTTTTTTTTAATTTAGAACAATTAAATAAAATTATTAATATATTTAGTGTCATAAGATCATTTTTAAAATGTAATTGATCATTTGACAAGATCTCTTTTCATGTCATATTGTCATAATGTCCTAATATTTCACGACTCGGCGGCTCAGCTTAACTACTCTTAGGCGTTCGTCACAGGTCTCTGCTGGTTGGTTACGATAACACAATAAACTTAGCATTTAGAGTAGTATTATTTTAGGACATTATTTTAGCATGAAAGGCAATAACAACATTTTCAAACCATTGTGAAATATTAGGACATTATGACATGATAGGAGACCTTGTGAATTGACCAAATGTATAAATTTACGAATATATTTTATTATACTACATAGTCTACAATTATACTACATAGTCTAAATTAAAATTGGTGATTTTTCAAAATAAGCTTTTAACATATATTTTGAAAATTTATTTTAGAGATTATTAACTAATTTTTCATCTAGACGGGATCTTTAGAAACAAAACCTTACTATCCAAATAAATTTGATGTCACTATTTTAAATTATCCTTAAATATTTTGACTAGTCATGCATAACATGTTAATTAAAGCTTAATTAACTGGAATCGGAATTCCGAATTCTAAAATGTCAGCAATTCATTCCCAACAAAACAAATTCTTTAGCTACATTCAAATACTTTTATTTGAATTCACAATGGTATTAAATCATAATAGAATTCATTTAAAATTAGAATTATTTAATTTTTATTAATTCAAATTAAATTAAATTATAATATTATTTCTTCATTCAGTTGGTTTTTGTTTTGCATTAAATCTATAAAAATACAAGGCCTGACTCACTCACTCACTGACTCATCAACGGCCAGCCCAAACGGCTTAAGCTAGAGACTTAAAATTCGATGCCCAGATACCTCTTTTCATAGGCAGATCTACTAAGAAAGCATTTTTTGAAATTCGATCGCTAAAAGGGTAAAAACTACGAAAATCTGTAACCCAGACAGATGGAATCAAAATTCAAAAAGCAAAAGAATTTCGTCAAAAAATAAACGAATGCGTGTATAATACTTTTTTGATAATTGTACTTTTAAAGGGTAAAACGGGGTAAAAATCTAATTTTGGTACTTTTTTTTACCTAATTTATTTTCTAGGAATAGGATAGGAATACAATTGAAATCGAATAGTTTTCTTCTTAAAAACATCTCGAATGTGTTTTGGTACTTTTTTGAAATTCGGATTAATAAGGAACAAACATTAACTGATTTTTGGTACCTAAAGCCTATTTCTAATAGATTTGAATTGAAGAAAAACTGAATCATTCAATAGGATTTATAAAGATATTTGGTAGTGGTTTTGATTTCGATTTAAAAAATATTTTTGAAATAATAAGGAATCTGTAATTAGTTATTTATGGCAATGATTAATGAATAAAATTTAATTTGATTTTGAAAACTGAATTAAGAATTAATTCTTTCGAACCTTTGTTTATAGATTCACTAAATTTTAATTCTTACCATAAGTATGTTTTTCTGTTTAAAAATTGCAATGAATGTTATGATTTTCACCTACATACTTATATGTAAAATGTTTATTTTTCAAGTGGCTAAGATAATAAGATCTAACGAAAAAGTAAAAAAATTGCCATTTAGTTTGACCACTGTGCCCAGCTATCTTAACAAACAAGTGTCTTAAGATAAAAATCAATTGACTTAATATCACCAACGAAGATTTGCATAAAGTTTGTTAAGATACATTGTAAAAAATGCTTGTAAAATGACAGCAATAAAGAGCAAGGAAAATGTTGAAGAGACCCAATGTCAATTTGTTTGTAATGTCTTATGGAGATCATGACATATAGCTAAGGTGTTACCAATATAAAAAGAATACAACAAATATATAGACCCATAATCATAGTCAAACAATAAAGTCGGTTCATTTTAAAAACAACTTTAAAATAAAAACCAGCTTATAATTATTTTTCAACAACTTATAGTCAAAATTAAATTATGTTTTAAACTGAACCGACTTCAACTGGATGTCACCTCAAAAGTAGAAAATGTTTTCATACAATATACAACAAAATATAGACAAGTGGCATCGCTGAACAACTGACTTAGAAAATTAAAAACAAACAAAAAGTGACAAACAATAAATGTAACCGGGAAACTAAAGAGAAAAAACACAGTTTGTGGTGGAAAAATAGAAAAGGAAAGATTAATATCAAATTTATGCTATTTTGGTACTAATTTTATTGATACAATATTCAATAATTGCAAAATCTCTGCCAATATCTTGTAACTTAAACAGTTTTGACGTTTTGTCGAACATTTTTACATGGTGAAGAACAGCTGATACTGTTGTTAAATGAGTTAAAAACAGCTTTAGCCTAGTTTTATATTTGCAGTCGACTTTAAAACTTTGACGCATATGGGACACCGGTGTCCCAAATGTTTAACATGGGATTTTTTCAAATTAAACTACTTTTTGTAATCAATTGCAATACAAACCGACTATTTATAAACAAAACTTTATTTTTTTTGAAGTTTGATACGACTGATCACGAAAAGCAAAGAATAACAAGAAGGGAAGCCTCTCAATTTTTCTACAACAACAACTTCTCTCTCTTCTCACATACAAGTAGTATGTGAATTCAACACACTTGAGAGAGAGATTTGACTTCAAAACTTTTTCTTCAAAATTTCAATAAAATTGCAATTCTAACACACTCTTTCATATACACATAATATTCTTTTATTTTTTTCCACACATATTTACCATTAAAATAACCGAAACATGTATATTTTGCACAAACGAAAAATGTTTTTTTTTAATTTTTTTGACTTTTAATTGTTTGGGGTTGAAATAAAAACTGAAAAAAACACATTTGTAAAATTAGGTATTGAAAATTAATATGAAATTCAAATAAATTAAATTTCTGCAGAAATTATGGAAGAAAAAGCAGAAAAATCTTTTTATAAAATCTTTTCAGGTCAAATTTACATCAAATAATTTGATAATTGTTAGAATTTTTAAATTTAATTGTAATACAATTTTGTTATAATTTTTAAGGTCGCTTTTTTACAACTATGTGTGTTTGGGGAGTGTGGTGAAAGTGGTTTGCACACCAATACATATAAACAAAATGTTACCAATACATTCATAGAGTTAGGTTTTTTATGACAACCGACTTAGGTTTTTTTTGACAGCGTTTCACTTCTTGTTATTCTTTGACGAAAAGTAAAACAAATAATTCAACTTTGTTTTTGATAATTTGGAAGATTTTTTTATAATCATAGAAAGTGATTTGCAGGTTTTAAAGCAGTTTTTCGATTGATTTTGTTAGAATGGAAACTAAAAGAAGAAGATTTTAAAGTATTGCCAAGGTATATTAATTATAAGGTAGTGTTATCAGACCAACTGATCGTTTTTTGCTACTATGTTCATTTTTCGCCGTGGTGCAGTATAAATGTCAAACTTTGTTTACATTTTGTAAATGTCAAACTTTGTTTTGCTGTTAAATTCGTTTATGTTTTAAAACCAATAATAATACTACACGAAATTAGTTTTATTTTTAAAAACATAAATTAAATTACAAACAGATTCAAATTTATAAAAATTTTTTGTTTAACAAAAATTCGCTTTGATGTATTTGTCAGCTGTTTTTGATATTTTTCCCTGACAGCCAATTCGTCTTCAAGTGCAGGCACAATGTCAAACTACATATAAAAAAAATATAACCAATTCGCTCGGTATTCTGAATTCGCCGATGACACTACCTTATAAATTAATATACCTTGAGTATTGCAATACGAGATTTCTTGTAAGGGACACCGGTGTCCCAATATGCATGAAAGGTCGAGTGTGGAAATTTTACCTATAATATTTTATGATTTTATATATAAACAATTTGTATATATATGGGCCTATAAAACTACTAAAATATTCCGGTTGACTGGCACAAAGTAGAAGGATATCTAATGGCTGATAATAGTGACACTGAAGACGGCCTCATTTTGGATGAAGAAGAACAGTAATTTTAATTGAGGAAATAGTAATACAAGAATCCTTACGCTAAGCTCATAAAAATGAATCTGTGATTACAACAGATCTTCAAGAAATAAAAGCTTTCTTATGTATGTTATGGGCAACCATTTGCTACATACTATGAGAAGCTACTGGTCCACTGAACCAGATATGGTGGTCCCATGTATAGCCTTCTTTTATGCCTCATTCAAGGTGTGAGGAACTAAGAAGAAATTTACATTTGTGTAACAATGAGTCGTAATAACTAACTTCTCTTGAATTTAGACAAGATGTAGATGAGGCTATGATTACAAACCACCATCATCACCTTACCATCAACATCCATGACAAAAAAAATAAAAAACGGACCCACAATATAGGACTGAAAAAGTCTATACCTCCACATCTAAAAGCGGTGTAGAAAATCGAACCAATAATATATGTGTAATGTTCATTTATGCTTCCCAGGAAACAAAAATTGCTTTGTAGATTTTCATGCATAAAATAAGCTTAAAATCTCTTTTATCTAATTAAAATCAATGTTTTATTTCAATATGGAAATATAAGTATATACAGCTCCTGATAATAATTTCTCAGACACATTTGTCCCAAGAGAAGTTATACTAATCTACTTAAATTTTTTATTTTTTCTTTTTAACTATGTTTAAAATAGCCCTTAATACTTCACAAAGTGCACTCAGATTTTAAAAAACGTTTGTGTACAAGTTTTGTGCGTGAAAGGGTTAACGTCAAAAGTATACTTTAACTTATCTATGGTAGATCTAAAGTCCACTCTTAAGTAAAGACGACTTTATTTCTCTTAAAATATATTTTATTTTTGACTATGATTATGGGCCATAATGACAAACCAGTGTTTGTATTGCTTGCCTGAAATGAGTAAAAGCTCCTAAAAAAATGCTTTGCTTACAGTATTTCAGCAATTGTGTCCGAGCAATAACAAACAGCAAAACCAAATACTTATTAGCAAAAGTGGTACAATGAGAAGTAATCTGCTTGCGCAGCCAATCACAACGATTAATTTCAAAACGAGAGGTCTACCGCTCACATTAGAATTAGTTTTCTTATTGAAAAATAATTTCGATAGAAAAATTATAATAAAATATAGTACATTTTAAACATTTCCATCAGTAGAAACTTCTTCTTATAAAAATGTTGATAGCACGCTATTATTAACATTGTTTATAAGTATAAGAATATTAAATGTGAAGCTGCATTAAAAGCTCTAGGAGATCATTGTAGAAATAGAACATTCAAGATTATTTCCGTTAGATTATTCATGAGACTTCTACCAGCTGGCGCTGTGTAAGTAAGTATATAAATAGTAACAGCGAGTTGTGAGTGAGGCAGTGTAACGTAAGCGCTGTTTGAATCACCCGTATTACCAGTGTGTTTTAAAATTCTGTAACATAAGTTTGTTTATTAAAAGACAGTAACTATTTAAATTGTTAGGTAAATTTGAATAAATAAAAACTAGTTACAATTTTAAAACAACTTGACGCTTTTATTTGCAATTTAAAAGAATCAGGTTTATATGAAGGAAATATTCTGATATTCATTTTATCGGAATTTAATTTGAAAATCAAAACATACACGTTGGTTTGTTCGAGATCTTCGAGATACTTTATACTGATTATAATAACATTTGTATACAGTTAATATTTTGCATAAACAGTTCTAAAAGTGAATGTAAAATATTAAATATTTGGAGTTGAAAAATACCGAGAAATTATTATATGTTAATAACTTAATATACATATGGATGTACCTAAAATAACTTGCATATTGATTTAAAGGCAAATATATATATGTAAAGCTAATGGTTGCTAAGAGTGTGTGTTGAAAACACAATTTATTAAAATTTACAAGCTTATAGAAAAATCTTTGTTTATATATATATTTATTTATTTACTTATTTAATTTATTTATTTGCTAAAACTTTTTGATTTTTATGCACTCATGATTGATAATTGACAAAAATTTCTAAACTAATTTCATATATTTATTTTGTTTATTTTTTTTTTTTTTTTTTGTTTTTAATGGGAATAGAAAAAAATTGTGCTTTTACTACACTACATTTAAATAAAATACATAAAAGGGAAAAATAAAAATATTTGCAGCTATTTTTTTTTTTTTTTAGAAATAACTCTTTAAGCTGGCATAAATAACAAATGGCATCACGGCTGTCAAAAGTGATATAACAAGGTTTGCCGCTGAAATTAAAGAGTATTTGAAAATGTATTGCTTTATTATTATAGTTTTTGAATATTTAAGTACTTACCACCGCTACAAATGTCATGTACTAAATCTTCAAAATAACCATTTTCATTGTCACATAAACATATCTTAGCTTTTGTTGACATAAACTTGGCAACACCAATGGTACGATTCGAATTTTCATATTGACACACCAGACCATCTTCACAGTCATTGCTACTGACGCATTTGTGGCGCAGACCTGCAAGGGAAAAATATATTATATAGAACAGGAAGTGAGTAGGAGCTAATAATAATAAAATTATTATTGTAAAATTAACATATTTGTTTAATGAAGCCATAAAAAAGTTTTATTACCTTCTCTTTGTTATGAAAGAATGGTTTAAAGAAATTATCATTCCATTAGCCTAATGCAAAATTTATAGTTCTTTATTAAGTATAACAACATAAAATATAGTTTATTAATTTAGATTGCAAACATGTTATTTAAAATAGTTGTGATTCTCTTGCCAATGATGATCTTTGATGAAACATTTAAAAATAGAAACAGTTTTTAAGTTTTAACTTGCACATGTCTGAATTATTAGCCTCAAAATATTTTGTTTTCTACTTCCTTATATTTTGATTTAATAATACAGATCTAGACCCCCCCTGGGTGGTGTTAAGGTTAAGGTTCATATAGTAATAAAAATAATGAAACGCTATATTTTTTAATACAAAATACTAATCGTGCTTAAGAAATTTTGCTGTAGTTTTCATTAAACATGAAATCATAAAATGAAATATAACAGCAAGGACTTTTCATAGCAACTCTTATGCCAGTACAGGCCATTGACAAGGTGCTTTGCAATTATAAATGCACATATGTATGTGCAAATAAAATATACATATGTACATATTGTATGTACTAGAATGCATATATGCATATACCATTTCCGCTTTTCAACAAATCTACAAACACATTTTATTAATTATAAAAATTAACAAGCAATAAATGTCTGTCATAAATGTTATTAGTTACGTATGCGCACTTTTTTCTCTTTAGAAAATAATATTACGTATACGCAGTGTTTCTCTTCAGATAATTATATTACGTATACATACTATTTTCTCTTTAAAAATATTACGTATACGCATTAATACTTCTTGCAATTAATTAGTGTTACAAAGAGGACTTTAATTCATCTCCAATTAAAAAATAGATAATTGGTAATT
Source organism: Calliphora vomitoria (assembly GCA_942486065.2). Classification (NCBI taxonomy): domain Eukaryota; kingdom Metazoa; phylum Arthropoda; class Insecta; order Diptera; family Calliphoridae; genus Calliphora; species Calliphora vomitoria. The sequence continues at coordinate 57,137,755 of OW818029.2, read as the reverse complement.
TTGATACTTTACTTTGGATATTTTAGGTATATTGTTTTTTCAATTCTTATTATCACATATGTACATATTTTTGATATCAGTTATTCTAGACATACACTGGGTTGACAATACAATGTACACTTTTCTTAATATGTAACTAATAGGTCAAAATATAAAAAAAATTCTTATGAAATTTATTTTTTTTAGTATTTTATTAACCTTTACTTTTATTTACGTATATTAACAACAAAACACCGCCAAACTTGACCGTCTTATTTGTGTACTTCCAGTATCTTTCACATCATTACCTCTTAAATTGTATTCGAATTTATTCGAAAAGAGAACAGTATTCCATTTTTATTTCCACCAATTTAAATATTCTTTATCAAATTGTATTTTAGAAATAAGAGATTACCCTGCGACTAGTGTTTATAATCAGGTTTATCGAAAAAAGGTTTTCGTTTTATGTGAACCGGATAATTTAAAATTTTTATTTTTGGTTAACTGGTTTACCCGGTTTTAAAAGTTTTGCACTAAAATCAATTCTTAATACTTAATTTATTCGTGGATATTTTTATTTATATTCATTATATCAAAATGATATAAAAAGTTGTTTGATACAATTTTTCTAGCATTACAATAATTGAAGGTCTGGCTTCAATAACTCGATAAGACACAAAACCAATATATTGCTAAAAAAAGACTTCAAATTCATACGCTCGTTTCGTAATCTTAGACCCCTTTCATATTAGGCAATTAGTTGCGCAAGTCTTCTGTGCAATTTTTGTGTTTGTTGATGTCAGGTCCCAAACAACATTGTGTGTAAAATGTGTAGTGAATATTTAAGACAGCGGGAAAGCGATAGTCATTTGATGTTTGGTGTATCTATTGGCGTCTTCTTTTCTGGCATAAATGATACCCCTATTCTGCCTTTTACCCTTTTTTGTGTTCTTTTCTGAAAAAAAATTTAATTTAGTAAGCGTATAACGTGTTCTTTTCAAATAATTTTATTTTTACCCTCAATTTTATCAAAGAGTTAGAAATGCAGCCATAGGGTAACATAGAGACGAGACGTAATTGTCAAAAACCTAAGTCTTGCAACAACAAAATACATACTAGTCATTGTAAGTATTTTGTTATATTTTGGTTTGACAAATCGAGTGTCTCGTCTCTATCCATAATTCTCTATGACTGCAGCTCATTTTAAACAGCTTTTCTTGTTATTGTTTTTGAAGTTTATTTGTGTTAATGAAATATTTTTTGTATTTTTTTTTTATTAAAAGTGTTAAAATGAAAGCAAAATGTATATTTTTACAATATTTAGAAGTTTTTGTTCTATTGTTATCATTAACAAGTAAGAAAGTATGGTCGGTCAAGCCCGACCTTATAATACCCTACACTAAGTAAATGAGCAAAATCATTATTCTTTCAAAATTTCAATAATTTATATTCGTGAGTGATTTTCGGAAGTCGGCCTTATATGGGAGCTACGAAAAATTATGGACCGATCACCATGAAATTTGGTCATGTGATTAATGTCTAGATGAAAGTTATTTATGTTGCATTTTATGTGTATACCAACATTTTAAGGAGATTTATGCTCGTTAAAGTGATTATCGGAAGCAGGTCTTATATGGGAGGTATGACTAATTATGGACCGATCATAACAAATTCGGTATATATAAAACTTATTTGTGTAGATACCTATATAAATTAAACATTTATGACCGATAAAGTCCAATTTCGGGAGGACATTTGTATGGGGGCTAGGTGAAATAATAGACCGATTTCAGCCAATTTCAATAGGCTTGGTCCTTGGGAAGAAAAAATGATATGTACTAAATTTTATCGAAATATCTTCAAAATTGCGACCTGTACTCTGCGCACAAGGTTTACATGGACAACCAGCCAGACGGACGGACGGACATCGTTTAATCGACTCTGAGAGTGATTCTGAGTCGAACAGTATACTTTAAGGTGGGTGTTAGACTAATATTTTTGGGCGTTACAAACATCTGCACAAATCCATTATACCCTCCCCACTATGGTGGTGTAGGGCATAAAAATGTATCACATTATGAGAGCTTGGGTAACCTTTAATAAATGGTACACAATATGTTCGCAACATTATGTGTCAGAAAAGAAAACACCATATGATTTGGACAGAACCGAAAAACCACATAGATGACTGCTGTTTGTTTGTGTTTGTGTTAAATGGTATGAATAAAAGGAAAAATGGCATATCCTGATTTACCGTCTGCTGTACTTAGACGACGTACCATCTCCTATGAATCAACATCTATCAGATTTCTCGAAAGTTTTTTCCGATAAACATGACAGCAATTTATAAGTATTAACGAGAAATCTTTTAACTCAACGTACGAAAGTCTCATTTAGTCTTTTCTTAAAGTTGTGAAAAATTTCTTAGGAAATCTGAAGGATGAAAATTACCAGTATTTAGTTACAGACCTTTTAATTACCTTTACAAATCTTGGATGTAATATTAGCATAAGAATACACTATCTGCACAGTCATGCAAACCTGTGTTATTGATAACCTTCCGAGAGAAAATCATTGGAATTTCTTAAACATGGGATTAAATTATATTGTCTTTGAAAAGTTTTACAAGGTCTTAATTCGAAATGTTAAATTTTTACACGATTTCTTTTATAATTTTTGAATCTGCTGATTTATTAATTGAATATTTATTACACGTTATTTTTTGCTTCAATCGAGCAATAAAATCGTTTATTATTATTTTGGTTTTTAAAATTTCGCAAATTTCTTTTTACTTAACTTAATGTGCGAAAAAATTGCAATAAGAAATTATCACAAACAAAATAAATACATATTGAAGTAACGATAACGATCGTCTTTCCTGTAGAACCATAAAAAGTTTCCACTGTTTTGCGGCATTCTGTAAATGTGTTTTCGTTTAGCTTTAATGCTTAAAAATGCTGAAATTTCCTATATTTGAACTCTTTGTGGTTTAGTGGTCACTTTTCTAACCACCTTTTCTATAGTCTTTAAAACATCCATTATTAGCATATATTGGCATTTTGCTAAACAATTAAATTGTTTTAAATCATTGTTTATGTATTTTTAAAAAAACTTTGCCGTCAGGATGCCCTGATTAGATTAATATATTAATTTGAAAATATTGTAAACCGCAATTTTTCTAAGAGACTTTCAATAAAAAAAAAGCACCGATTTTTTATAGTTCATCAAATTCAGTGTTACTTTGCTATTTCGTTTGTTTTGGTCAGAAAATTTTGTCAAAATGATTAGCTTTCAAACAAATTTGTATTATAATTATTTTTAATGCCAACCATCATGGTGGTTAATAAACTAACCACCTCATTCCATAAAAACCTTGGAATGAGGTGGTTAGTTTTATTACATATTTATTAACAACATAATCAATCTTAAGTAATAATAGCAATATTAAATACACTAAATACATTTAACTTAACACTATAAAAACTATACTATGCCGTATTTATCGCAAATCGCAAGCCAGAACTTTAAACTTTATATTTAAAAAAGCTAATAAGATGCATTTACAGTTATGACACGCAGTGTATATCATGTATATAATCATTTTTGATACGATTCTACGTTTTCTGAAAACTCAGGATATAAATAAATAACACTTAAATTTACATTTAAGTGATTCAAACGGTCTGCTATTAAGTCATATTGTTGTAATGATCTAATAAATTTTGATAGTTTAAACAAATTGTTATTGTTCTTCAAACAAAAAGGGCCTGGCTCACTAAATGCGAACGAACATTTTCTTTCTGATTTTATATTGAAAACAACAAATAAATTTGAATTTTTTTATTGTTTTCAATATAAAATAAGAAAGAAAATGTTCGTTCGCATTTAGTGAGCCAGGCCCAAAAGTTCTAAACTAATAAGACTTTTTGAACTATGTTTCTTTTTTTTTTTTTTGTTTTGTCGAAAAATAACACTTATTTTTTTGAAGCACAACAACAATTTGTTTAAACTATCATAATATATTAGGACATTACGACAATCTGACTTAATAGCGGACTGTTTGAATCGCCTAATTATATATTTCTATTCATAGGTGCTTATTTGAACATGGTGTAAACTAAAATTAGAACTACTTTAAAATGTAACCAACCTCCTTTGACAAAACTATATTTTTCTGTTATATTATATTCTAAGCAAAAACAAATAAACAAAAGTCTTGTTGCATTGTTTAATTATCATTTACAACATTTAATGACTTTTTATTACACTTAGAAAAATCAGTGATACAAGTTCTACTGTGTTCTAACTGTCGTTTTTTGTGATGATGTGATAACTAGTTAAATTGTAATAACTGCATATTAGCATAAGTATTAAGATGCTTTAAATCATGTCAAAAATATACATGGATTTAAATTTTGCACATACGCTCTAATAGAAACCTAAGATCATCAGTCCAATTCTGGTTGTTTGACTATACGTTTATCTCTAATTATTTTCAGTGTATAGAAAATTGTCATAAATGCAACTACACAAACTGCATACAACTAATAATTATGTATATTTAAGTATTTAAAAAATGTACTAATGCTACTACACATAATTAGTGCATTTCTGAAGTACATAATAAACAAAAATCATTGTATATTCAAAACTTGACGTAATTTAACAGATGCAACTAGATTCTTTACCTACGTTGTGCATTAAACAAATACAACAGATGTATTTATTTTTTGTTAATAAACAACGATTCTGCGTATTGTGAACTTACCCTTTAAAAGATCTGCACATAGACCATTATTGGGTGGTGTGTCATCTCCGCACAAACATCTCAGCTTTAAATCATCCGGATCTTTTACACAACTTGATCTTTCTATCGCTGCACAGTCGTCGTGTGTGTTGCATTCACGTCCTTTCACTGTAAATTAAAAGAGGAAATTTAAATTAATATTAAATTAGATAAAATACAAATAAAAATGTTATACAAATTTAAAGTTCAAACTTGACGGGTGTTAAATTTGTACTTTTTCTTTTAATGGTACTTTTTTAATATATTGTAATAGTTAGCTTATATACATTAAAGTTGGCTAATATGTTTCTCAATAAAGAAATAATCAAGAATAGGGTGCTCAATGGTATTATGATACCAAAAATGAAGACCTAAACCAAACTAAGTAGTACTTTTTCGTTCTTCAAATAGTACTTTTTGAATTTTCTCTAATATTGAACCTAGAATTAGGAAATTACTTTGAAATTTCAAACTTGTCGGGGGTTTAAGTGTGGAAAATTGGTACATTTTCTATTAATGGTACTTTCAATTATATTAAATTATTTTACATAATAGTTGGCTGATATGATTCTGAGTAAAGAAAGAATCAAGACTAGAGAGCTTAATGATATTGAGTTAACAAAAACTATTTGTATTTTTTCGTTCTACAAATTGTATTTTGAAATTTCTATATTATTGAACCCATGATAAAAATATAGAAGGTAGTTCCAATCAAAAATTTTTTTTTCAAATAAGGTTTTTTGAAGTTTCCTTTTTTTGTGAGCATTATAAAAAGCGTTGCCACATTCCTAAAAATGATTTTGATTTTCGAGACATTTTTTACAAAAAATGTGTAATTTATAATTTAGTATTTAAATAAATATGTATTATGTTGTGTTGGAAGTTATTAATTCAATTCCTAACGTTCGCTTACTTATAATTAAATCGCATTGACTATTTTTATAGGTATAAAGTATGTATTTTTTCATTTTTTGTATTACTATTCAAATATTTTATATCGAAGGTGCCCTACTTTGTGTCCCCTTAGCGCCGCATGTGGGGTCCATTTTCAAATCTAAAACCCGAATACTGCTTGGTTATACCCATGTTATCCCGATTGAAGCGGTCGTTTAGAATTGCGAGATAAATTTCGATTCTGCTCTACTGTGCATAGTTAATGCATTATGATCCGTAATAATCGTACATATATACCCCAAAACATGTTTACATATTAAGTAGTATTTTGAAGTTACCTTGTGGTCATTGGGACAGCAATCCTATCCAATCTCACATGTTTTGTTTTAACTGAAATATTACTTTTAAGGAAATGGTCGGAGCAGACCATTGGCTGTTTTGGCAAATCTTCTTCGCAAGTTTTACGTATATCCAGCCACTGTTGTCGTTTATTGGGTAATGTATCATTCATCATTAGAAAATGATCCTTTGATTCCAATTTAAAATAAATATTTTTTATATTTGTTTAATGTGCTGTTTTTCTAATCCAAACGATTACTTTGAGTGGAAATTTAACATGTGTTTTGTTATTGTAACAAAAACAAAATACATGTAAAATTTCCACTCAAAGCACTCATTGGCTATAGAAAAACAGCACATAATACATATTCAATTTAATGAAAATTATGTATTCCCAAAGAATGCAAGGGAAAATTTAAAATTAATATGGCATTACTATTTTTATGAAAACTTCATAATCCTTAAGCATGTCAGAAATAGAATTTGAAAAATAAAGAGAGAATGAAACTACCTTCTATTTTTCTACTATGATTGAACCTATAAAAAAGAAATTAAACACACATGATCCTGACTGAGTTAGAATATAAAAAATGGACTTCCAGGTACATTTTTTACAACTAATAGTACTTTTTGAATATTTAATAATGAAATTAAGCATTCATGGTTTAGTGAATATTTTATAATAATAAGCCTAAAACCACAAAAGGTGATTTTAGTGGTACATTTCTTTTGTATTTTCTATAATAATGGACACGGAAATATAAATATAAAACGTGGGTCTTTATTGTACTTTTTTATTCTAATAATACATTTGGAATGCGCTAGAATTCACATTATAATGAACCAATAAACATGAAACTAGAGGAATGTTATCCTGAATTAGTATTAATTCACAAAGGGAGACTAAATAGTGGCGAAGCCCTCTGACTCAGATAGTACTCCATACTTTTATCGGATATTTGAAAATAACTAAAGGTGTGTTCGCGTACTTTCCAGTAAAAAATATCCAGTAACTTTATTTTAGAGAGTAAAAATAAATTACTCTCAATCTGAAAAATAACCAAAAAAAGTACGAGAACAACAATTTTTAAAAATAAGTTGTATTTTATTATAAATCAATTTAAAACGTTTGTTGTGTGTTACTTTACTTATTTTCTTTGTTATTCGTAAATTGTATTAATGTTCAACTTTTCAGTTTTGTTTACATTTGCAACTGTATGTTTTAAACATATTGTTTATGTTGATATTTTTAATGGACAAAAAATATCATGTTCTCTATCTACGAACTGACACTTTTAACACTCTCTTGCTCTCTCGTTACAAGTTTTTAAAAGTAAGCGAACGGAATCCCGTAACAAATTATCAACACAACTAAGGACTGAGATCGAAAAATTCTTAACATACAATTTCCGTGCTCTGTCTTTGGCCTCTAAATTTTTAGCAGAGTTCCTGTCAGGAACTTTTTGAGCCGTGTATGTTTTTAAATCTGCATTGGCTTTAACTTTTTGTACCAAATAGTCCGAGCACTGAGATAACCGGGCAGCTTTCCTACCAGATGTGTTGGGAGTTATTTTGAAAATGCTTTATATTCTTTTGGCTTTAGAAACATCTAGTGGACCATTCCTTCTACCTGAACCAGGTTTTTTATCAACGGACAATTTCTCCCGGTTCTATTTAATAACATTGGAAATAGTTTGATAGCAGACCTTTGATTGTTTTGCCAACTTTTTGTGGGACCAAGTTGGGTTTTGTTGAAAATATTTAATAATTTTAGTTCGCACTTTTTTCTGGTCACTCATTTTAATCAGATTAACAACAAATGAGCATAATTCACATTAAACATAATAATTGACATGCTTTACAAAGGTAACTTGATCAAAAAATAAATCAAATAATACTTGGGTTAAAAGTTTTAATGAAAAACGTGTGTTAAGAATTTTTCGATCTCAGTCCTTAATGTCTTTGTTACTAAAATGTTGCATTATTTTTTTAAATTAAATAAGTAAACTGTCGTTTGAAGTTTATTTGTCAGGAAATACTCGTATGGTCAATATTTTTTTAAATGAGTTTGTCTCATTATTTTTCTAGCCTGCGAAAGGTACTCTGCAATATTCTTTAAAAAGTGTAAAGGAATCTTAAGATATTTTTACTTTTTATTTATTGGATGAAAAAGTCTGTTTTTAAACATGTTGTTCCTATAAAGAGCATAGGGCAGCATTGAACATTATGACAATATGATATGATAGGATAGGACCTTGAAATCCACTAAATATGTTGCTATCAAATTATAGTTATTATAAATTGAGGGCTACATATTATGATCCAATCCTCCGTTATGGAAATTATTGTCAGAAAAATATCCATAATAAAGAGTACGACAGAAAAAACGTACACACACTATTCCAGCCAAAAACTTACCTATGGTCCAATAAATTCTAATTTTTGGATCTCGTTTACTTTTAAAAATATGTCAGATATTATATATTCTAAATCATTCATATTCAACTCTTATTTCGGTCAAAATGGACAGCGTAAGAAAAGTATGTGAAAAAAGAATTAAAAGTTTTCAAAAAATTACAATATGTACTTAAAAAAAAATAGCAAATGATCTGAAGGTTCATCGTCATACTGTTTCAAAAGCCATTAAACAGTATACATTGAAAGAAAACTTGGATCAGTAAGAAAAATAGGTATAACAGATATTGGTTACGCAAAGCAATCGAACCACTCTTTCAAAGAGCACCTAACACTTCTATCAGAAAAGCAGCTCGGAAAAATAAATGCTCTGAATCTAATCTAATATGCGCTGACCAAAAGCTAATGCAGGCTCAGTCACATAAAAATCCCTCAGCCAAGAAGTTTCTTGTATAGCAAGGCATTTGGAATTGTGCCAAACGAAGCCAAGCATTTGTGACTTTGGGCACGATAAGCATAGAAATATATACTACGAACTGTCTACAAAAACGGGTTTTACCTTTCTTAAAACAGCACATGCCAATCTGGAAAAAAGTGGCTTGAGTGGTATTCAAACAATAATTCCAATTTTGTACACACGCGAGACATATACACCCAAATGTCCAGTACCTCGTCCTGTATAAAGGTATTGGGCTCATATAAAAAAAATAATTAAAGAACACAGGATTGGCATCCCAGGATATGTTCAATTTTATGAGTATAAACTTTTTATTTTTTCTAATGGGAGGATTTTCGGAAAAAGTGGATAAATTTATAAATACCGAGTAATAAGCCAATATTTTAATGCTTAATAAATCTGTACAATATATGAATAAATTTAAGTATTTTTGGGAATTTTTATACTGAGTATATGTTTTTTCTGGCTCACTCTTTATATTTGATTTCAGCAATCGTATGGCTGGGAATTATAACATAATATGCTTACGGCAATCGTATGTATGATTGCTATGGATATAAGATTGTTTAATAACATGTAATCTTGTTAGAAAATTTTCTGTTATCATACACAACCATGTTATTATTGCCTACATCGCCAAGGTGGGGATGGTATTATGTGTTTGTGCTGATGTTTATAACGCCCTAACACCCCCTAAAATTATAACGATCGACTCTGAATCACTTTCTGAGTCGATTTAATGATGTCCATCTGTCTGTCCGTCCGTCCGTCCGTCCGTCTGGCTGGCTGTTTGGCTTCTATGTAAACTTGTGCGCAAAGTACAGGTTGCAATATCGAAGACATATCTATAAATTTTGGCATATGTTTTATCTTCAGCCCAAAGACAAAGCCTAACTGGTCTAAGTGGGTATATTATTTCACCCAGCCCCATATAAATGTCCTCCCGAAATAGGGTTTTATCGGCCATATAAATGCTCGATTTATATAGATATCCAACCAAATTTTTTTCCAAATAAGACTCGATTCATAATTGACCATACTTCCCATCTAAGACCCACTTTACCTTTTACTTTAACACGCATAAAACTCTTAAAAATTTTGGTATTCAGAAAAAATTCAACACAAATAAGTTTAATATAGAAAGAAATCACAAACCCAAATTTCATGGCAATCGGTTAATAGATGGGCATAGCTCCCATATAAGGCCCAATTCCTAAAATCACTTTAACGAGCTAAAAAAGTAACAGAATGAGGTTTCATAAGAAATAAATTACACGTCTAATTTAATATTTGCTATTTTACTCAGTGTAGGGTATCATATGGTTGGCTTGACCGACTATACTTTGGTAGTTGTTTCTCTTTGGTATGCGAAAAATATTTTTAACTAAATGAGAATTATATAGATTCTTTGGATGACTCTTTGGAATTATGTAAATTAATAAGTAAGTAATTATTAGCCTACTTCTAAGTAATACAAACAATATGTAGAGATATGCTAGTTATGCAGTAATTGCAAGTAAATATTACTAAGTTTTTGATTGGTAGTGGTACAATTATTATGAATTTAAATATTTGATGTGGGTTGCGGAAAAGGTTTACTATCCCTCCTTTTTCTATTTGATGATCATTTGATTTGTCACACCAAAATACATATGGGTTAATTGTATTCAAAACTGAAAAACAATTCTCCGCTTATTAAAGCTAATCATTTATACATATAAAACAATCAATACGGTTATTAAAAGCATTTCATGCTGTAATGAAATATGTAGATCTTATCTCAAAAAAAAATTAAAATAGAACAATTCGTTCTATTAAAAAAAAAGTATTTATCAAAATTGCATTTGTTTAATGTTGTGTTTTTGCAATCTTGCACAGTGGGAATTCTAAAGGAAACATATACAATTTATTAATTATTTAAAAAAAAATATACATTCTTATCAACTGGTTGAAGTGATCTACTTGTAATCATTAACTATTTATTAATAATGTGATTGATTTGTGTTAACTATGTGACCTTAAACTAATTACAACAATTACAAAGGAAATGGCTTTTCCTGTAAATTATCTATACAAAAGTAGCATTTTCAATCATTTGTAATGACATATATTTACTTTTTTAAGGTGGATAATGAGTTATAAATTAGAGGTTACAAGTGACAAAACTGTAAGCAAATAAACATAACCTACCAAAATTTAATATCTTTAATATTTATGTCTGTTAGTTTTGTTAAAATACTTCTAGGTTTTCTGAAATAGACACAAGTGTATACACGATTAAGTATTAATAATGACAATATTTACATTGTAATCAAATACAAATCAAAGGAACACAAGATATAATGTTTGTTAACTATTCAGTATGCGTAGGTATATAATTTTAATCTAATTAAGTCATACAAAATATTTATTTATTTATTCAAATTATTTTATTAATATGATTAATAAAGCTATCAGAGAACAACATTGATTTATATTTCCTTTGTGAAGTGAAAGTCATTATTATTTATCTACTTGTAATGGGGATGGATGTCATTGAAAATACAAATTAAATTGATTTGTATAAATATAAATACTCGACAGCCTTGTCTATACAATTTATATATAATTAAAACTAAAACCAGTAAATCTAACAAGTATTAATATTTGTAATAAACTAATAAAATATGTATCCACCAAATTATTTTAATTAATATTTAAAATCATAAAAATTTTGAAAAAACAAAAAAAAGTTCGGGCTCAACCGGGATTTGAACCCGGGACCTCTCGCACCCAAAGCGAGAATCATACCCCTAGACCATTGAGCCTCTTGTGAGATGCTCTTACTCAACTGTGTAATACTTACACAACTGTTACAAACATATTGTTGCGAGATCTTGTTTGCGCAATTGTTATAACAAGAATTGATACCAATATTTCTTTGTCTTGTCTTTTACTAAAGAGACTAGATATTAAAAAATAATTTGTTTCTGTTGACAAGTGATGAGTAGTTATGGTACATTTTACATTAGTAATAAATAACAGGGGTAAATATACTCGCCCCTCAAAAAATTGTATTTATTACAAAATAATGCTAATATAATGAGTTACCTATAGACATTTTACATATATTTCTAAATATCTAAAACGAAAAAGCACGAAAAGTGTTGCTTCTCCCACTTCGAAAATAACGCTTTTTAGATGCAGTAGTGTAAAAGTGACAGAGGAAACAAAACCCACTAGCTTCCAAGTGGAAACTCACCCTACAGAAATCATGACTTCTTCCAAATAAGTCTCTATAACAATAACTATAACAAGCATTAATCTTTTAAAAATATGTGTATCTAAATAATATTTAACATAAATGAGTTCCTTAAATACAGAAGTCAAACCAACTAATTTTATAACGATCGAACCATTATTCTATAAGTCATCTAATTTAATGATGATCATCGGTTCATAATTGATCATAGGTCCCATATAAGGTCCCTTCCGAAAATAACTTAATGAGCATAAATCTCTTAAAAATATTAGTATCCAAATATAATTTAACACAAATGAGTATCATACAGTCAAACCACATAATTTTATGACAATCGGACCATAATTCTTTAATATAAGGTCCAATTCCGGAAATACCTTTAACGAGCATAAATCTCTTAAACATATTTGTATTTCTTTATGCCAAAATCACTCACTTTGTACTCCTTTTATGTGTAATATTTTACTGTAAACTGAAATGAACTCGTATTTCTAATCAGAAAGATTTACATAAACTCACCATACAAAGTTTTCCTGTCAAGCAATTCAAACGAATTATTTATTGGATTTACACCGCCTTAATAATGGATTCATGAGAATGATTCAAAGAAAGAGAATGGTAAATGTAGTAAATTATATGGCTAGAAGAATACCATTGCACATTGTAGATGTCTTTAAAGTTATTACCTGTGATAACAGTTCACAAGAACTGATCCATTGCATTAAAGCAGGAGTCCTATATATTCCAAATAAGCAGCATGTATTGAAACTCTAAATTTTTCTGGGTACCTGGTCACAATAAGTAATACTAAAGGAATCGAAATTTCGGATGAAGTAGCAGAAGGTAGAACTGACATAAATTATAGCGTCTCACTTCGTATGTAGTGGAAAAAATTGATTTTGGTACTCCCGTCAAAATAAAACCTTGATAACCGTTCGTGAGCTGGACCATTAAAAACAACATTTTTTTATTGTTTTTTGAAAATACATATATGTATTTTGTCCCAAAACATCACATATAAGATCGGTTATCATTTGAAAGGGCTCTTCCAGCCGCATACATTTCTATACTGATTATGTCAAAGTTAAACCTTAATATTGTGATATTACATCAAAGTATTGGCCATTGTTAGCTATGACATTTTCCCATCTTTCTGGCCTCATATGGATTCCTAGTCAAGAGAACGAAACAAGCCAGTATCGGGTACTCTGTTGCAAAGTGAAGCGTATCTCAGTGAGAGCTTTCTGCATCGATCGAAATAAATAGTAGTTGGACTATAAAGCGGGTGAGGCAAAACTTTCCTACCACTATTCTATACTTTTTAACAGTTATTGCAACATACGTCGAGTGTTGTCATGATGGATTATTACTGTATCAGGTCTGGCCGCATTTGGGCGTTTTCGGCCAAAGTTATGATTCGGTGCAAAAATTATTTTCTTTCAGCAGCATTTCAGACATACAAAATCGTCTTTCAATGTCCTTCAACTTTAATTCGTATCGTTCCCAATTTCCCTGCTTTTAGATGAATCTTGCAGCTTGCTGCTTGCAAACTCTAAACTTTTTTGGCTGGCTTGACCGATATTTGTCTTCCGTATCAAATTTAGCACTTCTGAACCGCTCAAACCATGTCTCGCACGTTGAAATTGATGGAACACATTCACCATAAACTTTGGTGAGCAATCGATGTGCTTCAGAGGGACTTTTTGTGCAACTTACAGAAGTAAAGCAAAACTTCCCGCATATGCCGATTCGTTGGTATAAAATTCGTCATTTTGGAAGCTAAAAAAACTTTGTTGCTTACACTATAATGTTCAATAACTAAATTTTGAACCTTTTTCGAAAACCCTTCCATTATAGTTTTTATAGTGCTTTATGTCACTTTGTTCGAACAGGTTGTCTACTCCGTTAAAAACCCACCACACTTTTGGACACCTTTTTTATGCTCTTCAATTCTCTTCTCCACTGGACTCAGCTCCAGGCAGTTTGGAGAATTTGCCTCTCTTGGTACAAATATCACATTATTGTTCTTTTACCATTCTAGTGACAGTAGTGACAGGGTGCCAAGTCAGGCCAAAAATAAGTGGACACACTAAGAAGTCTTATGAATGTTAACATAAGACTTCCTTGATGTAAATTTCGGTATTTATAGAGCCCTTTTGTAACAAATGTTTGGCTTTTATGCCGCAACTGCATATTGCTTGCCATACCAAGAACTTTTTGGTAAATTTTTTATGCTTTTGGGTCCTAAACTTTTCTTCTGCAATAAAAAAAAATTAACCCAGAAGCTGCGAAAAAATTTCCATACGTACATTTCGTCATCTATTATGCAGCAGGTATATTTTTTGTATAAAATTTGACTTCGATTTCCGTGCTTTAACTTTTCGTACCAAATAGTCCGAGTACTGACCTAACCGGGCTTCTTTCCTACCGGAGGTGTTGGGAGCTCTTTTGAAAATGCTTTCTATTTTGTTGGCTCTAGAAACATCATGTGACCATTCCTTCTACCTGAACCAGGTTTTATATCAACGGACAAGTTATCCCGGTACTGTTTAATAACATTGGAAACAGTTTGACGGCAGACCTTTGATTGTTTGGCCAACCTTTTGTAGAACCATGTTGGGTTTTGTTGAAAATATTTAATAATTTTAGTATGCACTTTTTTCTGGTCACTAATTTTAATCAGATTAACAACAAATGAACATAATTGACATTAAACATAATAACTGACATGCTTTACAAAGGTAACTTGATAAAAAAAAATCAAATAATACTTGGGTTAAAAGTTTTAATGAAAAACGTGTGTTAAGAATTTTACAATCTCATTCCGTACAAAATCACTTTTTCCTATGGGTTCTTTGGGAACCTAAGAAACACGAGACACTAACAAAATATTTTGGATGTAAAGAAATATGAGCTCAGAATATGTATATGAGAGTATACAGTACATGAAATGTTTGATTTAGCCAATGTTGGCTACCAATTTAAAACGGTAATTTGGATTATTTCGGTAACAGTGACTAAACGATACCGGTATTTTTGCTTATTTCGGTAATGGTATTTTAATGGTTTCATTCTTATTAAAAAAAAATATTAATAATGTTTACAAAACTTTAAAATAAGATGACGAAGTTTGTATTCTATTATAAATTCAGTAGATTTCAATCATAGATAGATCGGAAACTCTCCTGTCAAAGACCTAACTCAGTTGTCGAAAACCTAAGTGGTAAGAATGTATTAGTAAAAAAACTATGTGAAAACAAAAACAACATTCGTATATGTAACATTTTTGAGTAATTTTTTTGTTTGAGTTTTTACTAGTTTCCGCTCTATATTTATTTTCTCTATGATTTCAATAAACTCAATAATTGAAATCAATTGAGCTTTTAAAAATATAGAGAATTTAAAATGTAATATGAGGCCGACCGACCTTTGTCAACTTATTTTAAATTTTGTTAATAACTTAATTCAGGATGTTATTATAGTCATCATTAAAATGCCGTTACCGAAATAATAGCAAACACCGTTGCAGCTAAAATACCGTTGCCTAAATAATCAAAAGAGGGATTTTTTTAAAAATTTTATTTACATACATATTTTTGTATCACATTAATTTTATTACAAAGGTAATACTTTTCTATATAAATAATTTCTACGTGAAACGCATTTGACTAATTATTATAGTAATGGTCGTACTAAAATATTTGTATTAATTTGCAATTTCTATTATTAATTTCTTTATAAATTTCATTCAACCCACTGTTTATAGCCTTAAAATAAATAATGATCAGACAATTCTGTATTATTTTTATAAAACAACAATGACAAACATAAAGAAAAATAAGCAAAAATAAAAAATGAAAAAATAGCACACATTTTTAACATATTCCAATGTGAATGAATTTATCACATTCAATTAATATTAACGACTTTTTTCTACAAAAAAAAATAAATAAAAGTATTTTAAAGATTTCGCCAGTCATGTCTGTTCACAAAACGCCTAATTTTTTGACCTAAAAGGCCCCCCTCCAAAAAAAAAAAACGAAAACATCAATAATGAATGAAGGTAAAGAGAAGAATTAATTTTATTCCACGGCATACACACTGGAAGTTAGACTTAAACTTACCAATCGGACCGGGTGTGGGTGGTGGATTATTGCTGGATTTGCCAAATGTGGTTAAAGCTGTTGAACTGACGCCAAACAAAATAATGAAAACGCCAAATAACATGGTCAAACTGCCACACTGTGTAAAACGTTTAAGGGGTTGCATTTTGAATGGATATTAATTTCAGAGACACTTTTTTCTTAATCAGTTTTGATATATACCAGATTAGTTATTAGTTTTTTTTTTTTTTTTTTGTTTGTTTATTTATTTCTTTGTTTAATAATAACACCTTTTTTTAATTTTTGTTCTGCTTTTTTTTAAATTATTTAAATATTTTATTTTAAAATTTGTGTATAGCAAAAAGCGTTTATTCAAAACTTTAATTATAGTTTATTTTTCTACTTGTTTTAAGTATGTTTTTTCACTTTATTTGATTTATTGTGTGTGAGTAAGGATTTAGTTCCTTTATTGTTATTTTATTGTTGTATTAAAAGTCTAAAAGCAAAATTAACTACAACGACCTTCTTGCTTGAACGCTCTAATAGTAAGTGAATAATATTCCAATCATTTCAAAGCTTAAGTTTAGTTTTTCTTTACATTTTATTTGCTGCGCGAGTACTTTCAACTGTTTTAGTTATTTTAATGATGGGTCCTCTTAGAAGAGGCCTTAGTCAAATGCAATAATAACAGAAACATAAAAACAACGAAAACTTTGTACTTAGAGCCTAAAAGAATGCAAAATATAAACACTAGTATAATTAGTAAGGCTAATGTAGTGGTTTTTATTGCTTAAAAAATGTAAAAATGCAATCGTTGTTGGCGTCATTCTATGAAAATACAGATTTTAATATCCTACACCACTATAGTGGGAAGGGTATTATGCGTCTGTTCTTATGTTTGTAACGCCCAAAAATATTAGTCTAACACGCACCTTAAATTATGCCAATCGACTCAGAATTACTTTCTGAGACCACTTCCGAAAATCACTTTAACGATCATAAATCTCTTAAAACTGTCGAAATAGAATAAGAATAAATAATTTTCATATAGCCGATCGGTCCATAATTGTTCATAGCTCACTTCCAAAAATCACTTACGAAAATAAATTATTGAAATTTTAAAAGAAACATATTTTAGCTTATTTACTCAGTGTAGGGTCGGGCTTGACCGACCATCCTTTTTGCTTGTTTTATAATTCAAAATGTGTGTTCTTCCAATTGTGCCCAAAGTGGCACTTAATTGAAATTTAAGAATTAAATTTGTCCGCATGACTATGTTAAATGTTACATATTTTTAAATTAAATTTAAATTTTGTTATGTTAATATTTGTAAAGTTTTATGGAACCTTAAACTTCTTGAATTTAGATGTAAATTTTTTGGTCAAGTCAATTGGCTCATAGCTACAATCTATTTTTTTTTTACTTAATTTGTTTTCCAATTTTGTTTCACTATCACTTTTGTTTTTTAATATTATTAATACGAACTTTTTTAAATGGTCTGACCATTGTGCCACGTCAGATGCATAAACGTCGTACATCTGACAATAAAAAGTGTCTGACAATTATCAATCAACAATAATCTGACAATGGCAATGCATTGTTTTTGTTGATTGCCAGATGTGTGACAATATTATTATCTTACAATGTACTGACAAAATTTGTAAGTTCACACGGTTGTTAGACATTTTCTGAATATTTTCCTGACAATATTGTAAGATTTAAAATTTGAGACAAAATTCAATAAAAAATATTTTATTTCATCCGTTATTTTTTTGAGATAAATTTGCATAAATAGTTATTGATTTTGGCCAAAAGCAAAAATCGAACAATAGATGCTCTGATTTGCACCTTAATATATTAATTTGTCAACCTTCTTTTTAAAGTTACAGCGAAATTTGTGAATCAAGTAAATTTTTTGCGAAAAATAAAATATCCTCCAATTTTTTAAAATTTGTATAACCTTCACCATGAGCAGCAAGAGTATATATAAGTTTGTCATTCCGTTTGTTATTTCTACATTTTTCATTTACAACCAAACAAAGTATATGTATACATACTGGATCGTTATATATAGCCATGTCCATCTGTATGTTGAAATCAACTTTTCATAGTCCCCAAATAACTTACATACATGATTCATACATCAATATATCCCGCTTGCTATTTAAAATTGAGAAAATCGGCTAACAAACCCTCGAATAACTCAATTTTGTATCTATATCTGGATTACTAAGTCATTAATATAGACAATATGGATATCTAATGATAGATATGTTAAAGACCAACGACGTATATAACGCCATAGTGATTCGGCCTTACAATGGGTCAAAATCGGGAAAGTTTTTTTTACCAAAACATTTGTTTACCATAAAATATTTTTCAACCTTTATCAAGTATTCCCTCTTGAATCGGACCTTTGACTCACTATATGGATTTTTGCCTTTAGAGATTGGATTATTGTAAACTCATAACTTAAACTGCAATTGGAATTTTGAGCATTGCGGAAAACGAGTAATGCGGCTTTCTTCGACATATAATGATCAGGGAAATTTGTAATCATCCTTTTAAACAAACAAAAAACTTTTTGAAGTCTGCTAAAGCAATTCTTTTTACTTATTGGGTATGATATATAATGAACAATAATCACAGTTTAAGAAGAGTATATTGGCGACTTATAGGTCTTATAGGTTTTTTACCAAAACATTTGTTTACCATAAAGTATTTTTCAACCTTTTCAAGTATTCCCTCTTGAATCGGACCTTTGACTCACTATATGGATTTTTGCCTTTAGAGATTGGATTATTGTAAACTCATAACTTAAACTGCAATTGGAATTTTGAGCATTGCGGAAAACGAGTAATGCGGCTTTCTTCGACATATAATGATCAGGGAAATTTGTAATCATCCTTTTAAACAAACAAAAAACTTTTTGAAGTCTGCTAAAGCAATTCTTTTTACTTATTGGGTATGATATATAATGAACAATAATCACAGTTTAAGAAGAGTATATTGGCGACTTATAGGTCCTTTTTTTGTTACTTATTTTATATTTTTTATTGTACTTATCACATTTGGACTAAATTCCTTTCTTTGTTTTTTATAGTTTCAACTCTGTTATTTGAAGTCTCTATTACCACTTAAGTTCACTGGTTGAATCAGGAAAATATCGCGACAAGATTCTAAATCATATATATATATTATAATGTAATAAATTAAAGCTTTATTTAAATTAAATTTTATTTTCTTCTTTTCAGAGCATGTTTTTTCAGTTTAAAAAAAGTTGACATCACTGCCTGCAGAACAAGTCAAAAGTGAGAGTTAGTGTGAGAGAAAAACAAATATTATAAGAAATGAACAAGAGTAAAATCAAACACTCAAAATAAACACCTTAAGATTTAGTTGCTTAACAACTACTAGAACAATAATAAAAATCAAAAGCTAAATTTTCTCCATGTTCACCATATTTAAAGGGCCATATTTTTTGTAACGAACCTACTACATGTCCACTCTAAAGGCGATTTTCTTCTCTAACACACTCACACACAAAACTTGTACTTTTATAAAGTTACCTTTACACAGTGTACTAAATACTAGTTTAACATACTAAGACCTTAACTACGTCCTCGTTTTATTGTTAGTTTTATAAATTTGTTGTTTGCCTTTCAAAAGAAACTCTAAATATAATTTTAAGGTTGAAACGTAAACTATGACGAAAGCAAAAGAGTCCATGAATCTCAGCTAAATCTTTAAGTTTAGGGTTTTCTCAACAGAACAACACATTCAGCTATACATACATATAAACATGCACTCTTTTTTTGCATACTGACCTCTTTTATGATTCGAGCAAAAATAAAGTGAAAGGAAAAGAAAGCAGCAAAATATTTAGGCTAATTTAAGGAGTTGTATTTAAGGCTATGCTAACATTACTAACAACAGCAACAAAATCCGCAGCAGCTATCAAAATGTAAACAAAACAAAAACAACAACAACAACAACTTAAGTAGCATGATGTTTTGTTAGTGTGACTAGTTTGAGTGTATTTGTTGTTATTTTAGTTGTTATACATTCCCTTTTCAAACAGAATAAAAACAATAATTGGGGGAAAAAAATGCAAAATAACGCCATATACACACATATATATTTTTTGGTAATTACTGTAGTATTTTATTTACACACTTATATACATACTTAATGTGTGTGTATGAGTGTGAAAATAGCTATTGTATATGTATTAGTTAAATAGCAGCTAATCAACATGCAATTCAAAAATCATTCATTTAATCTAACACAAAATTAATTTTCTTTGATGAAAATCTTTTTTAGTTTTTTCTTTTGTTTGTTTTTTTATTTGTTTTTGTTGCTCTTAAGCAATTTGTTTGAAATTGGATGTTATTTTAAAAATAATTTCAAAAGTGTGACAATTAAAAATCGTCCATGATTATTTAAGGTTATGAAAATGCTGTTGATAATTACATACTAAGTATGTAGTATGAAATTACAGTGGAGTACGAAAACTGCCAACGTATAAAGTCAAAATTATTAGAATAATAGTATAGAGATTGAAATATGCTTGTCCACAAAATATATGAATTTGGTAATGTTATATCGATGAACCACTATTTATATATCGATGAAGCACTATTTATCGACTTATAGCCACGTTTATATTTCAGCCAACTTTTATATGTAAAATCGATTTTTTGTTGAAAATACAAATGATCACAGATTATCGTCCTTTTTCAGTTTGGATCACTATTTACTTACTTATAACCACATTTATTCTTCACAGATATGCGACCTCTATAATTTCGACCAGTATTTAACGACTTTTAGCCACATTTATGTTGCAGTTCATTTTTTATATGAAAATCGGTTAAAGTGATCACAGATTATCTTTTTTTTCCATTTGGACCACTATTTGCTTACTTATTGCCACTTTTATGTTTCAGATAATTTTATAATTTATGTTTCACTTCATTTTTGATTTTTAGTTGAAAATACTAGTGATAAGAGATATCGTCGTTAGTTTCTCTTACACCTTCCGATTTTAATAAAATTTGGAACATAAATAGTCTCTGAAATATATCTGCTGACTATCGAATATTATTATATACTTCTCTAAGAGCATATCGTTGGTCTCATGTAGAAAGGCCGTACCTCAAATAATTTGAAATTTACAGGAGAAGGTAAAACATAATAGAAACTGTAACTTTATTTATACAGTTGCATGTAAAACCGTAATTTCTGATACTGTTGTATTGCGTTCAATTTGTTGGACGGGGTGTATTTGTGTGTAATGTATTGGAATCACTAATAATCACTAAATTTCGAGAAAATGCGAGTTAAGGCCTTTTTACATGAGACCAACAATAAACGAGATATACGTGAAATTCTTAGAAAGCGATAAAATTAATCAGAACATTGACAATCATAAATGACAACTAGATAGGTAACTGAGAGACAAAAACCTAAGTCTGTTGTCAAAAACCTAATTCATGAGAATGTGTTGCATGTAAAAAAAACAGTAATTTTTCCATTGATATTACTCTCTCCTTCCGTTCTATTCGTTTATTCTATGCTGACAATGATCCTGATATAGAACTACAGTTCATCTGTCAAGGCGACTCGATATGATGTCTTTTGATGGTAAATTTTTATTTAACCTCTTCAGACCGTTGCTTTATTTCAAGAGATCATGGTTATCTTTATGTTGCTGCCCATACTCGTGTTACCTACCTACTATAGGCTATTGGAATTTTAAAAACGACAATAAATGCCATTACCATCACATTTGGAAATATTTTTCTCACTTTCTAATTTTATAGATTGAATTGTATTATATTTACTTTGTCTTCATTGTTACGAATCGTTGGGATAAATACTACTGTAAAGACTGGTTTAGGAGAATGACGTATCTTTATTTGTATCAGGTTAAGACAAATCAAGCCTACAAATTCAACAGAAATTATATAGCCAATACTATTCCTCAGTAAGACTTCTTTATTAGCTACCAAAGGGTTAATGGCCCAACACTTAAGATTTCAAAATCAATCATTTTGCTAATGTTTGTCACACACTTAAAACATATGACTGTTTATCGTATACTTTAAACAAACATTCGTTTGTTGTCGGTGCGAACGAAGCAAATTGATAAATTACCAATGTTTTTGTTTCTTTGATGGCAAGACAATAATTTATGCAACATTTCCGCAAACTTTGTACTCCAACTGGACTTTAGAGTCTAGAGACTAATGTTCGAGAAAAAAAAAAACAAGAGGTCATTTAGTTGTGGTAGAAGCAATAAGTAAATAAATGTCGAAATTTTTGGCCTTAAATATTAACAATGAACATGTAATTTGGACATTTTGCCAAATGGAAATTATTTTACCAAATAAAAACTCACTTGTACTACATTCGTTTTTAACTTTAAATCGTAAGAAAGTGAATCGGAAAAAGCAATAATATTTGTCTACGTTTTTCTTTACTTTTACAAGTCTTTGGTTTATAAATATCACATAATAAAATAAATATGTATGTAAGTTATATTTTAATATGAAATGCAAAATAAAGATTTATACACTTGATACTTAATGTACGGATGAGAGTTAAGTTTTGAACTTCATTCAGAGTGCTGAATATTGTCTTAAATTTTCTTGATTCTTTATGTTGTGGGAAATAGATCTCAATTTACTTCTGGAGAGAAGGTGAATCTTATCTATGATATTCGGTATTGCAATTAAGATACGAGCAGCGATTTTTATACCCTTTATCATTTTACATTTGAGACCTCATAAAGTATATATATTCTGAATCGTTATAGACAGCGGAGTAGATATAGCAATGCCCGTCTATCTGCTGAAATCCAACCTAAATAACTTACAGACATGATTGATACATCAATTTATAGGGTATATATGCTATTTGAAAAAGATATTAACAAAAAATTACAACTACCTCGATTTATTTACCTAATTTTTACCAAAAATTGTTTTCAATATTTATCTTAAAATATAATTTGGCGGATCAATAAGTCCTAGACTTTTTTAATTTCCCAACTTATAACTGAAGGGGCAACACTGCTCCTGTCAATAGGCATCTGTCAGTTGACTACTGTAAAACTTTGATCAAGCTGCATCTTTAAGTTTATGTTTGACAGCCATTGATAGCAGAGTACCTTGAGAAGAAATAGGAAAAAAGTGAATTTCTAAGCTTGATAAATACTATGGAAACTCTGCACTAGCAATTTCAATGGTAAAAAAAGTGGTTTACTGAATTTCATTGTGGCCGTACAAGCACGGAGAATGCCGAACGTTCTGGACGCCCAGTTGAGGTCTCTACACCTGAAACAATTGAAAAGAATCACGATATGGTGTTGGCCGATCGGATATTGAGAGTGCGAGAGATTGTGAAAGCCAAAGGCATCTCACATGGCTAAGTGGTTTAAATGTTGAATGATCACTTGTGCATGAGAAAGCTTTCTGCAAGATGGCTGCCGCGTTTTGTCACAATCGACCATAAACTCAATAGTGTGACAAATTCCCAGGAGTGTTTGCGTTGTTGAACAACAATATGGACGAGTTTTTGAGCCGTTTCGTAACCATGTACGAAACGTGGATCCACCACAGCACACTAGAGATCAAACACCAGTCAAAACCAAGGTGTCTTTGTCATCCAACAAAGTCTTGGCGGCCGTTTCTTGGAATGCACGCGGTATTATTCACATTGACTACCTTCAACTTATTGGTTAAATTTAATGAGGAAAAACTTTGGACAATGCGCATAAAGCTCAAAGAAGACTATGTTGAAAAATAAAATAATTTTTTATCCAAAAACCTGTGTTTCACTCAAAAAGGCACGGACGTTTTGATCCACCCTCGTACTTGTTACTACTGGAAAGCTTTGTTGGTATATTTTCTATATTTGACAATGATATACATATATCTGTTGTCGGCGCATTACTAAGCGATAGATAAGAGATGAAAAACTGTATCTGCTCTACATTAACTAATAAATATGTTGGTTCAATTCCACAATATCGTTCCAAATGGAACATGGTAGTGAATCAGTCTTACGACTGTAAATTTGTTGCATATGGTGATGATATGTGTAATAAATGCATTCTGGAGCAAATTTCTATAAGGGAAGTTATCAAACTACTTAAGTTAACTGGAAATTGTGCAGCCGCCGTAAATTCGAACTTACAGGGCATCTGACGTCTGATAAATGTCTTAGGTAACATTGAAATTAATCCTACCTATAGTGTCAACTATATATAAGTGTTATTTTGATGTTTAACTTCAAACAAAATTTTGTAGATCTTGTGATTTTTAAAAGAAACAAAAAATAAAGAATGCTGACTTTGCTCTCATAAACCTCATTTCAATTCATCTAATAACTATATGCCAGGGAGTAGTGTATGTATGTATGGCTTTTCAAAAGTATTATTGTATTTACATAAATATATTTAATGATATATTCCTTTACAAAATAATTATATATATATATAACTCTAAATAACTGTAATTAAGAACTTCTTCTTCTAGAGAATAAAACAACTTAAAGAATATTTTAACTAAAATCTAAAATAGCGACTATTTATACCTTTATTTATTTGTTGCTTTCATGTAGTTTTTATTTTTTGTATTTTTTTGTGAAATGTAACTAAAACTATAAAAATATTTTCAGCTTCACTCACCCGTGAATCATTCATACAATTCAACACTCGAATTCAAGACATAAACTATTTCTTTTATTATTTGCATAGTATTCATTTATTTTTTTTTTTTTTTTATTCATTTGTTGTGTAATTAATTGTTTTCACGCACACAATTTATGCATAAATATTCATTATTTTCGGTCACTTTTTACAATACTTTGCACTTTTTTTATATATATTTTGTCCTCATTTGCACGAGAAATTTTCTTCTTTTCATTCAACAACTACGTTTTTAAATCATTTTGTTTCGATTTCATAATTTTATTTGTAACAGTATGATTTATGGTATGCGTAGGTAGTTTGCAGTTATTAGGTGAGATTTTTTTTTGGAACCTTTCTATTAAAGAATATATTGTTTAAAATAAATCTATTTAAGAAATTTGGTCTATATTAAAATCAATCTACATAGTAAAAGGTGTTTTTTAAGCCCGATAGAATTTGCGAATGAGTTAACTGTCAAACAAACTGTCAAACTGCGCTCACTTTTTGACATTAATGATCAGTATACTCTGGCAATTCACAATGAATAGATTGACACTTGAACAAGGCTACCAAATTATACAAATTTACTTTTAAAATCTGTCATCGATTCTCGCAACTTATAGACGACTGTTTTATTGCAAAATTGTGTTCAGCGATGAGGCTCATTTATGTATTAACGGGTTTATTAATAAACAAAATTGCCGCATATGGAGTGAGGCCAATCCACAACAGACCCTACAGACTCCATTACATCCAGAAAAATGCACCGTTTGGTGCGATTTACACGCTGGTGGCATCATCGGACCTTATTTCTACAAAAATGAAGGCGCTCGCGTTAAGGTTAGTGGAGATCTTTAACATACCATGTTCAATGATTTTTCGTTTGAAAATATGGATGACATAGAGTCGGGCGAATTGTGGTTTCAACAAGATGGCACTTCGTGCCATACGGCTACTGCAACCATCGATTTATTGAAATCAAAATTTGGAAATAACTAGATTTCGAGAAATGGACCTGCCAATTGACTTGCAAGATCGTGCGATTTGACTCTTCTCGATTATTTCTTGTGGGGCCACATGAAATGACTGGTTTATGCTTTATCAGCAACAATTGATGGCTTTTAGGGCAATATTGTTTAAGTTATTCGTGACAAAATTGGACGTCCAGAATGCGCTTCGTCAAAGTGGCCATATGCCCGAAATAATTTTCAAATATTAATGCCATTTATTGATATTTCAAATAACAATTTGTTTTTTTATTAAAATTTACTTGTTTGTGTTATTTTTTACAATTTCAACTTCTACTGGACTTAAAAAAAACAATCTTTACATATCTGAATATTTGTTCCCAACTCAATTACCATTTTATCTAATAAAAGTATTTATTAGTAAAAGAATTTAAAAACAAATCAATATCGCTATACTTTTGTTTGTGTTTAATTACCGTATTATTTCTGATCAGTTGAAAAATTTTAGTATTTCTATAAAAATACTTAGCTTTTTAACTAAAACCGGTAAAATGCTTTTAAAGCTCATAATCGTGGCACATGATTAACCGAAGCATGGAGAAAAATCCGAAATTATGTCCGTAGCTTTTGTACGTGTGTGCCAATTCTCTAAAAATAATTATAACAAAAATATCCACAAAACAAAGAAATACATAAATCATAAATGCCATTAACCTCTCTATGTTATCCCACACTCAAAAAGACACTTCCTTTCATTAGCTGAAATTAAAATCCTCAGCAATTGTTTAATCATTCGTCTGACCTGAATATGTTACTCGTTTTACGCTTTCTTTTCACAAATCCATTTATAATATTCATATTGCATTTACAATAAATCCACGTTCTCGACTACGCTCTATTATTATTATTATTACATCCATACATTCATACTTTTTTTATTAAGAATAAAAATTGTATAATCCACCACACCAAATGCGTAATTAAGCATTATTTGTATAACTCCAGTTCAGTTTATTTAATTATCCGTTTAGTTTATTTGCCAAAAATTCCTAAATGAAATAAATTCTTCGAATGAAAACTAAACTTAAATATAATTATTACTTGCAATCGCTCGTAAGTATACAACAATATTAGTAAAATCAAGCACAAACTTTTATTAAACTAGACGAAATTCTTGAAAAAAAAAAATAAAATAAAAATAAAACATGCAGATTGTGAAACAAGCTTAAGAAAATGTTCGTTAAAATTAAACAAGTGTGAATATTATTGGTGGAATAAATTCGATTATATGGTGTGCCCTACAGTGGGTTTAAATGACTATTTAAAATTTACTAACTGTGTTTACGATTAGCCTTAATAATAACATATATACACATTTTTTTGGAAAATTATATCAATAAGCAAGAGTGTTATAATCGGTTGTGCCGAATCTGTTTCTACCTATGTCCATTATAGACTCTGAAACTATCTAACCGATTAGCTCCAAACTGGTTTCATTGGAAAGGAAATTTTCTGAGGATGGTTTTAGACACCTTAAACAATGCATTAGTTCCATTCGTGAACCGGAATTTCGAAATTTTTTTATCTTGAAATTTTGTACTAAGGGGGTAAAAATGGGACAGGTGTGTGGTACGTTTTGTACTTTTAAGGGGATAAAATGGGCAAAACTCGAGTTTTAATACTTTTTTGTATCCCATATCCCAGAAATTAAATTTAAATGGAATTGCAGTCCTTCTTAAAAATGGACTCTCTCACTTTTTTGAAATTTAAACGTACTTCTTTTTGGTAGTTTTTTTATAAACCATCTTTTTTTATGGTAACAAAATGTTTATTATAAAACCCTTCCATTAAGAAAGAATTATTAGCGTAGTAACACACGCCGGGTATCCGCTAGTACTTAATAGAAATAACTATCAGCTAATAACAGATCAGTTATTATACAAACTCTAGAAGATGGTAAATGCCATTGGTGATATTGGGCTCCATTTTGATATTAGCAAATCCACGGTGTACCGAATTTTATCGCGATTTCGTCTAAGAAATAATGTGGAAAGAAAGTAAGGAAATGGTCGTCCATGAAAAACTACCGCTCGCCAAGATCGTCAGATAACAAAAGTGGTGAAATTTGATCCACCAAAGACGGCAGCAGGTGTTGATAGTTACACAAATTGTAGTTCACACTGCTAGACGTCGATTAACTGAATTAAATTTGTTCGCCAGACGACCCACCAAGAAACCACTCATAAGTAAAGTCAATAAAAAGACTTTTCGAGATGATATATTGATTGGTCAAAGAAACAGTGAGCCAAAGTGTTGTGAAGCGACGAAAGCAAATTTAATTTATTTGGCTCAGGTGGAAAAAATTACGCACGCAGGCCACCAAATTAAAGATATTCTCCTAGATATAAATTACCAAATGTTAAACATGGCAGCTGATCAATAAGATTAAACGTAGTTCATTTATATTTTAACTAGGAGCTTTCTCCCGTGATGGTGTTGAAGGAAACAGGAATGCCATTAAATACTGTAAAACACAGAAACAACACATGCTCTTCGTGCAAAACTGGCCCCTAGTAGTATAGTTTAACACGAAAATTACTGTAAGCTCACAAGCAACCATGATGTGCAAGTCCCCCGAACTCAACCCCATATTAAATCTATGGGAGCTTGTAGATCTGGAAGTAAAGAAGAAAAATCCCTCATATTTAAAAGATTGAGAAACAATATTAAAAACAGAATGGGAAAAAATATTCCTAGATACTATTATATTTCTAGTTGATTCTATGCCTTCTAGATTAAAAGCGATAATAAGTAGTAAAAATATTAGTTTTGAGTATAATTTAAATTGTAGCAGCTCTTTATTTATTTAAAATGTACAACAACAACAGTTCAAATAGTCACTTAGTGTTTTTCTACACGTTTATCAATTCGCAGAAATGCACACACACTTTATAATGTACAAACTTAAATGTACAAGGCAGTTGATGTTAACTCTAACAGCGCCTATGATCAACTCTCCTCACGACTGCAACCTATGCCACTATTTATACAGGCGCCATCTTTCATGAATCTTCTACAATGCTCTTGACGGACAAACTAGTATGTTCGAATACTAGAGCTTTCGATGTCAATGTTAGCAGAGTGTTGCTTCTACTGATGGACGTTTTTATAAACATGATGAATGCTGCAGGCAGTCGTTACAGACCGTTAAATTCAAATCGCTATTGTAAATTCGTAACAATATATTGAATTAGTTAAGGTCCATTGTGATTACCTTCAAGAGTCCGATTCAGAGAAAAAAAGTATGCCATATCTTTAAAAGGAGCCACAAAGAAAAGAAAGAAGAAGGAAGGTAGTGTCTTGGAGATAACATAAAGAAAAAGCCACATCTACGTAAAGATGGTGAAACTGGTTACAGATTCGAATTATATAGGCAACCTATTCCCCTGATAAAACCTAGTAAATACATATGTTACACAATTTACAAATATATTTGGGTGGCTAGTTTGGATATAGTGACTTACATAAATTAACTATAATTGTAGAAAATAATAACCAAAATAACATATTGTTACGTTTTTACCTTTTAAAAACGTTGGTTTATTTCCTTTAAATAAACCGTATACTTTTGATTGTAAATAAAAGCAGTTTTAGTAGTTTAAATTTTGTAGCAACTCTTTATTTATTTAAAATGTACAACAACAACAGTCTAAATAGTCACTCAGTGTCTTTATACACGTTTATCAATTCGCAAAAATGCACACACACTTTATAATGTACAAACTCAAATGTACACGACAGTTGATGTTAACTCTAACAGCTCCAATGATCAACTCACGACTGCAACCTCTGCCACTATTTATACACACGCCATCTTTCGTTAATCTTCTACAATAATCTTAACGGACAACTAGAACATTCGAGCTTAAACATTTAGTGTTGCCACACTTATAAACATTGCTAGTAACCGCATGCTATCACCACTGTTGATGAGTAGAAGTTTCTACTAATGAACATGCTTATAAACATGATTAATGTTGCAGGCAGTCGTTACAGACTGCAGATCGCTATTGCACATTCGTAACAACATTAATAGGATGCAGTTTTAAGCATAGAGGCAAACTCGAAGATCATAGGACTCTGCGTTGCATTTTTTTCTTTTTTTTTTTTTTGCTCGCAACTGTGTATAACTCCTCTAATCGATCGATTGTCAATTTTCCATTATTTATGAATGGCATTATTTTCAATGCCATTCATAACATCTTCCATATTTTCATCTTACTTAGTTTACCAAGTATAGGGTAGCAAATAGCCAGAAAAAAAAACCGGTAAACCAAAACTAAATCAACAACAATAAATAATTATTTCAAATTCTCACGACATTTAACAGTATGATTTTTCTCATTTCCTACATTTCAGCAGCGAGCAAAGTTATTTATTTTTTTTTTTTTTTTTTTTTTTTTTTTTGTTTTCAGCAAAATTTTCGGAAAATATTTATAATTGTTTGGTGTTTCCAAAAAAGAAAGAAAATAAAAACCTGACCATATTTTGATTAATTAGGTCTGCAGTAATAAAAATTGGTTACCTTTATATAGGAATATAATATTTAAACATGAACTATAATTAAATGGTTGATTTTTTTTTTTTTTTTTGTGTTACAAATATTTTTCACATTTTTAAACGAGCTGTATTTGTACGTTTTCCCCACGTGCCAACAACATCTTTGCAGGGACTTTCAAAAAAAATTAGCAACAACTACTTTTTTGTTGGTATATGTTTTATACTTAAACCAATATTTAAGTATATAATGAATGTATTGTAATTGTGCTCATACCAAACTGTTGGATATTTTCCTGTTTGCTATGTAGTTTCGTGCAATTATTTGATGTTGTGCTTTGAGAAATTTTTAGTGTTTTTCTGCAAGATGTAAGTAAATTTTATATTCATATGTATCGTTATACATCGTGTATGTATTATATTGAGGACTAATTACTTCCTTGCACTTGTGATGAGCTTTTAAAACGACATCTACAATGGCAAAAAAAAGGACGAAATTTACTAGTTTATGCCATGTTAAAAATCACGAAATATTTTGAGAACCTTGTTTCATATTTTCTTGTAGATTTGTTTTAATGTCGAACTTTTCAGTGTTGTTAAAAAGGAAAGAGTTTTAAAGGAATCAATTTTCCTTTAATTACTTTAATATGTGACATTCTTTTTAGTGTAAAGGTTAAGTGTAAAGTACTGAGTGTTTTGTTGAATTTTGTATAGAGCAATATTCGGGGAAGAAATTTATATGAGGGCTGGAAGAAATCATGGACCGATTCTTACAATTCTCAACAGAGCTTGGCGTTTTATCATAGAAACAACGTGGGCAAAATTTCATAATATTATCTGCAATATATTTAAGGAAAATCGCCAAATGTTTTTGAAAAATATCAATAAATCTATAACTATCTGGTTCTACTTACAAATATTCATTGGTAAACAAAAAATATTTGAGAAACCTTCATCCTCTTATGTATCGTGTCATCAACACCCCGACGAACATAGTTAGATCGTCTTAGCATTTTATAAGGACCCATTATATGTATACTTTATGATTCTACAACCAATATATCGATATAATACAGACAGATTGACAAAATAAATAATACCCCCTATTTCTTAGGTACTGGGTATACAAATAACTTCAATGTTATTAAATACTTTTCTTCGACGATTTTACTCCTTCAAATTTTGCTCAGTCAAAACTAACATTTTATAATTTATTTCTCAGTTTTCTTATTTCAAGTGCAATTTCACGTGGATTTTTAAAATATTTTCTTATGGAATTTGTTCCACCTTGCTAAGGACGTCCTTGATTTTTTCTAATCTTTCTTATTATAGTTTTTTAAAGTTCAATGAAATTAGATAAATTAAATTGCATTCAATTATATGATTGCATTTTTAATGCAACTCATGCTATTTTATGTTTAAGAGGTCTTTTCAATTCAATATAGTGCACAATTTAATGTATCTTGTTAATAAGTAGTATCTACATTTTAAAAGTAAGTTAGTTTATTAGATTACATTATTTAATTACTTGGGCTACGCAGCTTCCAGTTGGATTCTTGAAGGATTTCAAGGTTGGCTGATTATCGTGGTACTTAGTTTACTGCGCGCAAACAGACCACATCACTTAGATGTAGTGTCGTTTACATCGTAATGTAGAATGTATAAGATCCAGCCTGTAGGCGTGAGGTATCTCAACTGGTTATTAAGTTTAGACGCTGATAACTCCTCAAGGTTGGTTAGTATGTAGTTGCCCAGAAATCTCTTTCTCTTGAAAGTTATGGCCGGACATTCGCAGAGAAGTTGGAAAGCCGTTTCCTACCTATCACCCAGTGCCCCGTTGATAATGCCAGAAACCTTGATATATGCCTTCTACTACGGGTTATAAGTAACATAGTGCGTTTTTCACATTAACATGTGTCTAAATTACGCCATCTATATTTAGCCTTTTGAAGAATATACTAATTTTAATAGTCTCTATGCACATGGACCCAAACTAAAGTCATTTCAGTTAGACGACCCAGAATTAGACGTCACAAAAATTCACTGAGAGAAACGCCACCTGAAGGTGGACAAAAACGCAAATATTACCACCAATATTGCGGTCATATAGTATCTTGCAAACTGCAATAATTAGAAATATTTCGGGCTGAAAAACACTATATTCACTCGGAGGACGGTGAGAGATACGTATCACAAGTTCGTCGTAGAATACACCAGATCTAACACCACAGTTCATTTTTGAACTGTCTGTATAAGTCCTAGTTTGTGAATACCCTATAAAATTCCATATGTGGAGTAAAATAGTCAGAATGTTGGTTTAAGATCGGAGGCAATAGACCGAAAATCCCCACGTGGCCATGTGTTCTCGATCTCTAATATCCACATCAATTAAGCCTCGCTGCACTGCAGGCAGAGGTGGCCATTATATAAAGGTCAATAGGAACAAGGTACAGTATAGTGGTCAGTGGCTCTGAAGAACTAATTCTTAGTGCGCCTATTATACCAATGTATGCTGATCTCAGAACTTTATATTGTTGATCTACAACATACCACACACATCATACCATATATTCATATGTAAAAATTTGACGTACTATAGCAATATACATCCATTTAGCTATGTTAGGGGACTTACATTTTATACCGAACATCTTACGACAGCTGCAGTAGGCCACCGCACAGTGGGCTTGATCGTATAGAAAGTAATAATAAATCTGAGGCTTCTAATCTACTCCGATTGCAAAATTATGTATGAAGGATCGTAGAGGAGCACATAGGCTGTAATAGCATACAATTTATCACCACCCTGTTAGAATACAAGGTGAGATACATGGTGTCAAAGTCTCCACTTTGTACAGCTTACAACTTGTACAAATATGGACAGATTTCAATAAAATAAACTTTGTAATAAAGCAAAGCGGAGCTTAAGAAATTTTCGTTTATTTCACTAAGTTATCTGTTATATTAAACTTAGCATTATACCTTTGTTCTATTTCAGATCGATAGACATCATCCTCAATCAACACAGTGCCCTTCAGAAAGAAATGTGTTCATTGACGAAACGTATTCTTTAGTTCGTCAGATTTTACGAAGCTTGGAACTTGAGTCGTCGTCAGGGAGACGGCTAGAGTATATTCAAAGCTACAATTTTATCAGAATGGTTTTAAATGGGAAATTTAGTTTAATACAAAACCAATAGATTTTGATAAAATCTCATTATGAACTAGATTTTATTTTGTAATTAAAATCTAGTGTAGATGACGCTCTTTATCTGATCGAGTTTAACCGTCAGCACGTATCAAAGAGAGAGATTAAGGAAATTTTATATTTTTGTGTATTGGAAAAAAATTGTAATCGTGTCGTAGTGTGTTCAGCATCACTGTTACAAACCTTTGCCGAAATCGACACCAACCGGGAGGAAAGAGATGATGTAAATGCCAAAATGCTGCAATACTGAGAGGAAGAAATATCAATTCCCAAAAATTAGACAGCTATTTCCAGGTTTTAGACTTTCACAGATTGGTATCTTTTAATTTAAAATTATAATTAATCTTCTGAAAAAACGATGGATGGATTACTATTTGTTTAACGCCATAATCTTTATAGCCTCCATTATGTGTCTTGCCTTTAAAAAAACATAAAAATATTGATCGTGCTGTAAAGTAACGTCCAACCTTAATTTTCATCTCGTAATAAATGACTGTGAATTTCGGTAACTGCACGCAGAAAAAAATATATAGTTGTACATGTTTACCATAACCATTTCAACATTTTTAAAAGTTTTTTAACAGTTACGTCCCTGTTATAAACATATGAAATACTGTTGTATATTCATCATGTACATGTTGGTAATTTACTTATATGATAGTACTAATTTTAAATTCCTTTTGTAGAGTATAGAACATGAATTTCTTCGAGCTCGTATTTATTTTTGTATATTTTTCTGAAAGAAAACTTAACGTAAATGAGTATAAAATATTTACGATCATTTAAAGGAATAGTGCCCCCTTAGCCATTTCCAAACTTGACTAATTTTGAAGGAAAATTTCAAGATTTATGGAACAAATTTTAAAAGACCCCTATCAAGGTGTATTAAATAAGGTGAAGTTACGAGCCCAGCTGATTATTGTTTATTTATTTATGTTGTGTTTGAAAGTGTCAAAAAGTTATTGATTGTTTGTTGTTGACATTCACAATATTTGAATTGAAAATAATAAAAAACTGAAAATTGTTTTAAAAAAATGTTCAAGACTTTACAGGAAACAACTACAATTGGCCATTTTTGCACATTTTTTGGTGAAAATGCATCATATTTTAGTTCTTGAGATTTGTTTTCCTGCTGATGTTCAATACCAAGCTCCCTAGAAGAATTTGGTTGTTTATTTTGGACGTGCGAGTGTTTTTCACAGACAGACGGACATAGCTAAATGGATAGTATGATAGTTCCACTGGAAACAGCAAGCTTTTTATTCCCGTTAGACGTTTTTAATATTGAATCTTCTAAAAATAAAACCGTGTTATTTTTTATATGTTTCATAAAAAAACTACCAGAAATTCATTTATTTTTTATTTGATTGTTTTTTATATTTTTCATATGTCATATCTGTTTTGACATTCTCACTCTCTTGACAACTAAGTAATATTGTCTTTGTTGTATTTGTTGCCGAGACGCCTTTTTGGAACATATTTTCCCCGTTTTAAGA